>JAKTUA010000006.1:0-632746 GCA_030556435.1 Teunomyces pallodes
AATGGCTTTGATTGGAAATTGAATCTTTGATTCAAACAAAGAGGATTCGATGGCATCGAGAACAGGCTTACCAACGAAGCCGTTGATACCAATAACAGCAATTGAGACTTTGGACATGTTTTGTTGATCGCAATAGAATAATTATAACCAAGAATTTGAGACTGGGATATAGTGGAAAACCCTAAGTCAAGGAGTGAGTATTTATAGATGTCTTATGTGGAATTGCAGTCGACGCCTCCAGACTTTAGAAGTAAGGGTTTAGTAAACTAAAATTTCTATTTCCTGCATATTGATACAATTATGCCTGGTTTTGAAGCATTGATGTTTATTTAGTAAAAAATATGTAAGTATTGTATACAGGTCTCATCATGAGCATTTGCGTATGTAAGCAACTACATCACAATGGCAGGTATATCCCGTAATAATCCTGTGCTAAAGGCCAAGGTCTTCTGTGAAAAAATAAATTTCAGTTATGTATCCAGGAATTCCCAGTATTGGCTGTACTTTGCTATTGTAATCATTCTGGAAGTTTGTAATAAAATGAAATAGGAGCGTCTTTATACTGATGGTGTAACTCCCGTATTGCAACCCAGTCCTTGGTTCAGGAATAATATCGTAAATTTTTGTATATACTGAAATAATGCTACAGTATCTAAAACATGAAGCACAGCGCCAATTTGTTGATATTCAAGACAAAGCTATTCTCACTTCTGATTTCAAATCATTCGACAAAGGGCTATACAAGGTTCTGAATCCACTCGAACAACACAGATTGTGATACTTCATTTGTAGTATGGAAAATTTAGAAAAAGCTTTCTAGTAAGCTCTGTAATGCTGCGCGATACTCTTCGCCAGCCTCGGCTGTATGTTTCAGTAAGTATCTTTTCTATACTCCGAGATATTCCCGGATTTCGTATTCGAGTGCGCGTGGGCGCTTGCCTCTAACAACTTTGTAGAGCTTCCTAAAACCTAAGGGACCCTCTCTGATTTTTAAAACGGATACTTCAATTTTCCGTTCCAGATCAATATGTCAAAGGATGAAGACCATAAAAACAACGTACCACACATCTGAGCGCCTCGCACCGCATTGGGAGATAACCGTTTTTATGAAAATCACCCTTGGATAACGATTTTCTCGACTAATTGCTGTTGCTCTTAATTAGATTCAAGGATTTGTTCCAAGCTAGGATAGATTTCGGTATCAGGTAGTCAAGCTTGAGAATCGAGGTGATATCTTTCAAAAGCACATCGATATGTTGTTTTCTAACATTTATGCGTATTTGCATCAGTCCCGCTGGGATTGCTTGCGGTGGAGGGGATACTATTTGCTGAGTTCTCTCGTATAACTTTCTCCCTCTTTAGTTCTCTTATCTCTTTCTCCGTTGTTTTCCATCTTGGTCATGATAGCCTCGAGATGTCCATGGTTGGCTGATAAGTATTCATCGGAGCTAGCAGAGGTAGTTGCTAAAGTTGGTGACCTTGGAGCTTCGAAAGAAAGCGCGCAGGGAAGCAAACAATTACTAGCAGTTGGGATCACGTGGAATACATCGGGAAGATACTTATTTTGATTTCAAATGATGATGAATACTAAAAGTTTTAGGTGATAAGTGCAGGATGCTCTCACTTACCTAGTATAATAGTATGGTATTGTTGACTGGCTGTTGGAGAACAGGGTAGAAACTAGAATAGTTTTTAGAAAGTAACTTAGCATTGAGATATAAAACTAGCCTAATCAGCTAACCTCTAGACAATCTGCCGGTAGTTCCTCTATTGTATTTCGAGGAGCCCCTTGGTCTACCTCGATGGTCTTGGTAGGTTTATTTCAGATATCCATATTTAGCTATTTAGTTCCACACGGAATCTGTTGATGACCCTTGCTAGAAGATAAAGGCACTTTAGGAAACGTATTATCCTGATAATATGAGCGTTTCATATCTAATTGCTATGACACCGTGGTCGTGACTAGGGGTGTAGAAAATATCTTTCTAACCTTCATTCAAACTAACAGCAGTATCACTGGTGGATGCGGGTATTGATGAGTCGCACATAAATGCAGGTGGTGTAGTCCTTTACTGATATGTTTGATCGCCACAACAAATACATCTCACGTGATTTTCCTGGTGCTTTCGAAAGAAATTTTGTTTATCTCGATGATCATTTCTTATGTTTCAAATAGGAGATGAACACTTGACTTTAACGAGGATGTTAATCTCCAATCGGCCAATTTTGTTAAGGCAAACGCTTCAATATTGAAAAGTATCTGCAACTTCTGGACAAGGTTCCAATCATATTCCAGCAAGAAGTGATACTTTCGGAACTACAAGCATATTTTCGGATGAAGACAATCACCACAGGATACTTTTATCAGATTATTAAATTTAGTACTAAATTTAATCAAGAAATTTACTGCGGAGAATTTAATAGGGCTGAAAATTATCTGATTTGCTATATGAGGAAATATTCCAATATTGATTTTGCGTTTATTCAGTTGAAAGCTTCATTCCAAATTTCTCCTTGCTTCATTTGATAGGTGCTCGAATAACAAGAATGATACCATGCTGAACTGGCCAATCAGAGTTCAGTAGACATTACAGATTACAAATTCCAAATATTCCAAGGAAATAGATTTCTGAAAATACATAATTAGACATTTAAATTAATATCGTATGAAATAAATTGCCATATAAACATTTATAACTGCGAGCATCTGAAAAGAATGGTATCGTTAAAACTTAAAAAGAATCAATTGGTTCGAATGAATGCTATGAGGTAGAAAGAAATAAAATTCGAATGAGCAGGCCGCTCCCGATAAAAGTACACGAGATGATCATCTCTAGAAAACAATGGACATTATTAAAGCAAATGCAAATGCGAATGAGGAAGGAACTGCAATAGCTGCGGAACCCACAGAAACCTGCAGGACAGTTGGAGTGCTACTACTTTGAGGAATAACACTAGATGCAAAGGATGGGTTTCCATTAGCTGGAGTGGTTGGCTTAGCTTCGGTAGCTGGACCAGTTGGCTTCTCGTTGTCAGCAGAAGTAGTTGGCTTAGCTTCGGTAGCTGGACCAGTTGGCTTCTCGTTGTCAGCAGAAGTAGTTGGCTTAGCTTCGGTAGCTGGACCAGTTGGCTTCTCGTTGTCAGCAGAAGTAGTTGGCTTAACTTCGGTAGCTGGACCAGTTGGCTTCTCGTTGTCAGCAGAAGTAGTTGGCTTAACTTCGGTAGCTGGACCAGTTGGCTTCTCGTTGTCAGCAGAAGTAGTTGGCTTAGTTTCGGTAGCTGGAGTGCTTGGCTTAGCTTCGCTAGTTGGAGTGGTTGCCACTGATGTGTTGTCCGAACAAGGAATAGAGGTCGTGAAGATGTGAGTTTCAGTAGATGTAACAACACTGAATGAATCACTTTCGGAGCACGAAACAGATGTAGTAAAGATATGGGTTTCAGTAGAGGTGACAACCGTAATCGAAGGACTTTGAGAAGACTCAGTGGCACTTGAGACATCTGGATGGGAGCTGGTGACAATACTGGAAGTTTCAATTGGTGTCAGGGACCCAGAGGTAGTCGATGAAGAGGTGTTCCAGTGAACAGTCAACGAACTGGACGAAGATGAAATTGTCGCAGAGCTGAAGGAAAGAGATGGGAAGTCAGACGACGATGGAACATCAACAACCACGGTAAGAGTGTCACAGGTAGAGCCAGATGCACATGGAATAGTGGTGGTGGTGGTGCCAGTACCAGTCCAGGTCGAGGTGACGGTAGTGTAGTGAGTAGTTGGGGTTGGGACATCAACAATCACGGTAACAGTTTCACCTTCAGAAGCAGGAGCGGTAGTAGTGGTGGTGTAAGTACCAGTCCAGGTAGAAGTAACGGTGGTAGTTGGAGTTGGAACATCAACAATCACGGTAAGAGTGTCACAGGTAGAGCCAGATGCACATGGAATAGTGGTGGTGGTGGTGCCAGTACCAGTCCAGGTCGAGGTGACGGTAGTGTAGTGAGTAGTTGGGGTTGGGACATCAACAATCACGGTAACAGTTTCACCTTCAGAAGCAGGAGCGGTAGTAGTGGTGGTGTAAGTACCAGTCCAGGTAGAAGTAACGGTGGTAGTTGGAGTTGGAACATCAACAATCACGGTAAGAGTGTCACAGGTAGAGCCAGATGCACATGGAATAGTGGTGGTGGTGGTGCCAGTACCAGTCCAGGTCGAGGTGACGGTAGTGTAGTGAGTAGTTGGAACAGGAACATCAACAATCACGGTAGCTGTTTCACCTGGAGTTGCTGGAACAGTAGTGGTGGTAGTGTAAGTACCGGTCCAGGTTGTGGTAGTTGTCACCGTTGGGATTGGAACAAGAACCTCAATGGTCTTGGTGTTACCGTTACCAGTATTGAAGGGAAGAGTGGTGACTTGAGTAGAACTTCCTGTCCAGGTAGATGTAGTTACAACTACCGCGACCCCATCAGAATCTGTCCCAGCGTTGTCATAATTGGACCAACTCTGTCTCCATGTTCTACCTCTTGGAGTTCTGGATCCTTGGCAGGTGTAGCTGTCAATATATCTAATATTTCTCTTTGTAGCGGCAGAAGCGGAGAATTCAACAAATGGGCGGTAACCTTGAGGAATTTCCCCGTAGTTAATGGTCCATCCATTGGAACTACATGAGCCACTTGCAGACAATTGTGACAGGGAAACAGGAATATACCAGGAGTTCATGTCATTGGTGATACCAATACGTGCGTTGCTGCAATCAACACCCCCGTTCAAAAGCTCCATTCCAAGGGTACCACTAGCATATCCGTTTGGACAATCACCGGCAGAAAAGCGATATTGTAAGGTATTCAAGGCAGGAGAATATCTGGCATCATAGTAACCATCATTAGAATTACCGTAAGATGAACCGCCATTGAAATTCACTTCAGTAGAAATCTCATTGGTTCCATCGGTAAAAGTAATTGTATTTTGACCTGCTTTGTACTTAGAAGCGCAAGCCTTGTCAGAATCTTGACCCGTGAAACCAGCATCAAAAGTAATTGGGAAATTCATGGAACCGGTAGTATCAGTATTAGAGTTGACATTGTTGGCGGCGACACACTTCAATTGCGAAAATGGAGTAACGTTTTCACCACCCTGTAATGTACATGTTGCATATGATGTTTGACCAACTTTCAAATCAACTGAATTAGAATCAGATGTGAACTTGAAAACACATGGTAAGGTCAATCCAAATGAGTCCCCAGCATTGATATTTTTTCCATTGATAGCCCAATCCAAGGTAACAATCCAACTGGGACTTTCTGGCTGATTGGAAGTTTGATAATTACCACCAGCCTTGTAAACGATTGACTTAATACCTGTAAATACACCAGTAACATCTTTACCAGCTACAGCACCTGCTGCTGCAGCTAAGTATACAATATTAGTAAACAACATTGGACTTGGAGATGATTAATCAAAGTTAAAACAAGATGCGGAATTCTTTACCGATATATATAGTCCTTTGATCTGAAATTTGCAGAGGTCTTCTGGGAATCATGTTTCTATTTTGGTCAATAGCAGAGTCGGCATGATCATGAGAAACGAATTTAAAATATTTCGCGAAAAAAAATAAATTGTTCAGGATGTCAAGGTGCGTCTTTGGTGTTCTTTAGCATGAAAAATATTCTGAAATCCTGTTCCTTGATGCCGAGGAAACCACGCAAACGAGGCGATGAGCAGCATTACTCTAATAAGGATCCAAATAGATCGCCATATTCTTCTAAACCTGTTTAAAAGAAGGCAAATAGAAACCCCACTACAGTGCTATTTAAAATTATATGTAAACCATTATAGTTTTCAATATTAACGATTCTTCTCGGGAATTTATTTAATTTGGATCATACTACGTTTAATGCGATAGGAACAGTTTGCAAATTCTCCGAGGTTTGATGCCCTGGTGTCTAGAATTATTTTTTGTTTTTCTCCTAGACTTCCGTCTAGCTATGGCAGTCCTAATGGATGTATGGTCAATACCTTCCATGAGGTGATATTACAGAAGTAAAGCTCTCTACACAACAAGGAGTATGATATCGTAACTTCCCTTTGTGTAACACTCTATTACAATACCGCTTTCAAAGCAATCTCTTTGTTTTTCATGTTTCCTTATTCAATTGCAATAGAACTGGTTTCTGAGCAATGACGTTCATCTATTCATCGGATGTCTGAATGTATGTTCTAGCACCAACAATATTGGAATTGGTTTTAGCACGCAGGCATTGACGAGAAAATATGCACTAACTACATGCACAACTGCCTGTCATACAAGTAAATTTTTACGAGTTCGCGGAACAAAACCAATTAAAGTAAGTATGATTACAACGCATATCATTCAACAATTAACGACAATATGTGGTCAACATACGAGAACAACATTCTTGAATAAGCAAGCATCAAGCATGCCGGCACTATAAAAGTTTTTCTTTGACTGATGAAATAGCCGAAAATTGAAAGGTGGTGCCTTAGACGATGAACGCGCCAGTGCATTAGTGAGTTCGGAAATCTTTTCATCCTTGCGAATGGCAAAATATTCCTGCAATGCCTGTGCCTCATTTTCTGCCTTCGAAGCGGCCCACTCTTCTTGGCTGCAGTATTTTTCTTGTCTTGAACAAAAAAATCTCAACCGTTGCACGTGATGATCTTATTAATAACCGTTTTAGTATTTGTGATTTATAGAACTTACAAGTAAGGAACAGTTGGTAAATTTACCGATATGCACAGGTATTTTAAAAAAGTCTTGTTGCCGACATTAACTGTTCATATTAGAGAATGTTCAAAATTTTAGTGAAGGTAAGAGCCGTAGCAACACATTCTCCGGGGTTTGCAAAGGATACGAGGTAGATGGTGACTATAAAAAAATTTAGATCAGGGTCTATTTCACCTTGTGTTTTAGGGCGTTCAGATTTACATGCAAATGCGCACTGTTCCTCAGACTTAGGAGTCGTATTGCTGTAAGTCCTCTCCCCTTTTTTCGCCATGGTTCAATCTTTCCTATTATTTTTTATTTTGCGAAGTTATAAACTTCTGGAATGCTCATTAGGCGGTATCATGCATTTGCCCTAGTCGCGTACCTGGTTTTCAGTTTAGCTATTACTCTCGTCAATTGTATCAGGTTAGAATTTGTAAACAAACAATTTGCATCGCTTCTCTGAGTTATGAGATCAAAACACTTTATTTTACGACACGTAAATTTAAACTTCAGGAAATGGTACGAGTACCCCTGATCCTGAAGAGATGAATTGGAGGGGAATTGTCGGCTGCAGATTTTCATGCCAAGTTCACTCTTTTCCGTTTTGAGCATTTTACTCAATAATTTGTAACTTCAAAATTACAGATTAACACGGACTAAGCAAACTGTATTTTCCCTCCAATGCTTACTCATGCTGCACGTGATCTAAAAAATAAACTCTAGAGACCTAGCCTACTCAGTTGCAGTTGACCGTGTGTTTGCAAGTGATTCAAATTGGAGCATCATAAAAATCTCTTCGTAAGCATATCTCATTGTGAAGGATTTTATCATCTTTTTTATCTCTGAAGTAACTTAACATAACCTTATGATTACTTTACATTTAGTTACTTTGGCCAATCTCTCTTACTTCTAAGATCTTAAATAATCTAAACTTGCATTACATTTTCTTTATGAACAGATCTTCGATCTAGAGTAAACAAAAGGTGTTGATTTAGTTGATAATATATTGTTCATAACTCGTTAAGTTGCCGTTCATTTAAAACAGGGATGTATTAAGTACAAATGTGTCGTAATGGCATAGCGAATATGGGGCAGCGAAGTACATTAGTCATTGAGATACTCCTAAACCAATCTAGAGAATTGTACGTAATCTTTTCCTCCATGACACATGTAATGAAGTATGCTTCACCGCAAATTTGGTAATTGTGCTTTGCTTATATGAAAACTGGGTGTTTAGTGTTGCACCTGGTTGATGATTTTATGACTAAAGATACCAAATTCACTTAGCAAAATCAAACCTTAAAAATTTAGAATGAACTAGCATTCTTCAACGGAACGTTGGAAAGATTATAACTGCAGACATGCTAATACTTTAAGTAGAACAAGAAGAGCTTCAAAAGTGTGGTTCGAAATCCGAATCGCGTTTGGTGTTGCCAAGCCGTTCGACGGTTGCATCGTCTCTGTTGTAATGCTCAGAGGGATAGCTTGTTAATATACAGGTCAATTACAGGCATTCCCCACAAACTGTTTTAATATCCCCTACAGGTACCAAGAGTTTCATTAAAACGACGATGATCTCTACGTCAAATACGAATGATGGTTTGAGCTTGCAGAATATTGCCATTGGAAATAGTCTGCCGATTATTAGTGAACGCCCTGTTCAGACGAGAGTCTCTTCAACTCAGGAATTGAGCTTCCGTCCCAGGCAAAAAAAGCCCTTGCAGGAAACAAGAGAGGGCACCAAAAACTTGATGTTCAAATCAGAGAATGATCATCGAGACTTTCCAGATGGAGGTTTGGAAGCTAATCTTGTTTTGCTTGGCTCCTTCATTGGTCTTATTCCTGATTTTGGACTTGCAAATTCATTGGATGCTATCGAATCTTATGTATCAACCGATCAATTGGTTAATGTTGAACAAGCAAAGGTTTCCTGGGTGTTTTCATTACATTTGGGGATGCTATATAGACAAAACTGGAGCAAAAAACCTGCTGGTTGTTGGAGGAGGCATCATGTTTGCAGGCCTCTTCTTGACGGCTGAGAGCAAAACTTTAACGCACTTTATCTTATCATTTGGTATTCTTACTGCAATTGAAGCCAGTATTGCAATGTCACCTTTGGTAAGTGCATTAAGCCACTGGTTCTTAAGAAAAAGAGCATTGGCCTGCTCAATTGGTACGGTAGGGGGTTGGTAGGAGCATCGTGCTTTCCCATAATGTTGCAAAAGTTATATATCCTGGTTGGTTATAAATGGGCAATAAGAATTCTTGCATTTGTTTGTTTGTTCTGCTTTGCTCTCTCTGTGATTCTTGTGAAGGATAGAAACCATAATCGGTTGCACACTGATGCTAATGAACAATCTTACTTATTTAGCAGAAGGATGTTTAAAAATATACTAACTTTTCTCAAAGGTGCATCGGATTTTAAGACCTTGAAGGATAAGAGATTTGTTTTCTTAACGATTTCGGTCTTTCTTTCCGAATTGGTATCAATGAGTACGGTCACTTATTTTACTTCGTACGCTCTTACTTATGAAGTGTCCAATAGTCAGGGCTACTTGTTACTTACTGTTATTAACGTCTGTGGGATTCCTTCAAGATTAATTTCGGGATATTTGGCGGATAGATACGGACGTTTTAACGTTATGATTGTAACATCTATTTTGACTACAATTGTCATCTTTGCCCTATGGTACCCCGCACAAGGTAACATTAAAATCTTGTATGCATTCAGTACATTATTTGGTATCACTACATCTGCGGTGATATCCTTAATCCCTGCTTGTACTGGTCAGATCTGTTCTGCTGACAGATTTGGCAAGATCTACGGTACAGTCTATTTTTTTTAGGGATATTAACCACCTTAGGAATGTATTTCGCGTCATTGGTGATTAACGAAGGAACTAAATCAGACTATAGATACTTCATTATTTATGAAGGTGCATTGTCCGCTGGATGCATTGTGTCATGGTTATTGGCACGGTACAGTTCCATTGGGTGGATTTGGGCAAAATTTTAACTATTCTGATATCAGAGAAGGACAACTCCACACCTGCATGCCACCTCATGAGGCTTCCATACAATACTTTAATTATCCGAATGAAGTTTTTTTTTTGAAGGAAAACAATTGAACACTCGAAATGATTCTCTAGGGTATCAATTTATTCTATCTCAAATGCTAATTTAGCCAATTCCTGGATGTCATTCAAAACAATTTGAGCTTGTTCTCGTACCAAAAGATCTGAATCAGTTTCAATGTGGTAGCTAAGAACATCCACAACTTTTTGTTTATAACTATTAGGAAATGGAATATGTTCTGTTGACGAAGTTCCAATAATAATATCATGCAATAAAACAACCGCGGCTCTTCTCATGATTGCACTATCCTTTGTGTTTTCCAACTCAAGTATTCCGATGGCACAATCAACAGCGTTTTCCAAGTTATCAAGTAGTCCTAGCGGGTTTGTCTTACAGCAAACGCCCAATAGAGACATACTAGACATCCGCAAACGGTCATCCTTCATATCTTTGTCCTCTCTTGGCCTGCGGATAATAGAAAATGTAGTCTCAACTACCAACCTTGCGTTCAGGCCACCGAAAGCTCTGTTTTGTCGTTGTATATACCGCAACAAGACTTCGCCAATTCTTAATTTCTCATCTAATTCAGTTACTTCATCACTGTACATTGTGCACAATATTTTTAATACGTCAGTTTCATTCAAATCCAATAAACTTTCAAGCCCTTTGATTACGTTTAGATAAATGAATGGCTCGGGGTCCTTGAGTTGAACCAAATGCAAATTGATCACAAAGTCTAAAGTTAAAACTTCACTTTTTGTATCAATAAGTTGACGTAATAAATATAACCCATGAGCACGAATTGGAACAAGTGGATCATTCAAGCTGGTAATAGCCCTAGAAAGAATCTGATGTTGGGCATCCTTTTCGTTACTCGCAGGGGTTTCGCCCTTTGATATTTGATCAATACGATCATGTAATGATTTCGCTGCAGCCTGTGACGATGAATCACTCGGAACTTTGTCTAGTTTACTCTTGATTGAGCTGAGGAGTTCAAAACAATTCTTATCAAGTTCAACTGAAGTCTCTGAAAGTACTGCAGAAAGTAGTTCTAAAATCACAGGTAAAGTCTGTCTAACAAAGTCTTCATCGTAATCATCCTCATCGTCTGAGTCTGCTTCCTCGACTTTAATCGGAGACGAATTGATTTTCAATGAAAGAAAGTTGCTCACAATCTCTAACATGTCATATGGCGTTTTTGCAAGGCTTTCCTTAAAACTATTTCCAATGCTTTCCAAAAGTCTAACATCCAATAAGCTGAGGAAAGGATTCTCTTCAAGGCTATTTTGATTTATCCACCTCTTTAAAATGCAAATAAATAATCTTTGGACAAACTCTATATCCAATTCCTTTAATAATGAAATAAAGTTTTCACAGGCCCCATCCAAGTTGGATATAAATTTCTGGACTTTCTTCGTCTTATTTTCGAGTACAATAGGTTTTTTAACAATTTGAACTAGATCATTGGGTCCTAATTCAAAAACCCAGTTATCACCACTCTGAAAGAGGAGATTCTTTGCAATCAAATCTAATCCGAACACATTCTCTGATTCATCTGAATCCTTTAGTATGGTAAAATAGCTAACTAACATTCCATTGACAACTTCTGATGGTTTTTGCTTGTTTTTGAGGAAATTATAATAACTCCAGACTGAGAGGAGAATTGGTTCCATTAGGGCTCTCAGAAGGCTTGGATCTAGTCCCTTTTTGGTAAGAGAAATTAGAACATTGATGCCATTATTGACTGCTGCTTCAGATACTAAAACCTCTTCAGCCCCAACCTCGGGTACAAACACCGACCAAAGCTTTTTCAAAAAGAAATCTTGGGTTACCAACTGGTTCTTTTCCCAAAGCTTTTCAATGACAAACCCAATGCAACTGGTTACCGTAGGTTTATTTATGTTTATAAGAAGGTCATACGCTTGGTTTCCAATGCTCGTAAAATAGTCTACCGTGTTGATATCTTTGGGTTTTGTAAGCACCACGTTTGCTACATGTTCAAACTTTTCGACGTTGATTTCTTCGTGGTCTCTGAGGCCAAGTAAAAATTCAACAAGTGTGAGGAGGCCATCGTTTCTAGGAGCACTGTAGGGAAGTTTTTTGAGTTCATTCATTACCGAAGATTTGAAGTATCCTGGTGATGGAGATGACAATAGTAATGAGTAATTTTGAAATAATTCAAAGGTATCCGGGAATGATACCACTTCGCCAAATGAAACATTCTGCTTTGAGAATGATGGAATAGTTAGCAATGCAATTGATATAGTTAGGAAATCTGAATATCCCGTCCCTCTTAATAACAATTGTTTCACATCGGATTCTGTTCGAAAAACCTTGAGTAATTTCTCATAAATCAATGTTAGAAGTTTCTCGTCAAATGTTGGATCCTTCTGAAGAGGGACAATCTTGATTTGTCTATCAGATGCAAAATCATTTAGGTTTCTCTTTTGAAAAGGAATCCCAATGCCATAATTGGTTAATACTGGGTATATTCCATGGATTATGATCAAACAGACAAGTTTACTGAAAGTTCTTATGTCATGGAGAGATATCTTGATAAGATTGGTGTCGAGTGTAGACTCAAGTGAGTATTCCTGTATTTGGGTCAAAGAATCCAATAGATATGTTACCACATTCAAAGTTGCGGATTCTGGACTTGATTGTTTATTAAAGAGACGTTTTTCAAGTACAGGTAACGTCAACTCATGGAGTTTGCCTTCCAACTTTGCCTCCAAATCGACAAATAAAATATCCAAAGGAGTAGTAGGAATTATTTGAGGTTTATTCAATCCCTTTGTTGGATACACCTCATTTGCCTGTCTTCTTACCGTTGTTTTCTTCTTTACTTCAAACGGGTTCTTCATCACTAACCAAGGAAGTATGTGGGTTATATGACTTTGGTTTACCTGCAGGGAAATTTTAGAGAAAAAGTCGCGATGGATTGGTGATGAAGATTAGCATTACATTCCATTTTGATAAGAAAATTAATAAAACCAGGCAACGATGAAGCTTACACAAGAAGAAATGGATTGCGTGATCTACGACGCAAGAGAAGGTGACTTGGAGACCATCAAAGCTATTTTTGCGGAAATACCGGCCGACACATTACTTGAAATCAAGGATGATATTACGTTGAGCACGCCGTTGCACATGGCTGCGGGAAATGGTCATCTTGAGTTGGTGAAATTCTTATTGTCCATTGTCAACAAGGCTGATGCGGAGCATTTGGCATCTCAGGCTAATGAGACCGGAAACACTCCATTGCATTGGGCTGCGTTTAATGGGCACTTGGATATCGTCAAGTTGTTATGTGAAGAATACAACGTTGATGTCTTTGCCAAGAATGCGAGTGGACATGACGCCATCTACGAGGCCGAAAACAACAAGAAGACTGAGGTTGAAAACTGGTTTTTGAACAAATATGCTGTTGAAGAAGACTTCAAGGTGGAGGAAGACGGCGAAAATACTAAGGTCACATATACGCCAGGAACTGAGAGTAAGGAAGCAGAAGACAGAGCCAAAGAAGAGAGCGAAAAGAACAAGTTGGCTGCTGAGACTGAAAAGTTGCAATTGTAGTTATAGATTAGAAACAGGCATATAATGAAACGATTTAGGTTGTATGTTAGGCACGAGAGACTTAGAGAGACCTGCACAAGTCGTGTGCGCGGAGAATCTTCGTCCCAAAAAAAATTTTCCACTTTAGCACTGAGCTAACCAAACTAAGTAAGCATAACCAACAACACCATGAGTGATTTAGGGTTTGATCCTACATTGAAGAAGAAGAAAAAGGCTAAGGCACCTGAAGCATCTGCCACTCCTGAACCCGCTGCCGACTTGGGAGGCGATATGTTCTCTGGTATGAAGAAGAAGAAAAAGGCGAAAAAGACTGAAGAAGACAGTGGCGCTTCGCCAGCTGGAGACGACTTATCCAGTGCTTTGGGCGACCTTACTATAAAGAAGAAGAAGAAAAAGAGTACCAAGAACACAGATGCTACCGATTTCGAGCAAGCATTGGAAATGGCTGGTGTGGAAGAAGTTGCTCAGCCAGTTGAGGAAGCTGTTCCAGAGGCCTATGGTGGCTTGCCATACGATGACCTTTTGAGTCGTTTCTTTAGCATCTTGAAAAAGAATAACCCAGAATTGGCCGGTGACAGATCAGGACCAAAGTTCCGTATTCCACCACCAATATGTCAAAGAGAAGGTTCTAAGAAGACCTTGTTTGCCAACGTGCAAGAAATCTCCAACGTTTTACAAAGAAACCCAGAACACCTTATCCAGTTCTTATTTGCGGAATTGGGTACGTCTGGTTCTATTGATGGGGAAAAGAGATTGGTTTTGAAGGGTAAGTTCCAACCAAAGCAGATGGAGTCCATTTTGAGAAGATACATCATCGAGTATGTCACATGTAAGACGTGTAAGTCGATGAATACCGAGTTGAAGAGAGAAAGTGCCAACAGATTGCATTTCTTGAGCTGTAAAGCATGTGGATCTACCAGATCCGTTTCCAGTATCAAGACCGGTTTCCAAGCCCAAATTGGTAGAAGAAAGAGAGTTTAGGGTAAATAGAATGTATATTACAGAGATATCAGAACAAGATTTTTCATGTTTTTGCTTCAATCATTTTCTTGAGTGGAGAACACCAGTTACTCACACCTGAATGGACAACCATGTAATTTAAGATCTCTTTTTTTAATGTGGCAAGGTCTGTGTCCGTACTACTGAGGATGTTGGAAATAAACTCGGTATCACTGGCGGTATATGTTGCGGAAGTGAGCTTCGATTTATAGTGCTCCAATTCTTTCTCGGGAAGATCAAACGTATTGGCAAAAAAGTCATCAAAAGAGGGCATACCTGCGGCAGCAACTGGTGTGGATGTTGTTGGTGTGATGGAGCTAGCTACACTTGATACTCGGCTCATGCTGGGAGTTGGAGGTAATGAGCCGAGAGGCGTTGGGGTGCGAGTTGATGTTGCAGACGTGGTTTGATTCGAATCATGGCTTAAATGTGTTCGTGGGGTGCGTTTCTTTCTTGATTTTGTTCCTAATGTAATAGGAGGACAATCATTCCATCCTTCCATGGGGTCACCCCGTTGGTATTTGGTAAGAGTCATTGGTAATGGCAGAAAGGAAATTAGTGACACGTAAAAGTTTCAGATCTGATGGTTTCTGGTTTTGGAACCGCGATAAGTTTTGCGGCTCTGGTGTTTTTCCAAACCACAAGTGTATTAAGCGATCTAGTGCCTTTAACTAGATGTAAAATATAAAGAAATGTCAGATAAATGTAACAAGGAGAGTTTTCTTTGTTTGAAATAATAAGTATTTATCAAGTATTGTTAAATAATGATGTTTTACTTTTTTTATTGAAGCAGTTTACAAGAATTTTTAAAAATAGAGAAACATATTACTTGATATTCTTGGAGAATATTTTAATCTACTTAATGATAAATGAAACAATAAGAAACAAACAATATTGCCTGTTAATATCTCCTGAAAGAATCTAAAGCTAGAAAGCCATAATATTTGGTTCCAGTAACTCTTTGTTGCGTTTTCTCTGATTTAATCTCCAATTAGAGGTCCTGATCTTTTTTTTAATAAAGATCGCAGCCAAATGAAAATGATTATGTGAGAGGGCTAATAAGTATGGCATTTAGAGGTGCATTATCAGAAGAACAAAAGGCCCGAATTGTAAGTAATAAACACAAATGATATTTAGAAACTATACTAACAAACTAGGAAGCTAATCGAAAACGAGCCGCCGAGCGATTAGGCAAGCGAAATGGTCAGATCCATAGCTCATCTACACGCGTGACGTCCCTGTTTGTGACGATGGAGGGCAAGAACGTCAGAGATCCCAAACGACCACGAGTTGAGCTAACTCCAGAACAAAAGAAACGAATTGAGGCAAACCGACAAAGGGCGCTAGAGCGACAGAAACAGATTGCACAGAACAACCGTGATGCGAGTACCACCGAACCAGAGAAGTTACCAATATCAGATAACATACGACTCAACAAAAACAATAAGAACGATTCTGGGATGGCAAATCGACGCTTTGAACCACCATCTATTCAAAAGAAGGACTACATTGAATATGATTTTGCCACCATGGTCGATACGCGTGGTGGGTTTATCGGTGAAGAAGGAAGCACAGCACTCAAAGAAGGAGAAACCCTAGAAGACTGGAAAAACAAGAAACAAGTGATATTTGAACCAGCACCTCCTGTTGATATACGAAATGCACCCAAGTGCTATGAATGTGGATCTATCGAGATCGATCAAAACCTTTACGATAATTTCCGACAAGTTAGAGCTTGCAGACGTTGTATTAAGGAGAAGCCAGAGAAGTATTCTTTACTTACCAAAACTGAGTGTCGAGAGGATTACTTATTAACAGATCCTGAACTACGAGATGTACTGCTTCTTGCACGGATAGAGAAACCCAACCCACACGGCTATTCACGAATGCAGTTGTTTCTCAGATTTCAAGTTGAGGAGTTTGCCTGGAAGAAATGGGGGTCTGCCGAAAAGTTAGATGAAGAATGGGAACGGAGAGAAGCTACCAGAATTAAGAGACGTGATAAGAAGTACAACGATCAACTTCTTGAGATGAGAAAGAAGTTACGCGCCGAAGAATATACCAGGAAGCTCCGGAATGGACAAGGACTCGGAGAAAGACATGTTCATGACTGGTCAGCTCCGTTAAGTATACCAGGCGAGACCAATATGGTGAAAAAGAGATGCATAGATTGTGGGGTTGAAATGGAAGAGATTATAATATGACACATTTTTTGTGTAATAGTAATGGATAATATATAACATAAACATTCCTTATAGGCTAGTTTTACAAGATCGAGCTCTCTCAACTCTTACCCATACATCCCTGCTACACCTCTCCTAACAAGTTCTAGAAGGTCGTGCGTGCTCATGGAACCTCATGGAAAATTCTTTTTCTCACCAAAAAAAAATGTCGACGTTTTGCAGCTGGAATATAAAAGAACCCAATTGTCCTGCAAGGCCTTTCGTCCACCGTGCGTTAGCTACTTACAACAAAATCATACAACATGCCTGAAAAAGTTGAAACCCACGAATTCACTGCTGAGATTTCTCAGTTGATGTCTTTGATCATCAACACTGTCTACTCTAACAAGGAAATTTTCCTCAGAGAATTAATCTCCAACGCCTCCGATGCCTTGGACAAGATCAGATACGAAGCTTTGTCTGACCCATCCAAGTTGGAATCTGAACCAGAATTGTTCATCAGAATCACCCCAAAGCCAGAACAGAAGGTTTTGGAAATCAGAGATTCTGGTATCGGTATGACCAAGGCTGAATTGGTCAGAAACTTGGGTGTTATCGCTAAGTCTGGTACCAAGTCTTTCATGGAAGCTTTGTCTGCTGGTGCCGATGTCTCCATGATTGGTCAATTCGGTGTCGGTTTCTACTCCCTTTTCTTGGTTGCTGACCACGTCCAAGTTATCTCTAAGCACAACGATGACGAACAATACGTTTGGGAATCCAACGCCGGTGGTAAGTTCACTGTTACCTTGGATGAAACTAACGAAAAGTTGGGTCGTGGTACTATCTTGAGATTGTTCTTGAAGGAAGACCAATTGGAATACTTGGAAGAAAAGAGAATCAAGGAAGTTGTCAAGAAGCACTCCGAATTCGTTGCTTACCCAATCCAATTGGTTGTCACCAAGGAAGTTGAAAAGGAAGTCCCAGTCGAAGAAGAAGAAGAAAAGAAGGAAGACGGTGACGACAAGAAGCCAAAGTTGGAAGAAGTTGAAGACGAAGAAGGTGAAAAGAAGGAAAAGACCAAGAAGATCACCGAAAGTGTCACCGAAACCGAAGAATTGAACAAGACTAAGCCATTGTGGACTAGAAACCCATCTGACGTCACTCAAGAAGAATACAATGCCTTCTACAAGTCGATCTCTAACGACTGGGAAGACCCTTTGGCTGTTAAGCACTTCTCCGTTGAAGGTCAATTGGAATTCAGAGCTATCTTGTTCGTTCCAAAGAGAGCTCCATTCGATGCATTTGAATCCAAGAAGAAGAAGAACAACATTAAGTTGTACGTTCGTCGTGTTTTCATCACCGATGAAGCCGAAGAATTGATCCCTGAATGGTTGTCCTTCGTCAAGGGTGTTGTCGACTCTGAAGACTTGCCATTGAACTTGTCCAGAGAAATGTTGCAACAAAACAAGATCTTGAAGGTCATTAAGAAGAACATTGTCAAGAAGTTGATTGAAACCTTCAACGAAATTGCTGAAGACCAAGAACAATTCGACAAGTTCTACACCGCCTTCTCCAAGAACATCAAGTTGGGTATCCACGAAGACCAACAAAACAGATCTGCTTTGTCTAAGTTGTTGAGATACAACTCTACTAAGTCTACTGAAGAAACTACTTCTTTGTCCGACTACGTTACCCGTATGCCAGAACACCAAAAGAACATTTACTACATCACTGGTGAATCCATTAAGGCTGTTGAAAAGTCTCCATTCTTGGACGCGTTGAAGGCTAAGAACTTTGAAGTTTTGTTCTTGGTTGACCCAATTGACGAATACGCCATGACTCAATTGAAGGAATTCGAAGACAAGAAGTTGGTTGACATCACCAAGGACTTCGAATTGGAAGAAACCGACGAAGAAAAGGCTGAAAGAGAAAAGGAAATCGCTGAATTCGAACCATTGACCAAGGCCTTGAAGGAAGTTTTGGGTGAACAAGTTGAAAAGGTTGTTGTCTCCCACAAGTTGGTTGACGCTCCAGCTGCTATCAGAACTGGTCAATTCGGTTGGTCCGCTAACATGGAAAGAATCATGAAGGCTCAAGCTTTGAGAGACACCACCATGTCCTCTTACATGTCTTCTAAGAAGACTTTCGAAATTTCTCCAAAGTCTGCTATTATCAAGGAATTGAAGAAGAAGGTTGAAGCCGACGGTGCTGAAGACAAGACTGTCAAGGACTTGACCACCTTGTTGTACGAAACCGCCTTGTTGACTTCTGGTTTCTCCTTGGACGAACCATCTTCTTTCGCTGGTAGAATCAACAGATTGATTTCTCTTGGTTTGAACATTGACGAAGAAGAAGAGGAAGAAGTTGAAGCCGAAGTCGGTACCACCACTGCTTCTACCGAACCAGCTGTTGAATCGGCTATGGAAGAAGTTGATTAGAGGGTAGGAATAAACTTGTACAGGTAATAAATAATAATGAGAGAAGAGATGTATTCTAGTTTGTAGGTTTGGGGGTCATGGGTTCCTAATTGGGAATCTGAGGTGGATGCCCCACGTGAATTTTTTCAGCCAAATCGAACCGCGATCCACTGAAAGAAAGCAACAAACTTCGAATTACTGTAAATTATTGGCAAACCATGGGTATTTTCATTCCAGCTGATAAATTGGCTAATCTCAAGCTATACAAGTACTCGTCCGAAGATCATTCTGTGATTTCCAAGTATGTTTTGAAGAGATGGTGGAACTTTTTTGTCAACATTTTCCCTATGGACATGGCGCCTAACGTCGTCACGCTCTTGGGTTTGGTGTTCATCTTGCTCAACTTGCTTGTGGTTTTCTACTACGATCCATATCTTGATACAACCCAGCCAAGATGGTGCTACTTCTTCTACGCCTTCGGGTTGTTCATGTATCAAACCTTTGATGGATGCGACGGCTGCCACGCTAGACGGACCGGTCAGCTGGGTCCTCTTGGGGAATTATTTGACCACTCCATCGATGCAATCAACACCTCCCTTGGAACATTTGTCTTTGCCTCGGTGTTGAAGATGGGTTACGGCGGATTGTTGATGTTGTCTCAGTTTGCTTCGGTCTGTAACTTCTACACTTCCACCTGGGAAGAATACCATACACATACGTTGTATCTTTCTGAGTTCAGTGGTCCAGTTGAAGGTGTGTTAATGATCATTGCTATTTACCTTCTCACAGGTATCTTTGGTCCAGAAGTGTGGAAATTTAAGCTCGGCGATGTCGATTTGACTTCCCTCGGTTTGGAAGTATATGAAATCAACTCCTCCATCTTTTATGTGGTTATTGGTATTTCTTCACTCTACTTCAACATTATCTCTGCCATGAAGAATGTCACGAAATACTACGAGAAAAACTCTACGCCCGACCAAGCTAAAGCAAAGATCGACAAAGCTTACAAAGGGTTAACCCCTTTCTTCACATACTACGGTGCAATTGTCTTGTACGTTTACTTTTGCCCTGAAGTTATAACTGAATTTGGATTCCCTCTTGTTCTTTCCATCTGCTGTACGATTGCATACAGTGTGGGTCGTATCATTCTTGCCCATTTGACGTTGCAAGAATTCCCAATGGTTCAAATCCCTATGTTTGTGCCATTGATCCAGTTGTTACTTTCCAAGGTCTTAATTGATATCTATGGCTATAACTATACCAACGTCTTGTTCGCTATCAGTTGGTTAGGACTCGGAGTAACCTTCGGTATGCACTCCATTTTCATTGCTGACATCATCTACGAAATCACCACCTTCTTAGATATCTACACCTTGAGTATTAAGCATAAGAGGGCTTAAACTTTAGTTCTTTCACTCATAGACTCGCTTTATATTCGTAATGCGCCATACATATATATACAAGGATTGGGATTCGTCACTCAGGCCTTCTTGTCGAAAGCGCCTTCACTACCTGGAGCCAAGACGTCCTGGGCAGATTGCTGCAACGACATTTCCTTTTCCATTTCTTGTATTTGAGTTTCAGCTAAGATGGCCAAGGACAATGGAACACCCAACAACAAAGCCGAGGTGGTCACTGTCCACAACAAGTTTCCACTCTTGGACACAAGCGAAGTGGCAAATGATTGAATGCTAGAAGCAGCAGAAGCAACCTTCTCTCTTTGTTCTGGAGCAATTATATCCTTCAATGCAACGATTCTGTCGTAGACAGTTTCGTTTTCGAAGTCAAAGTCGTCTTCAACATCAGATTCCGAGTCGGATTCTTCACTTTCGCTGAAGGATTCGGTCTTTGGAACCTCTGTTTGAGTAAATGGAGCGTTGGACTCGTCGTCAATCTGGGTTAATTTAACCATTATCGTTGAGATCTACTAATTAATGTCTAGGAACGTTCAGTTGCCATTTGGCAAGCTACGGAAAATTTTCAAGAAATTTGGTAACTACACGAAAGCACATAATTAATTATGGTCGGTGTATGCAGGGATATGGCTGCAATAAATTGTTCCTTTATTGCATATTTATTCGATATCAAGCAGTAATTCTGGAATATCGTAGTCTTCTTTGACTTGATATCCCACCATCTCCATTTCCTTAGGGTACCTTCTGACATTGTAGAATTGAAGTAAAGCACGAAGTGCAATTTCTTGATCATACGAATTGTTCAAGTCGCTCTCTAAATCTTTTCCACTTAACCAATTGTCCTTAAGTGAAAGCTTGAGATTAAGATAGATCTGTGAAATCAAGTCCATATTTATCGACTTCCATTTACGGCCTTGGTATGGAATCAATTTTTTGAGTGACTTAAGAATTGGCGTTGTGAATGCCTCGTTCTCATAGTTTACCAAGATGATCTTGTAAAGTTCCGAGGGCTTCAATTCGTTGATAGTAAAGATACGTTGCGTTATGTTCTTAATTAGGATTTTGTTTATAATCTTCAAGATATTGGATAAAATAAAACTGAAATTTCTGTTGAAATTTTTAATGAAGGTATTATTGATATTGTTTTCATCCTTAACTTTTGGAAGCTGCTGAATAAACACCTTGTTTATGAGTTCGTACTTGTGGTCATCTGGAAACTCATTCATGCAATTATTAAAAAATTCAAACTCTGGTAATACAACTTGGGGGTTCATTAATTGATTTTGATTGGTAAGGATTTCGTACTCCGAAACCTCCTCCTCCCGTTTCCGATTCATACTTTGAAGATTTGTGTTGTTGAAACTTCGACTCAAATAATCAAGCCCGATGCTGAAAAATTGTTGATCAAATAACAACGTAGTCAAATAGTAATATTTCAACACATGGTTTGTTTTGAACCATTTAAGCAATAACAATAGAATACCAGTACTTGCCTTGAGAGTAATTTCTTTAACGTTGAGAACTTCAAGTTGCAGCTTCAAGACGTATCTTACTTTCTCCTTGGCATCAGTGTTATTGTTAGTAAAATATGATGTCTCCGGATTTAATTCCCACTCAGCATAGTTTAGATTATAATCGAGTCGACTTATCTTGATGTTGTCAACCAAGACTTGAACAAAAGTATGCAAACGAACCAAGTTTGCGTGATAGAACTTTTCCACTCTTAAGATCGACTTGATTTCTCTCTCATTAGCAGGATATTTGACAAGCAATTCCTCAGTGTAATCGAACTCACCGGTATCTTCATTATTGTATTCGTCCACGTAGCCTCTTTCCTGTTTCATAAATTTCTGTCTTTCGTTCCATAACCGTTTGGTTGAATAACTTTCATAAATGGAATTCCTATAGATCTGATCTGCTTCCTCAATAGCATAAGGAACCTTACTTTTAGACTCAGGATCGTTGGGATAAATAAATGGCATTGCTTGGTTTATTTGATATGATCTTCTGATTTTCTCACCACCAGACATATAATCAGACGCAGTAAGGTTAGGCGATGGAACTGGAGTTGCTAAATGCACTGTTGGAGCTGGTAACTGACTGAGAACGGTGTGTGATTTATAAGTCCTCGCACTTTCCATCAAGTTCGTTAATGAGTTGGAGTAACTATTCATGGCCATGTAAAAGTTTTGTTTGTCATTCATCGACAATGCCTCCGGTGTGTCTTTTACACCATCTTCGAGGGCCTCTTTCATTTCATTGAAGTCAAAAGATTTCAATTCGGGAGCTTGGAACAAGGGATACTTATCCAATATATCTTCCCTGAATGCAAAATAATCCAAAGGTGAACAAGTAAGTTTAGAACCAGGCAAATCCTCACCATCCTTATTCTTTATGTCATGTAGCTCTGCAAGAAAGCTATCACACTTTTTCAATTCTTCTGTGGTCCCCATTTCAAACAAAATAAGCTTCCAAGCAAGAAGTATTAAGTAGCGGATTTTGTATGCGGGGTCAGGTTTCCATTTGAAGTGTTCTATCAATTTGACAATCTCAGACAACAAATCAACTTCAGACAAGTACTCCCTAAACTTCTCATTGTCAGATTCGAGACTGACATTCACAAGGAAATAGATCAATGTTAGACACAGAAAGTAGTTTGTATTGGTAGTGGCGTTGATGACCGCATTCCCCGCTAATAAATCTTCAATATAGGAAATGACAAGCTTGGTGATAGGTTCATATGCCTCAATTGTGATGAGATGAGTACAGTTGGATTTGATATATTCCAATTGATCTCCGCGGTCATGCCTTTCGGCAAACTGACCAAATGCAAAATAAAGCAAGATCTGAAGATACTGCTTTATCCCAGAATCAGCTATCTTCTTGTTACTGCCAATTAGCTCCATGGCATCTTCGACCACATCGTCATGGAGTTTACGGTGTACTTCATACATTAAACGCAATCCATTCAAACTTCCGAGCACGGTCAAATCATTGTAGGTAAACCATTCACTTAACTCAACCTCGAGGGCTTCGTAGTCAGAATACAGGTATTGTAAATGTGATTTGTTAATAAGAAATTGATAATTGACGTTCTGGCTTTCGCCAGAAGCATTGCCACTTTTAGTGCCATCCTTTTTGCCCTTGGGATCAATATTGGATCGAATCTCTTCAGCACGAGCATTCAACTTCTTCTGAAACGTTTCGTCTAGCGAAGTGTCCTGGATCTCACGCCGAGTCAACGCATCAGGATGGTCGATTAGTTGATCTTCCAATCTATCGATCAGAATTAGTTCATCTTGCATCATGGACACTTAGACCACAGCTTTTTGTGTAGGTGTGTTTCAATCTGTATAGGCCTAGAATTTCAATATATACAGGACTTCGTCTGATAATGCCAAAAACTTAACTACAGGGTGCACTTGATTAAACCTGAGGCTAAACGCTGATACACTGTTGCAAAGAAGAAGAAAACAGTTATAATTTTTACAGTCATGGAATACAGAGTATTTTTTTCCGTCCCTCTATTCATTCTTCATCGATACTAATCTTTTATGACTGGAATTAGCAGATTTGGAACGGACTTATTTCCCAATAATTAAAAATATCAACACGTGACACAGATGAAAAATATTCAAGGTTGATCCACCTTACGAACTTCGATGTTTTGTAGAGATTGTTGTAAACATTCATCACAAGTAATAAAATCTCCTGAATTGGATTTCTGCATACCTCTCCATTTGCATTATTAGATACTGATAAGTTAATTCTTTGTACATCATCAATATTTCATGTCACTCACGGACTTTTCACAGGCAGCTAACTTAAAGGTCAAGGTCACTACCTTTTTGGACCAATCCATAACGGGTCACATTTATGCATACTCGTCCTCCAACGAGGTCTTATCGTTAAGGACTTCAGCAAAGAAAGCTGGTTCTCCTTGCACTTACAGAATCATCAACACTACCTTCATAAAGTCGATCCAAGTCTTACCACCCTTCCCCAAGAAAGGCGCCCCCAAAAACGGAGCCAAACACGGTCCAATTACCTTGAACAACATCTCCGTGAAGGATATAAGTGTCAATTTGGAAAAGGGTATTGCCAATTACGTAGTAGCACAGCCTTCTGCCGTTGCTCCAACTAATGGCCCAACTGGTATATCTGACAAGCTCATCGCGAAGTTGAACAAGGTGTTAGGCCCACAAAACGTCAAACGTAATGGGAATGGCCAAGATATTATAGCATTCAACGAGATCCGACTTTCCAAACCATACACTTTGGGTAAGAACAACATACATGGCGAGGGAGCTCATTTGCAACAAGTGAAAAATGCAGTGAAGGAGTTTTGGGTGGAGATTGACAATGAAAAGAGGGGTGGTTAGCATAGTTTATAATCTAATATGACTTAATCGTGTCATTTGAATCAAATAGGAACTGTAGTCCAAGATAACTTGATGGTTTCAAAAAGCTTAGGCCCCCTCAAATTGGTTCCTTTAAACCCGTCGATTTGGTTCCAGCGAAGACACATGACGTTTTCTTCAAAGAAGGTATTGAACCAGAAGTAACAAACCCGGTTGATTACTACTCGTATATCTCTTTTGGGAAGAAGTAATGGAGTTATAATTTGCGTACCTTGGGCGATAGTTGTGAGTTCATGATTGGTGTCGTAGCATTGTATGGTAACATGGAAATTTGCGTTGGTATCTGTTGTCATTGATGCTAGTGCAGTTTTAGTACTATCTCTATCATACCAGTCTCGGTCATTTTTGCAGTATTGTTCCCAGTAAAATAAGTATCGTACCTGCGACTGAATTGATACACCCTGCCCTGCCAAGGGGTTCATCCGCATTCGAGTAAAAAGTGCTATTGAATCACTGACTGATTGTCCCTTAAAAATCAAGTAAGCACAAGCTACTGAACCAGAACGACCTTTGCCCTCCTTACAATGTAAGATACAAACGTTTGCGGAGGACTTCGTTAGGAAGTTATCCATCTCATCCACAGCCAATCTGAGCAATTCCATGGTAGGAGCTTGGTGATCTGGAAATGGGAAATGACTTATCTCTCCCTTTACAGCACTGTCAGGGTACCCAGGATCTTCACCACGGAAGTTCCAGATGTGCCACGAGTTGGCGTGGCGTATTTCTAACCACTCAACAAGTGTACTTATTGGAGAACGGTACCAAGATTTAAGGTACAGATCAACTGGACCAGCACATACAATGATTCGTGGAGTGATGTAAGAAAGATCGAGGTAAACACCTAAAAGTGTATCCACAAACGACTGTTTAGGCGCCGAGGCAATTGAGCGAAGAATTCGTTTCATGAAGGTCAAGACAAAGTAGTTTGATCAATGGGCAAACTTTGTGACACCCAAGTAATTCAAGGATTCCACTACAACACAACGAACACACGAGTTTGTCGACAGTAAAAAAGTGTGTTGCAAATGTAAACTAAAATTTTCGCACCCACAAAAGTTGTTGCAAAATCACGAAGTCTTTTCTACAAGTTTCATTTGTACCATAATAATTATTTCGAGTAACCATCAGCTCAGGTTGTAGTTAGGTATATACAAAGATAAAAATACATTTTTATCCAATCAGTAAGCCAATCCACTTTGTTGCATGAGTTCAGAAATCTTTTTGGTCAAAACAGGGTCAGATCTGATTCTCTTTTGCATCTTGGTGGCCTCGGCAAACGAGGTGGCTTGGACCTTTTCATCAAAAGATCTGGCCAAGTCGGAGGATTCTTCAAACAAAACAATTGCCTCATCAACTTGTTCCTTCTGCAACTTGATCTGAGCCAACGAGATTCTAGACATCTCGGACTTAGGGTCCAATTCACAGGCCTTGACCAACAATTCTTCAGCTTCGTCCATTCTTTCCAAACTTTCTCTAGAAATACACGTTGCCTTGTTCAACAATGGCAACCCACCAACCGAGAAAACAGGCAAACTTTCTTGCAATCTAGCAGAAATGTCAAATTGCTTACAGGCACCTTCAATGTCGCCACTGTCAGCTAAGATTTCACCGTAGTAGTTTGGAACTTCTGGAGAAGTAGCAAACTTCAACTTAGCTTCAGTGAACTTGGCAGTAGCCTCTTGGATTTGACCATTCTTGTAGGTTATGCAGGCCAATTGGATGTAAGCGTAGACGTTGTCTGGGTTCAACTCCTTGGCCTTGACAAAGTTAGTTTCGGCAGCAGCCAAGTCTCCAGTAAGGTAGTGCAATTGACCCAAGTGGTAGTAGATGTCTGGACATTCAGGATCCATCTTCTTGGCGGTTTCGAAATCTTGCAAGGCTTCAGTGTAAGATTGTTTGTCGGCGTTAATCAAGGCTCTGAAGATGTAAGATCTTGGTCTAGGCTTCAAGGCAATAGCCTTTTCTATGCCCAGAGCAGCTTCTTGTGGAAGGTTTTTCAAGAAATCGAAAGCAGCAGAGTATTCCAAGGCAACGGAAACGGCACCGGCTTCTTCAGAATCCGAGCTCAATTCTTCAACGTTGAAAGCCTTGATGGCTTGGTTGAGCAAGGTGTCAGCCTTTTCATATCCTTCGTCAGTGTTGGCGTTGACGTTTTGCAAGGCTTCGTACAAGAACTTAGCACCGCCAGTAGATTCTTCAGAGATACCTTCAGGGTTTGATTCCTGGACAAAGGCACCGAAGAACGAGCCAATGGTGGCAGATGAAGGCAAGTTCTTTTGACTAGGCTTCGATTCGACGATCTTGATGGAGTGTTTTCTCAAGACACGTTCCAAGACCTGTTCGATGGACTTGTTGCTGAAACCACCGTAGATGGTGAGGGTAGTCAAGTCAAACATGGCGTCCTCGTATCTTTCGATAGTTTCGTAGGAAGTGGCACGACGCAAGACACACTTGGTGTAGTCAGGCTTTAACTTGATAGCTTCAGTAGTGTCCTTGATGACGTTTTCGTGGTCGTTCAAGGCGGAGTAGCAAGCGGATCTGTTGGAGTAGAAAATAGGGTCAATTTTGATGTCAAGAGCAGCCGAGTAGAAAGCAATGGCATCTTCGTACTTCTTGGCCTTGAAGTGACTGTTACCGTCTTCCTTCAATGCAAGCGCCCAGTCTTCCTTTTCCTGGTCAGACAAACCGGCAATGATTGCGGCGGTTATTTGTGGCAAGCCCTGGGCATCAACAGGATACACAGGAGCTGAGGAAGCAGAAGAACCAGCAGCGACGGTAGATGATTCCGGTTCCTCGGACTTGGACTTCTTTTTATTCTTCTTATTCTTCTTGCTCTTTTTGGTGTTGCCTCCGGCAGGTCCCTGTTGCTGGGAGTAGTAGTAGTAGGCACCAACGGCACCAACACCGGCTAATGCCGCAACAGCAATAGCAGCCTTGTTTTTGACAACGAAAGACTCCGACATCACGCTTCTTTTCTAAACGGGTAATATACGTAACCAGATCCCTTCGTTTCAAAGTTTTTCACTGGACATTCGATGAAAAAATATTACATCAGCGCTTAGTCATAAAAGTATTTATTGTAATTATTATTTATTTATTTTCTTTTTTTTTTTGGTTCTTTGCTAGGTGGTTCCACTTTGGTATCCCGCAGTCGCAACCAAACAGTGCACAGTGTTATTGATAATCAGCGCTTTTCTGGCCGCAAGGGCTGCTGCTGCTGATGATGATGATGATGATGAGGGGGAGTAGGAGAAGTTAATGGTTCGGACTCGCCATGAAAAGCGGTTTCTCGAACCACATCATCGTAGGTCGGAAGTATACTTGATTCCGTGTGATAGTCTGTGGGTGGCTCGAGGGGCCGCGGCGGCGGTGGCGGCGGCGGCGGCGAATTTTCCTTTTCGGGCGGCGCGGTTGGCTGCGAAAATGCCGGGACCGAGCCAGAATCAGAAACAGGTTGAGATGTCTGAAGGTTGCTTGTTCTATTGTGACCACTTAAGACCTTGATATTGGAACAGTTCAAGTCCACGAACCGAAGCTTACGGTCCATTTCCTGATGGTTACGGAAATCGGTAATCTTTTCGCTCGAAAAGCCCGCCGTCAACATAAGCTTATACAGTCGCAGGATGTTACATGTTCTGAAAGAGGGCGAAAGATCCTCGGGAAGCACACAGTTGGCAAAAAACTTGGTCGGAATCTCCAATTCGTACACTGAAGGTCCACGATCGTAGTCATAGGAACCGCTGGACGACTTCAGCCGTCTACAGTTTTTTAAATCAAACTTGAGGTTCTGGTACGAATTGCGGCAAATATTGATCTGTTCTTCCTTTGCACCATGATGAAGCTGGTTGACCAGCCCATCGGTTTCTAAAACCGAGATCGCCGTCGTAATCACTAAATCAACCGAAAGTTTCTGCATGTACACGATCCCCAACCCGTTGGAGTCTTCTGGACGCCCGTACTGCCCCAAGGCGTAGCGTGAAGGGTCCAGCTGTGATACTAGAAAGAGTCTGAATGTTGGTGGTTTCCCCGGTATTAAAAATGACGGGTGAGAGAACCGTACTTCGAACGAGAATGCAACGTCTTTGGAGTCGATTTCAGGATAGTATGAGTGTGGACCACTCAGTTTTTGAATCGGTACAGGAGGAAGCAGGGAACCCGCTTCAGGATCAAAAATCCTTTGTAAAAAGCCCGGCTTTTTCGTCCGTGCTCGAGGTGTAGGAAGTGGTTTATGATCCAATGCCAGAGCCGGCATCATTACGCCAACAATGTCGGGAACACGGTTTCTGAACACGATCTGTTTGCGCAAAAACACTTCACTGTACTCTTCCCTTGCGTGGTATGTATCCAAGTCCAATGGTAAGAAGTTAAACGGTTCAATGGTACGGATACTTGGCGACAAGAAGGTAGAGACCTTGCAAGTTGCCTTGACAAAGTAAGCGATATTGGCAAATTCGCCAAATCCAGACAAGGAAGGTGGAAGCGGAGCTGTTACATGATAGTGGGTCTGATCCATTGACGGTTGAGCCGCGGGCCCATTAATTACCAGTGCTACTTTGTTCTTGAGCATGGATTTAGTGAAGTTACCATTATTCAACAATAAATCAAACGAGTTCTTGTTGAACAGTACTTTATTCGATAGTCCCTGCATCTTGGAACACGAGTTGTTGGCGGGAATTGTAAACTCAAACGGATACGAGTAGTTCCCAGGCGAAAGAGTGAAGTCTTTAGCCTTGGAGACCTGGCGAACGTTATCGGGCGGAAATACAATCATGGTATCGTATAGCAAGCGATGGACATCCCGCAAGATCTTGTCTTCTTGCTTGTTCTTACGAATTCGTGGGATTGTGAGTTGGGTTTTGGATATACCCTCGAGCTTGACCTGAATATGGTTTAGGGTAACGGCACCAGGAACCGTCAATGTCACTACACCACGTATGGTGTCGTTGTTCGTGAACGTTCCTTCGGTGCCATTCTGGTCAATCTCGATCTTAACATCACACTTAGCACCCATTCTCACCACTGAATCAACAAATACGGGAGTTGGAGGTTTACGAATCTTGAGCAGTGATGAAGACTGCCATGATAAAGGCTGATGGGCCTACTCACATAAGCACTGACATAAGCGCATTTACTGACCTCCGCAAAGCCACAAGGGAAGGCAGAAAAAAAAATAAGTATGAGCGGCAAAAGACCAGGCCAAAAGCAAAAAAAAAAAAGAATAAGAAAAAGGCAAAAAAAAAAAACACCCCCCCCCCCGAAAAAAAGCCCGACATTTTGAAAAAAACCGAGTTCCTAAGTTTCCAATGTTGCGTGCGTTACAAAGGCCTGTTTCTACCCGTTTTTTCTCACAAACAGTCCGCAAAATGTCTGCTCCAGCTACCACCCAGATCGATATTATCCAAGAAGGTGACGGTAAAACCTTCCCTAAGGTCGGTGACTTGGTCACCATCCACTACACCGGTACTTTAGAAAACGGCAAGAAGTTTGACTCGTCCCGTGACAGAGGCAAGCCATTCCAATGTGCCATTGGTGTCGGCCAAGTCATCAAGGGCTGGGACACTGCCATTCCTAAGTTGAGTGTTGGCTCCAGAGGTAAGTTGACCATCCCAGGCCACGAAGCTTACGGCCCAAGAGGTTTCCCAGGCTTGATTCCTCCAAACGCTACTTTGATCTTCGACGTCGAATTGCTCGGAGTCAACTAGTCAACTAAATCTACATATCAATATAAGTTGCTTGTTATTTACTATGACTGCTTGTAGAAGAAGAAATCCTTGTCTCGAAGCTCCACTTGTCGACTCACACTAAGTGGAACGAGTCCGACTTTGTACTGAACATCGTAAACCTTCATCACCGGCAATTGCACCCAGCCATTGTCGTCGGTCTCGCCACCGTACGTCATCTGGTGTCGACTAAACGGCAACACCGTGAACGGATCTTGCTTAAACGGATACATTCCGTCCTCAAACGTCCAATTGCTGGCATCTTCCACCATCAATTGAGTGGTGAACGTGAACATCCGCAGAGTCGGGTTCTCAATCACATACTCCAACTGCGTCTTCTTGCCTGGTCCATCTAGAACCCGGAGAAGAACCCGAGGATCCGATTGCGGCAAAACAACTTCCCATTCCAGCGTTTGGAAAGTACCTTGATGTTCTGCCCGGCTCCATTCAATTGCCCCAGAAACCACTACCAGCACATCGCGATGCGAAAAGCCACTCTTGCTCCGAGTAACAAACTGCTGCAACAAATGTTTGCCGGCAGCATCAATCACAGATTCGCCTACAACTTCAACCACCACATCAGGATTCTTGCTAGTGATACTGAAGTTGACAGCCTGGAATTCGACTGGTTCACCAGTCCGCTTCAATACCAAATCCTCCAATGCTAGGTCCGCTTCCCAGAGCCGTTGTGGAAGTGGTAACGTATGTGGTCCTTTGCTAGACCCACTGAGAATAAACGGAGACGGAATATCGCCCTCTCCAGCACGGTACCGTGGACTTATCTGACAAGTTGCTTCTAATGCCTGACCCATTATCGAAACCGTAAATTCACAAACTTCGTACACGGTTTCTTCTTCGTCTTCATCATCAGCTTCCTGCACCACTTGATTAACTATGCTGACGATTATCTTGCTCTCGGAGCCTAAAATAATCTTGTTGCTGGGCGAATCGTGTAAAACGACGTTAAGCACACTCGTTTGTGACCCTCCGCTAAGCAAGTTGTCTAATTTCAATGGCTCATCGTCCTTAAGACCATCCCAGTTGACTTGTGGAGTAACATCAGTCTCAAAGCCCGCAACTCGGACCGCATGCTGCAACAGAAGCTCACGATATACCATCTGGTTCGGTTTATACGTAATTTTCAACGGCACAGAGATCTTTTCACCCAAGATATAGCATTTTGATAACTTCTCGATGTCGACAGTGATGTTGGGCTTCAAGTTCAATACACGGACCTTGTTTGACAGATACTGAAGTCTGATAGGCTGCTTTTCCATCTCATCACGATAAAAGATTGAGTCGTGACTATTAGAAGTAAAGGTAAAAGTGCCGTTGCTGACAATTTCCATCGTCTTATCTCCTCTTGTGAGTCTAAGAGAGAATCTTCCTCGTATGGAATCAATACTGTACATTCCTGGCTTATCGAACTCCACTGGAAATTGTACGATTTTACGTCCATTAAGTCCAAGGTTCGTTGACGTATCCCCTTTGTTAAGTACATTCAATATGTGATCTTTTTGAGAATGGTCATGGGAAATCTCGACAATTTTCAGCAGCAGCAGCAGCAGCTTTACACTTACTCGGGTAAACTCCACCTGTAGCTTGTCTATTTGTAAACTCATCAGAAAGTCAGGGTACGATTTTTTTATTTTAGGCTCAATTACCAATTGAACCACACAAGGATCAAATACGTGAACATCTCGATCCACTTCATTAGTGATCAAGACGTTAATCAGGAACAAATCCTTGATTTCATTGCTATCAGCCACCACTGAAGTGACATTGTCAAAGATTTCTTGCGGAACGTCTCGCCAAAGCTGGCCATTTATGAGATTGATAAGCAGTTTTTCATAGTTTTTCTGCAATAAGTAGCACTGGAGTAACTTTTCGTAGATGAGATGGTCGGTGAAGAGGTCGGCAAGACACTGTTCGTAGTACTCAATGGCACGTGGTGTGTCATTAATCTCGAGATAAGCTTCTGCCACCAACCATTTGACGTACAGAACATAAGACAGTGGTGTGTCCTGGTGTAATAACATATCGAGAGCCTGCTTCAATAATGTAATACGTTTGTCATCGAGGTCGTCCACCAGTTTGTACGTGAATAAGTAATCAAACTTGGAAGATACGAGCTGTTTAGGGATCCGCTGCGCTGCTTTCAAGAGAATGAGTCCCGGAATTGTCGTCAATTCTAACGGGAAGTTGTCTTTAAACTTAACTCCACCGTAAAACAGCGTTGTTCTTTGCTTTGTCTTTCCCTTTACCGGAACGTTGAGAATCGATGATGGAATCACTGCCATCAACTCAACGAGCCACTGATACTGGACCGAAACCCAGTTGCTGTTGATGGCATTGAGACACGGATCGGTGGAATCGAGCACCGCCAGAATATTGATGATGTGCGTGGCGTGCTTTCTTATTGCCAATACCGGTTCTTCCAAGGCAAAGTATCCTCTAGTGATGTGGAAAGCGACCACATCAAGCAAGGTTCTGGTCTGGAAGTAAAGCTGGAGATCGTGGTCGGATCCCTGCTTGAGTGGAACAAAGCTTTCGTCTAACAAGTCTACCAAGTTCTGGTACGCCAATTCTAGCGGCTTGAGTCCGTCGAAGTCGTGGGAGTTGACAAACTGGGTAAGAAACCCTTGTTTGATCAAGTTTCGAGTCTCAAGACAACGTGGAGTAAGTGTGATGTGGGTTTCGATTGCGATATTTGACGGAATGGTATAGTATTTCTTGCCACGGTATTTGATTTTGTTGATAATTCCAGTGTAGAATTCGCTGGCCGAGCTTTTTAAGTTGGCAAGAAGAGTTGTTACCACAAGTTCACTATCACGAGCGACTGTAGTTGGGTTTAAATTGAGGTAGTAGAGTCCCGTAAGCTTTGGGAGTTTTGTAGCGTGTCGAATCGACGTAACTTTGTCGTTATCGTCGTCGGCTGAGGCCGAGTGTGAGACCAAAATGGCCAAGGACTTGATTGAGTAGCGGGATTTGTATTCATTAATCTTTTCCACCACGTCAGGCTCGTCTAGACGGAAAACCTTTACCACTGCAAATGGCCGGTTGGAAACGTACTTGTCGAACCAGCGGTATGACAAAATGCCGTTGGGGAACAAGTCGGAGTCGATATTGAACGGAGAAAGCACCGAGTGCTGGTCCTTCTCCACGACTTCGCCAGAATCGGCGTCATTGGCCAGTACCTTGACGATATAACGCGGGTTCAGTAACCTGTTCTTGATAAAACTGTTGTCCCATACTTTATCACGAACACTCACAGCTTCAAACGCTGCTGCCAACGGCTTTGTATCGTTACCAGAAACCGTGACATGCACGAGCGGCGCTGGAACTTGTAGAAACGAGGAATTGTACGAGTCCATCAACTCGGTTGGTAACAGTTTAATCTGAGATCAAAGAAAAATCATCCAAAATCCTACAAGAAAAAAAAAAGACCAACCCTTGTTCAATCACTCACTTTTTTTAATCATCATGGCAGACCTTATCAACGCCAATCCGACAGTCATAGACGTCTCAAACCTTCCAACTCGGAGACTTACAGATACTTACAGCAAGAACGATGAGCTTGTTCGACAAATCACTGCTCTTGCGCTCGTGCCGCCGGTTTGTCAGCCGGTCCCAGATCTCGTATCCGACTCGGGCCTGCTGCTGGAACTGGACGAAGAAGAAGAAGACGAACTCATCGACGCCCAGGAGATATTTGATTTGATAGCATCGATCTCTGACCCCGAACATCCACTCACTTTGGCCCAGTTGGCAGTGGTGAATCTCCCCGATATCACCGTGACACACGGCCCCAATATCAGCGAAGTGTTAATTAAAATCACCCCAACAATCACCCATTGCTCGTTGGCCACACTTTTGGGATTGGGAATCAGGGTACGGCTTGAACGGTGTCTTCCTCCACGTTTCCGGATCCGGATCCTTATCAAAGAAGGCTCCCATCAATCAGAAAACCAGGTGAACAAACAGTTAAATGACAAGGAAAGAGTCGCTGCTGCCTGTGAAAACGACCAGCTCTTGGGTGTCATACTGCAGATGCTCAGCACATGTCTTTAAACCACGACATTCACGAAAAAGATGGGTACGGGTATGGGGTTTTACATTAAATTACATTACATTAAAATTACGTTAAATTAGCTAATAAATAGGTCACAGTTTCAAGTCATATGTCTTGAGTTGGGCATAATCCATAAGCATCTCTGACACATCAATCATCACGAACCGCAACACCCTTTTCCGGATAAAGTCAATAAATCTGATAAGTTTGGCGTTGGCAGTGATGTTGTGCACTTTGGCAATGTCACTAATCATCCGGTTCGTGAGTTCCTGAAGCTTGAGTATCTGCAGATAATACTCCTGCTTCTGAATCTTGTTTTCCTGTTTCTGTTCCAGCGTCAAAAGCAAAAATGGAGGAAGCGGAGACTGCTGCACCGCAAGCCACCGCGACTCATTGATCTCAGGAGCACCAGCGTAATAGTTTGAACTTACTCTTCGTCTGGATGTATTGGAACTCGTCGTAGTGGAGGTACTAACACTATTTCTATTGGAGTACGAAGTCGACCCGGACGTGTTAGACATAAGCGAACTCGACAGTTCCCGGTTCTTCTTGATCTTGTTGTAGAGTTTGGACTTCGATAATAAAGAATTGAGAACCTGCTGCTTCTTGTGTTCGTCGTCCACTACTTCCGGCTCGTGATGCTGCTGTTGTTGTTGCTGTTGCTGCTGTTGCTGTTGTTGTTGCTGAAGCTGTTGCTGTTGTTGCTGCTGCTGATGTTGCAGTTGCAGTTGCAGTTGCAGCTGCAGTTGTTGTTGCTGACCAAGAATCAGAAACCGTTTGCGAGACGTTATACCAGAAACCCGCTTATGTACGTGAACCGAATGGCCTCCATTGATAATTCCTGGAATAACCATTCCCGTAGGCAGTTTTAACGATGTAGTGGATGATTCGGACGAGTTTGTTCCCTCGAGACGTTCAAACAGTTCGTCTTCGGTGGCAGTATCTTCTTCTTCTTCACGTAAGGAAAAGTCTGGAGGGGTATATGTGTATGCAGAAACGGTACGGACAGGCACATCGTAGAACTTGTAGGCGGAAAGGAGTTTTTCGTAGTATATGAGGGAAGTTTCGTCGATGGAACCTGAGGAAGGCAACTCGCGTTCGATGAGCGCGTTGATTTCCTGGAGAAGCGTGGTTTTAATCTTGATATCTTTAATGGTGAGTTCGTCCTTCAGCCACAAGTCGGTTGGAAACGATATGTTGGGGAGAATCGAGGAGGTTTCCTTATTTGGTTGTGGTGCTGCTGTTGCTGTTGTAGTTGGTTTGTCGCCGTTACAGACGCGACGGAGAAATTCCGACATAAACAAGTAGTTCTTGGATTCGACGGGGATGGAGAGCGAGAGACGCTGGAATGTCGAGAGAGGATGAGGGGAATCTGGCGAGTCCTTTGCAGTCGCGTCTTTTGGGGTTTTTGGAGGTAAATCTTTGGGAGGAACCTGTGGCGACAGGGACAGGGAACCTGGGCGGCCTTTGGCTGCTGAGGGAGGAACGGGGGAATTGTGGGGGAGATGGGGCGATTTGTGGTAGATTCCAGGCAAGGATGGTCGATTCTGCGGGTCCAAGTTCGAGTGTTTGTGGTTCAACTGCGACAGTTGTATGTTGTTACGGTGGGACCGTACTGGGTCTGTGTCGACAGACATTTCTTTTTTTTTCTCTTTCTTGTAATGTTTATTTACTGGTGTGGCTGTGAAGTAAGGACGCAGGAGACCTTTTGGTGTTGGTTGGAACGGATATGCAAGCTGAGCCTGTTCAGCGTGTATGTTTTATTCTTATAAGTGACGGGGCAAGCCAGAAGGAACCTAGAAAAGAAAGAACGAAATGGTCTGTAACGTTGGCGGATATATTTTAGTAAATTAAACGATTTGTTTGTCGCATTTGTTTTTTTTTTATATTTTTATGTTATTTTTCTTTTTTTTTTTGTTATACGTATCCATATTTTTTTTTTTAATTTTATTTTATTTCCTCCCTTTTGTACCCTTTCCTTCGCGGCCAACTAAACTTTGAATTACTGTTTATTTGAGCGGGAACTCTGGCGATGTTTGTCGGCTAAAGTTAGGTAGCCGATAAGACCGCCATTCTAGGCATATTTGGCATCAGGTACGAAAATATAAAAATACTAAAAAGTTACCAATACGATATAATCGATATGTATCTATTTCTGTACTGTGAAATAAATACATAAAAAAGAGATAAGTTACATCTCTCTGGCTAAATTAATCTCTATATTTTATTTTATTTTATTTTTGTTTTGGCTCCGTCATTGACGCTACTGCTTGCTGCATGCTTTCCCTTGTGAAATCTCTGGTACGTCCCATCCCGTCGCAGTGAGGCGTTCTCAAACACTAGGGCAAAATAGCACGAAAAAAAATCCTCGTTGCAGTGCGCGAAGTGTAACCTGGACCACGAACGCGGCAACAACTGGCTAATCTCTCCCTAAAATTTTTCTTTAAGAAAAAAATAGCTTTTTTTTTGTCTCTACTCGGAAATCAAATTCAGCCGAACAACCCCCATTCTATCGTCGTATCTCTTACGATCGCCCCCCTCCGTTACACTTTCGTCAACTATAACCACACACATTCAACAAACACGTACACACATGTTTGACTCAAAACGCCCCAAGTTTTCATTCTCGCTTGACATCAATGAACTCTCTAACGTTCCACAAGTGTCGGGCTACTGCTACATGGAAGTAGCAATAAGAGATGGAAAACACTCAAAAACACCTCTTTCCAATGTGTTTGGACACCGTCCAGCACATGCTTCAGAAACCAAGGATAAATCAGACTCCAAGACTTCAACCAAACTAAGCCTTTCCGGTGACTCCGAAGCTTCGTCGCTGACATCGTCTTCTGGTAACTTTGTCACCACCACCTCGTGCAAGAAGATCCACAACTTTAAGTGCTCCTTCAACTACAGTCTTTCCAGCAACTTACGCTTTCCCATTAAGAAAAGAGAGAACTTGATAGGCAACAAATACTTGGTCTTCCGTGTTTTCTACACCAGCGACCACGTAAAGACTCACCACAGCAACGATCACCACAACCATCACCATATAATCGAGCTTGGTCGCCTTGAAATCAATTTAGCCGAGTATCTCAACTTCAACGAACCCGTAACTACGAAGTACTTGTTGAAGGAATCGAAGGTGAATTCGATTTTGAGTGTCACCATCAGTTTGAAAGAATTACCTGTAAACTACGACTTCCACACACAACTTCTGATCAATGACAGTGCTTCATCAACAACCACCTCGCAGTTGACCCCAAAACGGACCGGCACCGATCTCAGTAAAGCCCATAAAGCGACGACAGGAACGTTCAATGTACCGCAGTTTGAGCGTAAAAACATCTTTGGCGGGTTTGGAAATGTTGTTGCCGACAACACCTCACAATTAACACCGTCAGAAGCATCTTCAGATGATGAACGACTGCATAAATCCAAGAAGGTATCGAGACATTCCAATCACCTGAAACATTCCAACAATTCGAAACCAACAAGCAGTCAGCATCAAGGAGACCAATCTCAGGGGAAGCAGAATGTCAGCATGGACCCAATTGTGTGCAAATTGTATTGCAAGACGTTGGAGAGTACGTGGGAACCCGAATTGCACGCCTTGCTTGACTACTCACCGGATAAGGCGGTGGCGGATATATTTGAGAATCCTGAGCAGCCAAATGCTTGGAATAAGAAGTTATCGGACAAGTATAAAGAGTGGATGAGAGATCAATACGATGACGACGAAGTGCGTGATGTTAACGGACTTATTAGTGAACATAAATACAGAGACGATTTGAGAAGTTGGACGGTGGCCCAGAATTAATCTTGCAACTGAAGTTGTTGCGGAGGATGGGCCATTTCGATGAATTCGGCGATATCGGCCAATAGTGTGCCCAACTGTGCTCTCCACGGGACGTTATCCGGGATCAAGAAGCGGATTTTCGGCGGCTCGACGACTGGTTGCAGCGGTGTTTCGTTAGTCAATGGCAGCGAGAAATACGGGAGGTACAGGCACACCGTGCAGCGCAGCGCGGTGGAACCGGTGACTGTACGGCTGCACTGGATGCAGCGTGACCGTCTCATGTCGTACATGCCACGGAACTTGCCGCGTCTGATTAACGGATACGTAGTGTGTCTGAAATAGGCCGATGAAGACATGGATTTTCGCAGCTATTTGTGGCCGCGGGGGAATTTTTCAGCACCCTTACAAAGATTCGCACTGCAGTTACATATATTCACAACGTATTATAGTACATATAAAAAAGCGACTGAAAAGTCATGACAAGAAGTAACCGGACATCTAGGCCGACACTTCGTGGTTGTGTTGGTGTTGGTTGTTGTTATTTTGGTTGTTATTGTTGTTGTAGTTGCGGTTCTTGTTATATCCGCCTCTTTGGTTGAACCTTCTGTTATTATTATGATTATGATTATTGTTATGGTTGTAGTTGCTGCTGCTGTTGTTGTTGCTATTGTTGTTGTAATTGTTTCTTCTCTTTTGGTTTCTGTTTCTTTGTTCATTATTCAAAATCGCCTGTTCCTTTGCATGGTCCATTATTTCCTCTGGCAAGCGCAAATACTTGATATGGATGCCTCTGATGTAGATTTCGGGAATCTTCAAGAAATCCTCTCCATTTGCCGAGGACTGGATGACGTTGGTCAATGTCAAGTTCATCCATGAATCACAATTCACCAAGTCACCGTTTAAGGTCTCGCCGTTCTTCAACTCAACCAAGACTGGCTTTGTCTTGGCCGCAGTGAGCAAGTATAAAGGAAGCTAGAACTGTTAGTATCGAGCGTCGAATAATATATAAAAAAAAGTGCGTGATATGAGATCTTGGAACAACATGAAAAGTCTATAGTCGAGTTTTGATGCAATCTCATCTCCGTAGTCGTGGATAACGTACCATTTCCGTAAGTTTCGTTGGTCCGTGAAGATTTTTGTTCTATGCATTTTTGAGTTTTTGAAAAACGGTATGCGCACGTCCGACTATTGGCATCATGACTTTTTTCCAACAAGGATAATGTTTTTCCATTCATACACCAACACCTCCTTGGTTGTCACATTGCAACCAAAGATGAAAAATGGTATGCTGAAAAGTGTAGGGAGGGGCAGTATATTATATCTTTATAGTAGAAGCTGAACACATTAATGCAGTGTTAGTACGCAGAAGTGGAACACATACCCATGGAGAGTATAGACAGTAGAGAGTAGTAAAGAAATAAGATCAAAGGAGTCAAGTATACTGGAACTACATAAAAGTAAGCCAAAAATTGGCTAGAAGAAAAGGAAAGGGAAAAGGAAACGGAAGAGGAAACGGAAGAGGAAAAGGAAACGGAAGAGGAAAAGGAAACGGAAGAGGAAAAGTAAAAGGTAAAAGAAAAATGAAATATGGCGGTGTATGGTGAAGAAAGGAGGTTGCCGTCGATTAGTGGTGGTGGTGCTATGTTATACAGTACATTGCTATTTTTAAAAAGTGAGTGGTGGGGACTTGTTTCTTAAAATAGAAAGCACCCCCGGAACTAGGCTGGAAAGTACATTATATTGATATCATTTGGCAGGACTAAAAAGAAAAAGACGGGAAAATCCCAGAGCTGCCGCCACAAGGCAAAAAAATAACTAGATTGAAGGATATCGAAAAGTAAAAAAATCAAAAATACACAAAAAGTTTAAAATTTGTCTTCGTTTCCCCAATTTCACATTGTTTGGTTCCTTGCTCTACCTTCCATTAACCAAATCGCTCAAACCAAAAATTTTTTTGTTGCAGCTATTTTTAAGTAGATACGAAGTTGGACCAAGAAACGTTCTTTTAGGCTGTGTCATCAACAAAATATTAATCCTGCTGATTATTTTTCGTTTTTTTCCCTGGTAATCAAACCAAGAGCTTAAAAGGAAAAAAAAAATATATATATACATATATATATTTAAACCTTTTACTGTCATCTACAAAAGCTTTGACGACTGCAGCCATTGCCACTCATGTTCAGAACGATTGTGTGGTCGCTATTGGCGGCGGGAACCGTGTTTGGCTCCAACGATGCACTGCAAAACACACACGGGAAAGCAGATGTGCTGCTGGATCGCGATAACCGCGCTGGGGCTGACTCCTCAACCCTTAGGCTCACGCCGTCTTCCATCGATAACACCGCCTCAATCACCATAGATTTATCCTCCGCATCATCCTCAGGCTCCAAAAGTATAGGTATCACAAATGTCCAACTGGTTTCTGTCGTCTCACAGTCAACCACCACAGAAGGACCCCAGGAACTGAGCCTTTTTAAACTCTTACTCACAAAGGCATCCGAAGGCGACCCATACTTCAATGCTCACCTCACGGTCGGCAAAAACCCGTTAGACTTACGTTTGGACGTGGTCCAACCAGATATCTGGGTCATGAACGGCGAACTGTTCTTCAACTGCTCCGAGATCGACAGCTGGTGGTCGCTGGAGACAAGCTTATACTCCAGCAGCAGCTTCCCGGCTTCAGTGACTTCCGATGCGCAATACACCGCCGCAATATGCGCTCTCGGCGGACTCTACAACGTGAATGCGCTGGCAACGCCTACAGGCGGCAACGAAGACACTCTCACGCGGCCAGCTGGTCCCAGCGCCACCGCAGATAATTATGGTGTCCCGTATTTCATTGCCATCGATGCCTTGGGAGTGAAGGACAACAACAATATTTCAGGTACCATCATCAACGGTGAGCTGTATTCCTCCACGAACTTCACGTTTGTCAATGTCGACGACACTAATGTATACTACGGTGGCTTGGGAATTGCAGGACACCCAAATGATCTAGGATTCTTGAACATGTTGGTAAAACAGGGCGTGATAAGTTCTTCAAGTTACTCGCTCTGGTTTAACAACTACTCCGATGCTGAAAACGCAGCTGGCCAATTAATGCCAGGGATTGTCGACCAGACATACTTTGAAGAACCGCTTGTGGCATCCCCAATGATTCCCGTGGTGGGAGCTGGATATACCGCTGAGGATGACGAATATGTTAGTGGGATCAATGAATTAAAGCTTCCTACCATTGCGATCGACGATATCAATGTCGAGAACACGGAAACCGGCCAAAGAATCTCCCTCAAGACCGAAACCGGCCCAATCCCCGTCCTCCTCAACCTGAGATCGTTAGTAAGTAACTTGCCCCTTGACATCATTGTTAATCTTGCGATGCAGACCAGTGCGTATTATAGCAGCGACGCCCAGCGCTGGATTGTCGAGTGTGACCAGATATTCAACTCATCGGCCAATTTGGACTTTACCGTGGGCCCAGTTGTGCTCAACATACCATTGCTGAACTTTTTATCTCCAGCAGTGTATCTGCTGAAGGAGCTTAAGCTTTCTAACGGCCACAAAGCCTGTTTCTTGAATGTGTTTCCTTCTGAAGTTGCTGGTTACGCGCTGCTTGGGTTACCTTTTATCACCGGGGTATTTATTGCGGTCGACAACGATGCCGGCACCGTGGCGTTGGCAAACTCGAAGAACATTGTTGGTGGCCGTCGTCTGGACTTTGAGTCTGCCGCTCTGTTAACCGGTAAGTTCAGTGTCTCGCAGTCTACAAGCACGAGCAGGAATTCGAACACAAATTCGAATACGAACACGTCGACAATTTCGTCGAGCTTGGGACGGATCGAGTCCGGTAGCATTGCATTTGCCACGACACAGACTCCCAAATCGCTGTTATCATACACATACACCAACGCTTTAGCGAGCGATAGTAGCATCAAGATTCCAGCCCGGTTTCTGGGAATGATTACGAACGGAGAGACGTTTGTGACTGGTGGACTTTCTGGGCTTACCACGACGTCGGTGCTTGGGATCTTACCGACAGCAGCAGCAGCTTCCACGTCAAGTGGACGGAAGCTGAATGCCGGTAACGTGTTGCACAATCCGTTTGATGTTGTTGCAGTGCCGATGGCAGGTGCATATGTTGGTGTCGGAATAATTGTTGGGATATTGATGCTATAAGAAGACTATAAAAAGAATAGTAGAGGATTAATAAATAACGGAATCATTTCATTTCATTTCAAATTCTTCTTGAGCCAGGACGGGTTCATATTCATCTGGTGTTGTTTGAGTTGTTGAGGACAGAAAACGGTAGTAATTGTACCATAAGATATCGGCAAACGTGAGCACCACGCCGGCGATATTGATGGGACTGAGTTTATCGCCAAAGACGATGGAGCTGACGATGATTGTCAACATTTCCTTGAAGATTCCTGCGACCGAAAGTGTTGTGACTTTCGAGACTGTTAAGAGCTTGAATTCGCATACTGTCATCATGAAAGCAAGGAAGCCAGGCACGATAATGAGGCCGATTGTCGGCACCACTCCCTTTTCAGCCCAGATTGGTGCATGTGCAAAGTTGGACCAGCCCTCAAACACCGTACCAAACACGAGCAACGTGGCACACATCGCCGGCGAGATGTAGAAGATGGTGGAGATCGAGTTGACGGTGTAGGGGTTGCTTTTCAAGAGCAATTGGGTAAAGGACCAGCGGAGGCCCGAGATGGCCGAGGCGACAAGTACAGTAGCAATTCCAAACGAGTTGAAGTCGTCGGAATTAAGGACATCTGGCTTTTTCACCATCATGGTGACGGAGACGGTCATGATCAACACGATAACGACAAGACGCCAGTTGTAGCGTTCGAGTTTAAAGAGGAGTCCGAAGCCCAACACGAACACAAGAGATGAAGTCTTGAGCATTGTGTACAACGAGAGTGAAATGAACAGAAGTGACACGTTTGATAAACCGATATCGCCTGCCGACGCGAGTCCGCACGGCAAGATCTGTCTGACATAGGCTGCTGGCGAGATTCGGAAGCTCTGAACAAACTGAGACCAGTTGCTGCCACTGGTGATGTTGATGGCTGGGCGTAACAGCTGCTTGAAGTAGAGCACGGTGCTGCTCAACATAAAGAGACAGAGTTGGTGGAACGCGGTGATGAGAATGGGAAACTTGAAGCCCAAACCGCCACCAAACATCCATTTGTTGTACACGGAGATCGCAAGCGAGAACACATACCATCCGCCGATATACACGACGGTCTGGAGTGTTTTTTCCATGACAACAGTGATACTAAATTTTTTCTATTTCTATTTCTATTTTTTTTTTGTTAAAAGGTGTTTCGGGGTCCCTTTTTTTTTTTTTGGTACCGAACCGAATCGTCGTCGTTTAAAATTCACCAAATATTTCGTGTTCGCACTTTATCTTCAACATGTCCACCAATAAAGATCCGGCGTCACTCCTCAATCTCCAGCGTGAATACATCGTTCTGCAGATCAAGGCAGTACAGGCGCCGGGCGCGTTGTACAACTTGATTCTCGATGATAAAACGGAAGCCGTGGTCACCAAAGTGTTGCCAAAAGAGAAACTTCTACGCATCGTCGCCCTGTTCGAGAAGATCGACGCCCGCCGCAAAACAAATACCTTCATGAACGCCATCTACTTTGTCGATGTATCTGTCTATAATCTCAAGTGCATTGCTGCTGACGTCCACACCAAACGCTACAAGTCAGGAACCGCATTGTTCTTGCCACTTCTTCCCTCAGACCGCAAACTCGCCAGCTTTTACCGCCTGACACAATTCCTCCAACATCCAGACATTCTGCGTTATTTCGATGACGGCCAGGCGATCCATTTCATCCATTCATGCTTTAATCCAGTCGAAACCCGCGTGTTTCTCGCCGACGACGCCACGCCAAACTCAATGCCAATCTACTACAACGAAAACTGTGCCGACTTTGTCATTCCCCAAATCAAACTCGCAGCCAAAGCCTTGATCAACTTGATGGTTATTACTGGTGAATACCCGTTGATCCGCTTCTACTCTCCACCACAAGCAACCCACCCAGCGTCACGCCTTCCAGAGCTCATCGCCGACGAGGTCCAGCGCCAAATCGACGACTACGCCCGTTTAAACCACGATTTCCCGCCACCACTGGACAAACCTCGGTCCATTTTGTTGATAGCCGATCGTACAATCGACTTATACGCGCCACTCTTGCACGAATTCACCTACCAGGCAATGGCAATGGATATTGTCCACGACTTGGAACGGACAGGAGTCTACAAGTACCAGACCGAAAACGAGCGGGGAGAAATCCAGGACGTGGAAGCCCAGTTGGAAAACGAGGACGACGATGACTGGGTCAACTTGAGACACTTGCATATCATCGAAAGCTCGGAGATCATCATCAACAAGATCAACGACTTGATCAAGAACAATCCAATGATGGTCGACCGGTCGCGAGCCACGAATTCGAGTGACTTGATGTACATCGTGGCCCATCTCAAGGGCTTTGACGACGAAAGAAAACAGATGACTTTGCACAAAACATTGATTGACGAGTGCTTGGAAATCAACACTTCGCGAAAGCTTGCTGAATTTGCCGCAGACTTTGAACAAACGTGCGCTGCTGGTGGTACCAGCTTTGAGAACGAGCGCAACCGTCACTTACACGACGACTTGATCAGTTTGCTTGCTCGTGAAGACTTGCACATCAACGACAAGATGCGGTTGGTGTTGATCTACGCATTTTACAGAGGCGGGCTCGTGGAGGCCGACTTTGTCAAGTTGGTCAAGTTTATTGGGGTCAACGATCGTCAGATTGTCGGTTTGATCTCGAGATGTTTTACCAACTTGCACAAGCTTGGGTACCCGGTGGTCAAGAGCGATACACGGGCGAAGAATGTCGTTAAGGATACGTACCACACCATCAACAACGAAGGTACATACAATACGTCGAGATACTCGCCCGGGATCACCAAGGTGATGCTGAGTGCAGCCAAGTACCAGTTGGACGAAGAGGCGTTTCCGTACTTCCGCGACAAGCCGTTGGAAGACGATATTCCTGCGGTATCCGGGGTTCAGCACAATAACAGCAGTACCACATCGTTGCGGAACTCGCGAATTAAGGCTTCTTGGGCCCAGTCGTCGACACGGATCACCACTTTGGCTGGAGCCAGACCAAAACAGCGGATTTTCTGTTACATTGCCGGCGGGATGACGTACTCGGAGATGAGATCGATCTATGAGCTTTCGGCGCAGACCAACAAGGATTTCTACATTGGATCGGAGTCGATTTTGAAACCACGCGATTTCTTGATTGGATTGCAATCAATTGACCGTGTAAAGACTCCGGTAGAGCTCGATCTCAACTTACTCAAGCAGCAGAACAAGCCTGATGAGCCGCCACAGTATTTGTACGAGACTGGACCAGCAAAGCCAGCATCCGCGCCGTACGCACAAGCGAACAACGCGAACGCGCACGCACATGCGCACGGGATCGCGCAGCCTCTTCCGCATCCGTCACTTTCTGTCCCACAGCATGGTCAACCAACACTCCCTTCTGTGCCTAGTCATTACCAGAAGAAAACCAACCAATCTGTGCCTGCGCTGCCAGAACCGGCAAAGGAAAAGAAACGGTCCAAACTCAAGAGCTTGTTCAAGTAAAGCAGCATGTCGTGCACGACTTCCATTATTGAGATTGAAAATAAAAAAAAATAAGCTTACAACGAAGAAGTCAAAAGTGCGGATAGTATGCCGGAGATAAGCCGGCGTTTGGTGGGCTCTAGCACGGCACCACAATCCAGTCGAGAAGTAAGAGAAAGAGAGACAGACCCAACAACAAGCCAACTCACATCGTCTAAATAGAATCATAAGATAGAGAATAAAAGCAAGAAAAAGCTAACTATTTCTGATTGGATGAAACTTTTCCATTCGGTTCGACAGAAGCTAACCACATTAAAATCCTGGTAGATAAATTTACTGACATATTTTTGTGCATAAACCAGACCTGTTTTTTTTTTCTCTTTGTTTCCCCGTTTGTTCGTATTTAATCTTCCCTGCTTTTCGATAAGATGAGTAGGTGGCGCGCGCCTAATTAATAATCAATGCAAAAAATTCAAGCATATAAAAGTAACCGCAACGCCACCAGCATCGCGCTAGACACTCGAGACATCGTTTAACCAAATCATGGAGCAGTGGCCTATTCCTTCAGTAGATACGTCACATCTATACTACAACTGGAACGTCCTCAGTCAATTGCCAGTATGGTTTAAAGGCGAAACCTCGGATCCAGTAGTGGCTACCTTTGCCCATGCCGCCTCCCACCACAATGCAACCATCCCTACCGGCTGGTTGACTTGTAGTGGCAGTGGTTCCGACGGTTGGGGTCCTTTATCACCAGTATACAACGACTTCACCCCTTGTTTTCTTCAGGGCGGTCTTTTTGGCTTATCGGCTGCCCTCATGATCTTGTTGGGCCTGTACCAAATCCACTCTTTACGTCAGTCCAAGGCCAAGAGCAATCGTGTAGCTTGGTCATTTTACGCTAAACTCATTCTTGTCACTATCCAGGTCATTTTTGCGTTCTTTGAACTCATCCTCTACCCTCATTCAGATGTTATCAGAACTGCGCTCGGCCTCAACCTCGGTGCTACCATCGTGGCTCTTGGTCTCCACTACATTGAACAATTCAAAGCCAGCATTCCCAACGGTACTCTTCTCTTCTACTGGTTGTTTCAAGTCATTTTGAACTTGGGCAGAATCATTAACTACACCTTGAGAGGAAAGAGTTCCTACACTATCGTTTCTGTCATCACCATGGGCACCGTCAATGCTGCTTTCATCTTAACTTTGGAATTAGTCTTACCCATGAAACCATTATCTTCTTTCGCTACTATCGGAAAGGTTTCACCTTTTGACAGTGCCAACGCCTTTTCTAAAATCACTTTTGACTGGATGGGTGGCTTGATGAAAAAGGGATACCTCCAATACTTGACTGAAAATGACTTGCCTCCATTGCCAGTTGAATTGAAAGCTGGTACTACATCCGATGCTTTCAACCACTACTGGAATCAGTCTGACCAGAAATCGTTGTTCTGGGCCATCGCAAAAGCTTTCGGTATGGAATTCGTGTTTGGAGGTATTTTCAAGGCTTTGCAAGACTCATTGGCGTTTGTTCAACCACAGTTGTTAAGACTTTTGATTAAGTTTGTCAACGATTACTCGGAATCCTTGAAGCAGGGTGACCCAATTCCTCTCACCAAGGGGTTTATGATTGCTGGTGCTATGTTCATTGTTTCTGTGACTCAAACTGCTTGTTTGCACCAATACTTCCAAAGAGCATTTGACTTGGGTATGAAGATTAAGACTTCGCTTACCTCTGTTATCTACAACAAGGCTTTGGTTTTATCTAACGAAACCAAACAAGAATCTAACACCGGTGATATAGTGAACTTGATGTCTGTTGATGTTCAAAGACTTCAGGACTTGGTTCAAAACTTGCAAATCATCTGGTCTGGTCCATTTCAAATTATCTTGTGTTTGTACTCGTTGTACGGCTTGATTGGTAACTCTATGTGGGCTGGTGTCGCCATTATGGTGATTATGATTCCATTGAACGGTGTTATTGCCAGAGTTCAAAAGCGTTTGCAAAAGACACAAATGAAAAACAAGGACGAAAGATCCAGATTGATCAGTGAAATTTTGAGCAACATTAAGTCCTTAAAGTTGTACGGTTGGGAACACCCATACTTGGACAAGTTGAATTACGTTAGAAACGAAAAGGAATTGGACAACTTGAAGCGTATGGGTATTTTCAGTGCTGTCTCGAACTCTCTCTGGACTTTGGCTCCTTTCTTAGTCAGTTGCTCTACTTTTGCCTTATTCGTCATTACTCAAAAGGATAGAAGTTTGTCCACCGATTTGGTATTCCCAGCTTTATCTTTGTTTAACTTGTTGTCATTTCCATTGGCTGTTGTTCCAATGGTCATCACCAATGTTGTTGAAGCCCAAGTTGCTATTTCCAGATTGACTAAGTTTTTGACTGGTTCTGAATTACAACAAGATGCTGTTATTAAGGTCGAGAGGGTCCAAAAGACTGGAGATGTTGCTGTTTCAATCAAGAACGGTACCTTCTTATGGTCCAAGGCTAAAGGTGAGCAAAACTACAAGGTTGCCTTATCCAACATTAACTTTGCTTCTAAGAAGGGTGACTTGGACTGTATTGTTGGTAAGGTCGGTTCTGGTAAGTCTTCTATTATTCAAGCCATCTTGGGTGATTTGTATAAGTTGGATGGTGAAGTCAGAATTCACGGTAAGGTTGCCTATGTTTCGCAGGTTCCTTGGATCATGAACGGTACAGTCAAGGAAAATATTTTGTTTGGGCACAAGTATGATCCAGAATTCTACCAACATGTCTTGAAGGCTTGTGCCTTGAGTGTCGATTTGAAGACGTTGCCAAAGGGTGACAAAACTGAAGTTGGTGAAAAGGGTATTTCCCTTTCCGGTGGTCAGAAAGCCAGATTGTCTTTGGCCAGAGCTGTTTATGCCAGAGCAGATGTTTACTTACTAGATGACCCTCTTAGTGCTGTTGACGAACACGTTGGAAAGCACTTGACTGATCACGTCTTGGGTCCAGACGGTTTGTTGAAGTCTAAGTGTAAGATTTTGGCAACCAACTCTATTAACGTTTTGAGTATTGCCGACAATTTACACATGGTTAGTGACGGAAGAGTTATCGAACAAGGTACTTACGACTCGATTATTAACCAACAGAACAGTAAGTTGCGTCAATTGATTTTGGAATTTGGTAGAAAGAGAAACAACGATTCTCCAAGTTCTCCTGAAAAGAAGGCTAAGGATGGCGAAGAAACCGAAGAATTAGAAGCATCTGTTGACTTGGAAGATTTGGAATCAGACTCTAATTTCGAGGTTGGTAGTTTGAGAAGAGCTTCCGATGCCTCTTTGAATGACGAGGAAATTGCCGCTGAAGTTATTGATGAAGATGACAAAGACGCCAAGGCAAGAAAAGAACATGTCGAACAAGGTCAAGTCAAATGGGAAGTCTACCGTGAATACGCTAAGGCATGTAACCCATGGTCTGTGGCTGTTTTCTTCGGATGTACTATTTTGAGTATGGCTATCAGTGTCGGTTCTAATGTTTGGTTAAAGCACTGGTCAGAAGTTAACACTGAATATGGTTACAACCCTAACGTTGGTAAATATTTGGGTATTTACTTTTTATTGGGTATTGGCTACTCCTTGGCCGCTTTGGCTCAATCTTGTTTTATGTGGATTTTCTGTACGATTCATGGCTCTAGAAGATTGCATAACCTGATGGCTGTCAGTGTTTTGAGAGCACCAATGTCATTCTTTGAGACTACTCCAATTGGTAGAATCTTGAATAGATTCTCGAATGATATTTACAAGATTGATGAAGTGTTGGGCCGTGTTTTTGGTATGTTCTTCAGTAACTCTACCAAGGTGTTGTTTACCATCGTTGTCATTTGTTTCTCTACTTGGCAATTCATCTTTATTGTTGGTCCTCTAGGTATTCTTTACGTCTACTACCAGCAATACTATTTGAAGACGTCGAGAGAATTAAGAAGATTGGACTCTGTTTCAAGATCTCCAATTTTTGCCAACTTCCAGGAATCCTTAAACGGTGTTTCTATTATCAGAGCATACGGTCAAGAAGAAAGATTTAGAATCTTGAACGAAATGAGAGTCAACAAGAATATGAGTGCCTACCATCCTGCTATTAATGCTAACAGATGGTTGGCAGTAAGATTAGAATTTTTGGGTTCTATCATCATTTTGGCTGCTGCTGGTTTGGCAATCTTGACTTTGAAGTCGGGTAGATTAACTGCTGGTTTGGTCGGTTTATCTGTGTCTTATTCTTTGCAAATTACTCAATCTCTTAACTGGATTGTCAGAATGACAGTTGAAGTTGAAACTAACATTGTCAGTGTTGAGAGAGTATTGGAATACTCCAGATTGACTCCTGAAGCTCCAGAAATTATTGAAGACAAGAGGCCATCTTCCGAGTGGCCAGAAAGTGGTGAAATCAAGTTTGTTGATTACTCCGCTAAGTACAGACCTGAATTGGACTTGGTATTGAAGAACATCAACTTGGAAATCAAACCACACGAAAAAATTGGTATCGTTGGTAGAACTGGTGCCGGTAAGTCATCTATTACGTTAGCGCTTTTCAGAATCATTGAAGCATTTAACGGTAATATTAATATTGATGGTATTGACACTGACTCTATTGGTCTTCTTGACTTGAGAAGTAAGTTGTCCATCATTCCACAAGATTCGCAAGTATTGGAAGGTACTATTAGATCAAACCTTGATCCTACTGATTCCTTCACCGATGAAGAAATCTGGAGAGCGTTGGAATTATCACATCTTGACAAACATGTTAAGAGAATGTTTGAAGAGAGAGAAGAAGACAGTGAAATTAAATCAGCGTTGGAAGTAAAAATTAACGAAAGTGGTGGTAACTTATCCATTGGACAAAGACAGTTAATGTGTTTGGGCAGAGTTTTGTTGAAGTTACGTCATTCCAATGTGTTAGTGTTGGACGAAGCCACTGCTGCTGTTGATGTCGAAACCGACAAGATTCTTCAAGAAACCATTAGAACCGAATTTAAGGAAAAGACTATCATTACAATTGCTCACAGACTCAACACCATTTTGGATTCTGACAGAATCATTGTGTTGGACAAGGGTGAGATTGTTGAGTTTGACACTCCAAGCAACTTGTTAAAGAAGAAGGATTCGTTGTTCTACTCCTTGTGTGAACAGGGTGGGTTCATTGATCAAGAATAGTTTACTAGTCAAAAGAAAAAAAAATTAAATATATATTTAAGAATAGAAAGATCTTACTTAATGTTCACTTCTTTTCCTTAATCCCTTTACGTGATACAATGGATAAACTTGTTCTCTGTCGTCGACCTCGACGGTGCTATTGGTTGTAATTTCAGCTGAAACTTCAGATGTTATTGGAGTGAATTGTTTGAGTTGTTCGTCGTACTTGAAGGATTGCGTAAGGTTTCCTGAATCAACATCGAGAGCAACAAAAACGTTGCCTTTTCCATCGACAGTGAAATCAATGATTGGATGTTCAACCTCAACAATCTGAGCATCATCTATCTTACCGTTTCCGTCGTTCTGGTAAACCAATAAAGCACGAGTATTTTCACAAAGCACAATAGTCAAGTAAGCGGATTCGCCATTGCTCCAAGTAGCAATCTTTGCTACTGTCAATTCTCTTTCAGACTCAGGGGTAACGAATCTTTCTGGGGGTAAGTGGTTGTCATTCAAGTAGGGGTCTATGGTCTTTCTGATATCTACTTTGATCGATTCCTTGTTTTCCAAAGATGTGAACGATATGTAATCATCACCACCGCCACTGATCAAACAGTTGGGGTCATTTTCAGGGATCGACATCTGCGAAATAAACTCATTATGACCGAAGATAAAGTCCTTGATCACATAGGCTAAGGGATAGTGTGAAATTCTGATGTGCTCATCTCTGTCAGCACTCAAGATGCACTTTTTACCTTGCAAAGAACCGACAAGAATATCAGTCAACATTGAGACATGCCCAAGAATAGGCTGCATTGTCTTTTCATCTTCAACTGGAGTATTTATACCGGTTACAAATACATCTCCAAACTTATCGGCGACAATCACATCTGACCCGTCGAAGGTAATCGCAGAAGGTCTCTTGGGGAACACCTGACGTTTGATCAACTTCAAACAGTTCTCTGCTTCCAAGTCGATCTCAAATATTATGGCCGACTTGTCACTATCGGCAGTTCCCACTAAATACTTTTCATCTTGAGTGAGTTTTAATGATCTGATATAATTGTAGATATTTGCATCGACTTTGATAGCTTCGCCTTCGTTGTTTTTGATTTTCTTTCCATTTTTCTCGGCCCACTTTGCCTCTCTCTTTTGTCTCTTTGCTTCTTCCTTGGCTCTACCCTTCAACAATCTGGCCTTATCTGCTTGTTGAATCTTGACATCTTCATCATCGATCCAGTGACCCACTACCTTACCGGTGCTCAATGAAAATACCTCAATGGTACTCTTCACAGTGGTGAATAAATGACTACCGGCTTTGTTTGTAAGAATACTCTGGAACGGATGTTTCATTGCTATGTACAATCGTTATATGGGGAGGGAGGAGGCTCGATGCATAATTTTTCAATGAGATGCCATAGTCATTTTGAATTTCCTGTACATAATATTATACAAATATTACTTTGGTAGATGCTACTTCTTCTTGAACCCCCATCCAGAGGTCCAACTGGAAATCAAGTTGGGTGCTGTCGTTGTTGATGCCTCCACCGTTTCCTTTTTTGTTTCCCCTTCTTTTTTGTTGGAATCTTTTCCTTCATCCTCGACGATAAATTTCTGAGCTTTTATTTCCTCATTCTTTATATTAACGTCAGGTCCTGTTTCTCCTCTACCCACCAAATTATTGAAAAAGCTGCTAATGTTTTTGTAAGCTGATTCTTCAGCAAAATTGACAGCTATATGTTTGGGTTCTAGGAAATTGAAGATGAACTCGTCAGCCATGGCATTCCATATCTTGAAGTTTTGGGACTTCTTCCACTCGTCTATAAATTTCTGGTTGAACAAAGTCAAATCTCCAATATTTGCTTCGCTAGTAAATCCTGGTGGAGGTTGGAAAAACTTTTCCTTGTATTGAGCGTATCTCATGGTCGATATTAACGAACAAAGATAGTCCTCGAATTGGTAACGGATGTAGTCGTCATTACCGATAAACTTGTCATTTTGATCATGCATGTTATTGATTAAAGCTTGAATAAACTTCTTGTCATTTGTGCTGAGTGAAAGTTCTTCTGGTTTTCCCAATGGGAATGTCAATTCATTCGTATCCAAATTGATAACCAAGTCGATTCGTTTTGATTCAGCCTGGTTAATAAACAATAGGTTGGAACATCCAACCATGAAACTATCGACTGAAAGTTCGTCTAATTGTTGCAATGGTAAATATGGATTCCAGAATGCGTTTTTGGTATTAAATATTTGTAACGGAAGCCCAAAGAATCGCAATAATGATTTTCGGTTGTTGGTATTAAGCGAGTTGGGCTTCGTGAGAGGACCGTTGGTTTCGATATAGTCGATCAACGGGCATCCAGAATTATCCAAATTATTTATGAGATTTGGAATTAAACTGATGAGATTGTTTTGGAATTGAGTTAACATTTCAAGGTTATTATTAGAATAAATCAAGATCTTCTTATCTAGTAACAAGCTCTTGAAAATAACCATGAAGTTGTTGTTGAATTTGAGTATGGAGTTCTTAAGATTTAAATTGACAAAGAACTCTTCCTCCTCCTCTTTAACCTTGAATGTTTCGCGTTCTTCCAACTCGTCTCCGACAAGCTCGAAGTTGGTGTTAAGATTCTCAAATAGATTCTCAAGCATTTCGACATTATCAAAGCTTTCCTGCTGGAAATAACTCTTTGTGATAATGGAAAGCTTCTCTTTTATCTTTGTGAATATTGGTTGCTTTCTCACGATGATAACAATGGCCTTCTGGACACTTGAACGGGTGATATCCTTGTTTCTGTCCCTTTCTTCCTGTGAAAGATCGCTTGTTCTCACCTGCCTCACGCACGAACACCCAAAAAGTGTCTTGAGGTCACGAGGGTCACCCTGGAACTGATTGAGGTCGTTCAAGTCGTCTATAGACGTCGCAGTATTGAAGTCGTATACCAAGTTGAAGTTGGAGAAGGTCTCCTCAAACAAATGAGAGCCATCAGGAAGCGCCTGGAAGGACAAGTTTCTGAAAAGTTCTGGACTATAGTTTGGATGGTAGCTCGATTTCCACCATTGGACTTCTGGTCCGCGCTTATGATGGAAGTCTACGACGCAAAGGGCAAAAATCATATCGTCAGTTTTCTGCTCAGCGATGTGGTGAACCAGGGGGTTGTTGGATGAAATGGGAAGGTTCTTGATCTGGACAGACTTGCGGCGAGACTCGACGTCTGAATGGATAGAGTTTGTATTGGAATGTGAAGGAGTTGAGGAGATGCTGCGCTGGCTGTTTCCCAAACGGATGGGTCTGAACTGGAACTCTTCCTTGTTAGGAGTTGAAGCTGTTGGGGCAGCAGATGTGCAGTGTGTTGAAGTTCTTCTTTCTGGAGACATGATGGAGCTCAGTGAGGAGCCTGTGGACGACGAGCTTTTGCGGTGTTCCTGGCGCTTCATGAGTCTGATTGGCCGCAATTCCTCAGTCCCACTGGCCGGCAACAGATGATTTTTGGACAGCGACGATGGATCCATTGTGGTTTCCAAAGGATTCGGGTCAGTTTCTATCCCTAGACCAATGGGTTTCTCCATATTAAGTTTTGGATAACTGATTTGGTGATGCTTGGAACCGGAAATGCGACAAATGACAACAGACATCTCGAAAACGCGACAAAGATTTGCGACAAATCGCCAGTGCGCCGGCGGCGAATGCCAATCCGCAAGTATTCAAAACATAACTGCGAGACGGAGGCAAAGCAATTGCTGTGTTTTGTATGGCGGAATATGTTGGGTTCTTTCTATTACGTCAGTCCACTTACCCAGCCGCTACCATTCTTTATAATATTATTATTCTTGCCCACTAACCCAAATACACACATGACGTTATCCGCCATAGATTGAGGGCTCACGTGCTCTGGCCCCATTTGGCTTGCTTACTTGAGATAGGAGGCGGTGAGCGGTAAGTATAAAAATCGGAACGGAGTCCAGCCAATTCCCCAAAAACTTTACAAGCAATTTTGATTCCCTTTATTGTTATTTAATTGTATACTACACAATGTCTTTGTTAGGTCAAGAATTCCCTCAAGAAACCGTCTTCACATACATCCCAGTTGATCTCTCCAACCAGAGCGAATTGGATAACGCTCTCGCGTGCTCCATCCCAACTGGCTTGCAAGTCGATAAACTCGTTAGTGAATTGGCTGCAACCGAAACCCCAAACATCGTCGTGGTTTCTGTTCCAGGTGCCTTTACTCCAACCTGTACTGAAAACCACATTCCACCATTCTTGACCAACTTGGCCCAATTGAAGGCAGAAAAGCAAGTCGGTGCCGTCATCATTCTCAGTGCCAACGATCCATTTGTATTGAACGCTTGGGGTAAGTTATTGGCCAAGGATGCTAAGATCGACCCAGCTACTGTTCCTTCCCTTCCAAAGGTCTACTTTGCCAGTGACGGTAACGCTGCTTTCTCCGCCGTCCACGGCTTGTCTGTCGACCTCACTTCCAAGGGTTTTGGTGTCCGTACTTCTCGTTTTGCCTTGGTCATCAACTCCAAGGACAGAAAGGTCAGCTACTTGGGACAAGAACCAGGCCCAGGTGTCACAAACAGTGGCGTTGAAGCAATCTTGGCTGCGAAACTTTAATTCGGAAACAAAGAAAGGAACAAAAAAACGTGTAACTACAAATAGTCAATAAAATTAAAAGAAAACAACAGGTTGTAATTTTCATTCAGTCGTATCTAAGTGATTTACAATTCACCAGAAGCGTCAATGGTGACCTTGGCGGAAGTGGTACCAGAGTTGGAACCGTAACCTTCAATAGTCTTGACAATGTCAGCACCTTCGACAACTTCACCAAAAACAACGTGCTTACCGTCCAACCATGGGCATGGAACAGTGGTGATGAAGAATTGGGAACCGTTGGTGTTTGGACCAGCGTTAGCCATGGACAACAAGTTTGGTCTGTCGTGTCTCTTGACAAAGTTTTCATCAGCAAACTTTTCACCGTAAATGGACTTACCACCGGTACCGTTACCTCTGGTGAAGTCACCACCTTGCAACATGAATTGAGGGATGACTCTGTGGAAGGAAGAACCAGCGTAACCAAAGCCCTTCTCACCAGTAGCCAAGGCTCTGAAGTTTTCAGCAGTCTTTGGAGTGACGTCGTTGTACAACTTGAAGACAATTCTGCCTAACTTGTTGCCGTTAGCGGAGATATCGAAGTAGACTTTGGACATTTTGATTTTCTGATTGTTTTTTGGACAATTAACGAGTGGGAAAAAGTTTCAGGGGATTGCCCGTATTTGTAGGGTTTGGGGCCGAGATTGAGAACGTTGATGGTAGAGATTGTTACACAAAAATACATACAGGATGGGAGGGGTTGCCCGGCCCACAGAAAGTTCCAGAATAGTTTGGGGGAAATCCAGTAGTGAGGAGTGCACGTTTCACAGGCAGTCCCCACGTCATAGTTATGTAGCACTTCCCGAGGGTGTGGCACTTGGAAATGCTCCCAAATACTTTTCTATACATAACGGCTTAAGAGCAAAATTAGGTCAATTTTTTTGAGGGAACAGTGGTCTGATTCCACTTACATGTTCCACTATGGACAAAAGGGGGAGGGGGGCAGGGAGAGGGAAAAGGAGCAGCGAAAATTCGATGTGTCTATATGCAGTTGTAACTTGTTTTTGCAGGTTATTCTGGATCAGGAATAAATGTTCTACATGTTGCTATCATGTACATTTTTGATTTTGCATATTATTAACATGTGTTATCATGCAGTTTAGTAATATGCAAAATGCGCAATTTTGTAACAGTAGTTAAGGCTCAACCTGTATTATCTAGAAAATCAATTAATGTGGTAACATAAAAAAATTCTTCGTTACTTCAGATTACCGCTTTTGGTATTAAGATTCTATTAATGCGATACCTTTTCTTGGCGACCCTTGTCACCCGCCTTGACACTTCAAGTGAAGATACTCTCCATTATTTAAGAGGTTAGCCACAAGAAAATAGTAGCCAGACCGTGAGATCCGAAGTATAAATTATTGGGATTTTTGAGGATCAGTGTTGCTTTAGAATACATCTCTAACCCCGGGTATGGCTTAGGGTGCGATGTTATAGGACGTCTAAATGTTAACCATACATTTTGTGTATGTTCTTTTTTTAACAACTACGTAGAACAAATGAGGCGCTGATATCTCAGTATTTTTTATCGTTTACGTACTTATACGTGCAGATTGCAGAAAGAAATCTTAGTACAGCTGTCGTGTGCCTTACCTATGTCAAAAAAGATCATTTACGAACCATGTGTGAAAGTAAAGTAATTTGTTGCCCAACAACGTTTTGTTGACGTTAAGTTTGGCTGGGTAGCAGTTTGGGTGCGCAACCTTCTTTTATTACAATTACAACGATTTCTCAAAACCAGTTAACAATATGGCGAGAGAAAATATAAAAAAAAAAACTAACTAATAATTTCAAGTCGGCGAATCTAAGGACATGGACACTGGCAAGAACGTGGGGCGCTACCATGACAGAAGAGGATAACGTGGGATCCATGTGACTTACATCGTAGTAAACAAACACCGACGACTCGATATCTTCACTCCTATTCGGCATCTGGGTCTGTTCAAGCCACATTTTATAGGAGATCTATTCTAGGTAGCGGTATGGGCATTTATTTCCCGGTGTAGCCTCGTTTTGTTTCGTGCAAATTATTTAAATTTTATTTTATAATTCTATATTTAACTTATATGCCTCAAACCCAGAGTTATACTTAGAATTGCAGTAGGGGTTTTGAGAGTATAAAATGAACAGGATGTCGTCTAAAGAATGAACGGTTCTTGACATATTTCCATCCCGTTTTAACATCACGCTCCTTACCTATTTTCTATGCTCAACCCTATAACATACAACCCCTACATTAAGTATATTGATGTTTGTCTCTGCAAATACATCCATAATCCCTTGGTGCATTGCACCATAGTGCTAGCCACACTATTATATATCCAATTTAAACAACTATTGACCTATTCAACACAAACCGCCATCCCCATCCAGCTTCTTTGGGTTGAAGATTACAAGTGGGATATCGTCTCCAACCTTATAAATATCTTGTTTGTATTGCGGTACCTATTTCATGTGGAATTTTGGGCGGGGATTGAACTAGCCCTTTTTGTGGGGCAAAATATCGGGTGTTACCATCTATTGATGGACTCTCAAATGCTGTTGTTTGTTAACAATGATATACAAACTACCCTCAAAATCTGCATGGTTATACAAGTGGTACTTCCATATTTTGTGGTACTCCCATACTTTGTGGAACTTGTCGGTGCTATCTATAATCGCAGTGACGACTGGATCGATCACAATAAAAACACTACAGTTACTTTTAAGCGCTTCTTGGTGGACTGCAACAACGACTTTTTGCCTATCTTCATAAGCCAGTCGTTTCTTTACGTGAATAGCAACTTTCCGTTGTTTGTGCCACAAAATGATACTTTGACTATCCTAGCATACAAAATCAGTCTGTTTGCTATCAAGTTTTACTGTATCTACCAATTTATCATGTACGAGATTGCCTCGATCCTATACCTGGTCCGTAACATCTCCGATTACTCCATCTTTTACGAATTTGATGTTTTTCTGGAAAAAAACGTTGCATTGGTTCCGCGGAAAACAATTGCGGCAAAGGTTTGGGATGCAAAGGACTATTATATCATTACCACGTGTTTGGTGGCTATTGCTTTTGATTTGGGTTATGTATATATATGTTCATAGATAGGTTGCAAAGGTATACAGATGGTGTTTAATCAAACTACTCTGTGGTCTGATCCGGTTATCATCGAGCTCTACTTCAGAATCTTCGTCATCTTCATTAAATTCTTTCTCTTGTACTTCGTCGTCATCATCCTCCATTTCTTCATCCTCCGTTTCTTCGTCATATTGTTCTCCTTCCTCACTACTCTCGCTATCGACCACCTCTCCCACCACCACCACCACCTCTTCCTCTTCCTCTTCCTCTTCCTCTTCCTCTTCCTCTTCCTCCGCGGCGTCCTTCGCCGTGTCCTCGATGTCGTTGTGTTGTTCTGGATATTTGAAAAAGTGCTCGGCACGTAGAAAGTCATACTGCCGCAGATAAAATTCCTCACGAGAGTCCTCTTCGCGTACTTCTTCGTCATCCCAGTACTTTACAACCTCTTCTGCCTCTTCTGTTGTGTACAAAGCGTCTTTGATCCGCTCAGGGTTCTCGGTCATCATCATCGTCACCAACCCGCGTTCATACATGTGCGAATCGTCCATGTCCCGCCGCTCCAATACGGCGGTTTCAATGCGGTCAAGTTCGTCCTGAATTGCTTCCCAGTTCTCAGGCTCAATTTCTACTTCCAGAGCAGCTTTTAGCGATGATATGTGACGAATGGGTTGTGATTGTTGCAGATGTTGCAGTGATATCTGGAACGGATGTACCGCGGGCTGCGGAAGTGGATCGTTTAATATTGGCACATACGATGCCATAGGCTCAAATAATCGGTTGTCGGCATCTTTGACCAAGCTGTGGCGATAGTTTAATGTTTTGTTGGTGTGAGCGGTGATATATCGGTTGAACTCGCGTTCGGTGAGAAGTCGCCGGTTGGAGACATCGTCAATCACCTCCACTTCAAGCCGGCTCTTCAACTCAGCCCAGTACCGGTTCCAGTTGAACTTTTCCTCTATGTTACGGTACTCCATGTCAGCAATTGCATCGTAAATATCTTGTTTGGATATCGAAGGTAGATTCTCGCTCAGTGGATAACTGATAAGCTTTCTCATGAATACTTTGTACATTACCTTTCGTAGTATCTGTACAACCAAGTCTTCAAGATATACCATCGAACGGAACTCAAATTTAGGCGCTTTGTATGGTTTGATGACGTTGTTCATGGTATATACTTTGCCGGTGAGTTCCAGAAGCCTATCGAGGTCAAAGAGGTGATGATCTCCAGCAATATACGCTTTGTTAAAGTGGATAAAACGCCGGGTACCGTCATTAATAATAAGGCGCTCTTTCAGTGCTGCCATCTCACTCTGCTCCTCCTCCATCTTGATAAATTCGGGACTCATCTCGTATGCGATGGGCAAATCAGTATAACGAAGCAAAAGAGTCAGGATCTTTGGTAGCCTAATTCTCTTCCATTCCTTATTCACTCTGTACAGATGTTCTATTGATTTCCCCTTTTTTCCCTTTTTAAGCTCCTTTGCAGACTTTGATAGTATATTGTAGTACGCCATTATCTCGTTCACGGTCTTTGTGGGAATATGTTTCTGGATCATATCCACTTGGTGGATTGAATAGCGAGCAAGCCACTTAAAAAAAGCATCTTTCTCATTCTTCAGCCATATGGTGCCGGGGATTGTATTGTCACGGAATTTTTCGTAATACATGGCACCATCGTGAGTCAATTTCAGACCCACTAGTTTGCGATACTCGAGGGTCACATCCTCGAGATCGAAGAATTCTCTTACACTGCGGTTATAGAATTCTATGTAATTGATATTTCCACGGAACTTACGACCCGTATTCAGGTATTTGGGCGGCACCTTGGGTTTTTCCTTGGTGATTTCTGTCTCTTCAGACATCGACTTGGTGATGATCTGCAATTAATACGCGGTACAAAAAAGTGCAAAAAACCATGTCTTCACCAAACAAATCGAGAAAAGTGTAAAAACTAGATCTCCTCAAAAAAAAGAATTTTTTGCAGTGCGAATTATGAATCCAGAGACCAATGCAAAAAGTGCATTTGCAAACAAAAGGTGCACTTTAGTTGTAAAAGGTGCGATGCTACACAATTTCTCACTGCAAAATCAGTGGCTTTCTGTTCGATTTTTAGTCTATGTACACCACCAGTCGGAGGTGGGTCTTATTATCCTACATGTTCCTTTAATGATACATTTCCCAATTGGCCCGTTAAGGCATCGGGATCACCTTCTGAGGCATTGTCGTCGTCGTTGCTGTGGTTGTGGTTGTCGTCGTCGTCGTCTTCTTCGAAGTCGGTATCGACCCATTCGTCTTCACTGTGCGTTCCATCGTTGTAGCTTTGTAATATCAGTGGTAGAAACGGCTTCGGCATATCGTCAAATACCTCCTCCTCGTAGTGGATCTCCACATAGCCTTCCGGCACAAGCCCGTTCTCTCCGGTTTCTGGGTCCTCCGCCACAAGCCAGCCCTGGCCGTGTCGGTACGAGATCCATATCACCTGGCCCTCAGTCAATGCTACTTCATTATCGTTTTCAGGAGTAAAATCAAACAATGCTACTGCACGCCGGTTAATCTCATCACTGGCATACGTTTCGTCCGTCTCTTCATGTGCGTTTTCGTTATCATTATCATTATCATTAATTAGTTGTTGTTCTTGGTCTTGTGATGCATATGACTGGCTGTGGTGACGTCCAAACTTCATGTATTCCTCATCCGAGTCACTCCCACTAACTCCATATACTTCTATGCCATCATACACAATAGGTTTTGCAAACTGGCCAAGTCGTAACGGATGGTCTTCGTCGTACCCAAAATCCTTAATCGTGGTGTTGGGCGGAAATAAACTGTACTTTGGCGTCATCTCATGTATAGGCTCACTCGTATTCCTCCAGTTAGTTGTTGTTTCTCCTCAAGGTGCTGTGGCAAAAGTAGTACCAGCACACTTTTTTAAGGATAAAACAAACAATGAAACTCGCCTTTTTTTGAATGATAGGCTCAATTTTAGGAACTCAGCAGCGAGTATTTTTTTTACTGTACGCTACTGCAGGTAGAATATTTTAATACTGCAGTACGGGTGTTTCCTGTATATAAGTGTTTTTTTGCCCTTCCGTTGTCTCTGTTCCTATTCCTTCTCAAAAATTTTACGATTTGAAGATCTTCACGCAGACAACGCGCTACTTGGAAGATGGATCACGCTGAAGAACAGCAGATGGAATTGGAATTCTTGGAATACATGTATCCCGATGAATTGACCAAGTATACAGATAAACACTATGCGATTAAGATCAAGTTAGATACGCCAAGTGACCGTGTCCATGTGGTGCTGCTTGATATCAAATACCCCGAAGAGTATCCAGAAGTGATTCCTGAGCTTGAAATTGAGTACGCGGAGGATGCTGACGAAGACGGTGAGTATGGAGACGAAGACAGTGACAATGATGATGAAAGTGAGGAGGATGAAGAAACCAAGGCTGCCAGGCGAGCTTTAAATATTGCCGAGTACGTTGAGTTTGATAAACAAGCATTTGCTGGGTTGCACACGAAATTGGTAGAAGAGGCTGAAGTTCAGGTAGGTTTGCCAATGGTGGATGCGCTTATCAACCGATTAAGGGAAGAGGCCGAGGCATATTTTCAGCAGACATTGACGACGCGACAACGAGAACACGATCGGAAACAATTGGAACTCGAGAAAGAGGAACAGAAGAAGTTCCAAGGTACACCCGTGACCCGTGAATCATTTGCAGCCTGGAGGCTTAAGTTCCGTGCCGAACTTGACTTGGAGGGAAAGCAACGGCAACGATTCGAAAAGATGCACCAGGGAAAGATGTCAGGCAGAGAGACGTTTGAACGGGGTTTGGCCGGTAATGACGAAGAAGAGTTGGCCGATTTAGTGACGGACGTGAAATTGGAATAATTACAGAAAAAGAAAACATCGTTTAATGACATTTAATGACGCCTTTTGCTTGCATCCCCACACCCCTCTCCGAAGCTGGGTTTATTCCCGACGCCGATGCCGATCTTGGGCCAAAAAATCCCAACTTTATTTTTCTGTCTGGGGTATTTCGCCGGATACTGCTTGAAATTTAAGGTTTATTTTATGGCTGGGGAAGGGTTCCATTATCGGAATCCCGATGCTTCTGCCCCAGCTTGCTACGCGGCTGGTCCAAAGCTGACCAACCGGGCAGAATGTCATGGAAAATCCCGCGCGTATGCATCGGCAATAACTAATTACCGACAATAGTTTAATCCTATATTAAATCAATCACGGAAATAACCTGCACGCTTTAATCTTTACACGACAGTCAAGAAATCGTATGTTCTTCGATGGCTGGACTTGTGTAGTTGCCTTTTTAACTGAATAATCGACGTAAACAAATGCCTCAAAACGTAACCACATTTTTTTTTGATTGATAGGTTTCGGGCTGCGAAATCGGAAACATGCTCCGGATCCTTTTTTATTTTTCCTCGATTAAGTTCTACGAACAACACTTTCCCAACTAAGAAATATCCTAAACACGTATCTATACATTAAGATACTAAAAGTGTGCCAAGGGAAACCATAAACACAAAGTACATCTACAAAAGGAGTAATCCTTCTAGTTTTTTTGTAATCTATTAGGCATATATGCAATAAATAAAAGGGTCGTAATCATAAATATCATGTGTCATGAACCGGTCGTTAACTGAACTGAATTGAGTCTGTGATTTATATTTTTAGTTCACAATACTCTAAAACATGTGCTCCATGGAGTAAATAGAATGGTTTCTTTGATGGTTGTGTTGGTTATGAAGGTTAGGGGTGGAATGCACAACATGTTTGAAAAGAGTCGTAGGAGTGTTATGTTTTTGCTTGTGATCGTCTTCAACATGAGTGTGAACATAGTTGCGACGGTGATGATCGCTAACTTCATCCTCTTCATCATCAGTCAATGAGACAGTTCTGCACAATTCAGGAACTTCATCGGTTGGCGACACCAATTCTTCGTCCTCGTCTTCTTCGTCTTCTTCAGGGACAAGATTCAATGACAAGTCCATAGATGGTAATTTCTTAAAAGTAGAAACAGGAGTTGGAATAGGGCCAGCCACAAACAGTAATTCTTCGGCCTCATCATCCACGATTGCATCTTCGGAATCCGAATCCGAGTAGTAGTAGTCATCTTCCGAGTCGGAGTCCGAATCACTGTCGTCAGAGTCAAAGTCTTCCTCGTAGTGAATATTATTGAAGGTTCTTGGAATGTAGTCGACATCTTCTTCGTCGGAATCGGAATCGGAATCGGAATCGGAGGTAACTTCGTACTCTGAAATAGAGGTTTTGTCATGGCGGTTGACACTTGGAACGTCAAAGCGAACAGAAGCAGTAGTGTGTACCTTAGTGGCCTCGGATCTTTTCTTGGTTTCAAGAGAGATGTAGTCCATCAAGTTGTCCAACATGTTGGCTTGGACAACCAAGTTTCTGAGAGAAGACTTAGGACTAGAAGCTTCCTTAGTAAGCTTGGATCTTACCTTGGAGGCAAGGGTATAGGTTTGGGCAAAGGTTAAGTTATTAGATGAGGACATTGTGGTGATTTGTTAAATTATTGCAAATAGAGTCAGTAGACAATATGAGACTTTTTTTGCCGTTATCCGGATCACGGGTGTTCGAATCCGTGGTAGTATATAAGGTGTATGTGATCGATATTGTGTTTAAGCTGGGTACTCTTCTAATCAATAAAAGAATACTCAAATATTAAAGAAGTGTTTGTGTTTGTTGTTGATGACTTGGAAGTGGAGGAGAACCTACGCCCCTTTATATATAAATGCCGGCTGTAAAAGACTCGTTGCCGATACGTTAGGTTTTTTTTTTTTTCTGCCTGTCGGATATTACAAACTGCAGCAATTTCTTTTTTTTTTAGTGATACTACAACGGATCGGACTTTTCAGGTCAATATTTTCCTGAGCCGGCTCCTTTTTTTTGGGTGTCATTACTGAGCGTAACTCCGTTGAAGCAGTTTCAAAATCGGATCGTACGTGTTTTCGGAGAACTAAATCACTAAGGTCTAAGACTTTTAATAGGGCAAAACACGGTGTTCCTTTTGTCCCTTTAGGGGGTCTAGAAGTGTTTCATGGCAACATTCTTGCATATCTTGCTATATGTGGTTGTGTCCTGAGTCATTACGCTGATTAATAATAGGAGCCATTAATCAGCCGCGCGCAAAAAAAGCTAAAATATTTGAAGTTACATTACTCAGCTTAATAATGGCATACACCTGTAGTTACGGCATGTTGTATCAAACAACTTCTGTTTATTACGTTGGGTTCATGTTCTTCACACTTCTATGCTGTAGATATAATTGATTTTAGTGTCGTACCATTTTCTATTACTGCAATAAGAAACTTCGAATAAAATAATCGATCCAAAATAATCAGTCATTTTCCCTGGTGCTTTTCTTGCCTTGCTCATTCGGAAAACATGGACACCAATTTCCTGTGTAATGATCTCCATGGAATTACTCTTTTTGCAAGCTATTTCCGACCGTTTTATTTTTCCTTGCGAGACCATTTCGTCCTTTCCCAATTCGTAGTAATAACCGACACGACGAGCCACTCAACTTAAAGTTTGGCCCACTGACCTGTCAAAGTTTTGCCGTGACGCTACTATATTAGTGGTCACAACTTCATCTTCTATACACAAAGTAGTTAACCTACCCACCTCGTCTCTACACATTTTACCTTAATCACCCATGCCAGACCTTGTACAAGTATTGCGGCATTTGGTTGTCTACATTTCCTTGCTATCTCCGGTTTCCGAGTGTTTTTATCCGCAAACCGAGCTAATTGTCTTATTCCCGCGGTCTCGACTTCTCATTATTTCCTTTTTTTTGCCTGACATCATTCGCACTCGGACCGGGGTTTGCGGTACAACCGTCCCCTCCTCAGCAATCTGGGGTTATGGGTCGATTTTGATACCTGGGACCATTGGTTATTTCGGGTTTTATTCTCTATTGGATCCACATGCATGGTTAGATTTCAGTACCATTGTCATTACCAGATTCGCATGATGATCTCTCAATTCATGGCATCGGAAGATGCTTTCACAAACAGAGCCTATTATTGTGAAGAACGGTAAATTGTAACATGAACTTAAACCTAATATTCCACCATTTTCTATCCCACCTCATGTAATCGTCAGAAGTGAATGTAAAAACCTCGCTCCTATCTATTTTTCTTGTCTTCAGGTTGTGGTTTCAAGCTGGTGTGTCTGAGAACCCTGCGTCATGTACTTGGAATTAATTTTGCGACCAATGTATAGATCCCGTTGAGTCCGTTCGATTCGATTGCTATTGCTGCCTAACCTAAAATTCTCGTTTACACAATGGGCTTCTTCTAGAACTATCCATTCATCTTTATCGCTTGCTGTGCCATATTTAGCAAACAATGTCTTGTTCAAACGTAACGCAATTTTGACATGCGTATTTGCTGTTTTATATTAGCATACAACGGTTGTCGAATTTCGTAGCTGCACCCCATCTCACAAATTCTATTTCACATCGTAAATCAGGAACCAGCTCATTTCACATCGTAAATCAAAAACCAATACATTTCACTTTTCACGATGTGTTGTAGAGCCGTATGTTGCAATTTCAATTTGCTAAGGCTGAACTATAAGATTTTGTGTTACTTCTCCCAAACCGGCAGTCCCTACGTGCTCATTAGTGTTACACTTTTTCGCCCATGTTGAGGCGATCTACACATTAAATGATATGAACGTTATTATTACAACCTAACTAGGTCAGCACCAAAAGCGCAAATAGTTTATCTGGCGCAATCGTTATTGATGGCTTGTTGGGTAAGCTCGCTTAGTCGAACAAACCGAAACCCATGTCATCGTCGGATTCTTCCTTTTCTTCTTCAGCAGCTTCTTCAGCAGCTGGAGCGTCACCGGAAGCAGCAGCGGCAGCTGGGGCAGCACCAGCAGCTGGACCAGAGGCAGCAAAGGCGAACAACAATTCCTTCAAGTCCTTACCTTCCAAAGCCTTAGCGTAGACATCAGCCCAGACACCTTCAATGGTGGCACCGGCAGCCTTGGTAACGGCTAACAACTTTTCGGAGGTGATTTCGATTTCAGCATCAGCTAAGATCAAGGCAGCGTAAGAGACAGAGGCTTCAGCAGACATCTTTAAGGTATATTAATGAATAAGAGGAAAATCGTAACTCGCGTTGATATTATGAATTGAAAAATCGAGGACAGGTGCAGGAACACCGACAAAAAAATTCTATTTCGTTAGGGCACAAGCCCTCTCTTGATCATGTGATTGGATATCAATGTACGGTTCTATATTACCACTGTTACTAAGTAATCAGGTCTTTTATTATATACATGGACTAAAAGCAGACTGTATCAATGACACAAACTACTAATCTGACCTGGGTCGATTCGAAAAAGTAGAAATAGTAGTCAATAACCGTAACCAGTTATCTACCTAAGTTAATTAAAAGAAGTTAATAATCTTAGACAACCAGCTTCTGTATTCAGCTTCTTCCTTGTTTTCACTGTAACCGACAATAAAATCAGCCAATTCTTCATCAAGGCCCTTTTCAGCCAAGTAGTTTTCAAATTCGATTTGCAATGATTCATCCAAATCAGAGAACTTTGGACCTTGGTATTCGAACTTGTCAATGAATTCACCGTTGGTCTTGATACTGGAGTTAAGATACGTAGAAACGTCAGCCTTGTGGGTGACAAAGTCAATCAAAAAAGAACCGTCAGAACCCTGCAAGTACAAGTTGAAGTATAAACCAGTATTGGTGGCTGGCTTTTCAATGACAACCTTGACAAAAGATAAGAAGGAGTCGTATTGTTCAATTTCGTCTTCGAAGGTTTCAGCTTCACCTTCTTCCGGAACAAGAGGGTTTTCAGAGATTTCGTCAACATCAAAGAAAACGTGGATAATTTCGTCACCGTTCTTTTTAACTAATTCGACGTTGGAGTAGTTGTCCTTTTGGATCAACTCGAATCCAGATCTTTCAAGGAATTCCTGGTAAGATGAGTTCAATTCGTTTGGGATAGCATTGGAAATCTTTAATTCCGATTGCAAAACTTCAGGTAACTTGTGGCCTTGCAATCTACGAATAGAGTTGGACAAAAGACGAACCTGTAATTGAGGAATAGCATGTTGCACAACGGCTCTCTTAGCCAAAGCAGCACTCTGTCTGCGTAAAGTAGAAGCAACGATTTTGGAGTACATAGTGATTATTAACGTCTGGGGACACTTGGTACGATTTATTTCTCCTGGATCAATTGAGTGAGAGAGTAAGAGGTGAGATGGCGAAATGGTTGGCGCACATTTTCTACAAAGTAAATATTTTTAAGGTTCCATAGCATTTTTAAATTATTGCAATTATAGTGTCGTATTAATAATCCATAGTCACCTCCAAAGAGTTATTAGAAAACCTTTGATGTTGACTGCTAATGTACATATTTAGGCCGTGTTGGGCCTAAGGAGGGTAAAACCGAAATGAACGTAAGAAATTTTGAAACGGTTTCTCTCTTGTTTGGAGATTTATTGGGTATTCTTGTCCGTCTATTCCATAGTTTCAAAGTATTCCTGGATAAATGCTGAACTTCTTCTGTATCTTCTTTCTTGGTACTTCTCAAAAATAGCCTTGTGGTTGGTCTCTGCATGACGGCAGCTCTCTAAAAGAACTTCAGCCAACGGTCTTAATTGAGACTCGGTGTATCCCGAGTAGAAAACATGCAATTCGGTCCAGTCGCCCTTGTTTAAGATTTTGCGGGCAAGATAATGGGCTCCTGCGGCAAGCCAAGATGGTTGTGATGCCACAAACTTAGAGTCCATGATTGTTATTTCCAAGAAATACTTGGCTAACGTTCTTGTTTCGTAATCATAGTCATCAGCCTTAGATGTTCTTCTCAAAAACGACATGGGGCCGGGCCATCCCATATCAAACTCCAATACATCAATCATAAAACGTTCAGCTTTCAAAAAATCCTCAATTGAGTAAGCATTATCAGCCATATATGCCACTTCTTGTACAGTAGGACAATTGATCTCTTCATACTTTGCTGCTATGAAGAGTGCCACAGCTCCAACCAATTGGAACCGTGACAACGACACTTTCCTCTTAGAAAGAAACCGGTCAACATAGTTAACTGTGAGATAAAGCGTTTCTGGTAACAAATTGAATCGACTGTGTACTTGAACTACCCAGTCTATCAACACAGCTCTCATCTCCCACTTTAACTCGTCCTGGTTATCCATATAATTGGGGTCAGGAACCAAACGGTTCTCCAACTCGTGCATGTAGTTAAAGATCTCTGGGGCATATTCAGCCACCATGGTGACGTCGAATGTGTCTTCGTCGTTTTCATCAAGAGTTGTTCGAGAATATTTCTTGACGACGTATTGTAATTCATTGAATATAGCCTTGGACCAAATAGGTTCCATGGGTTGGTGTTTCCAATCCTTATCTTGTGGGCGTGACTCCGAAACGGGATCTTGTTGTAACTCTTGCAACTGATTTTCCTTGTCATCGTTCATATACTCCAAGTCTTCAACCAAGTCAGAATTGTTAATCATTTCTGGAATGGACAGAGTCTGGGACTCCGTAAGCTTGTCAAAATGTTTCCGTATCAATATATCATCGGAATTAACGTGGTAGTTTGTGTTCAAAATATCGGAAACGCGTGAGTTTTCGTCCTCTTCTTCTTCTGCAAGCACATCCTCATCCTTGATGCTGTATTCGTCGTCAGTATCTTCATTATCCACCTGTTTCTTCTGGTTTGACAGTAATATCTTCTCCAACCTAGGTTTCTTGAATTGGTTGTTTTGGATCTGTTGTTTGTATATTTGGACTTTGGATGTGCTTGAGGATGTAGCTGACGCGACATTGTATATGGATCCACCAACTTTCCCTGTTGACGAGCTTGATGGCTTCTTTTGGTGGATCTGTTCGTTTTTCAACTGGGTAACATCGCCCAAGACTTCACGAGAGGAAGCGTGGGTTCCAGAGGTAGCATTAATGGCATGTTTACCTCTGATATCGATGTTCTCATCATTGAGACTCTGTGTAGCGTGTTGCTTCTGAGATCTCATGATGATATCGTTTGAATAAGGAAGGAGTTGTATTTTGTTTGTGGCCCTCAATGTGTAACGTAGTGTATATAAAAAAATTAGTCTCTCTGTCTCTAATTCTGGAACCAGGCCTCAGTAATGGTAGTATTTGCCGGGCCGTGTAGGGTAATAAAAGACGCTGATCTGATGATCAGGGTAGAAGAGTGTAGTGTTAAGCGAGCGTGGGGGGGAGTTAAAAAGTGGGTGGAATTCTTTAGGTACGGACAACTTAATTATTGAGTACCTGCGATGTATGTTAATCTTTTCTCTTCTGGTTGAGTATGGCAAGATAGATCTGGCTGTTGTAAGGATGTCGTAACTTTTCTGTCTATTACTGGGGGGATAACGCTTGACTTTTGAAAAAAATTTAAGCAAGCTGGGGGGGAATTAAAACGAATGTATAAAGTGAGTAGGAAGGAAGACAGAAGTCGCGGGCGACAGTAACTAACAGACAGGCAAACTTATAGTGAATATACCGGTGGGTGCTGTGTAAGAAAGAAAGAAAGATGGTAGATACTTGAAATGTGTAGTTGCTGGTCAGTCGTTCCAGTATAAACCCAAGGAGACTTGCGATCAGTAGCACAAAAACAAGTAAACAAAACAATACGTGAACCAGTTGCGTTTCACTGCGAGAGTGACTCGTGTTTGTCGCGAAATATAAACATGGGAAAATTTCACAACAAACACACCTGCAATGTGCAGGTACTACGCTGCCTACTTCCAATGTAATCCCATACTACAATGGTCGGCTTCCCCTTAATAAAAGGCAGAAAAGTACATCATGCGGGGCTGAATTAGATCACAATAAGTTTTTTGACGAGGTACGGTTTGTGTCTAGACCGTAAGGGACCAACGATAGGCGAATGATTGTTTCTCAATAATACACGAACACCGCATCGGATATTTTTGGCGATGTCTGCGTCGCGCAGCCCCATCGCCAAACCAAAACATATCCCCAAACGGGACCGTTGTCCCGGTAACACAGGGCCAAGCTAAGTTTGTATCCCCTACCCAGCCCTAAAGAGAAAAACGGAACCAGGTGCCGGATTCTAGAATTCGACACTTATCGTGCACTACAGTCTAACACTAGGCTAAAATTGGGGAAGGAGGCTTTATGTGTTGCAAACGTAATTATAGTCTCCCAACCATTTTTAGATTGTTCTTGCTTTTCTATTCGGTAAGTTAAGCCAAAAAAAAAAAAAGATTTGATCAAAATGTTCTATTCGATATCATCGTACATTAAACTTTTTCGATCTACCGCTTGATAAAGTTTTTTTTACTAAGTGAAGAAAGACGATGATTGTTATATCATTTCTGTACTAGTTGGGTTTGGTTACTGTGAACTCGATAAAATTTTTATAGAGTATTTTTGACGTTTTTCTCAGAAAGTAGTTAAAGTTCTCTCATCTTGTTCAGGAAAACTTGTGGCAGAAAACGTTGCGTAACTTATTTTTCACTACTCTACAAGAATTGCAATGGATCTTACTGTTGACGACAAGACTCGCTGCATCCACTACCATACTGAGCTAGATATCGTAGCCCTCAAGTACAAATGTTGCGACACGTTTTATCCTTGTCATCAATGTCATACCGAGATCACTGATCATCCCCCGCAGAAATATAACATCAGCATAGAACCCACGCAAAAAGTGATTCTCTGCGGCAACTGCCGTACAGAAATGACGTTCAATGACTATCGCAATGCCACCAAGTGCAAGTACTGCGGTTCTGGGTTTAATCCCGCATGTTCCCTACACTATGACCTATACTTCGAGGGAGTTTAATATACTGCGGCACGGATGACAAAAGAAGTTCGGCTGATTGGTAACCGCGTGGTGCCGCCGGCCGAATGCTGGCGTGCGCATGCCCAACTAACGCTAGAGGCTTATACTTTTTGGGACCGTGTCCTGTACATAGGTGCCCAGGTACCAAAACTGTGCCACTTTTTATGGGGGCCACGCCTTGATACCTTATTACTAACTTTTAGTATCACCAATGTCATCGCCTACACCATCCTTATCCTCGCTTCCTAAGACGACGGTAATCATCAATAACTTGGCAAAAAACGATTTCATTATCAATGCCGATGCTGAGGTGAGTTTCGGCAGCAAGAACTTGGCGTTGGTGGACCAAATCAAGTTGGCCATTCTTAATTTGAAGGGCCCAGATGGAGATGAGGCGTACTATTTGAACCACATTGAGTACTGGTCGAACTTACCTTTCTTGAACCGTGTGATCATCATCTTTCAGGACGAAGCAAGCGCGCTTGAAGCGTATCGCTATTTAGCTACAACGTCCAAGCTCACATCGTTATTCCCTCAGATCAAGATAACGCTCCAGGAGAACTTGTTATCCAGATCTAAATCGTTTGACTCACTTATCAAATCTGATGACAAGCTCTCGGTTGCGCAAGACTTGTCCAACTTCAAGAACAAGTACAACAGCGATCCTTCGCTGCTGTACAACTACAACGAACCGGAACCCCAGGCCAGTGTGTATGCAGATTTGGCAAAAATGGGATTTAATGTGGAAGATTCACAAGACCAAGCTAAAGAACCGAAGCTGGGGGATGCCTCATCGGTGCAAAGATCCAGATCTATTACCAGAACCTTATTTAAGCCCAGTTTGTCACTCAACACGTCAAGTCTCGGCACCACAAAGGGAACTAGTCCAGTGGAGTTCCCTCCAAGTCCCACGATCACATTAGACGAAACATTTTAAGGGTGATCAGAGCTATATATTGGCTATCTATCTCTATCTTTTGATATATATATATATTCATTTATTTAATTACATAATAATTTACATAAGCGAACTCTTACCAGCTCGACAATTTTAATTTTAGGCGGATAACCGTGCCCAGGATTCGAGCATTATCCACCAATAATCAATTGACAATGAGAGGGTTCGCCTTGGTATTGTTGTCTGTGGCGAGTACGGTTCTTGCAAACCACCTGAAGGTAGCTGTTTTTGAGTTAGCGGCAGGTGCATCCGATGCCAAAGAAGTTCCTACCATAAACGATAAGGACATTTTAATCTATCTTGCTGATCGGTTCAATGTTGCTGAGAACATTAACTTAGGTCATGATGAACACTCGCAAAAGTTGATCGAGTTTATTGACCAGCAACACAAGCAGAGAGTTGATTCTGGCAAGCCATCGATGATTGTTTCGCTTAGCGGTGTTGAGGGGCCCAGCGAATTGTTCGACCAGCAACCATCGTACGAGGTTTCCATGAAGCACAAACATGATTCGTTGCACCGTACATTGGTATACAAGTTACCGAAACAGATGACCAAGTCGCTGGATTACGCGAGATTACACTTGACTCCCGAAGTTCAGTGGTTGACTAAGACACTGCAAGGCTACAATAAGCTTGAAAAGCAGTTTAGTACGCTCAGTGAAAGGGCTGGAAGTATCTGGAAAGATTTTATCTCGACTTATTCGGGCGATAATGGGGAACAAACCACCACCTCGAACTTGATCAACGATGAGTTGTTCATGATCGACATGGCGCAGTTATGGCACCTCAAAGCGGCGTCCTTTAAGTCGGATGAGGTTGTGATTGCCAACCTCAACTCCTTGCTTTCCATTGGGAAGAAAAAAGGTTACGATTCGAGCACGTACAAGTTAGCCATCAAGGTTATGGCCGACTTTTTGGCGCAACTCTCCGAGTTCGACGTTACTGTATTTGCTTCTGGGGACCACGACCAGACTGAATGGTTGAGCAATGCTATGGGTGAAAGAAACCAGAACTCAGTCTTTTATCTGGATGAGATGGCCAAACGTTCAATTGAGGCAAAATCTTGCAGTCAAGGGAGCTACCTGGAGCAAGCCGTCTGCGAAGACGTTACCGAGGGCTGCAGTGGCCACGGTAAGTGTACTGAATTAAAGAGCGGATGCTGGAAGTGTGCATGTCTGCCTACATTTGATAGAAAGACCCAGAAAACTACCAAGTGGTCTGGTCCAGTGTGTGCCCAGAAGGTAGTTGCTGCCGAAGCCAATCTTTTCTTGTGGACATCATTGGCATTGGTTGTCATCATTGGTGCTGGTATCCTGTTGATGGCCAGTATCGGTAACGAAGCCTTGCCTGGTGTGTTGGACGCTGCTACATCGTCCAAAAAGACTAATTAAACAACATGAATTTAAATAGAAGTTAAAAATGTTAGCCGTACCCGTACTTTTCTGTCTCTCATTTTTCTTTATTTCCTATTTGGGAAGTTGGGTGATTCTTGATTTTTGATAATGAGACATAAGCTGATACATTTCACCAACTTGTGAGTAATTTACCATAGCCATGTTGAAGTTTGTAAGAAAACCCGTGCTTACGGCATTCATCTTGATGGTGATCATCTCGATGGTATATTTCATGACCAGCGACACGCGTGACTCCGCGTTGGGCGCCGCCGCTCCGCTCTCGCTCCAGAAACAGACCACAACTGATCCAGTGGCACAGGGCGTGAGCCATGCCCGGAAAAGACCACACCCTGATGCTGTGGAGGTAGAACATGAACAGGAACACCAGGAAGAGCTGACAGCAGATGAACTGCCACGTGAACAGCAGGAACAGCAGCCGATGGAATTTACCGAGACGCCATTCATGGCCCAAATGACCAACGCAACCCTTAAAGCTCAATTGGGTAATGCAGCATGGAGACTTTTTCATACCATTCTTGCTCGGTACCCGGAAAAGCCTTCTAAGCAAGAGCAGAACACACTTCAGCAGTATATTTATTTATTTGGGCAAGTTTATCCATGCGGCGACTGTGCCCGTCATTTCCAGAAGATCTTGGCCAAGTATCCACCACAGACCTCCTCGAGAAAGACTGCTGCGTTGTGGGGTTGCCATGTGCATAATAAGGTCAACCAGCGTTTGAACAAGCCTGATTATGATTGTACGAAGATTCTTGAAGACTACGACTGTGGTTGTGGTGAGGACGAGAAGAAAGACGACTTTACGTTGGGCAATGAGACTATTGATCATTTACGGAAGATAAAGATCGACGAGAAGGAAGAATCTAAGCAATTGGGAGGCTAGACACTTATATGTTTATAAAAAGAATAGCAAAATAATGCACGATGCAATCACACTGGCTAAGATCAACGTATCTCTCTTTCTGCGGGTGTTAATCTTGGAAATCAACACTTTTATTCCTGGAATTGACTGCAACGTGCCCAACATCTTCAGCTGGGCATTGCTGAGGTACTGTCGTTGTTGTGCCAACTCGTCCCGTGTCTGGTACGCCTGCTGAAGCAACCGGTCTGCGAACGAGTTTGCAGAGTCAACACGTACCCTTTCGTCAAGAATGTAGTCGTTAGCATTCTCTGCCAGTACCTGACTGTTATGTGCTTGTTTGTGGGCGTCGATATCGTTGCGGACACTGAAGAGAAGGTTATTGCGGTTGCGATCGTCCTGGATCGTCGATTCAATCTGGGCAAACGAGCGTTTGTGGTCGTTCAAGATCTCCCGATGCCGCGTCAATTGCTGGAGCTTGGATGTACTGATTGTAGCACTATCTGTCTCGCTGATCCGAGTTAACTTGGAGATAATCGCATCCCGTTTGGCCAAGGTGTCCTGGATTGAGGCGTGGATCCTGGTTTCGTCTTCCAGAGCTTGGGTGGCCTGGTGGTTGGTTTGGAACGCCGAGTACTGCAGCAAGAACGTCTCGGTTTGTTTCTCAAGACTGAGCGCCTGTGCACGCGTCTGAGTAAAGGTAGCTGATGACATGTTTCGTTTGTATAATCTAGATTTGGTCGGGTCCGGTATATAACCAGTAGACCACGGAGTTACCACACCCTTTCAAAAATTTCAGTATTAATACAGAATTGTGTGTTTTTACAGACTTGGACTTATCAGGAAGGTTCCTAGGATCTTCTTGTTGTCGCTGTTGTTACTGTTACTCTTTTGTTTCAAGTTTTTTTATCTTTATTATATTTTTGCTTCTAATACTATAGCAACCGTTGGTGATTCGCACCAACCAAATATCACCAATTACTCATGGAGCTCACTGAGATACTGCCAGTCCCGCTTGAAACTGGCGGAGATGATCCAATTACAAATAAAAACATTCGCAAGCCAACGTTAAATGTACTCCGCAAAATCCATAAGTATAGTGCCTACTCGTTCCTCACGTTTCTAGGTATCCACACCGTTTCCGTGGTGGTGGTGCCATTAATCCCCGTACCCCACGAAACACACCAGGAAGTGTTTGAAATGGCTCGTGCAGTGTACCATCTGATTCCGTACTTCGAGACAGTGATGGTAGTGGGATCAACAGTGGCCCACGTGGTGTGTGGCATCGCCATACGGTGGTTATCTTCCAAGCATCACCACAATTCGTCCCACCTGCAGCATCACGAAAAACACCAATCGGAATTGATCACCGATGAAACCCGCAGCGACATTGGACTCGGTGGGATCACTGCATTGCTTGGGCTCGGTTACAAAAAGTCGTGGGTGTCGCGCCAGTTTCCTGGACTTTCGCCGCTTGCAGCATCGGGATACTTATTAGTACCGTTGTTAGCGTTTCATTTCCTCAAGTTTCGGTATATGCCGCTTGTTATTGAGGGCGATTCGGCCTTGATCAACTTAGAGTACATCAGCTACTATCTCCATGTAAGCCGTTTGGGATTTTGCGGCAATATCCTTAATTGGACCTGGCTTGTGGCATTACTCGGCACCACCGCGTACCATACGGTTAGCGGACTTTGGCGATTCCAGCGCCGGTTCTCGCTCCAGTGGAAAAAGTTGGGATACGCGGTAATTGCGTCGGTCACCACACTTGGTCTCTGCAGCATTGCTACCTTCCATGCCCGCTGGTCACTGATAGAGACGTCGGGGTTTGTGGGGTCACTGTTTCGGAAATATCTCTCGGCGTTATGGTTCTAAACCGCGCTGCCGTTCCTATAAACAATCGGAGGTAATGGTCCGCGGTTCCCCCATCTTCGCACTATTGCCGAGGCCGGACTCGAACTTTTTCTTTTAGTCAGCCGAAATCATCATCTTCATATATGACTTATACAGTAATAAATAATAAAGCCTCAACAAGCAGCCCGTCTAGGGCTGAAAAAAACGGAATATATATATATATGTATGTTGGAGCATGTCTCGTAAAGTGAGTCTTATGCGTAAATGTTTCAAAACTCTCTCTTTTTTTTTTAATTTTTAATTTATTTTCTTAGTTTCTCTTCTTCACGTCCTTCAACTATCCTCCTTTCTTAAGCAGTAGCCGTAGCAGTCTCAGAAGACGTAGCTTCTGGACCCAAGGTAGGAGTCTTGACCAATCTCTTAGATCTGTAATCTTTCACCGCACTCTTGATGGCATCTTCAGCCAACATGGAGCAGTGCAACTTGACTGGTGGCAAAGATAATTCTTTGGCAATAGCAGTATTCTTAATCTTGAGAGCATCATCCAAAGTCTTACCCTTGACCAACTCGGTCACGTATGATGAAGAGGCAATGGCAGACCCACAGCCAAATGTCTTGAATTTCACATCCTGAATAATTCCAGTCTCTTCATCAACCTTGATTTGTAATCTCATCACATCACCACAAGCTGGAGCACCAACAAGACCGGTACCAACATTGATGTCGTTCTTATTTAAAGAACCAACGTTTCTTGGGTTAGCATAATGATCGAGCACCTTTTCGTGGTACGCTCTCTTGACCACCAAAGAAGTGGCTGGTCTAGCAACTGCAGTTCTAGCAATAGGTACAGCAGCCACTGGAACTCTGGCAACAGCAGATAACCGTAAAATAGATCTTGAAAACATAACGAATCGATGTGCTAATTTTTTTTCAATCTGATAAGGGATTCAAGTTTTTTTTATATATGGAAGCGGCCCGAGTCCTGCACCGGGATCCCGACCGCCACTTTTAGTTTGTCATTTTAAATGAATGATGGATTTTTTTCCGCGTGCTCGGCGCCTGTTCAAGTGAGGAGACAGAAACTGGAAAAAAGTGTGTGTGTAATACATATTAGGTCTGGAACCGACATACGTCACCAAACATGCACATGCTCTTATTGGCCAGTTCAAGCATGTCTTGCTTTGAGCTTGGAACAAACAGCTATGATTACTACTAAATCTTGCTGCAGAGATATCGTAACTATACAGGTGGGTGAGGGGGAGGGGGGGCAAAAGAGATTGCGATTGCTGTTTTAGGACAATATCTCATTCTGCTTAATATTGGTTTCTGAAATGACGATCCCATTCCCCGCTATCCCCCGATTGAAACAATTTTTCGCAAGGAGAAACTATTACTTGTCAGGTGCAGCACAGGCTATTTCTTTATTTCTATTTTTTTTATTGTTATTGAACGGTTATGCGAAACACCACGACCGCTGGCTATTCTTCCGATATGAGATGATTGCTGGGAAACGTGACCACAATCCTGTATGTTTTTTCCTATCTCCGTATTCGTGTTTCTGATACGGTAATGCATACAATGCGAACAGACTTCTGGCCCTATTTGCATTCGTTTATATTCGAGATAAAGTATTAGCTGGACAAAAGTGTCAATCTATCGCTTAAATGTCTCTGGTGCCGACAATGGGGCCCAGTCCACCCACAAGAACCACAAACCCGCACCTAGACCAGTCTGCAAGTCATCCCGACTACGATACTGGTGTCTCCAACGGTGACGTTGACTGGCTCTTTCGGGGAAAGTCAAAGAAGTTAACCAAAAAATTGGCCACTCCAGGTAAAGATGAATCCCAATCTGACCCCAAGCAACAGGAACGAAAACCAGAACTTGAACAAGATAAAAAGAATGAACCCAAACAAGAACCCAAACGTGAATCCAAGCAACCTCCTACGCCTACGCCACCTCTGCCGAAGTCACAACCAACTGTACGAACACCCACTTCACCAAAGGAAACTGTTGCGAATGAAAAGACTTCCAAACTTGATAAATTCAGATTTGGCAGATCAAGGTCTGTATCGTTGTCTCTGGTTGGCTCGACTCCAACCAGCGAACCTCCTCTCTCACAACAGAAGCGCAGAGTGAGCATGAATCAAGTATTAATGCCATCATTAACCTCCGATTTTGCCACCAATAGTGATCATGCCATTTTCTCAAGACTGAACCCATCTTCAAATGGTTCCTCTCCTTCCGTGTCGCGGCTGAACTCTACCAGCAAACGTTCATTATTCAGCTCGATATCCTCCAAATTTAAATCTACATCGAGTAACAATAGCAATAGCACAGTTCCCCCCACCCAAAAGGTGACTCCTAATATTATGGGAATCTCAGGAGATCACCACCAATACAATGAACAACAGGACTTTGCCAGTCTTGTTGATAAACCTCCAGCTGGCATGAATATTCCTACTCGAAGAGGATCCACAGGAAGTGGAAGGGTTTCTTCATCGCCCAAGGATACGGACGGTTTGAGTCTTACGGAAGATATACCAGGTTTCTTCCGCAGAAGAGGCTCCGTACAAGCAGCTCATCCACCACCACCCCGTGTCATTCTCAACAAAAATCCAAACAGAGAGAAAAGTCCACTCAAGGAATTATCCGGGGTAACATTGAACAGAGTTACATTTGCAATTGATCAGTTAAAAGTTGATCCCCAGCAACAGATTCCATCAAGGAGACCCAGAAAGGGAAATGTTTTAATACCTGAAGACTTAACAGCCCCTCCTCCTCGTTTATCACAAGGTATATCTACTAGCGATGGAGTGAAGAGCCTGAATAATGAAACTAAGTATTCCGAAAAGGACCTAGCTAAAGCCATCGAAGCACAAAAACGTGCCTTAGTCGAGGCTGAAAAACACGCAAATGAAGCTCACATGGCAGCAAAGAGAATAGCATACGAAGTTTCACAGTTCAAGACTCTTAAATCACTGCGCAGAACAGCAACTGACGAAGAAGAAGAAGAAGCAGAAGAGGCTTCTGTCAATGCTTTAACTCATGGGGTCGGTAATATTGAAATCGATAAACCGCTTCATATGCATGAGAACCATTTTGATTCCTCTGATTCTGAAAGTACAGACATTTCTTTGGAAAAAGTTTATACAAGGTGTTGCCATCTCCGTGAAATCTTGCCTATTCCTGCAACTTTGAAACAACTAAAGAACAAATCCAAGCCATTGCAAGTGTTGAAACTTTTGAACCCCAAACCGGCGTTAATTGATGTATTATCATTTAGTGATTTTATTGCGATTACCCCAATCAACACAGTTATCTTTGACAATGTTACTATGACTTCTGAGATGTTGAAGCACTTCTTATCTTCCCTTGTTCACAATAAACATCTTGAAAAGTTGTCGTTGAGAAACGTTGCTATCGATCAGACAGGCTGGAAGTATTTGTGTCAGTTTTTATCTAAAAACCAGACGGTGAAGAAATTAGATATTTCACAACAAAGAATTAAGGCAGATACCAAGACAACTTGCATCCGTGGATCGATGAATTGGAATTTATTTATTCAATCCTTGGTAATAAGAGGAGGAATTGAAGAATTGGTGATCAATGGGTGCAAGCTTTCAGATGAGGTGTTCAAGCATTTAATAGAGGACGCCGTTAAAATCAATACGTATCGCTTAGGTGTGGCTAATACCGAATTGAACTTGTTCAAATCGGAAATTATTGGGAATTGGATATCCTCACCAGAATCGAAATGTATTGGTGTAGATGTTGCCTTCAATGATCTTAGTGAAGGTCAATTGAAACCCTTTACAGAAGCTTTCAACCAAGGAACTTCTAATTTGAAGTTCTTTTCTCTTAATTCAACACACTTGACAAATGTACCCGAGGCTTGTGAATTGATTAAAGCAATGGCCAAGATTCCAACTCTAAGGTTCTTAGATTTGAGTTCGGTTCCTGACCTTTATCCTGGTATTATATCAACATTAAGCAAACAATTACCCCATTATAACAATTTAAAGAGAGTTCATTTTGACCTCAATGAGCTAAGTGAACAATCTATTAGAGCAATTGCCGAAATTCTCCCTCGTGTTCATGGGTTGTTTCACGTATCATTACTCGGTAATCGTCAACTAAACCGCAGTACAGCTGGTACATTATACACCGCGATCAAGCTTTCGAAGTCTATTTTTGCATTGGATCTCGATTATGATTTAGTAAATGACGATTTGTCCCAGAGAATCGCTTTCTACTTGATGAAGAATATGGATTTCTCGATGGACAATGAAATCAATCCGGGGTTGAATACTGTGGATGAGGAAGATTTGATGTATGACGGTTCATTGCTTATGGAATCAGCCGAGAAATTATTAATCGAGAATGAGAAGCAGTGTAATCGGACAGAAGAATTCAAGATCCAAAGAATTGTGACTAACGCATTGATCGAAAGAACAAGAGCCGTTAGAAAGGATATCCACAGAACAATTGATATCTTTTTTGAAAAGAGAAATGCTGGGACCTTGAACTTAGATGGCAAGGAGACCTTGTTGCGGTTCTGCATTTTAGATGCTTCACTTGAAAACTTGGTTCATATGTTTGAAGAACAGGCAAAGAACAACGGTTTCTTGATTGAAAACCCATCATCGAGTGGCCCGGGCGAAAATAATGGAGATGTAACCGGAACTGGAAGAAGTGGAGAAAAGAACCAAGTTGGATATAAATCTACTCCTATGACTAGCCTTCCTTCCCACGATTTACACGAGAGTTCGAACGAGTTGATCACTGCTGGACCAATCTTGTCTCCTCAAAATACGGAACGTCTTAATAGCACGGGTTATTTCCAAGGATTTGACTCCTTATTTCAGCCACACCAAGTGGTCGTGGATTCGTTGGCAGATGGTACAGTTAGACCGGTGGATAATATGACTGGTAGACCTGTTTTAATGCGTTCTCTATCGCAGACATCAGCCCATGCCAAGAAGCAGGAGGAAGAGGAAGGTGAGTTTCACCGCTGGGGTGTCTTCATGCTGCTGCGAGATAATTCCAAAGATAAGGATAGTGTGGCTCCAACTCGTGACGTGCCGATGCTTAATGTTTTACCTTCTGGTTCAGAGTTGAGAGATGCAATAATTACTGCCAAGGGGATTGAGTCTGTGACTGATCTTATTGGTAAGATTAATAATAATCGTGTGAGTATTGACAAGATCTACAATATAAATTCTCCAGTTGCACCAGGAACACTGGGAGCTGAAGAGACAGATAATCAGGATACCGCTGATGATTCTTGTTCTATTGACACGGATGAGGATGAATGCAACACGGTGGTCCAATCACACCAACAGGATGATATGGTTGTTGACGAGGCATATGAGAAGCTTTTGAATGAAGCACAAAGAGTGCGTCTGAACAGCAAGCATGAAGTATAAAATTTGTAATAATAAAAAAAAAACAAAGTGACTACGATCTTTATAGTAATGAACGGGAAAAAGATATTAAAATTAATCTTTAGTAAAGACTATTTTGCTATACATATTCTGAACAAAATTAGTTAGCAGCTTGGAATTCAGCAATCTTCTTAGCAACCTTGGCATCTCTTTCAGCCTTGGTCAACTTAACTTGTCTGTACTTCTTAGATTCAGCAGCGTATTGTTCCTTGGTGAACTTCTTTTCGGTTGGCTTGAAGACTGGGTCTTCTCTGATCTTAGCGTGAGCTACAGTGTAGAGTTCTTCAATGTCGTCAGCTTCGATTTCGTCGGCAATGTAGTTCTTGAACAAAGTCTTGTACTTTTCTTCATCGTCATCCATCAATTCTTCGATGTATTCAGCGACGTGACCACCGAAGATGTACTTTCTCAACAATTCAGCGTCCAATTCTTCGGATTCAATATCCCAACCTGGGAATCTGTTTGGAGAGTGAGGAACGTACAAACCACCGTCAGAAGCACCCTTCAAGACACCGAAGATTCTGGCACCGGTGGTGGTTCTTTGCAAACCAATGTCCAAGAAGACCTTGAATGGTCTTGGGCCGTCTTCAACAGCTTCGGTCAATTCGAATTCACCTTCAACTTCTTCGACACCTTGGTAGGTTTCGTCGAGGCCGAGCTTTTGCAAAGCTCTTCTGGCAACCAACAAACCGACAGCGTAAGCAGCGGACCAGTTAGTCAAACCGTGGTTGATACCGTACTTTGGCAATTCGTGAGCGTAAGCAGCAGTCAAAACAACATCACCGGTAATTTGGGAGGAGACAATTTGAGCAATGATGTCCTTGTTAGTGAATCTAACAACCAATCTGTACTTTGGAGTGTTGTACTTGGCCTTGTGTTGGGTGACCAATCTCTTTCTTTGGTAGTAGTCGGTCTTACCTTCTTGTCTTCTACGGAAAGGAGTTTGGAAACGGGAGTGGTAAGCAGAGGTCTTTTGAACTGGTTGGAAAGCCATCTTGTATATCTGTCTAGAATAAAAAAGTGGAACAAATTTTTCACTCTAATTTTTCACTTATACTGAAAAATTTTTTTCTTCGCAAAGATGAAGTCAAAGTCGTGTGCGAATCGCTAAATAGGATTGAAAAAATCAAACTGGACTCAAAATTACTATTACGTTCTCATTATTACACAGCCAATGCTGGGAGCTCCATCCGAATATATTCAATATCTAAATTTTAACATGAATATATCTTGACATGTCTAACAACACGTACAGAACAGCTAGTTTGATTGATATACGTTATTTTAGAAGATTTTAACTCGTAGGCAATCATTGTATTTAACATACTGTACTACCTACTATTTATTCCTGTCCCATATTTAAATATTAATAGGCTCTGTGGCCGAGTGGTTAAGGCGGTAGACTCAAGTTCTACTATCGTAAAGATGCACGCGTTCGAACCGCGTCGGAGTCATTATTTTTGAATTTTTTAACAATGCTTATTGGAGTCTTGAACATTAGCCTCTAGTTCACTTACAGCTTGCTACGTATTCCATCTCCAAAAGCTTACTATTGAATATTTTCGTTAAAAAAACTAACCGTTTGCTTTAAAAACCTATATATTTAAGCCTTTTGTAGTATTTCTAAGCGAATTCCAAATGCTTATGATGCTCATTATATCTAGCACCTTGGACTGGTTGACTTTGGGTAATTGCGTTAACTGCTTTGATATCTTCATCGGTCAATTCAACGATACTACCAATATTACGCTCAATCTTTTCCTTTGTTGAACCTGATGGAATTGGAATAATGGTTGGGAGATTCTTAATACCACGGAATTCAGCACTACCTGAAACCTTCACAATCCAAGACAAAGCAAAGTTTTCCAAGGAAGTATTCTTAACATCATGAGCGTAGTCATGAAGCTTCTTAAGCAAGGACGAGTTCTTATCAAAGTTTTCTGGTTGGAAACGTTCCCATCTTCTTCTAATATCTCCCTCGGGTATGTCGTCAAGGAACTTCTTACCCTTAGCAACAGTTGAATCGGTCAACAACCCTCTTGAAAGTGGAGAGTATGCGATGATTGGAATTTGGTGCTTAGCCAACTCAGCCAAAACTCCATTCTCCACAATATCCTGCGAGAGAATCGAGAATTCAACTTCTACAGCAGAAATTGGAGCCACAGAAACAGCCTTTTGAATAGAACCAACACCGACTTCGGAAATGGAAATACCATCTATCTTACCAGCCTTAACATATTCGTTAATGTAACCAATGGTCTCATCATAGGGAACCTTGAAATCGACTCTAGCAGGTTCAAAGAGCAACTGCGGACGCTTGCTCTTTTCTTGTGGGAAGTAAGAAAGTATTGTTTCAATGGATCTGGTTACACCTTCTTTGGAACCGTCAGGACCACGATTACCAATAGCACCCTTGATGGAGATAACTAATTCTCTGTTCTCTTCATCGGAGTTGGAATCCACAAAGGCCTTTAACAACTTCAAGTTAGCGTAGTCAGGGCCATAGAATTCGCCACCATTGATGAATTTGACACCATATTTTTCAGTTGTAGTGATATACTTCAAAGAGTCAACTGATTGTTCAGTTGGTGGTGGGGTAGGAGTCCAGGTTAAAGACATGGTACCGTAACCGAATTTACCAGGGATTTGAACAGCAGACATGTTAAGTATTTGAGCTAATAAAAATGGATTGTTTATGATAATAAGGATAGAATTGAATTGATGTGATTTCGAGGGATATTTATACCCCTTGCGCCGCCTCAAGGTCAAACACTGTCAACTTTGTTATTCAGCCTAATTCGTTAAATCCGAATTTCAGGTCTAATTGTCGCACTGAAATATTTTGGGTTGCAACACTGTAATAGATCATTTAGCCCATGATATTTATCTTTCTGCCGCTAATTCCGTATTTTAGCATCCGCTAGACATATTAAATGTGTTGTATACATGAATTTAAGCTATATGTTTGGTACTTTGGGCTTTCAGAGAACCTCAGTACCTTTTATGTAGCATACAATCAAAGGATTTGTGGTTTTTTTTTTTTGAATCAAACAAGAAAGTAGTATACCAGTTCATCAAGTACCAACTTAGCTCTACAATGTGACTAGCATGAGACTTAACCTGGTGACCATACTTCGCTCTTTTAGTTACACGCCATCTTTACAGAATTTTTTGACTGCAAAAAAACTTAACTCCGAAGAATGAGTTTCACCTCGGGCTGAAACTTTGCGCCTTTCAAGTCGGGGTTTCCAAAAAGGAAGCGGTAGATCTTAGCCTGCAGCAGCGTGAAAATACTACCATTGTACATAGGTAAACACATGACCGCATTCTATTAAACTAGGTAGATTATGCAATGGAGGATATGTTATCAATTGACTAGAAAGGTTCCCAACTCCTCTTTGATAGTCTTATTGCTTTAATTTTTGTTAAGGTCTTTATTGTTGAAATTGCTGTTTTGAGAATGCACGAGTATATTAAAGGTCGCCACAGAATTGATTTACACTTATTAGGAGCCCATATCCCAATCAATCCAATCGCCCACACTCCGTTTTTTTGCATTTATTCTTTTCTTTACAATTGTGGCGTATTTGAAATAATTACGGTATTCTTTTGAATCCTGCTATTCATCTATTATCATTATCCTTCTAGATGTTTGCAATTGATTTGGAAACTTTCATTTATTAATATAAAGAGATCACTCCTTTTCTACTGACATAATTTTGAAAGTAGTTTACAAGTTTCATTTACTTTGACCACCAGCAGTCTCCATCTGAGACAGCAAAGATATTCTAACTAGGAAGAACGGAGAATAGAATCCCCACAAAAAGTGAGAGCAGCCCTAACTGAATAAGCTTCCTAGAAAGTAGAGCAGACTTCAACTTTGCAGACACGACAAAATTCAAGAAAGCGGCCATAAATACTCTCAGTAACCATTATTCTCTGTTTTATTTTTTTATACGTACAAGTTGCATGTCTCGTTATAGTTTGTTTCAAATAATGTTTGTTTACCAGGAACAATTTAGAGCTATAGACACGTCAATTACATTAATCTGGTAGAAAATACCTAGGCGAATTCCAAAGGCTTATGATGCGCATTGTATCTACCACCCTGAACAGGTTGACTTTGGGTAATAGCTTCGACTGCTTTGATATCTTCATCGGTCAACTCGATAATATTACCAATATTCAAATCAATTCTTTCCTTGGTGGAAGCGGAAGGAATTGGAATGATTCTGGGAAGGTTCTTAATGCCACGGAATTCAGCACTACCTGAAACCTTGACAATCCAAGACATAGCAAAGTTTTCCAAGGAAGTATTCTTAACATCATGAGCGTAATTGTGGAGTTTTTGAAGCAAGATAAAGTTCTTATCAAAGTTTTCCAGCTTGAAACGATCAAAACCTAGTCTGGGATCATCTGCTGGCAACTCTTTAAGGAACTTTTTACCCTTAGCAACAGTTGAATCGGTCAACAACCCTCTTCCAATTGGAGAGTATGCAATGATTGGAATTTGGTGCTTAGCCAACTCAGCCAAAACTCCATTCTCCACAATATCCTGCGAGAGAATCGAGAATTCAACTTCTACAGCAGAAATTGGAGCCACAGAAACAGCCTTTTGAATAGAACCAACACCGACTTCGGAAATGGAAATACCATCTATCTTACCAGCCTTAACATATTCGTTAATGTAACCAATGGTCTCATCATAGGGAACCTTGAAATCGACTCTAGCAGGTTCAAAGAGCAACTGCGGACGCTTGCTCTTTTCTTGTGGGAAGTAAGAAAGTATTGTTTCAATGGATCTGGTTACACCTTCTTTGGAACCGTCAGGACCACGATTACCAATAGCACCCTTGATGGAGATAACTAATTCTCTGTTCTCTTCATCGGAGTTGGAATCCACAAAGGCCTTTAACAACTTCAAGTTAGCGTAGTCAGGGCCATAGAATTCGCCACCATTGATGAATTTGACACCATATTTTTCAGTGACGTATTTTAATGATTCCACACAGTTTGCAATTGGTTGTGGGTTCATGGTCCAAGTTAATGACAAAGCACCGTAGCCGACTATACCAGCGATATGAACAGCAGACATTTAGGAGTTGAAATATAGAAATGAATGATAAAAAGCGAAATATATCTACAAATGGATCTGACTTTTGCTGATTTGAAGCTGTATTTATCCTTTTCACCACCCGCCTTCAGATGAACAGGCGTAAGATCTCTCGGTAACCAATTTTGTTAAATCCGCATTTTAAGGCTAATTGTCGCACAGGAAATTATATGGAGGCGATTCTATATGCTAGACAAAGAAGATCTCTTTCTTTATTGCTAACCCCGTGTTGAAACTTCGGCCAAATGAAATAAAAGCAACCTAAGTCAAACGGAAATCTTTAGTATCTCCGATACCCCATCGATTTACAAGGTATACCTTAGACTAAACGAAATATGGTGTTTTTATTATTGAACTTTTAGATATACCAGTATAAAGACACTGGTAAACAACAGCCTAATTCTACATTAAAATCTAGAATGTTGTAACTTAGCTTACCTCCTTCAATTAATCGTCGTCATTTAGAAAAGGTGTAACTCGACTGCGAAACACTTAACTCCGCAATAAGATCCGTGAATTTTCGCGGGCCTTTGATATCGGCTTTTTAGTAAAGGAAAGATTATTTACCTTACAAATCCTGACAAATGTTAAATCACCTCAACATATTCGTAAACGGTATCAAATTCTCTTAAGTAACAATGATTACGTTATGACATAATTTTAGCCAGTTACCTGGCATTAACGAGAGGACTGGCTTATGTGGAATGTAATTCACTAATTGTTTGCAATGGTATTTTTAATAAATGTAGAAAGTTTGCAAAAGATATTTATTTTCATCGAGATAACCCTGAACAATAGCACCCTATATTCTTAATTAGAATTTTGGCTACTGGTACCACTCTATCTACACCGGTAGCTACAGTCTATTTCTAATCGGGAACTGTTCTAAAAGAGAAGAGAATGGCTTATTTTTCCGACTTTTTCAGACCGATTAAAACAAGGCCCTGTATCTCCAGGGTTGAACAGACACTCACCTTAGAAGAGAGGTATATCTCAAGGAGTGACAACAAACATCATCCAGTCACAGTTTAACTTGTCTGGGATAAAGTGAAGAAGAAAGCTTGGGGATTTTTTTCTGCATATCCGAATACCTGGTGTCGACATTGGTGCGACATTAGACATATGTCGGTAAGACATTAGTCATATGTCGTCGCGTCATATCAAATATGTCGCCGAGGCATGTGACCGAATACATGCTATACTTAACTTAAAGTATAACACCAAGCTTGGGAACACGTACGATGTAGCTCCACATGACAACATATACTAGTATGAGCTAACATTTACCTCCGGGAAAATGGGTCTATATAATGGGGGATAATACATTGTATAGACCTCAAGCTTCGCGACTAATAGATATCTCGACAACAGTCGAAAGGAAATTATTCATTGAACATTTTAAGTTAAAGCTCAATTATCAATTACAACGCGATGACTCCTATTGTGTTATACTACCTATATACTCAATCTTGTCCACGACCACCATGGCGGACGCCCCCAATACCTCCACTATCGTAGAAGAGACGCTGAGCTATTACTATATGCAGGCAAGACTATGTGCACAACCACACACTATCAACACCTGGCAGGGGTATTATTATTAGTCACCAACTCGAAATTTGTATTCTCTACAATAGTTACTACAAAGATGGCTGTGATCACGTCGTTGTTGGATACGGACTTGTATAAGCTATTTATGCATGCTTCCGTGCATCACAACTTTCTTCACACCCCGGTGGTCTATACTTACAAGAATAGAACCCCCTCAATGGTTCTTAACGCGCCTGCCATTGCTTGGTTGAAGCAGCAAATTAATCTGTTAGCTCAATTACGATTTAGCTCGGAAGAAATCGAGTATATTCGCAGGGTATTACCTCAATTACCGCCTGCCTACACAGAGTACTTGAAAAGCTTTAGCCTTGACCCTCAAAACCAAATCAAATACTATCATGACCAAGATGAACTCGAGAAATTCACCATTGAGGTAGTAGGTGATTGGGACAAGACAATATTATATGAAATTCCGTTGCTCGCCTTGGTCTCAGAGGCTTACTTTAAGTTTGTTGATACAGACTGGAACTACGAAGGCCAGGCGGAAAAGGCTAATTTTAAATGTCAACAGTTATTTGACAACGGATGCACGTTCAGTGAGTTTGGTACCAGAAGAAGAAGATCGTTCGAGACCCAGGAAATTGTTGTAAGGGAATTAAAGAAATATGCTGATGCCCACCCAGAATCAGCAAAACACTTGCTAGGAACTTCGAACGTCTTGTTGGCAAAGAAGTATGATTTGGTGCCCATTGGCACTGTCGCACACGAATGGTACATGGGGATTGCTTCAGTGACTCAAGACTATGTAAATGCGAACAAGCATGCGATGGACTACTGGATTGAAACGTTTGGGCCAAAATATGCTGGTCTCGCTCTCACAGATACTTTCGGTACCGATTCGTATTTGAAGATTTTTGAAAAACCATATTCCGATTATTACGCTGGTGTGAGACAAGATTCTGGTGATCCAGAGCACTATGCAGAGAAAATTGCCAAACACTATAAGAAATTGGAGTACCCTCCGAATTCCAAGATCATCTGTTTTAGTGATTCATTGAATATTGAAAAATGTATTAAGTACAAACAAAAAGCCGAGAGTGTTGGCTTAATTCCTACTTTTGGGGTAGGCACATTTTTCACCAACGATTTCCAGGTTTCATCTACGGGTGTAAAATCACAACCTCTTAACATTGTTATCAAGTTGAAAGAAGCTGGAGGCAATCCTTCAATCAAAATCAGTGACAATTTAGGGAAAAACATGGGTGATGAGGCTACAGTTTCTCGGGTGAAGAAGGAGCTTGGATATGAGGAGAGAGTATGGAACGATGGAGATGAGAGCAAGAGATGGTAATAATTCTAGACTTTTTATTTATTTTTATAATCTTAATGTAACGCTACAACAAAATTTCCTGCACAGGAATTGCGATGGTCACCTACCCAGAATACCTCACTTGAAGTACCAATCTTACCTTTTAGACCTGACTCTAAGTCATGGAGCTTACGTACGAGAACTTAGAGACGGTTTTGACTTTGTCCAATGGTTCAGAAAGAAGTCAAGAACAACCAGCGGCTGAAGCCCAGCTTAAGAAATGGGAAGTGGTTCCAGGGTATCATTACTTGCTCCAGGAAATCTACTTGAAGACTGAGCTTCCATTGCAACTCAGATGGCTTGCAATTATCTGTTTCAAAAACGGTATCGAAAAGTACTGGCGTCCATCTAAGCAGAATGCAATTTCAAAGGAAGAAAAAGCTCAAATCAAGGGCAGATTGTTTCACTTACTAAAGGAGAAGAACAATCAATTAACTGCCCAGAATGCCCATTCAATTGCCATGATTGCCCGGTTTGACTTTCCTACGGAGTGGCCATCATTGTTTGACGACATATCCAAGAATTTGGATGATTTTGTTTTCAAAACCAATGACTTAGTCTCAACAAACAACCTCTTGATAATCTTGAATCGTATTATTAAAACGTTGTCTCTGGTTAGAATTGGGAGAACGAAACACGCAATGCAAAGCAAAGCACCAGTGATAGTCACAATACTCATCAAGCTATATGTCAAATTTTTCCTGATGTGGACTCAAAGCTTGGAGCTCAATTTGATGGAAATCTGTTATTTATGCTTAAAAAATTTAAGAAGAATCATTCCAGAAGGATTTGAACAGCCTCATAAGAACCAGGATGTTGTGGAATTCCTCAGCATGACTATCGATCACCTTCAGGTCTTGGTTACAGAGAATGACAAATACGCATCTGACTTGTTGGAAAGATATGTCAAGTGCTACAGCAAATTATACGTTGAATTGATAAACAATAACCCCACGAGTTTTGTCTTGCTTTCTTGTCTGACCAAAATTGTGTCGACATTTCTTTCTCTTCTAGAACAAAAGGCAGAAAACATCTACAACAGCAACGACGAAAACGATTTTTGGGAAGTTTTGGCCTTGAAGGGCTTTGCCATTTTGAAAAAAATAATCAATTATATCTACAAAAAGGGTGCCATTACACTTAAGCAAAGAAACGATAAAACCGAAATTGAATCCACGATTAACAAATTAACTACAGAGTTGTTTACTCCAGATGTAATCCAACATCTCTGCGACTTGATTATCAACTGGTACCTTCGTTTAAGGCCTTCAGATATGGAAGGCTGGCTTTTGGAGCCTGAGGAATGGTGCAATGAAGAACTTTCCAGCAGTTGGGAATACCAAATCCGTCCATGCGCGGAGAACTTCTATCAAGACTTGATCAAGTATTTCAATGATTCATTAGGTGGGTTCATCATCAACAAAATCAGCAATGGACTTGTAGAAAACGAGTCAGTAGACAAGATTTTAGTTAAGGATTCAATTCTTTGTACGTTTCAATTATCTTCGGGGCTGATTGCAAACAGTGTTAACTTTGATAAATTATTAACCGATGTCTTTATTCCGGAAGGGTTGAAGAATGATCTCGTTGACAACAAGATCTTAAAGAGGCGCATTTGCTTGATCATCTGTGAATGGGTACAGGTTCAGTGTTCGCGCGAGGGCAGAGTTAACATTTATAAGTTGTTGATTAACTTTTTGCAGCCGGAAAATCCTATCAATGACAAGGTTGTTAAGATTGCTGCCGTTCAGACGTTAAGAATTGTGATTGATGATTGGGATTTCAACAAGTACGACTTTAAACCGTTTTTGAATGACTTTGTTCGTTTATTACTCACATTGTTATCGGATGTTGCTCTCACAGAATCAAAGTTGTATATCCTTCGGACACTCGCTGTCTTGATTGAAAGATGTAATCCATTGGTGGATCGTCAAACCTTGTTGGACATTCTTATGATAGTGCCACATTACTGGGAACGGAGCACGTCTCAGAACGAACCAATTGTTAAAAATTCGTTGTTGAGGGTATTGAAAAGCTTGACGGTTTCATTAAACCAGGATTCCACAGAAACTTATGAGATATCTCTTCCATTAATCAAAGCTTCTTGTTCTGAGCATCTAGACACATATTCGTTGTTATCTGAAGATGGCTACGATTTGTGGTTAGTCACCGTTCAATTCTGTCCCGCAGGTCAAATGAACAATGGTGAAATCACTAATTTGTTTCAATTGATTCCATACGGATTGATGAATGCTACCGAGATTCTTCCCACAATATTATCCATCGTGAGAAGCTACACTTTGTATGCGCCGGATTTATTTGCTGGGGAGGTGGCTTTGGAAATTTTCCGGGTATTGAGTGGCTACTTGAGTAATATGCGAGACGATGCATTTGCTGTATTCATAGCCACGATGGATATACTTTTCTTGCATGAAGTGCACAGCGAGCAATTTGTGAATAACTTGCTCAACAGTGGCTTGTTCAATGCCATGATAAATTACATTCTAGATGACTCACAGAGTGTATCTCAGGTCAACAAGGTCTTTTTGGTGGTTTCACGGTTGGCTAAGACGTCTGCCGAAGTATTCTATCAGATCCTTGAGCACTTGTCTATTGACGGTACCAAATTGATGGAGACTTGGCTCAAGTACTACACCAGCAATGGTAATCCACGCAACAAGAAGGTTAACTTGATGGCTCTTCTTTCGCTTACCACGTATGGTATCTTGCATTCGAATGCAGTGACATTCCAGATGTTTCCTCAAGTAGTATCTAAGACGCTTTATTTCCTTGAAGAAATCAATGAAGATACAGGAGGTGCGTGCGATGCGTACAAGCAGGATTTTATCTACGAAGATATTGACGATTATGCATACATGGATCCCGATATCAAGCCCAACGGGGAGAAGGTGCGGTACCAGCAGTTGTTGGAGGAACATGACCCGGTGTACAAGACCAACTTACGGGATTTCTTAAGAAGTGTAGTGTTGGAGTTGAAGGCAGGCTTGCAGCAAACCGATTTTCAACAGTTGATAGCCACCAACGACCAGTACAGTATAGATAGGTTGCAATCTCTCTTGGGATAAATACACAAAACGCCCTTATTTGCAGGAATTTTTTTTCATCAACCATAATTAATTGGTGGCGAACAAATATACGCAACCTTTCTCACCACCAATCTGTATCGCCCTATTCGATGTTCAGAAACAACTACGATAACGATTCCGTGACATACTCGCCTACCGGGAGATTGTTTCAGGTGGAGTATGCTTTGGAAGCAATTAAACAAGGGAGTGCTGCCGTGGGACTCGTTTCGAAAACACATGTTGTCTTGGTAGCTTTGAAACGTAACGCCGAAGAACTCGGTTCCTACCAAAAGAAAATCATCAAGGTGGATGACCACATGGGAATTGCACTTGCTGGATTGGCTCCTGATGCAAGAGTGTTGTCCAATTACTTGAGAAAACAAGCAATGAGCTCAAAAATGATCTTCAAGAGACCATTACTGACCCAAAAGGCCGTCTTGTCCATCGCCGATAAGGCACAAGAAAACACACAATCGTACGGCTCGAGACCTTACGGGGTCGGCTTGTTGGTTTCTGGTTATGATGAAACCGGCGCCCACTTGTTCGAATTCCAACCATCTGGTTCTGTTCTCGAATACTACGGTGCAGCCATCGGGGCCAGATCGCAGGCTGCCAGAACATACTTGGAAAGAAACTTGGAAACTATTCGTGAGTCCGAATCTATCGAAGCATTGATTGTTCATGGCTTGAATGCCTTGAGAGACACCTTGTCGCAAGACGTCGAGTTGACTTTCAAGAATACATCTGTCAGTGTGGTGGGGAAGGACACCAATTTCACAATCTACGATGACGAGGACGTACAGCAATGGATCGATAAGTTGGATTCCGTCTCAAATGCTAGAAATAAAGACAACGACGACGATAATGACGACAATAACGAAGAAGCTACCGACGCCGCCGATGATGCCGCTGCTGCACCAGGAACTGGAACCGAAGGCGACTCCGAAACTAACCCAGATAGAATGGAAACTGACGAATGATTACCTAAATCTATTTACAAATACATATCATGAAATTTTAATGTTGCTTCTGCTTCTGCTTCTCCTGTTGCTGCTTGAGCGCCACTTCTTGAATCGCCTTAAGACATTCCTCCTGCAACGTAGTGACCTGTTCATTTAGTTTTGCCGGATCGTGGAACTCCTTATGCAGCCTAATATCGGCGATCTTTCCTCTGATCGCACGGACCTTAGCATTAATCAGATCTTTGACTGGTTCATCCATTAGTTCACCAAACTGTATTAATGCATTGTCGGTGTCAGTACATAAAATGTCTGCCCGAGTAGCGTGTTCGTAATACTTCCGTACTTCGGCATCAGTCTGCTTGTTCTTGTTACTATCAGCAATGATTCTCTGAACCTCTTCTTCTGACAACCCAGTTTCTCCTGACACTTGGATCGAGACTTCGTTTTCCTTGCCATAATGCTCTGAATCTTCAGGGTAAGGCGTCTTATCTGTAGCTGTGACATTTATTATACCATCAGCATCAATGGCAAACCCCACTGCAATTTGTGGAGACCCCTTTGGTCCAAGAGGTATATTTGATAACTTGAAATTTCCAATCAACTTATTGTCCTTAACCAAGGATCTTTCACCCTGATACACTCTTATTTCAACTCCAGTCTGACCATCAACGGCAGTTGAATATATCTGTTCCTTCTTGATTGGAACAGCAGAGTTACGCGGGATCAAAGGACTGAAGATACCACCATAAGTTTCAATTCCTAACGATAAAGGCGTAACATCAAGAAGTACAACATCTTTAATTTGACCGGCAAGCACCGCCCCCTGGATTGCCGCACCCAATGCAACAGCTTCATCAGGATTTACAGCAGTACTAGGCTGCTTCCCAAAGATATCAGCAACCACACTTCTGATCTTGGGCATTCTGGTCATACCTCCGACCAATAAAACTTCATCTACATCCTTGACCTTAAGATCAGCATCTCTGATACATCTTTTCACTGGATCGATCGTCTTGTTAATTAGGTGCATCGACATTTCATCCAATTCGTCTTCTGTAAGCTTAAGCTTGATATGCTTATCCTCATAAATAAACGGAATATTGATCTCAGTTTCTTTTACGTGAGATAACTCAATCTTGGCCCTTTCGGCAGCTTCTCTTATCCTCTGAACCACCAAACGATCAGCCAGTAAATCTAAGCCAGTATCCTTTTGGAAAGTGTTTAAAATATACTTCAACAATAAGTTATCAAAATCTTCTCCTCCCAAGTGAGTATTACCATTGGTAGCTCTCACCTCAAACACGCCTGCTTCGATATCCAAGATCGAAATGTCAAAGGTACCCCCACCTAAATCAAAGACAGCAATCACACCATCCTTTTGCTTCTTGTCCATTCCATAAGCCAAAGCCGCGGCAGTTGGCTCGTTAACCACACGAAGTACATCCAATCCAATGAGTTTACCTGAGTTTTTCGTTGCCTGCCTCTGTGCATCGTTGAAGTAAGCTGGAACGGTGACGACCGCATGATTCACCTTGTTGTCCGGAGGCAAGTGCATTTCTGCTACTTCTTTCATCTTCTGTAAGATTGCAGCACTTATTTCTGATGGAGAAAGAGTCCTGCCGTAAGATGTGGATATCCATGCGTCTCCATTCTCGTGTTCAATAATTTGATAAGGAAAACTGTTTATATCTTTCTGAACTTCTTCATCAACAAACTTACGTCCAATCAATCTCTTGGTGGCAAAGAAGGTATTTTGCGGGTTAACAACTGCTTGTCTCCTGGCTTGAATACCTACAAGACGTGTCTCTTCGTCACCATGCTTTGAGAAGGCCACAATTGAAGGCGTGGTACGGGCCCCTTCTTCGTTCTCCAAGATCCGGGCCTCGTTCCGCTCAACAAGAGCCACAGCAGAATTGGTCGTTCCAAGATCAATTCCAATCACAGTATGTTGATACCGCTTAAACAACAGCAGCATATATCCCTTGGACAACTGCCTTTGTAAGTTATTTAATCTCAACATGGTTAATGTAAGTTGCTTCTATCTCCATATACCGAAAAGAGATGCTAGATCTATAGCCAAAAATTATATGCAGACAGATGACTATCAAAGTATTACTGATTTTTTTTTGGTTTATTTGAATAGAATGACCACAAGTTTGCTGGATAATACTTTGAAGTTACTATTATAAGTTAACTTTCTCTATAAAGATATCTAAAGTTATGTTCAGGTCAGTTATAGAAATCGCTGGTCAGTAGCGTCATATAAAAGTGACCTGGGGGACCTTGGGACCCAGCTGCCTGCAGGAATGGATGCAAAAAAGAGAGTGTAACGTTAGTAAGGAATCAACGCAATAACCGAATCCAGGATTGTGAATTGCTTAAAGTATGCATGACCCAAAACATCCAATGAACAAATAAAAATAAACTGCATCGTAACGAGAGACAGCGCTTTGATTTGTTCTTGAATTAGTATCTGGGGTGATTTGCGGTAATTTTCTACCCGTTGCCATGTGGAATATACCCGGTAATATTCTGGCGATACTCCCACCGTAACACCCAATGTACCTAGTCTTCGGTTTGCCAAAATTTTGCCTACTTGGAAACTTGAGCTGGTATTAATGTGGAAATTTTCTCTGTTAAACCGCGGAACCAGCTCGCAAAACAGCTGCCACCTTGAACTGGTACCTGGATTCCTCTTTGCGATCAGAGCAATAGTGTCGTAATGTATAAAGTATTTTGGACCCGCCAAGAACAGCTTTATCCCTTCAAAAAGGTTTTCGTCCACAAGCTCGTGTCCCGGTTTGTAACAAATCAAGTCTAAGATCAATACAGAGAATTTGTGATCCAGTTCAGTAAAGAAAGTAACCATGAATTCTAGGTCTTCGAGACCCGAAGATTCATTCAATATCCGTTTTTCAACTAAACCAAGGTCAGAAATTGACCCAAAATTTGTTCGAGTATAAGACTCAATCATATGATGAAAATTTATTGGAGATAATCGGGCTCTAATTGCTTCATCATTATAATTCAGAAAACGGAGATATTGGGCCACTTCAGAATAAGTGAATACATCGACATGATACTTGGTGGCAATAGTAGGCAAACGAAGAAGAAAATAATAGTTTCCAACTTTCAAGAATGCTTCTGTTGGAACCACATGAAATGAATCGAGAATTCTACCGGAAACCACTAGTTTAAAGTCTCCGAAAAATTCGTTTAGTACCTTTGATAGCACAGACATGACCATCATCGAACAGCCCTTTGTTTTATCGGCATAGAACCTGAGAATACTAAGGTCCTCTGTATATTGTCGTTCAAAGTAATTCCAGTTTCTTTCGGTACAATAAAATAGCAGACATACTTTGTTTGCCACCTTTCCCAAAAATCTAATATAAGTCTTTTCATTCAGGAAATGAAGTGCTTTGTCCCCAGGAACGTAACGTACCAATTTGTTTCTTTTGTTGACAAGTTGATCAACAAAAACTTCACGATGAAGTTTACGTCGAATAATGCCAAGCTTGGATGCCCGAAATCCAATCAACTCATGACAGGCCGGGTCAAAAAGACCCAACTTAGACCACACGTATTCGTGATCGTAATCAAAGACTTTGCCACTAGTCCAGAATTCCAGTGCAAGACGGTAATTCTGGGCCCGGATCAAATGAAGGAGAAGTGATGGTACCGAAATATCACAAGAAACACTGCGATATCGTAAACTGTACCTTATATGATGCCAATATTGATTGTATTCATTAATTAGAATGGGTAAGTAGCTGGAGTCGCGAGTAAACCGACTGAATGCCAGTATATCTTCAGATTTCTTATATATTTCAAGTTGATACAGAAGTTCCCGTTGCTTTCTGTACATTACCATACTCTGATTGTAATAATTTGAGAACTCCGTCTCTATTTCGTATGCGTCTAGGATGTTGCCCCAGAAGTCGTCGTAGAGCTGTTTCCATAAATACTCATGGGTCAATATGCGTCGAAACAGCTTGCATGTTGAAGACAAGGCAATTATATCACCAATTCCTAAGCTTCCCAACAACACGATATTGTAGACAATATCTAGTGGAAGGTCTTGGAGAAGCATCGTTTTTTTGTCCGAAACAAGGTTGCAACGACTTGATTTCGAGTCGGGAAAAAAAGGTCTGCGAAGATCATCGCCAACCACTTACACAAAAATATGGGGAAACGAAAGGCTGGTGGCGACCATGGCAAGTCCAAGAAGTTCAAAGCAAATGGATTTGTTGATCCCAACACGTCTGGTATTTATGCCACATGTAATCGTCATAAAGAACAGCAATGCCGCCATGAATTGATGAACTTGTTATCTGAGAAAATTGGCGACTACTTCAATCTTGACGCCGAAGGATCAGACGAAGAGGAGGAAGATGAAACAGAGGAGCTCTCAATAGAAGAACAGATCAAGCGAGAAGTTCAAGGAATGAAGGAATCCAAAACTTCAAAAAAGGAGTTCTTGAAGCCAATTGATTTGGGATGTGAATGCTTGGTATTTATAAAAACAAGGAAACCAATTGATCCTGAGGTGCTTGTCGAGAAACTCTGCAATGAAAGCATGGAATCAAACGTAAAAACCACCAGATTCACTCAAAAACTATCACCTGTGACATACTCTGTTTCAGCATCGATGGACGAATTGAAGAAGTTAGCCAAGAGAGTATTGGCACCTCATTTTCATCAGGAAAAGGATCAGAAGCCACTTAAGTTTGCAATCCAGATCTCTAAGCGTAATTTTAACACTTTACCAAAGGCCGATATGATCAAGGCGGTAGCCGAGTGTGTAGGACGGGATCATGGCCACTCAGTCGATTTGAAGCAATACGATAAGTTAATCTTGGTGGAGTGTTACAAGAGCAATATTGGAATGAGTGTTGTGAATGACTACGCACGGTTGGAACGGTATAACTTACAACAGATCTTTGAGAAACACAGTGAGAGCGATGAACTTTCTCGGGTGAAGCCCAAAGAAGAAGAAAAACATGTTACTGAATAGTTCATTAGATTACATACTTAGGACGATAACTTTTCTGTAAATGTCACAATCTCGTTCCAAGCCAACCAGTCGGCTTCTGTATTCGGTATGAGGCCCATTTTATACAACTTGTACACACCCACGGCCATGTTGGCAAGTTGGCAGAGTATAAACACGATTTTTGCCACAAGAATCTCGGTCTTGATGTTCTTGCTCTGTAAATTCTTGAAAGCTGGGTTTGTCTCAAAGATGATGGCCTTCAACGGATTCCAAAGTAACATGAGTGTCATTGTCATGGGGATGATTTGTAGCGAGTTTCCTGTCATGTAACTCATAATGACGTTCATGGGAATTGACTTGGCCGGACTAACGGCAGTGTCCCACACTTTCTTAAGGATCAATTCCTGGAGCTTATCATCTGAGGTGACAGGGCCGGTAGACTTAGCTCTTACCGGAGCGATCCCAAACCCTGCTGGGTTGATTGGTTTTTTTGTTACCAACGGTTGTACTGCTAGCACTTTAGAAACTTCAGTCATGCTTTGTCACCAACGTTTCAGAATGGTTTGTGTTGTGTAGGGTCGTGTCGTGTGGTGCTAAGGTTGGATTCGTGGGCACGCAATTTTGAAGTTTCCTGCACCGGGCAAGTAATCGCTGGCGCCCCTCTCTCCCCAGCGGAGATCTGCCTAAAAAGCGAACCGCAGCCACGGATAGTGATTAGTTTGTGGTCATTCCAACAAGTACAAGCACAATGAACTCGACTGTCAACCTTAGAATCAATCCGCTTAGCAACATCATAGGATTTTCCATCTTGTTATCTATGGGATTTCTCTTGGTGATATTGGCAGGTATCTTTGGCAACTGGTACCCAATAATTATCGGTCTCATTTTTACGGTAGCACACTTGCCAATGGCCGTAACTAAGATAATAACATCCGGATCTGACTACGATATGAATTTTGATCTGTTAGATTCGAGTTTCGGAAACGGACTTGTGGAAGCAGGCTACTGGATGTCTGCTTTTTTGCTTACTTCTGGAGTCGCCTTACCCATGCTTTTACACCACTCACTCATCATCTCCAAAGCTGCAATGATACTTTCTATCATTGGTGGAAGTATTATATACGGCACTATCTACTCCTTCAGTCGCTTCTTTGATGAAGACGACTCCGATGAAGTCGCTGATGGGGTCCTTGCCTCGACTATATAGCATACTGAAATATACAACCATATTGCATATTCGGTGTAATTTTCAGCACTTGGGAATTTCCCGCGAACGACAAAGAACGCAGTATTATTGTTGCATAACGATAAAATTCCAACTTCAAATCAAACTACTTCACAGCCATGACCACAGCTGAACTCGAACTAGTGGAAGACTTCCAGCTTAAGGAGAAGATCACCAACGAAGAGTTCAAGATCTGGAAAAAGACTGTGCCCCTTCTCTACGATACCATCCACACCTATGCTTTAGAATATCCATCGTTGGTGTTCCAGTGGTTGCCCAACTACGAATACTCTTCCAACAACAGCACGATCACTCTCAAGTATGCCATTGGAACAAACACGATTGATAACTCACAGAACTTTCTTAAAGTTGGGTCCGTCGATCTTCCGTCCACGTTGGCTCCTGACTTTGGTCAAGTATTGCCTGGTGCCGCAAACGTGCCTATTCCTGCCTCATCAATTGAAGACAGCTCGAACTTCAGAATAACAACGAAGTGGAAACAAAACGGCATTATCAATCGCGTCAAGGTCTCTCCGGACGGCAACAAAGTCTTGACCTTTAACTCTGACGGTGTAATTCACTATGTCGACTTAAAGTCGAACGAATTGTACAACTATAAATATCACAAGTTGGAAGGCTTATCCTTGGAATGGCTTAGTGACGACTCGTTTCTCTCTGGTGCCAAGGACTCTCAGATTGCTTTGTGGAACGTCTCCAAGCCATCTACCCCAATTCAATTGTTCAAAACACACACTGCTGCTATTAACGATTTATCATCCAACAGATTGGCCAGAGATATTTTTGGCTCAGTGGCCGATGACTCTACCACTCAATTTCATGATTTGAGAGTAGCTGGTTCTGACGACAACCCTGTGATAAAGACCCAAAACAAGCATATTCAGTATGCTATCAGCTTCCATCCAGACATCAATACATTGTATGCTACTGCTGGTAAGGACAACCTTGTTAATTTGTACGATATCAGAAATAATAACACTCCAATAAGGAGTTTTTTTGGCCATAATGACAGTGTCATTGGTCTCAGATGGGACCAGACCTCCGATCCGAACACGTTGTATTCCTGGTCGTTGGACAAGAGAGTCATCGCGTGGGATCTCACCAGCTTGGATGAGGAGTTTACTTACCCAAATGATGAGGACAACACTAAAAAGAGATCTGCATCCAAGACCGATCCATGTCTCAAATTTATACATTCGGGTCACACTAACAGGATCAATGACTTTGATATCCATCCTACGGTCAAGAACGTGTTTGGTACTGTAGGAGAGGATACATTGTTAGAGATCTGGAAGCCAAAGACGCTTGTTGCCGAAGAGTCGGAATCAGAAAGAGAAGAATCCGTTGAAAAGGATGAAGAAGAGCCTGCTCAAGCAGAAAAGCAAGAGGGCACAGCAGAGACAACGGAGCTAACTGGAACTACGGAGAAATCCGAGGAAAATAAGCCCAGTGAACCGGAGCCAGAAGTTTCTAAGCTGGAACCAGCTCCTGATGTTGAAATGAAAGAGTAAACTATGTAATTTTTTGTTTTTAATTGTACCTTTAGTAAATGACATTTTTGTCTGCAACCAATTAAACCCGAAACGGAAAGACGCGTTTTTTTTAATAAAAACGCTTTTCTTTTTCTGATTTGGTACTTGTAATCTTGACCATAGTTATGACAGTGGAATTTTTATGGAAGAAACTTCCTATCGAGGAAGCAGAGCTTAGTTTGTCTAAAGTCCTTCGTTGTGGTCAAACTTTTCGTTGGAAAAATATCAATAATGTTTGGTCTTTCACTACTAATGATCGCATCATCTTTGTCAAGCAAGATGAAAAGTATCTTCATTACTCACATGTTACACTGTCAACCCTGAAGAACAGTTCCCGTGATACTTTAGAGTTTGTCAACGATTATTTCAATCTCCCAGTGAACTTATCTAGTCTTTACGAACATTGGTCAGTACAGCACAATGCATTTAGGAAATCGAGCAAGGATTCTCCATTTAACGCGTTTAAAGGTATACGGATACTAAGACAAGATCCTTGGGAAACCTTGATATCCTTTATATGCTCTTCGAACAATAACGTTAAGAGAATATCGAAGATGTGTGACAATTTATGTAACGAGTTTGGTGATTATATTAATGAATTCGAGGGTATCAAGTATTACAGCTTCCCTGGTCCTTCAGTTCTTTCCAAACCAGGGGTTGAATCCAGATTACGTGAATTGGGATTTGGATACCGAGCAAAATATATTCACCAGACAGCATGCAAATTTGAAGATAACGAACAGTATCCAGAAATAACTTTGGAAAACTTGAACAAACTTCGTAACGAGGATTATGAAACCGCCCATGAATTTCTTTTGCAGTTAACGGGCGTCGGTCCCAAGGTTGCTGATTGTATCTGTCTTATGGCCCTTGATAAGCACGATATTGTTCCAGTTGATACTCATGTGTATCAAATTGCAGTCAGAGATTACAATTACAAAGGTAAGCGTGACATCAAAACTATGAACAAGGTGGTTTATTCTTCCATCCGTCAATACTTCAAAGATGTTTTTGGTCCATATGCTGGATGGGCTCAATCGGTACTCTTCGCGTCTGATCTCGCTGATCTCGACAATGGTATCAATCAAGTAGATAACGTCAAGGTGGAAAAGCGCGTGAAATTCGAGAAGAGTATAGACTCATTTTCATTGAAAAAGGTTAAGTTGGAGAAGGTAGAAGCATAAATAGAGTTTATAATAAGAGTAGAAATTAGCTTGTTTTACCTCTTAGCCGTATAATTCTTCAATATAGGCAGAAACGGGGCGGTTGGTGTAGTGGTTAACATTTCTGCCTTCCAAGCAGGAGACATGGGTTCGATTCCCGTACCGCTCATTTTTTTGAATTTTGCTTCGCACTAGTTAATTTGTAGGTATTGCATCGGTTTGGCCCTTCTTTTTTTACGTTGGACTACCTCATTGCATGTATGTTACAAGAAGAGGATTATCAGTTGTTCGACCATTGATTGCATCTTATAAACGTGTATCTAAAATGCCCCAGAATGTTTTAAGTCAATTGGTGTTGAACAACACCGAAACAGATATCAAGAACTTGTTAGTTGATTTCTGTAACCATCACAACCTGTCTGATCCCAATCTTTTGGAGCTCAGAATCACTGGTGGATGGGTCAGAGACAAGTTGTTGGGATTAGAAAGCAACGATATTGATATTGCCATCAATAACATGTCAGGAGAAGAATTTGTTTCTGAGCTTCATAAGTACTTGCGTGACTCAGAACTGAACCTTTCCTTAAATGCTATCCATACGATCAAGAAGAATCCAGAAAAGTCCAAACATTTAGAAACATGCACTACAAAGTTATTTGGCTTGGATATCGATTTTGTCAATTTGAGATCCGAAGAGTATACATCTGATAGTAGAGTTCCTGTAATCAAGTATGGAACGGCTGAAGAAGACGCTTTTAGACGTGATGCAACCTTGAATGCATTGTTCTACAATTTAAATAAGGAATGCATTGAAGATTTTACCGGAAAGGGAATTGAAGACTTGCAGAATGGAATTTTACGAACTCCGTTGCAACCATTGCAAACCTTTTTAGATGATCCTTTAAGAGTCCTTAGGCTTATTCGGTTTGCTAGCAGACTCGATTGCTTGATTGAAGAAAATACCCTTGATGCAATGACCAATCCTGAGTTGAAAGCAACACTTTTGCATAAGATTAGCCGTGAAAGGGTCGACACCGAATTGGAGAAGATCTTCACCAGTAAAAATCCTGGATATGGTATGCAATTGATTAACTATGCTGGTTTAACAGATAGCATTTTTACTGTTGGTGATGAGATGGATACCATTACTGAACTTAATACACCAGAAACTTTAATGCAATTCCAAGATGCCAATTCAAAGATAGAACAACAGGTAAGTAAAGCCACTTATCTCTTTCCTTTATTCATCAAATGCATTCAAAGTCAACCAGACACCCAGATCTTTCAAGTATACTCAAACTTTACAAACAAGAAAGAATACCAAAAGGCATTTTGGCTCTCATCTATCTTGGCTCCCTTCAAGGCATTATCAGTCATTTGCAATAAGAAGAAGGCAGTAGCTCTGCATGTTCCAGAATTATTGTTGAGACATGGCCTTAAGGCCAGTAAGAATGAAATGGAAACTGTGTCAGCTTTGGTGAAGAACATTGTGCCTTCATTCGAAATTGTTCATAAAATAAATGCTGATCCTTTGCTGGTCAAGCGTTCCGAATTGGGCTTTTATCTTCGTGATTTTAATGATTTCACCGATTTGAATCTTCTTTTCATCTGTTTTACTGATATTCTCGAGTCTGTCGGAAACATAAAGATATCGCAGCCATACCCTGAAGTGCAATATACAGAGGAGGATCAACAGAAATTGTTTACAATCATAAACAAAACTGTTGAAAACTATAACAGATTTATCGATCATATTGCTAATCAAGGTTTGGCGGAAGTTCACAGATTGAAGCCACTTATCGATGGAAAAACATTGTCTAAGGAGTTGGGTCTTCGTCCTGGTCCATGGATGGGACAAGTAAATAAAGAAATTATGATTTGGCAATTGGATCATCCCAATGAAGGTAAAGATGAATGCCTAGCTTACACTAAGGAAATTTTACCAAAGTACCTCTGATACTATAATACATGCATAAATACCTGTAAAGAAAAGTAATATTTGCCAGTTATTTTTATCTGGGACACTTCTCCTTTGGAATGCTCATGCCACCATGATTTTTTTAGGGTATTTCATTGTAAGGTTTTGCAATAATTGTTCAAGTCAATAAAATACTAAAATTAAACTTAATGAAATATTTGGCGAAGTAGATATAATGCACATTGTACGATTGTCTAGTACATACCATAAGCTTATACGGGACTTCTAACTGTAGTTCATGAAGACTAGTTTTATAAGCTCGTACCTGTCTCTGTGGAACTAATAAAATCAAAGGGCAATTGAATTATTCAGAAATCTTTAACAGAAAATATTCTTTAGATTTATTTAGGGCATAATTTGTATATTTATACTTCATCCAAAATGCTATGCAAAAACGACCAAAAAATGAAGTTGTAGACCTTTAAGCTCCTAAAATTACCTAAACCCAAAATCTCAAGCCTAGCCTGATTGAGTCAATGCGTCCTGCATGCAATTTACCGGTAACGGTTACGCTGAAAAAAAATCAGTCATAATCGGACTTCTTCTCAAAAACCCATCTACAACAAACCCCGAAGATGTCTGTTGAGAAGGTGTCTATCTTAGGCTCCGAAACCATTCATGTTGGTTACGGCATCCAAGATCACATTGTTGAGGAAGTTATTACGAACAAAGCCTCTTCTACCTATGTGATCATCACCGATACCAACATGGCTAGAACGGAACCATTCACCAAATTGCAAGATAAATTCAGAAAGGTGTTAGCTGAAAAGAGACCAGAGTCGAGATTACTCTCATACAATGTGTCTCCTGGTGAAAACAACAAGAACCGTGAAACCAAGGCCGCTGTGGAAGACTTTTTGTTGCAACAAGGCTGCACAAGAGATACAGTGATATTAGCTGTCGGTGGTGGTGTCATCGGTGATATGATTGGTTTTGTTGCTGCTACCTTTATGAGAGGTGTAAGAGTGATCCAGGTTCCTACTAGTTTGTTGGCTATGGTTGATTCTTCCGTTGGTGGAAAAACCGCCATTGATACCCCATTGGGAAAGAACTTCATCGGTGCTTTCCACCAACCTGACTATGTCTTTGTTGATGTCTCTTTCTTGGAAACCTTGCCAGAGAGACAATTTATCAACGGTATGGCTGAAGTCATTAAGACGGCCGCTATCTGGAACGAACATGAGTTCACCAGATTGGAAAATTTTGCTAGAGACTTCCTTGCCGTTATTACTTCGAAGAAACCAGACTTGCTTTCAATTAAGGATGAATTAGTTAAGACTGTGTTAGAATCGATCAGAGTGAAAGCTTCAGTAGTTTCATCTGATGAGAAAGAATCCGGCTTGAGAAACTTGCTTAACTTTGGTCACACCATTGGCCATGCTATTGAAGCCGTTTTAACCCCACAAGCTTTGCACGGTGAATGTGTTTCTGTTGGTATGATTAAAGAAGCTGAATTATCAAGATACTTGGGTATTTTGAGTCCGGTTGCCGTTGCCAGATTGTCCAAGTGTCTTGTTGCCTATGGTTTACCTGTTTCTATTGATGACAAGTCTTTCTTGAAGAAGATCGGTAACAAGCGCTACCATATTGAACTTAGTATTTTGTTACAGAAAATGGCTATCGACAAGAAGAATGATGGTAGCAAGATCAAGTGCGTCTTGTTGGAATCTATTGGAAAATGCTACCAAGAAAAGGCACACCAAGTTTCCAAGGAAGACTTGGGTTTTGTATTAACTGACGAAGTCTTGGTCCACCCTTTTAAGTCAGAAGAAACCCCAAAAACTAATATTGTTACCCCACCAGGTTCTAAATCGATTTCTAATAGAGCTTTAGTGTTAGCTGCTTTGGGTGTCGGTACTGTGAAGATTAAGAACTTGTTACATTCTGATGATACCAAGTATATGTTGGATGCTATTACTGCTTTGGAAGGTGCGGACATAAGCACCGAAGACAATGGTGAAACTATTGTGGTTCACGGAAATGGTGGTAGAATGGTCACCTGTGACGAAATATTGTACTTGGGTAATGCAGGAACTGCTTCAAGATTTTTGACCACGGTAGCTTCATTAGTTGGAATTCCGAAGTCAAGTGAGTATGTTCTTTTGACTGGTAACGCCAGAATGCAAGAAAGACCAATTGCTCCATTGGTTGATGCCTTAAGAGCTAACGGTTCTGAAATTGAGTACCAAAACAGAGAAGGTTCTTTACCATTGAAGATCAAGGCTGGAAAGGGCTTAAAGGGTGGAAGAATTGAGTTGGCTGCTACGATTTCATCTCAATACGTCTCATCGATTTTGATGTGTGCTCCTTACGCTAACGAGGACGTCACGTTGAAATTGGTAGGTGGTAAGCCTATTTCGCAGCTTTATATCGATATGACCATCAGTATGATGGCTTCGTTTGGTATAAACGTTACCAAGTCTACGACTGAAGCGCACACTTACCACATTCCAAGAGGTGTCTACCAGAATCCTGAGGAGTACGTTATCGAGTCTGATGCTTCTTCGGCTACCTATCCTTTGGCGTTTGCTGCAGTTACAGGTACTACATGTACTATTCCAAACATTGGCTCCAGCTCATTGCAAGGTGACGCCAGGTTTGCAGTTGATGTTTTGAGACCAATGGGTTGTAAGGTGGAACAAACTAAGACTTCAACTACTGTCACTGGTCCTCCAAGAGGTCAATTGAAACCATTACCTCATGTTGACATGGAACCAATGACTGATGCTTTCTTAACTGCTTCAGTTGTGGCTGCAGTTGCAAAGGATGGCGAACAATCTACTTCTATTACTGGTATTGCTAATCAAAGAGTTAAGGAATGTAACAGAATTAAGGCTATGGTTGATGAATTGTCCAAGTTTGGTGTCAGTGCAAACGAATTGCCAGACGGAATTGAAATTCATGGTGTGAAGGAATCAGACTTGTTAACTCCATCAGTTTCAAAAAGAGGTATCAAAACATATGATGACCACAGAGTTGCTATGTCTTTCTCTTTGTTGGCCGGTTTAGGTAAGGAACAAGTGTTAATTCAAGAAAGATCTTGTACCGGTAAGACATGGCCAGGGTGGTGGGATATTTTGCACACAAAGTTCAAGGCCACCATTGATGGTTACGAATTACCTTTGGACCAACAAAATAAAGTTGTCTCCGAAACACAGACCAATGGTGACAGCAGTATCATTGTAATCGGTATGCGTGCTGCCGGGAAGACCACCCTTTCCCAATGGACTGCTTCCTTCTTGGGGTTCAAGTTCTTGGACTTGGATCAATACCTTGAAGAAAAGATTGGCACTGATATCAGAAGCTTTATTAAGGAACATGGCTGGGAAGAATTCCGCAAGGAGGAAGCAATTGTTGCCAAAGAAGTCTTTGCCAAGCACTCTACTGGTTACGTTCTCTCAACCGGCGGTGGTATCGTGGAAGGTGAAGAAGCTAGAGAATCCTTGAAGGCTTACATTAAGAAGGGAGGTATAGTGTTACACTTGCATCGTGATCTTGATGAAACTGTTCAATTCTTATCTTCTGACACTACTAGACCAGCATTTGTTAGCGAAATTAAGGAAGTTTGGTTAAAGAGAGAGAAGTGGTACAATGAATGTTCTAACTACCATTTCTACTCGTCTCACTGTGCTAATGATGAAGAATTTAAGCACTTGAGAAACTCATTCACCAACTACCTTAAGACCATCACCGGCGCTGGTTTTACACCTGTTCCAACTAGCAGATCTGCTTTTGTTTCCTTGACTTTCCCCGATCTTAATGAAGTCACTGACACGTTAGAAGAAATTTCTGTTGGTTCTGACGCTGTCGAGTTGAGAGTCGATCTCTTGAAGGACTACTCTCCAACTTTTGTGGCTGGTCAGACTGCTACCTTAAGAAAGCACATTGACTTGCCAATTATCTACACTGTCAGAACTAAGTCGCAAGGTGGTAAATTCCCAGACGAAGATGTTGAGCAGATTAAGAACTTGTTGCTCTTGGGTATTAAGTTGGGTGTTGATTACGTTGACCTTCAATTGACCTACCCAAATGAAGTTCTCGAAGCCGTTTTGGAGAACAGAGGATTCACCAAGATCATTGCTTCTCACCATGACGTCAGTGGTGAGTTGAAGTGGAACAACGTTGAATGGAAGAATAAGTTTTACCAAGCTGTTACTATCAAGGCTGATGTGGTTAAGTTGGTTGGAACGGCAAAGACTTTCCAAGACAACTTGGATTTGGAATCTTTCAGAGTTAACAACACTTTGAAACCTTTAATCGCCATTAACATGGGTGAGGTAGGAAAATTATCTAGAGTCTTGAACCCAATTTTGACTCCAGTTACGCACGAATCCTTACCAGTTAAAGCTGCTCCAGGTCAGTTGAGTGTTCGTCAAATCAATAACTCTTTCACTGAGATTGGTGGCTTTACTGAAAAGAAGTTTTGGGTTGTTGGTTCACCAATTTCTCATTCCCGTTCCCCTGCTATTCACAATGCTGGATACGAAAAGTTGGCCTTGCCATTCAAGTTTGACAAGTACGAAACCAGCGATGCCAGTGAAGTCTATGAGAAGTTGATCAAGAACAACAACGATTTTGGAGGTTTGGCTGTGACCATTCCATTGAAGTTGGACATCATGAAGTATGTTGATGAATTGTCTGAATCTGCCAAGATCATTGGTGCAGTCAACACCGTTATTCCTGGCAAGAATGGTAAGTTGTTCGGAGACAACACTGATTGGATTGGAATCACCAACTCCTTTTTGAGACAAGGTTCTGTTGACTCTGGTGTGAACGGTCTTGTTGTTGGTGCTGGTGGTACTTCCAGAGCTGCAATTTACGCTTTACACAAGTTGGGTTGCAAGACTATTTACATTGCCAACCGTACCGTGTCTAAGTTACATGAACTCAAGGCATCGTTCCCTGCTCAATTCAATATCTCCATTTTAGAAACCATTGAGAATGCTAGAGACGTTGATGGGGTTTCTTTGGTCGTATCCTGTATTCCAGCTGACAAACCAATTGACGAAAGCTTACAAGACAAGTTGGAAATTATTTTGAATTCAAGCGCCAAGACTCAGAGTAGTGCTGCTCCAACCTTGTTGGAAGCTGCTTACAAGCCTAGATTGACTCCAATTATGAAGTTAGCTCAAGAGAAGTATGGGTGGAATGTGGTACCAGGGGTAGAGATGTTGGTCAACCAAGCAGAGAAACAATTCCAGCTCCACACTGGATTTACTGCCCCATACAAAGTTATTCATGATGCCGTTTCTTCCGAGTAAACTATTCATCACGTATATATTAATAAAGGAATTCTGTATATTGCGAAAAACATGAAGATCTGTTGGTTTGTTTGAAGGTCAGAAATATTTTCTACAGGCGTCAGACACGACCTGCGTGTTGTGGCCATTGATACACACCTCTGAAAAACCACATTGTCAGGATGAGATGTTTCATAGGGTACCATTATCTTCCAGTAATGGAACTATCAATGGAGTCCGTGTGGTACCAGGTATCCGGATACGGATATCTGAGACACACCTTCCAAGGTCCATCGAGGTAGACCAAGGAGCTGCTTGAAGTATAAATAAAGGAGCTCCCGACAGTCTATTTAGAGGTCATCCAATTAGGCTAGTTTTATAACTCAATACCAGGTTACTTTCTAGAAAGCTACTTTAATTTCTTCCCCACCCCCAGACTTACAGTCAACCTCACTATAATACTGAATTAGGCAAGCAAGCGCATCCTGCACTTATTACCTGAGAATTTATTATAGCACTCAACAAGATCAGAAGGTGTGCTAAAATCCGCGCGCAAGCAAATTATTTTTGAATGAGTTCGGTTATATGATTCTAGACTGTATGCAAACCAGTTGCAAAATTTGGGGGACCTTTTGCATTCGGACTTGATTTTGTACGCAGTAAAACCACGTCTAAAAGATTAGGATAAGCCGTGTACCAATAGCAATTGCCTTAATACGAGATAAATTCGGATATTGCATTGTTTGAGACCCATGAGGAAAAGTTAGAGACATCTAGCAAGAAATTACTTAAAGCCGAGTCTTGAGAATTGAAGGTACTAACCATAAGGAGGCCAAAAAAGAAAAAAAAAGAAATTCACAGATGAGGAGAACTTTTAGACAAAAAACTATTATAAGCATCTCGTGAGCCATTTTCGGAGCCCAAACAATCAACAATATGAAGATGACCAGTATTTGCTCTAAGAGGGCTTATTCGAGCAAAATCTTCAGTGGTGCTAGAACGTACTTTCTCGATCAGTTTGGCAGCCGTACGAGTGATGTTGCTACGGAGGATGACACAAACCCATATATCAAGTACCCTTTGGTTACTAAAGAACAACTTAAAAAGATTTCCAACGACAAGTATAAGTTTGAATTTGGATACAACTCATATGCCCATCACAGTTGTAGCACATCGCCTTTAATCCACTCACTTTCTGATTTAACAGACCCCACCCAGTTAAACTCCTTACTTCCCAAAAGAAGACCCCACGGTTCACCTGCAGACACTTTATCTATTAAGGCAGGCGATGATGCCATGTTAGTTTCACCCAGTGTAATAGGGGTCGCAGATGGTGTCTCGGGATGGGAATCAAAAGGTGAAAATTGCTCCAGTGGAGTCTGGGCACGCTCCATGATGGAAACATTGAGTAGACTAATGACTGAGTACAAAATCAGCCACTCTCCTCACCAGTTGAACAAGAGGGACATCGACCAAATATTGGATGATTCTTACCTCCATACTTCTCATTTAATGGATTTACAACAGTTGCGTGGATCATCGACACTTGTATTGGGCATGCTTAGTGGAGAGTACTTGAAAATGATCAGCATAGGTGACTCAAAGATCTATATCATCCGTGATGGTGATTTGATCAAGTCAAATGAAGAACAGATGGTTTCTGACTTGTGTCCCCAGCAAATAGGTACACAAACCTTGGATCTCTTGCCGTCAGATATCGCATGGGTTGATTCTTTCAAGTTGAAACCGGATGACATCGTCGTGGTTTGTTCTGATGGAATTTCAGACAACCTCTATGAGTGGGAACTTGTTCATTATATTGATGAATATTTAAATCTGAAAAAGGACAATCTCAAGACCGTTGCTACTAAACTTTTGCTTCGTGCAAAGGAAATCGGCTTTGATGATTATGCATATACACCTTATAATGAAAAGGTGAATTCCTTACCTGAAAGGTTTGGCCAAAATAATATTACAGGGGGAAAGCTTGATGATGTGTCAATCTGCATCGCCAGAGTTGTACCAAACAATTAATTGTGGTTTTAGTTAATAGACTTGGGGATTAGAAAGATCAAGGAAAATGGGTGTCTTGGTATAGACAAAATCAATAAATAATACATATACTTTTATTAAATTACAAAATTAACAATGCCTCTGCATATTTAAGCGGAAGCCATCTCCGAGAAATACTGTCTTAAAATCAAAGAAAGCATTTCTGGGAGCTCATTGATATCTCTTACAACAACATAAAACTCAAATGGGAAGGTGTCCAAGTACTTTTCAACCTTGAGGTTCATTGCTCCAGTGTTTGGGTCGGCAACATAGCTGACTTGACTCATATCCAATATGGATTCAGATGAGTTGATTCCATCGATGACAACGAACACTAACATAATCTTTTCTTCTCTGGCCTGTCTAACCATTCTCTGAAGAGTTTCGTGGTCTTCGCAGACACCATCAGAAAGAATGATTTGTAACTGCCATAAATCGGAGTTAGAGGAAGATCTAGCGTCCTCAAAAATCTGGAACGATTTTTGACAGAGCAGCTTGATATCTGTTCTTGTTTGTTGGAAATCAAACCATTGGAAGATTCTAGCTCCAGTCTCTTGGTTATTGAAAGGTTTATCAAATGGATGAACGACCTTAACATCTTCACCAAATCTAACAATCGATAAGCCACCACTTTCCAATTGAGTTAAGGCCTTGGAAACCAAAGCAATACTGTGGTATGCTAATTCTGTTGATTTACTCTCGCTCATGGATTTGGAATCATCAACAGCAATCATAATTTGGTATTGTCTCTTGGATGGCTTGGTTCTTCTCAACCAGATCTTGTCCTTCCGGAACTCAGATGCAATATATGTAATGATACGTTTCATGTTCAACCTCTTACCAGTCTTGTAGTCACCTCTCAATTTTGTGGCCAAAGTAGGCTCCAAAATGAGACGCAACTGTTCACACAATCCGGAGGCCAATTCTTGAGTTGCCAATTCACTGTTTCTCCACAATTCTCTTGCAGCTTCCATCTCAATTGGTGCAATTTCATCCAATTCATTGATGTTAATATCCTCTATAATTTCCATGTCATCATTATCGTCATCGACATCATGTTGGATTTCTTGATTTAAAACAAAGTCTTCTTCTGATTTGACCTTTCTTTCACCAATGAACGCGCCCTTAGTCTTACCTTCAAAATCTGCATCAGGCTCAGCTTCGGCATCGTTTTCCATTTCTTCAACATCTGCGTCCACTTCATTTTCATCCTTGACTTCCTCTAAGTCTTCTTTTTTGTCCGGTTTTTCATCTTCTTCCATATCATCATCGATTGCCTTGTCTTCGTCAATAGATTGAATCTGGTCTTTGTCAGCCGCACCCATTGCTTGGGTATCAAAATCAGCGTTTTCGCCGTCAACGTGTTCAAATTCGTCAGGTCTTTCGTTGGCAGATTGATCAAGTTTCTCTTCCTTTTCAGTAGAGGCTTCCTTAATTTCTTGTCTACGACGATGGAATTCCTTCAAAGAATCACCTAATTGCTTTAATGACTCCTTGGCGGTATCCCGAGCTTCATCGTGATTAGGGGTTTCTTCTTCGTCATTGTCTTGTTTTGTTTCCGAAGAAGCACCACCGGTAGCGCCAATATCGTCATTCTCTTCAATAACTTGGTTATCGGCTCCATCTCCCTTTTCTCCAGCTTCTTGTTTTACCGCAGATTCCATGTCAACATTATCATTACCAGCATCCTCATTGGCACCATCAACCCCTTCAGTGGTATCTTGGTCTCCTTCCTTCTCGTCATTTCCTCCTTCTTCCTTTTCTTCTTCATCGTTTCCAACGGTTTCATCTTCGGATTCTTGATTACCTTCAGGTTCTCCTCCATCTTCACCTTGTTCTGCAGTTTCTGGCTCCTGTTCATCATTATTTTCAGGTTCCATATCTTCATCCTCGTCAGCGGCATTTTCATCTACCTGCTCTTCGGCATTATCCTTGGATTCATCCTCTTGATCTTGCTTCTTCTCATCATCATCCATATCAACGTCTAACTTGTCATCAAACTTATCGTCATCGTCTTCTTCTTCTTCTCCATTTTGTTCTTCATCGTCACCATCAAGATTCATGTCTTCAGGAAGATCTAAGGTTTCAGTTTCTGGAACATGGTCATCTAATTGCTCGTTTTCTTGGTTTTTCACTTCATCGTCCTGTTCGCCAACATCTTTATCATCGCCATCCTCATCATCGTCGCCATCTTCTTGTTCTTCATTCTCATTGGAGTTTTCCTCTTGTGGCTTGTTATTTTCCTTGGATTCGCCATCGTCGTCTTCGTTGGCTTCCATATTATCATCATCGTTGGTAGCATTATCTGGAACCTTATCTGAATCCTTTTCTTTGTTATCTTCCTTAGCTTCTTCATCCCACATTTTTTCATCAATAGCGTTAGGGTCAAGGCCATCAATATCATCAATCTCTTCATCCATGTCAGCATCCTCGTCCTCATCTTCGCCTTCGTCGTCTTTTTCTTGATCGGAGGCTTCCTCGAGATCACCTGCCATATCTCCTTCTATGTCTACGGCATCATCATTTTCGTCTTCTTCTTCGCCTTCATCTTTATCCTTCTTTTCTTCGTTTGGTTGCTGGGCTTGCTCCGATAAATCTTCGTCGTCTTCCACGTCATTAGAATTATTTGTTGCACCTTCACCATCGCCTAAACCTGTACCATCATGAAGATTATTATCCTCTTTCTGCTCTTGGGGTGGTTCTGGAGAACAGAAACCCTTGGTTGCAAGTGTCAAAAGAACGGATGATAAAACAAATGTTGAACGAGACAAGTCTGCGTAGTTCTTTCTGGATTTACCCATAATTGTCGAGCTCAATTTGAAATAATGCCTGATCAAAGGTAAAGTGAACGAAGCTAAAGCTGAAGTTATTTGGCTCGAATGAGTATTATGTTCGACCTTAGATATCAAGTCAAGACATTTGTGCAACTTACCAACGATAGTGCTGTTACGTAAGGTCTTCACCAACTTAAGAACTCTTTGTTGGGTCAATGCTAGCCAGTTGTCTCCATCTTCTTCAATAACCTCTTCTTGGCACTCAGTAACTTTCTGAACTATAAGAATAATGTAGTTTGATAAATCTCTGAATGCTAATTCGACATCTTCAATTCTCTTAACCTCTGTCATTGACGTAGAATTTTCAAGAACAATCTTACTTGATCTGGACATCCAATCCAAGATAACGTCAGCAATAAAGTTGTCGTTAGAAGCATGCTTCTTCCAGTTTTCCAAATCATTTCCAAGCTTTTCAATGAACATGCCAAACTTGGAAACAAAATCAGTGCTTTGTTTCGTAACAATATTTTCATCAATACCAGACAATGTCTTGCTGAATCCTTCCAACTGAATCTTAGCATTGTAGAAGATTTCTGAAGTAGCCTTTGTTGAGCTGGCCTGTAAAATACCAATCACGAAATCTAATAACTTTGGAAGCCAATAACACATGTTTTCAATCAAGTGCAAATTAAGAGCTGTTGAATCAACAACAGATGCCTTTGAAACAACATTATTAGAGTCTCTGGAAAGAGCGAGAAGCTCAAATGATTTGTACAAATCTTCTAATTCGACGTATGACGAACCAAAAACAGTCAATGGTTCTCTGGTGACAATCAATGTTTGAATAAGATTTTCAGCGATAGCAAGACCTTTCTGGGCATCAACAGCGGGAACATCCTCGGATACGGTGGATACAGCAGCTCTTAAACGAGGAAGCATATCCAAAATCCGGAAGAAGTATCCATCACTACCCTCAAAACTAGTTTTGGCAAAAGTGCTACTTCTGCTCAAGATCAAATTAACTGTTGACTGTAATTTCAATGTTTCAGTCTTGAAGCTAGTACTCAAACCAATTCTTCTGAGTTCCTTCAAAGTGTCACTCAATAACTTTCTCTTCTGAGTTTTCAAAGCAGCAACAAGTTTCTTATTCTTCTCCTTCAATTCAGTGGGTGTTTCTTTGCGGAGACGTTCCATTTCTTCAACAATAGACGTAGTGTAGTCAGAAAGACTTTGCAATTCCACGGTCGCAATCCTTTCAACGTAGACTTCCATATTTTTGTCAATCATTGAAATGTCCTGGAGACGAGCTGGTCTTTGAGACCAAGTTGAGATTTCAGAGCAAATCTTGATCGTGTCTTGGGAACTTATATGGCCGGGGATAACATTCAATTCCTTATAAAGAATGTCAGTTTTAGTCTCCTGACTGATACCTTGCTCAATTAAACTGGAGACAGGTGTAGCAAGCAAGGAACGGTATTTTCTTACAATCTTGTAAAGGTTGTTGTGAGATTTTCGAGCACTCTGCTTGAGGGCATCGATATTAACATCCTTCCAACTTGCTAACAAAATAACTTCAGAAATATCCTTTTCTAACTTCTTCTTTGTTCCTAAAATGTTATCAGTAATGGTACTAGTAAATTGCTCGTAAAACAGAATGAAATTGGAGAGGGAAGTGTAAACGTCCTTGTTCTTTAGCTCAAAAACGTGATTCTTGAAGGCACGTAACAAGTTCAATCTGGAAATATATTCACCGTAAGTGGCTTGACTCATGAACAAATTCAATGCGGACAATAATTTGACACTCGAAAATTCTTCTGGATCTGGATTCAAGATAGGCATGATAATCGTTTCAAATAAGTAGAACCACCACTTTCCAATTCTTTTATTAACAACCAATTCTTCATTTTTAAACAAAGATTGCCAGGTAGATAATTCTAACTTTCTCCAAGATACAATTAAGTTGGTTAACTGGTCAAAATGTGACTTTAAGGAAACTTGGCTCGAAGCATACTTTTCCCATTCAGCAATGAAGGTATAAATCTGTTCTATCTTTTGTAGTAATCTGGAAATAGGACATTTGATTGGGAACAGTAAGTATTCACTGGTAGCAGTTGCAATATTTTGTAAAGTGGCATGTTCTGGCCACTGTGCCAATAATTTGTTGACAGTGGTGTAGATACCAGATACAATTGTAATTGCTTTCTTTGACTCTGCTGGTGAAGTTCCAGCGTAGAAATCTAACTCATCACTTCCGGAGTTAAAATCCTTGAAAGATGAAGATAACTTGGACACCAAAGAAGCTAACAATGCTGGCGAACTTTCTGAAACGGTGAAATCGGCCTCGCGGTTTGATAAAGCACCCATCAAGTCAGAACCATCTTCAATTAATGAAGGCAAATCGATCGATTTCTTGTTCAAGAATTGATCAATATAAATCACTGCAACTTTATAGTACACTTCTTCAAATGAGTCATTGCTCTTCGAGGAATTCTTATCCATCGAGACAACTTCTTCATAATCTGGGAACAATTTTTTGAAATCTGCCTCCGAGTCGTCGTCAGTATCAGTGTATTTAAAGAGACTGCCCTTTTGTGCATTCTCTTCGTCTTCCTTCATACGTCGCAATGACCATCTATAATATAATGACTGAAGTGCTTGAGGGAGGATTAATGCTGATCTTGCCTTTTCATGAGCAAAACTCAATCTGATAAAGAAAGTCATAATACCCTCTGCGACTGAGGAGTCAACGCTAATTCCCTTACTTAATTCTTTCGCATTTTCAAACATGTTTAGTACTGAAGCTTCATCTGACAAGTACGAAGCATCAATGGTCCAAGCGCTATCAAACTTGAACTTTGCTTGGTTATTCTTTGTTTCCATGGAAATCAAATCAAAACCAAATTTAAGCCCATAGACGTACCCCTTCAAGATGTCGTTAAGATCAGAATAAACAAAGTAGTTATTGGTTAAACGCAAGATAAATTGAGAAGAATTGTTTTGGAACATAGCATTCACCTTTTCACTGGTCGCTGACAACTCTTCAGCAGAGGCCAATAACGACTCGATAGGCTCGACATCAATCGTAGATTCCATGAAAGCCTTCCACTCCTCGAAGAGTATATCAACTGAAGTCTGTTCTCTGTACACCCTTGGTCTAGTAGGGGCATCGGTATCTTCTTTTGGTAAAATTTTTTCGAGGTGAACTTCTTTTCCACTGTAAACTCTTGTAGCAGATTCCCAAGATTCAACAAGTTGATTTGCATCCTGCTTTTGTACTTCAAATTGCTTATAGATAACATGTTCTCTAATAGCTGGGTCGTATGGAGAACTTGGGACGTACAACTGGATAGCACCGCATGCTAACAACACCCAAGCCTTACCGGTGCCAACTAAAGAATTTCCCTCTAACAAGGCAAGAGCTGGTAATAAAAACTTTTGGGTAATGTTGACAAAATCTGCATCATTAGATCTGATGACAACCTCACTGATTTTTCTAGGGTCTTCCTCGGAGGTTAATGTTCTTACTATTTCTTGATCTTGGGTCTCAAAAGTATCGATATGTGCAACAACAATTTGAATGAACCATTTGATCAATAATTCCTTGAACAAAAGTTTCTGGTCAAGTAAGACAGCTTCAGAGTTGATCAATAATTCTTTACTTAAGGAAGTTGTATCTTCAAGTTTCTGGTGTAAATCTTTACCAGCTGAAGAACCGATATTGTGTGCCTTGTTGAAAGCGGTAGTGAGTAACTCGTTCGAGAATAATCCCGACACGTCTGACGTGCATTTTCCATCGTTAATTTTCCACAAATTGTCGAAAATAGCTGGGTATGGTTTGAAGAGGGATTTTTGTGACTTGGTCAATAAAGCCACTGTCGAAGTGTTTGTATAAGGAGCAATATTTAACAATTTTTCTTGAACTTGATTTCCTCCTATACCAAAAGTTTCGACCAAATTGAACAATAATTGAAATTCACTCTTGAAGCTGTTTTGTCGTTTGTATACGAATTCATTACTAACCTCTTTCAATTTGGAAATACCTTCAGAAAGCAAATTATAGATTTCTTGGAAATCTTGTTCTTCAATGCGGCCAGAGACGATATCATCATAAAGTGAGATGATCAAACTTCTAAGTTCCTTTACAGAATCATAACTCTCCTTAAACTGAGAGGAAGCAACTTCGTCAAAGTTGTAGGATAATTCAAGTAAAAGTTCCAACTTGTTCCATAAATCTTGGCTTGTTGGATATTCCCTTCTGAAAAATTCCCAAATTCTGCTAATCGAGAAACCGGATGTTAATACTAATTTCGCGCCGAAGCTCTTTAATGCCTTGTCTAACTGGCTAGCGTATTCCTCAAAAATTGGTTCTTGACAATACAACTCATACCATTTGAAGGCCAATTCTTGATAAATTCTCAACTTAGATTCATTCAGATCAGCTGCAGTTTCAAGCATTCCTTTCCATAAAACGTGAAGATCATGGAGAGATTTATAAATGTTTTCGTGTGTGAATACTCCGATCTCAATACTTTGTTTGAAACAATTAAGAATAAACTCATGAATGCTCGTCACCAAATTGAAAATATCCAATCTTGGTGGTGTCTTGATGTTTCTTCCTAATTTGAACGCAGCCGACTTTTCAACGTATGATAAATCATTAATCTTTCCGGAATTTGCTCTTTCTTCCAAGTAGTTTAATTTTGCTTCTTGTTCAATAATTCCTGAAATGATTTCAAAGAAATATGTAGAGTCGGGCGAGTCAATTGCAGGGGCAAGTTTGGATAATGTAGCTCTGACAGACGTATTGATCAAAGGATGAGAATGTTGATACTTGCTTATTTCAGTCCCAATGACCTCAATGGAATTCAGGTCAGTGGAACTATAAATATTGTATAGTTTCTCAAATATACTATGTCTGTTCATAAAATCTACTCTCTCCGAGATCAATTTTGATAATTCCTTGACAGAATCATCAAAGAAAGAAGATGTCTGAACATAATGGGTCCAATCAGATACTTCTTGGATTCTGTTAAGTGAAACAAAACTCAAGACGGTGTTAACAACCTGAGAAGAGATCTCACTAGGTCTGTTCGAGATTATGTCATCCATTAAAGCCCAAGTTCTAGCTGAAGAATCGCTAGTCGGAACAAATGAGGTGACTGGCTGAACATGAGTCTTGACACCGGATGGTTCAGAATGCACTCCGCTTTTCACATCCAAATTAAGAATACTATGGTCAAATGGTGTGAGACGTTCTGGAAGAGCATCCATGTAGATCTCAATCCCTCTATTACGCATAGCACGAGAAAGTTCTCCATATTTTGGATCGACCGTTAGGAATAATCTAAAATTTGGGTGTGGCTTCAAAGTTCTTGGCTGACCATCCTCAGAACTGCATTCGTTAATAATCAATGTACCGTTTGTTTCAAGTAAGGAATTCAATCTGTCAAGAACGGAAGGACTACACAAATTTGCGTTGTCCAAAACTAACCAGTTACCCTTTTCGACAGCTTGAACAAGAAGACCATCAAACCACTCAAACTTAACACTCTTTTCTTCCTCGATACGCCTGTTCAAGATAACAGAACGCTCATAAAACTCCTCGAGTTCTAAACTAGAATAGTATGATAAGTAAGACTTGAAGAAATCTTTGAATTCTGAAAAGTTTGAAACGCCGATATCTCTTGCAGCAATGTATCTGATTAACTCTAGAGACTGTGATAAAACCAATGATTCGGTTTCTTTGATTCTCAAATTGACGACAACCAATTGATCCAAAATCTCACTAACATCGGACACCAATTTCTTGATCGCTCTAGTAAAATCAACTTGCTCGTACCCACCCAATATATCCATTGAGTCGACGTCACTGTTCATTGCAAACTCGTCAACCTTGGCACCAACACTGTTGGCTAAAAATCTAATGAGTTCAGTTTTGCCTGAATTGCTAGGACCTGTAAGAATTAATGGTAAGTTATGATTGATACATCTTATCGCAGTTTCAATGAACGGAAAGTTACATTGCAAAGAGACAAGACTCGATGTAGTCCTTGTCTGAAGGATGTCATTTCTCTTTATCAACGAGATCCCAGCTTGTACGTATTCGTCGGTAATAGTAAAGAAGTTGTCACGTTCAACACGACCTCCAAAAATATTATCAAACAATGCCATTGCCTTTTCCCGATCATTAGTAGTTCTAAATCTCTGGCAAATGACCATATTGAAAAAGTCGCTGACACTTAAATCTTCAGATATGTTCTTCGAGCTGTACAACGAAAGCCATCTCAAAGTATCACGTAAGTTGAATTCCCATGGACCACCTGAAGAACCCCATTTCTTCTCAACTACCACTTCGGTCTCTAATCTTGAAACAAATTCGATAAGCTTTGTAATCATTTCCTTATCAATTGTAGGGAACAAATGCTGTGAAATCATATTCAAATCTTCGGATTTTAAGATGTCAACATAAACAACACTGAAACGGTTAACAAAAGACTTTGGTAAACCCTTTCTTCCACCTCCTTGGTATTGCGGGTTTTGAGCAGCAAATACCTTGAACTCTGGATGACGTTCAAACGATTTATCTAACTCTGGAATGTAGGCAACACCACGGTGATCCAAACAAGCATTCAACCCTTCCAAGACTGATTGGGATGCTAAATTCATCTCATCCAATAAGACCCATTCACCCCTTTGCATGGCTCTCAAGAATGGAGCATCACGCCAGACGAATTCACCGGTCTTTCCACCCTCTGCTGGTGCATCAGAACCGAATAAGTCTACCAAATCGGTTTGTTCGGACAAGTTGATACGGATCAAAGGGTTTCCTGTAGCACTAGCTAAAGCAGATACCAAACTGGTTTTACCGACACCAGGACTTCCTTCTAACAAAATTGGCTTGTTTACTTGCATAGCTCTAACCACACGCATAGCATTCGCGGCCGTAGTTGGTGCACTCAAGTTGAACGATGTATGGCTGGTTTCCGTTTCAATACGCGGGATAGAGAATAACCCTGCAAACAATTTATCTTCGGCAAGAGAAACCTCAAATCTTGTCTCAAAATATTGAGAAAGGTCTGTACCCGAAATTTCACTGAGTTTCAGTACACATTCGAGTTTTTGTTCTCTTAATCTTTCATCATTCTCAGCCAAGTAAGCAGTGTTGTTGGTTCCCAAGGCATCAATAAAGACCATGGAGGCACCATGAAGCAAAGCGGCTTTGGGATCCATGTTGGAACACGAATTGATAAACTCAACCCAGGCCAATATGTCACGAAGCGATATGACACCACTATCAGCATGACCACCACCAAACTTCTGTCCGTACCATTCACTGAATTGAACGATACTTTCAACGTGATCTTTATTGTGGATTTTGGATGCAATAATTTCCCTTACATCATTGAAGTCTCCCATTGAAGGAACCCAGATTTCAGTAAAACGATTTCTCAAGGCGGGAGATAATTCCTTCTTCCCATAATCGCCACCAGGGTTCATAGTTGCTAAAAATTGAAAGCCGTTAGTTGCAGTAACAAAAGCATCATCGGTACCTTTCTCGGCCAATAATAAGCTTCTTTCTGGTTCCAAAACAGAATTCAATCTTTCCAAAACAGAGTCATCCGCTAACGAGATTTCATCCAATAAGAAATAATTGCCTGTCTTCATAGCTTGAATCAATGGACCATCATTCCATTCAAAAAGAACTGCATTGTTTTTCTTGCCTTCAACGATGTTTTCCATCAATTGAGGATTGACCGATTCAAAGCTCTCAATGGAGTTAAACTTGTGCAAGAGATCTTCCAATGTGGCGTCCTTGGAGACTTCAATCAGCAAAGATTCAAACAAAGTCGATAAATTGGTGTAAAGGTTTCTATGAGATTCAAACTTGTTACGAACGGGTCTTTGTGCACCTAAAATATCACCTGTTTCAGTGTTCTGATGAGCGTTGACTGTGATTAATTCCTTGGAAAGATATTGGGCGATAACCTGACAGACTGATGTCTTACCACAACCAGTCTCACCGACTAAAAGAAGTGGCTCTTGGTACTTAATTGAAGTAAACACTAATACTGCCAAACGACGCATTGCTTTTGTCCACACAATTGAAGAGTCCACATTCATCAAAGCTTCATCTTCTAACTTTTTGTAGTGGGCATCCATATCTAACTTGACTCTCATCACTTTCTCCAAGGTTTCCTTCACCACTAACTTCTCGTCCTCCTTTCTAACCCTTTCGGCTAAAAGCATGTATCCATTGGCAGCTAATTCTTCGTAGCCGACGGCATCTCTTTGAGCCCATCTGAACAAATCTCTCAAGGTAGCGAAAGAGTTCTTCTGTTCAAATAATCTGGTCGATTGACGTTGAACTGACAATTGTCTGTAAACCTCAACTATCTTCTTACCATAGCTTGGAGCAATCTGACATCTTTCTTTTAAAATAATTTCAAGCTCATCCTGAGGAATATCATCAAAATGCAACTCCAAAAATCTGTTTCGGAAGGCTCTGGATAAGACTTTTCTACCACCGTAAAGGCCTGGAGGGTTTTGTGTAGCAAAAATCATAAAATCTGGATGAGGGTGGATCACTTCTTGAGTTTCTGGAATAAACAACTCTCTGTTATCATCTAACAAACGATTAAGAGCTTCCAAGACATCTGTAGGTGCCAAGTTCAATTCATCTAAGACAATCCAGTGTCCCTTTCTCAATGCCTGCACCAAAACACCTTCCTTGAAGGTCAACTTACCAGTCGAATCTGACACATATGTACCCAAATACTCCTGTAAATCCGTGTGTTCGTGATTGTTGATACGAACAAACTTGTGACCAGTAATGTTTGCCAAGTAGTTAATCATGGAAGTTTTCCCAGCAGAAGTTGGACCTTGAACAAGTACTGGGAATCGTCTACCGGCAGTGGCACGTACCAAATTAAGCATATTCTTTTCCACGAAAGGCGTAATAATGTAATGAGGCTGGGGAACGAGTTCATTGGGGCCGTGTCTCATCCAATAATGTCTGAATTGGACATATTTGTATTCGGTAGATGTAGGAGCAGGTGGAATTTGACTCATGACTGATTTAGCATTCTTAAGTCTTCCAACAGTGTACTTGAAAATTAAAGGTTTAAGAATTTCTTCTGACTTCAAGTCTAAGAGTGTCAAGAATGCCATGCAGAAACCTTCATACAAAGATCTTCTCAAACCATAGATGGATATGATGTCACACACATAAATCAAAGTTCTTGTCAACGTACGGATACTGAAATGTGGTCTCTGATTAGCACCATCGACAATTTTATTTGATTCGGACAAAGACTTGGCTTCCAAATACAACTGAGCAATATCATTTCCAGCCCATTCATCTCCAATGGCATACCTACTGATGTATTTATCGATAATCATCAACAAATCCAGGATATCCTTATCAGGGGAGTGAACATAAATCTCACTAAATCTTGAACGGATACTCAATGGCAAATCTTTCTTACCAACATCAGTGGAAGGATTCATACAGCCAAAAATTCTGAAATCCGGGTGAGCTTTGATAGATTCGACATCTCCTCTCTCGGTTAACAAGATTGATCTTTGATTAACAGCTTCAGAAAGCAAATCGGCAATACTTTCCAAAGTGTCTGAAGATGCCAAATTAATTTCATCCAATAAAAGCCATTCACCTTCACGAACTGCCTTTACTAATGAACCCTCGACAAAATTGAAAACAAAAGAGTTTTCCAAAGAAGAAGAACTAATTTCAAATTCATTTATCTTGGTTTCAAACTCAATCCATTTATCAAGCAAAATTGATTTGTCATGAGATGATAATTTCCGCTTCTTCTTAGGAGCACCTTCTTCATCTGATTCCTCCTTTTTATTCAATAATTCCTTAGCCATTCTAAGTGCCTCTCTCCATAGTTTGATAACGTTTGACCATTGGTTCTTATTAAAGCATTTAGATAAAATTTGAGAAAACTTCTCATTTCTCTTCTTTGAAAAGGTAGCAATAAACAAATCTTCAAATACTTCTTGAATAGGTACTGCAACTGTCTTGGTGTTGACTGGTTTATATCCACCCAACAAATCACCTGCCTCTGTTTGTTGAGAGACGTTGATAACGGTTAATTTCTTGTTCATCATTTGAGCTATTTGTTGTACAACAGTGGTTTTACCAGTACCAGTTTCACCAACCAATAAAACAGGTTCAACCATTTGGATGGATACACCGATTTGTTCCATTAATCTTAAGGAATGATTAGTCTTTGCAAATGACGTTGCATTTATTGAATTGTTGCGGTACAATGTTTTGTCCTTCTGTGATTTCAATAATGTTGCTCTACCAATCTTAACCTTTTCCTCGTCATTTATGAAATTTGGAACATGCTTGGTTAAGAACAAGTTAATTCTGGATGTGGGTATTTCAAGCGTTTCACCAATTGCATTAATTAAAGGAGTCAATGCAGCATGCTCAGTGATGGCGCTTCCAAAACAATCAACAGCCTCAGCAAAAATATTATCGTAGATATACGACTCGAGTAACGGATCGGTACTTTTAATTCCCTCGTTTTGAAGCATTGTGTTGCATCTAGAGCAAAACTTCATTAAATCTCTAAAAGAAATCACTCTAGGATGTGAACCCTTGTTTAAGGAAATAAATGAAGTTAATGAATAGATTTTAATAATGGCATTGTAGCACATAATGAATGGAACGATTAAGTTCTTTAATAATGGAAATTTAGTCATTAAAATGTTCTTCAAATCCACTTCATTTGGAATATCAACCTTGACAAGCTCCCAAAGTCTTAATCCTATCAAATCAGGAATGGTCACATTAGTAGCTTCGTTGGCGACTCTAATCGTAGAGATGACTTGGAACCCATTTTTAGCTTTTAAAACTTCCCCTCTAGAAGGAATTGTCAATTCTCTCTTTTCTAACAAAGTAAGCAAAACAGATAAAACTTCGGTTGGGGCTTTGTCTATGTCTTCAATCAAAACCCATTTCCCTTCTTTCACGGCAGATGTTAAAACACCCGATTTCCACTCGAAGGTACCAGGCTTCTCACCCGAGGTATATGCACCTAACAACAATTTTGCATCTGTTTGTTCACCTAAATGAATCTTGACAATTGAGCTTTCATATTTCATGTATTGTGCCAATTGGTTGATGAGAAATGTTTTACCCGCACCAGCTTTACCATAAACCATTACCGACCGGTTGTTTTGGATATGGTGAGCTAATTGTCTCAAAACACCAACTGCGTTTTCGGTTGGTACGAATTCATCAACTGCGGGTTCAACTGTGTCGCGAGATAATAAGTTTGGTACCAAAACACCGCAAACTGAAGTGACAAGACTGCTCAAATCGTTAGGAGTAACAGCAACAAAACGAGAGGATGCTGGTTCAGGTAATTGTGGCAACTTGCTATAATTGGATAATCTCTTCGATTCCACCAACGATAAAAATTTGTAGTCTAATTCTTTGTCGGTTTCATACGATGATTTCAAGTCTCCAGATACATGTGACTGTAACATTTTCAATTGAGACTCTTCTGATGCATTGAGATAGATAGCAAGGATCTGTATGGCCAAGTATTTTGAAACATTGCTGCATTCGGTCCTTATAATTTCGTACAACACTTGGGGAATGATAAAGTTCTGGAATCTATGGCGATCATGTACGATCAATCTATAATATGCAAGCAAAATTGAATTTAATTCGTCGGAATTTAACTTGTAGATATCACCTTTATAATTAGTGTTCAAAGCTTGAAAGGTGTCCACCTTTGATAAGTAGTGTTCCACAAGGTTTAAAGATTCCTTGGAAATGTTGATAACTCGGGATAATGCAGCAAGAATAATTGAACCTGCAAATGCACCAGCACCGTAGACACTTTCCAACTCATTCAGAAGTACAATCCATCTTGAGACTAAGTCAAGAAATATTGGCTTGTAGGCATAAATTGTCGGCAACGTCATGGCAGGATGCAACGCATGCAATGCTAACCGATTCAAGTTTTCATCAACAGAGATCGAATTATCGAACTCAAATGCTGTCATCTCTGGTTTTGAATTAGTGTCCCAGTAGGTCTTTAGAAGTGACTCCACATGGTCCAAGTTGATCAACACATTGTTATTCATATCTAATAATCGTGAATAACTAACTTTGATTTAGTTTCTTTGAATAAATTCTAGAGATGAGATGAGTGAGAAAAAATATATGTCTGCAAAATTCCTGTAAACTGGGGGCACCGAAAACAATGCAGATTACGACAATAAAGAAATGACTATTATCAGATGTATAGATACAACTCTAAGACCTATGTGTATCTTGGCAAAGGCTATGGCATCTGCTATAGGGAAGATTCTTTAATGTCTTCACACGCATATCATCATAGACATATAATACTGGCAACTTGTCCGAGTGGTTAAGGAGAAAGATTAGAAATCTTTTGGGCTTTGCCCGCGCAGGTTCGAATCCTGCAGTTGTCGTTATTTTTTTGCAGTCACAATTTATACTTACTCACTTCATAAACGATAAAGAGGATTAAAATGGTCTGTGTTGTTGCTGTCCTTGATGAATCGATTTGTTTACCTATAATTCTTAATTTTTGTTGTAATATTGAAAATAGTCTGAATTAAAATATATAATTTTCTGAAATTATAAAAATCTGTGCTAATATTAAGCTTTCGAAGCACAAATCAAAGTATTACGACCAGGGTATCCATTCATTACTAATAACGATACATAAATTCTATAAAGGTCCGATTAACTGAACAACTCATATTAGAATATCTTTATCCAACGTTTCTTTTAGTACTTATTATTATTTTTTTGCATTGGTTGTAAAGGAATTCCAACTGTTGAGGTTCGGATCTTTTACAAGAAATTACCATATTGCAATTATCTCTCGGCACAAACTGTAAGGTTGAATCCCGTAACTAAGGTTAGATCGAGTTATACTTTATCTTTTGGACAGCTGGTTAGCTGGGATATTTTCGTTTGATATAAATTGTGTTGAGTTGCTGTGGAGACTGTAATTAATTGCGAACCACACAATCGCGATACGACGAAGCACTTCCGCCCTGTTTTCTATAATCCTCAAACTTCATGGCTGAAAACTTATTTGTGATCAACGACCAGTTGATTCTGGTAGATTTAGCTGATGGATATACTTTGAAGCAAACTCATCTCCAGACAATTCCTGATAATGTCCCCGTTGTGAAGGACCCACCCCAGTCGCTTAAGGGAAATGTTATCGTGATCGATTCGATAAAGTCTGGAACTGGCAGATCTGAAGCCAGAAGTGTTTATGGAAAACTTCTTAAACCGATATTTGAACTTCTAGACATCCAGCATCAATATGTTGCCACAACACTGGCTTCCTCGGTTTCGGATTTTGCTTCCAAGGATCTCACTACCGACCAGCACGAAATAACAGTGATATTTATTAGTGGCGATACCACAATAAACGAATTTGTGAATGGACTTCAGCCTACAAACAGTACTTCGCATATAAAAATCTTCCCCATACCACTGGGCACAGGTAACAGCCTTGCATTGTCATTGGGCCTCACCGATGAAATCAAAGCCGTGCAGAAACTTTTTACCTCTAAGGACACAGCTCCATTGAATCTTTATGAGGCTAGCTTTCCCTCAGGCTCTTATTTCTTAGAGCAAGACTCGAAGGGGAAATTCATTGATAAACCTCTTAAGTTTCTTATTGTCGTTTCATGGGCCTTTCATGCCTCATTAGTTGCTGATAGCGATACTCCCGAATTACGCTCCCACGGTCTTGAACGTTTTAAATTGGCGGCACATGCCAATTTGAACCTGGAACAGAAATATGAGGGAACTTTTACGGTCAATGACCGTTCCTACCCGGGTCCCTTTGCCTATTGGTTATTAACTGCTTCTAAGCGATTTGAACCTACTTTCGAGATTCTGCCACAAGGAAACATATTCGATGACAGCCTTTTCTTGGTTTCATTTGACAGCGAAGATGATATAACTGGTACCTATATTATGCAAATTATGGGAGAGGTTTACAATAAAGGTGCCCATGTCAAAAATTCCAAGGTAGTCTACGAAAGAATCACCAAGAACGACAAAGTAAGTTTGACAACAAAGAACTCAAGTGCTAAGCGTAAACGAAGATTTTGCTTGGATGGCAGTATCATCGCCTTACCAGAAACAGACACCAGTACAATTGAAATAAGGACAGGCGATAATACACATAATGGCTGGAGCTTGCACATTTTACATTGACATATTTTACAAATATAAATATATGAATTAGCGGTAGCTGCTATTGTTCTGTCTCGAATGATGGTCTGATCTCGAACCACTCCTTCTCAGATCATTGTAATTGTTCTCAGTATTGTAGCTGTTATTGTTGGTGTAGCTGTTATTGTTGGTGTAGCTGGTATTGTTGGTGTAGCTGGTATTGTTATAACTATCATGATTAGTGTTGCCATTATAGTTGTTGTTATAACTATTATTGTTGTAGCTGTTGTTGTAATTACTCTTGTAGTTATTTCCACCCCCATTACCGTGGTAATTTGACCCATAATTACTAGAATTGTAATTACCGGAGTTATAGTTGTTAGCATTGTAATTACTACCTCCATTTCCACCATGTTTGCCATGATTTCCATGACCATTTCCGCCGTAGTTATTTCCGCCATAGTTGTTCCCTCCGTAATTATTACCACCGTAGTTATTATAGTTATTCCCTCCTCTGTTATTGTAGCCATTATTGTTGTATCTTGCCTGGTTATGGTTGTTATTATATCCACGGTTGTTGTACCCACTAGAGCGCCCTTGGTTGCCACCATAGTTAGCTTGCTGGTATCTTTGTTGTTGGGACTGCAGCTGATACTGGTCTGTTCCGTTAACCATATGATCCACAAAGGCACGGTATCCACCGCGACGCAATGTATACACCAAATTGGCTGCCTTTCCTCTTGGTCCACGATTAACATATTCAGCATTATCTGGCAAAGCGTTAAACCTGCCACGATTATTTCTTTGATACCCTTGCTGTGTCATAGCGATAATATCTTCGTTTGTCAATGCTTTGTCATGCGAAATGTATCCGTTCAACAACATAGATTTACCCAACTTCTTAGCTGGCATCGCATACTGAATTTGGAAATACTCTTTGTTATCAAGATCAGGCATTTCTCCTTCACCCAAGGGAAACTTCAAGATCCCCTTGGGGTCAAAGTGTTCCAACCTCTTTGCTGTACCAGCCAAGCTACTTTTGGCAAACTTGAAAGAGACTGACTCGGCATTAGCTTCATACAATTCATCATATATCCGCTTGTAGTTCTTGTTCTGGGGAGAAATAAATAAAACTTCATGCTTATTAGTGTTTCTGCTTACCTCGTCTTCGGTCAAAAGTGGATACTTTGCTTGCACTGCGGTGAGCAATCTCGTTTCATCAATAAATGGTAAAAGAGCAATACCTTGCCAACTCATTTTCTTACCATTCATATCTATCTCAAAGTCTTCGGGGTAGAAGTCAATGATTTCACTTGCTGGATCTGACATCAACCCTCGAAATACTTCAGGTAAAGTGTGGCCAGACGCAGCTGGTAACACAGACATCAACTGCTCAAAAGGTCTGAATGGTTGCCCAAGTGTAAATTGGATCCCTTCTTCTCCCACAATTTCAGCAAAATCGGTGAAGTCTGCAGCAAATGGAGCATAATGGTACGGGTAATACCATTGCCAAGAGGGACATCCTTGGTAGTAGTACAACAAGACCCAAGAAATACCTTCCAAGTAAGAACGAACAACTTGACGACGTGTTTGATCAATTGCTTCGTCAGATTTACAATGGAACTTGGTTGTATAATAACGGTCCCTGTAACCTGGCTCCCAAAGTTTGACATCTCCTTCTGCCAAATCTTCATCATCTTCCACGGTCAACTCTCTCTTCTTAGATTCTTCTGTCTTTTCAGATTCCTCTCTAACAAAGTCTTCTCCATTAGCCTTTGCATCAATCAACTTCTTCAATGCAGCTGCAGCATCCGAGTTTGCCAAGTTAGCCTTAGTAATGATATCACGATTATGAACAATATCCTTGTTGGATAACTGGGCATAACCCTCTACAGCTTCTCCACTAGTTGTCATAAGAGGCATATTGATATCAGCTGTAATTGGTGCCTTATCTTTACCTTTGGTAACTTGAGACATGTACTGATTTTTGAGTTCTTGTTCTTCTTGCTGAGCCATCTTTCTTCTCTTAAATCCTTCTTCTCTTCTGACCTCATTGTCGTGTCTCTTCTTAAAGATATCACTTTCCTTGTATGATAAGTTGCCCATCAACTTTTCTACCCCTGCCAAATTCAACTTCCCATCACAGGTAATATAGTCTTGCAAACTTGGTAAGAGTCTCTTCCAACAATTGACAAGAATATCTATACCATTATCTCTCACGTCCAAACTAGGTAAATGTGGTAAGAAATCATTACCAACAAAGAAACACATAAACACCCAATCATCAAGAGCCCGTTCAAAATCGTAAGGGAAAGGCAAGTGGGGGTTGTTCAATTCAACCTCCAAATATTCTCTCAAGACGTTGACATGCAACCACAAGAATGGTTTTTTCTTATCCTGCTGGGCGATAGCATCTTGTTGTTCCTGAGTCATCAGTAACTGCTGAGAGACAGACAATTGTTTCGATTGGTTAGCAAATACGTCTTCTCTCAAAACACGAAAGTGGGGCTCGTGAGTTGCCAAACCCAAGAAAATCAAATCCGCATCTAAACCATAAATACAATGCTTGGTATTTGGATTGTATTCTGGGTCCAGTCTTTGGGATCGTATGAAGCTCATCAACTTATGTTCACCTTCACCAGGAACTGTGGCATCACTGATAATGACCTGCAAATCAGCCCAGCCTGGATCACTGGATAACTTATAAGCTACCCAATATCTTAATGCTTGAGCTAACCCATTCATAAAGGGTGTACCAGGGGTAATGACATTTGTATCCCATGATTTTTTTTCCTTTATCGATTGGTCAATCAATTCACCTCTTAATTCACGTTCCTTCAATTCACGAGCCTTCTCTTCGTCTTTAATCTTTGCATCTTGAGCAGATCTAAATCTTCTTGCTCTTTGCTGATTCATTTTTGCTCTTGGAGCGACCCCATCAACAGCAATCATCAAAACCTTTCTAGGCCTAGCCATCATCAAAACCCGGTCCGTGTAGGCAAAGATATCAAGAAACATTTCGTCTTCAGTGGCTGGAGCTGGTTTATGTTCCGGATGAGAACATGGATGTACGATACCGTTCATATCCAAGTACAAGTTATCAATTTCTCCATTTGGATTGGGATCGCTATACTTGGCTCCACCAATTACTTCGTTCACATCTTCTTCGACAACAGGAGAGATAATCTTGGGGTATTTACGAGATAACCATCTAAATAATGCTGGAACCCCCATGTTAATTCAGGTTTCCTAGGAGAAATAATGGTAAGTTTCTTTCATCTTAGATTCGATGAGGACCTATGTAATTGATTATATAATAAAAGCGTGATAAGTCACGCGATTTAAAACGTGATTCAGACCATCATCCGGAAGATAGATGATTTTTCCGAACTGAGAACCATCTTCTAAGTACAGTACCAGAAAAAAAAGATTATTTTACCATCTAAATTACTAGACGAATCATATGTTGCAAATTCTGTTCGGCTATTACCCCCTAGTCTCACCGAAGCAACGTAGCAAAATTACAGTCACGTGAAATTTTATCAATTATTCACCCAAAAAATTTCCTTGTGGTACTCACTGTAGGAAGGATATTTTTTTTTACTGCACGCACAACCAAGTAATTCCGTGTTCGCAGGTAAAAATTCCGCTTATTTGCTCAGGTGAGATGACTAGGAATGCAATATGAAAGCAAAATGCTTACTCGGACAACAACCATTATGGTGAATTAAATGAAAGCAATTATCAAATTACTAATCAATTGTTTTGTTTACACAGTATTCAATTCAAGTGTTTCTTTGGAATCAGCGGAGATTTACAAATTTTGTATTGCTGCAAATTCTCCAGAATACGAGAACTGAGTCACGTGAACTAGCGTTTTTTTCTGTAAGTGTCCCTGGTGCACACGGATGTGGGAAGTATCCCTCGGGAATCAAGCTTATTGTTGAACCAGCAAACAAGGCTGCTAAACAACCTTTTTTTTAGTTTCAAGCACCGACTGTGGCTCTGAAGTGATTTTCCGCTTTATAGTTAAGACACTATTATTACTTGGCGGGTTTCTCGCTAAGATCTAATAATATATTACCCTGCCACAATCAATTAACGGCTTTTACAAGTAGCGCAGCTTTTAGCCTTGCCACAGTTGCAAAATAAAATAAAAAAAAAAACAGAGTCATAGAGCTTTTTTTGGATAAAAAGAACTAGATTCCGAGCCTGTTTTAACGATGAAATAGGTAATAGTAATATGTCTGTATTAGCTGACGCTGTCAAGCGTATGAAATGGGGGTTTATTCCTGTTAGAAGAGTTATTGACGAAGATGAGACTTCTTTAGAGATCTCGGAAGAAGAGGTTAATGAAAAAGACGAAATCAATATCGAGGAGCATGATGCATCTACTACTGGAAGCAATGAACCTCAAATATTAGAGTACCGTGATGAGAAGGACCGTAAATGGTGGAAATTCTTTGACGAGTACGAATACAGAGTCACTTCTGATACTAAGAACAAGCGTAAATGGTACAAGTGGTTCCATGAAGACGATACCCCAGAGGAAAGAAGAGTCATCTTGAAGATTGATCTTTTGTTAACTTTATACTCTTTAATGGCCTATTGGGTTAAATACTTGGATCAGACCAACTTAACCAACGCTTACATCGGTGGGTTGAAGCAAGCCATCGGCATGGAACGTAACGATCTTGTGAATACCCAAGTCATGTTCAATGTTGGTAACATTATCTTCCAAATTCCTTTCATGTATATCCTTTATGCGTTCCCTTTGAACTATGTCTTGCCAACCTTGGATCTCTGTTGGTCCATCTTGACAATCTGCTTATATCGTGTTACCTCGGTTGGTCAATTGAAAGCGTTACGTTTCTTTATTGGTGCATTTGAAGCACCTTCTTATCTTGCATACCATGCTATTTTTGCCAGTTGGTTCAAAGGCAGCACTGGTGAAATCACCAGAAGAGCCGGCTTCTATTACCTTGGCCAGTACTTGGGTGTCTTGACTTCCGGTTTACTCTCCGGTGCAATCGAGAGAAACTTGAATGGATTAGCAGGTCACGAAGCTTGGCAATGGATTTTCATCATGGATGGTATCATCTCCGTTATTGTTGGTATTCTTGGTTTCTATATGATTCCTGGTACGCCTCAGGATTGTTACAGTCCATTCTTGAGTGATGATGAAATCAGAATTGCAAGACGCCGTATGAAGGCTGACCAAAAGCATGCCAAGCCAAGAGAAAACGAAGTCAAATACTTCTTCAACTTGGATATCTGGAAGTCGATTTTCAGTTCATGGCATATTTATGTCTTATCTTTGTGGAATATCTTCTGCTGGAACAACAGTAACGCTTCATCTGGATCTTATGCCTTGTGGTTACAGTCCTTGAAAAATGATGCTGGTAAACCAAGATTTAATGCCGGTAAACTTCAAGATTATACCGCCTTAACCCCAGGTTTGGGTCTCTTGTGGTTGACTATTACCTGCTCCATGGCCGATTTCCTTAGCTCACGTTGGGCTGCCATCATATTTTCCCAAGTCTTTAATATCATGGGTAACGTTATTTTGGCAGTCTGGCATGTTCCTGAAAGAGCCAAGTGGTTTGCATTCTGTTTGCAGTACTTTGGGTGGGCCATGGCTCCAGTGTTATACTCATGGCAAGGTGATATTTGTCGTAAGGATATTCGTGAAAGACAGGTTGTTTTAGTGACGATGAACATGATGGCACAACAGTCTACGGCTTGGATTGCTGTCTTGGTCTGGAAAACAGTTGAAGCCCCAAGATTCTTGAAGGGTTTCTCGTTTACTGCAACAAGTGCAGTATGCTTGTGTATTTGGACGTTTGTTGTTTTGTACTTCTACAAAAAGCAAGAGAGAGAAAATGCAAGACAGAACGGTATTGTCTTGTATAATTCAGCCACAGACCCCGATTTCGTTCCTGCTGGTATCAAAGAGATACAGTCCACTCCTGTTGAGAGTGATAGCAAAAGCAATTAATTTATCAAAGTAATACATGTACATTATATATATTCATGAAACCGTAAATTTATTTTAAGCAAATAAGGCATAATTTTCGAAATAAAACGTATCAAAATGCTAGTGAATTGGCGAGTAGTCAACGCAGACACTTGGAAGTCGTAAGGTTCAGAGACCTGTATCTTTCTGTGTTCAAACTTTCTCCAAGTTTCTGTGTTCGTCATCCTCATTTGTGGATGACAATATTGGTGAACCTTCTGGGACGTTTTCCACAAATTCCAGCGACACTTTATTCTTTTGGCTGTTATAGGCGATATGGTCTTCGTAAGTGTTACCATGTTCGTCTTCAACATAAGAAATCTTGTTAATTTCAGAGTGGTCAGGACACAATTCTGGACCGTATCTACCAATCAAATACCATGGCAAGTTAAAGATTTCTTCCATAGATTCCAAGGATCTTCCTGCGACCTCTGGAACAAAGAACCAACACCAGACCAAACCAATGATCATGACCCCAACAAAGAAATAGAAAGCCCCGTAATTGTTCATGGAAAGCAACATCTTTGGCAACGCCTTGGAGTTACCGTACTGGTTAGCGAAGTGCAACACCATAACCATTGATTGAGCAAAGGAACGAATGTTCAATGGAAAAATCTCTGAACCCAACAAGTACTGAATACTGTTGTAACCCATAGTCCATCCTGTACCAGAAAGGAAAAGTGCAGCCTCAGCACCAAGGGAAGCACGATGTTGAGAAGGGGTCAAGACAAGATTTTTGTCATTAACAGGAACCACAGTCAAATAGATGGCAAAGTACAAAATACAGATCATCTGTAAGGTAAGACCGATGTACAAAGCTCTTCTACGACCAAGGAAATCAATCATGAAAAAGGCACCAAGATATGCCGAGACAAACTTGACGACACCAGAAACAGCAGACATCTTAAGCACATCAATGCCATGAATACCAGAAAAACCAAACAATTGGGCAGAATAAATGGTAACAGCATTTGCACCAGACCATTGACCCAAAAGCTGAGCAGGAACAGCAACAGCAAAGAAACGGTATGCATTAGCACGGTTGGTAACAACAGACATGAATTGACTCCAAATGTTGGTGTTGGCAGTAGCATCCTTTTCAGCCAAAACTTGTTCGTTAATATCACTGATTTCACCAACAATGTATGGGTGGTCAGGTGGTAAATCTCTAATCTTAGCCAAGTTTTTAATAGCCTTGTCAGGCTGGCCAACCTTCAATAACCATCTAGGACTTTCCACACAAAGGGCGAAGCACATGATGAGAATTAAGCCAGCCAAAACAATTTTGATGGATGCACCAACAACCCACTGCTTTCTGTCATCGTTTGCGATATGGAGAGCTGCACCATAGCAGGCAAAGTAACCAAGCATAGAACCGAAGTACACAGCACCAGCGAACATAGACACAGCCAACCCTCTGATGGCCTTTGGAGCAACCTCAGATGTGAAAGCAGGACCGATGGTGGTTGTTTGACCAATTGCCAAACCCTCAATGATTCTACCAGCATATAATTGGCCAACGTGCGAGCTAGTCATCTGAATAATAGCCCCAACAATCCAAATAACACAACAAACCTGTAACGATCTGACTCTTCCGAGCTTGTCAACAGAGTACATAGCAAGAAGGGCACCGGCAATGGAACCCAATTGCACCATCGAGGTAATGTTGGAAGTTAAATCAGCCAACGAGTCTGCCGATCTATTTGGGTCGGACATACCAAATTGTGACTTGAATGATGGAAGGGCAATAGCACCGGCAATGTAACCTTCGTCATATCCTCTAGCAGCTCCTAGGATACCAAAGACAAAAATACAAGCATATAATTTCCAGTTATAAATTTCTGGAGGCGAATGGTCCGTGTTCACTTGCCACTTCCACTTGTACTTTTTCTCTTGTTTTACTGGAGCTGGCTGTTTGTCCTGGGTGTTATTGGTCATAATAGACTGCACATCTTTCTTTTCTGCAGCTGTCATTTTTCTTATTATCAGAGGGGCAAGATGGAGGGGTCACCAAGAAATTTATGCAAAAAAATTTAACCGTTAGACCTGTCAAAAAGGTAAACCAGCTGAACCATGAATTTTTATATATTCCAACTAATAATATCGGAGAAAATTTTTATTACCGGCTTACCTATGGCAGCTCCACCCCCACCTCATGCAGCCTGATGACGAGATTCATTTGAACCAATTAAAAATTTCCAAAGCCTCTCATAAACATTTGTGTATATTTCTGCCCCACCTCTTGCTTAAAAAATATTTCTGAAGATGGGGCGAGATTCAACAAAAATTAATTCTTAATTGTTTTCTTCGTGTTTTCAAATTTCGGTTTTTGGAGACGAGTCTACGTAAAGCACATATCAGCACGCACGGAAATACAATTAGCTGAACCTTGCAATTAGTTGAACCATCCATTCTCTTCTTTAGCGAACTAAATTGAACAACAAGGCGTATTCTATTGCCTGTTTGAGTCCGAGTTTGATCGGAGAAATCCGCGATAACAGCTCAAAATTTTTTTCTAAATATACTACTCTTATAGTGTGTAGTACTCAAAAGTATAACTGGTCAAAATTTCTTCCGGTACAACCGTTGCTTGGAGTGATTATTTATTAGCCAAGTCGGTGGTACTGTATTTGTCACGAACCAATTCCCACCTCTATCACCTATCTTGGACTATACCTTAGTTAGAAGATTTGATTAAATGAAATATAAAATAAATATACTTGTTAATGGACACTAACCATCTCCTTGAAAATTCTTACATCAGAGTTTCATTCCTATGCAACTATTTGATGACATACTAAACACGAGGGTCATTGAATCTTACACTAAAGCCCGTAGTCACCTTGTGTCCTCTCCTTAATGAACGGAAATAAGACCGGTTAATTTCTCCTGTTCCGTTCGGGCTTCTATTCATTTCATCATTTCGGCATTTATTCGTTCTTTTTAGACTGATCGTCTTGCCCCGCTTTCCCGGAGTTTCGAAGCAAAATAAAATCTTTGTCGACAGAAAACCTTATTGTTAAAAATTTCTTTTAGTGTAAGTAAGTCACGAGCACGTTTCTGGGCGCTGATAGTATTTTTTATGACTACTGGTTCCCCATGTTCCCCTCATGGAGATGATCTGTCTATGATGTAATCACAACCCGGAGAAGACTGAAATATGCGTTATCTTACATGCTAAGCAACCTATCAGTTAGATTCTTAGTTCATTTCTCCACTTTTGCTTTCTCTGACATATATTACAGTTATAATTATAATTACTTAACTCCGGATGTTTACAGATCTGGCTATTCTTTGGATTTCTTGCTGGCATTTTGCAGCTGGTTTGGCAATGGCCGCTTCTTATCGTTCGAGCCATTACCTTTTGTGTTTGGTTGTTGTTGCGCGGGTACCTTTTTGTTATTGCCCGAGTTCTCAGCTCGATCAATAGCAGGACGGTGAACAGTTAACGTGCTTTCCGTAAAGGGATATCCCAATGGCTTATTCTGATTTGCAGTTTGCGGAATGGATGGTAGGGTGGGTTTGTTTGCTTGGGGATTACCAAATTTGGATGCCCCCTCAACTTCTACCCCACCAGGAGCGGATGCGACTCCGGCGCCGGGTGCCGCCGATTTCTTATTCTCCTTCTCCAATCTCTCGACTTTCTTATTCAACATCTTAATCTTAACCTCAAATAACTTCTCCACTTGAAGTTTCGACTTGGCCTTTTCTTCTTCTAGCCTCAGGGCAAATTCAGCTTTTAATGCGTCAATTTCTTCGGCGTGTTTGCGAGTCAAAGCATCGGTATTACCTCCAGAAGTACCACCAGCTTGTTGAATTTTATGCTGGTACTCTTGTTCCAATGCTTTCTGCCGTGACTCAAAGCTACTTTCCAATTCTTGTTTCCTGACAAGATACTCTTGCTCAATTTGCTTCTTAGCCTCTGTTCTTGCTTTTTCCAAGTTTTCAGCTGCAAGTACTTTCACTCTTGCTTCGACTTCTTGCTGGCTCTCTAACTTGAATTTCTCATTTAGTTCGTTCTTTTCTTTTTCAAATTCCTTCTTCAATTGTTCAATCTGGACGTTGCTAGCATTTGAACCATTTGACTTGAAATTCTCAATCTGCGCTACCAAAGCAGCCTTTTCCTGAGTCAATTCAGCGATTTTCTTGTTAAATTCTTGATGGAGACCAACACTCTTCCCAGCCAGTTCCTCCTGCTTTGCAGTCAATTGTGAAATTTGGTCGTTCAATGAACTGACTGTATCCTGCAACTCCTTAATTTTGTCATTTTGAGATTGAATTCTTGTATTGGCTTTGTTTCTGAGTTCGTTGTACTTCTCTTTCATACTGTGTATAACTTCAGATTCCGACTCAGGATTTGGAGTTGAAGTGTTCAGGCCGTTTGCCGCAGAAACTGCAGCATTGGCTTTCGTCTTCAATCTTTCATTTTCTTCTTCCACCAACTTAACCCTTTGAGTGCCAACATCAACTTCAACACTCAAGTTGTTTATCTTGTTCTTTAATTCTTCCAACTGAACTTGTGATTCGTGAAGTTGAGTTTGCAAATTCTCCACAAGCTTCAACCTATCATTACTTTCCATCCGCAATGTTCTGTTACTTTCACGAAGAATATTCAATTGCTCTAATTGATCAGACAATTTTGAATGTTCCTCAGAAGCTGCATTCAATTTGATCCCGGAACTCTGGGCTTCTGCCAACTCGGATTTAGCAACAGACAAATCGGTAGAAACTTGTGACAATTTAAAGGCTAGGCGCTTGTTCTCTTCATCAGCAATAGCAATTTTGGCTTCAGCAGACTCCTTTTCACGGCGCAAATATCCAATGACATCCTTAAACTCAGAGCCTTCTTCTGAAACATTGGCAGCAGAACTGTTGGACAACTCTAATTGCGTTAAAATAATCTTATTTTGTTCTTGCAACTCAGCAAATCTTTCTTTGCAAGCATTCAACTCTTCTTGTATAGACAGCTGTGCCAAACTTGAGGAATTCTCCTTGTCCTTGAGTATCGATTGAGCGTTAACTAGAGAAGAAGACAATGCCTGAATCTCGGACTTCAAGGTCTCCACTTCTTCCCTTGAAGAGACTAATAACTTAGATAAATCATTGTTCTTCTGTAGCTCACTGTGGTATTTTGTCTGACTGTCTGTGGCTATTTGGACTTGTGTCTCCAAGTCGGTATTAATCGAAGCAATTTTGGATTCGTAATCTTGTACCAAACTATCATAAGCGGTTGCTTTTGTACTATAGTTATCAAGCTTAGTCTTTAAATCATTAATTTCCTCGAGGTTTGCGGATTTAGAATTTTCTGCCTCCTTGCGAGCATCAGCTAATTGTCCAGTAAGTGCTTGAATCTCCGCAGTCAATGCTTGTTTTTCCTTTAACAAAGAATCAAATTTGGCATCAGCGTCTATCTTATATTGCTCAAAGCTGCTAGTTGCTTTGATTAAAGTGTCTTCGCTGGCCTTTGCAAGATTAGTTAACTCATTAATTTCACTTTCGCTTATCGCCAAATCTTCCTTGAGTTGACTAAGCTCAATTCTAAGACTTTGCTTTTCATTATCACCGTCCAAATGGGAACCCGACGCTGAGTCTACTTGAATAATAGAACGTCTTGATAATGCCAGGGTCAATTCCAGAATCTTTGCCTTCAAGCTTTCCATGGCAGCCTCTTTCTCGGCTAATTTGGACTTCGTTTCAAGAAGCTGGTGACTTATTTCACCAACCTGTTCTAACTTCGTGTTTTGAGATTTCCACGCCAACTCAGCTTGGTTTGTCATGATAGAAATTCTCTCATCCTTTTCACTCAACTTGTTTTGCAAGGATTGGAAGTTTTCAACAGATTTATTGAGTCTTTCGGTCAACTCCCTGCTCGATTCTTCTCGTTCCTTCAAAAGAGACTGCAAATTGATAACAAATTCGTTAAGATTTGACTTATCAGATTTAAGTTGTTCAAGCTCTTGTTTTAATGAATTGCTAACAAATTCCTTGAACTGAATTTCCTTTTCCAAGTTACTAATGACAAACTGATTCTTAGACACAATTGCTTCACTATCTCTAAGTTCTGCCGACTTTTTGATAAGTAGGTCTTCCTGTTTGGAGGCTTGCTCTTTCCAGAAGTTGAGATCATCTCTGATTTGTGAAGTTTCCTCACGCAACGTATTAATTGTACTTTGTGCGTTATTGAAACGTGTCTCCGCTAAATCAGCAGTATGTTTAATATTGGACAACTGTAACGACAATTCATTTCTAGAATTCGTGACCTCTCTCAATTTGTCATTCAAATCTTGTGCTAACTCAGCAGATTGCCTCTGTAGTTCTTTCAAAACCCTATCGCTATCAGAGAGTTTGCTCTGTAAATCTTTATTGGATTCACTCAAGTATTTGGCATCAGCAAAACCTGAAGAGTGTTCCCCGCTGGCCGAAAGAGATTTATGAATATCTCTCTCCTTGCAAACAGCTTCGTACTTTACTGTCAAGCTGTCCAATTCGTTTTCCAAGGTTAATATGGCATCCTTAGCCTCTTCAATGGCAGAATCATGAATATTATTGTTTTCCTCTTCATTATTCTCTAATTTCTTGGTCAACTGCCTAACTGCTGTAAGCAAGTTTTCGTTTTGTTGCCTCAATTCAATTATGTTCTTGAATTCAACGAGTCTTTCCAGAATCAATAAATCGGAGTCACTTTGTTTAGCATCATCAAAGTTACCACTTTTTTCAAGAATATTCTCAATAGCTTTCTTTTCAGAAGCAGTCAAAGGATCTTCATTATTGTCTCTGATCATGGAATGGATTAAATAGTAACACAATTGTTTTCCAAGATCTTTCAATAATTTTTTCATCGACACAAGTTCATTTTCATTTTCAATAATTCTGGTTCTCAATCTATTAGCATCTCTTTCAGCACCGACCTTTTCTTGACGGATTGTTTCAACTTTTCCAATCATATCTTGCAATGCAGTTTCGTAAAATTTAACTTGATCTCTATAACTGGAAAGAGCAGGCTTCTTTGATTCAAGCTCATTCACAAAGGATTCTAATTGGTAAGATAACTTTTCCTTTTGTGATCTTTCCAAAACCAATTGTTTCTTCAAATGATTGAATTCAGAATACAAAGCAGACAAGGAAATACCCTGAGATGCAATAAGCGAGGAGGAGTCGGTAAGCCTTGGTAATTCGCTTTCTTTCTGTATTTCCAGTTCCAAAACCTCTTCTGTTCTCTTCAACTTTTCTTCAAGTTCAATTATTCTTTCTGTCTTTGAAGAGGAAGCAGTCTCTAACTCATCAATCGTTGATGTTAATTTCTCCTTCAATTCTTCAACGTAGCTTTCCAATTGCTCAACTCTGGAAGCTCTCTGCTCTGATTGGACCTTAGTTAACTCTAACAATTTTGTTTGGTTTTGTATTTCTTCTAATAACTTGGATTTTTCGGTTTTGTATTCAGAGTTCACTTTAGATGATTTGACGATTTCCTTATCCAACGAGTCTCTTAATTCTTGAATTGTAATTTGGGAGGTTTTATTTATCTTTTCCAAGGAATCTTTCTTAGATGATAGGTTTGTCAATTGGTTGGAGGTGTGCAAATATTCGGATTCATGCTTCTTAATGAGATCTGTGAATCTGGTCTGAACCTTCTTCAATTCCTCCTCGTACCAGGATTTCTGATTCTTCAAGTATGATACTTCATTTGTCACTTTGGTCAATTCGAGCTTTATGGTAAACTTGTCATTACGTGCCTCATTCAAGTCTTTGGTCAACTCATTGATTTTCTGACTCTGTTCTATGTTTGATGAAGTCAATTGGTTAAGGGATTCATTATACTTGAAAATGCGCTGATCAGCACCATCTTGAAGCGACTTTACCTCTGTACTCAACTTAGTTTCAGACTCCAGCAAGCGACTAATTTCATCCTTTAAAATGGTATTGGCTTCCTCTAATTCATGTATACGATGACCGAGATGAACCTTTTCCGAAGCAATCTCTTCACTCTGAACTCCAATATTACTAAGCTGCTCTTCTGCTTTATTCAATTTCAGTTTTAATTCCTCAAGTTGTTTTTTATTACTTTGCGTAGCTTGCTCACTTTTTAACTGAAGAAAAGAGGATTGCGATTGAAGGTCGTTATATTCATTCGACTTCTTTAAGAGGGCATCAAGGACCTTTTCATTAGTAATCTGACGAACTGAATCTTCTTCAACAGAAAGGAAGCCAGCAACAAGTTTGATACTATCTGTTGAGATAGATGGTGTCACCGGTACGTTAGTGTTAATAATATCATTTCCCTTCTTGAAAATTGGAGAGCTTGAAACAGTTACGTCATGAGTATCCTTGGCCACGTTAAATGACTTCGGTGTCACAATAGATTCGATATCCTTCAAGGCAGGCAATGATTTGGATGGAGTCGCAAATTTGGCACTGGTGTAAGGAACATTCAATATGGTACTGTTTGCGTCCTGTTCTATGTCTCCTGAGCGATTGTTTTCGTCATTAACAGTTAATGGATCAAGTAAATTAGTATGCGACGATTCATCGACCTCGTTATTGAGTGGTGGTTCTTCGTTTTGTAGCAATTCGTGTGTTTGTGGGAGGTCTTGAACGTCCGATGCTAGATGTGTTTCCAGCTGGACTTCCATTGGAGTATCTTCATCCACCTGTTGAAGATTCGCATTATTCTCCTCAATTGGAGTCGGGACACTTGGACCATCCAGGTTGCCGCTCATCGTACCAGAGGCTTTCTATTGTAATGCTGAAGACTACCGAAGTCGCGATTATATTTTGCTTGATTTATTCGGTCAGTCTAATGTCGCATAGATATGTCGCTGTACTTGTCATTAAAAGTCGTTGCGATATTTGTTTATGACAAAACATCTAAATATGACATAATTATAGGGTTTTAACCCTAGAATATATTTTCAATAAACGTGACACAAAATACCTGCATACAAACAAACGGTAAGTGTAAATGTATAATGTGCAGTCAGACAAAAAATCTCCTACTCTCACGGACCCAGTCGCACCTGGGACTACGAGGCGAAAAATACCAACACTCAATTTTGAAAATTTTCCTTTCTTTCCTTAGACAAACATAATTAAAGATGATTGAACCATCCTTAAAAGCTTTGGCTTCCAAGTACAACTGTGAAAAGTCTATCTGCCGTAAATGTTACGCTAGATTGCCACCAAGAGCTACCAACTGTCGTAAGAGAAAGTGTGGCCACACCAACCAATTGAGACCAAAGAAAAAGTTGAAGTAGTCTATTCAGACCTACTTGATACGATATCCCACTATTGTCGCTGTGCTATTTTGGTACATGACATATAAAGGTAATGGTTTAGGATATTGATAGTTAGCTGTTAATAAAAATCTACGTTTAACGAAAGATCGAGCAGCCAAATAATAAAGATGAGTGCCAGCAAGAGGAAAGTGATACAAGTCAATTACATGAGATAAGAGGTGAAGTCAAGACGATAGCAACAAGTGAATGGGATGATTACAAAGAGAAAAGGGGGACAATCTAAAAGTTTTATCAACTAGTAAGATAGTGTGGTAATTTTTCCCAAATTCGGATTGTTGCTATGATTTTCTTTACTTAACATAGTGACACTTGTATCTTTCCCATGACATGGAATTTATTATATGGCTATTACTGTAGCTTATTATGTGAAAATTGCAGTAGAATATTACCGTCGTGTATTCCCGGGTTTACGATCGGGAATACGAAGAAATCGTACCTACGGTGTTTGCAAAAGCATCCTACAAAAGGATAAGAAATACTTGGCAGAGTAATATCCAAGTTTTGCCGGGGGTAATGCATGCCAAGTCAGGTAACTAATACAGAGCTCATTTCTGATGGATGATTTCCGCCCGAATAATACCTCAACAATTAAATTGCTTATTGTAGCATCGCAAGGTTCGATATTATTATTACCGGAGACAAACCCCTTTTAAAACAAAAATCCAGAGACGAATAACAAACATAAAAGACCAACCTCAACCGTAACTTACAAGAGAAATGGAAACTAGATCACATGTAGTTAATTAACCGAAGATTTGTAGCCAGATCTGAGCCCAAGGAGCATTGTAGGTAACAAATTAGTCATGGAGGAAATCCAGAAGTCGTGTCCGACAACAAAATCTCACAATGTTGATTCTCAAAGGCACAAGTTCCACATTGACCATACTATCAACAGATCCGCTAAATTAGCATTAGGCATACGGAGGGGTATCGCCTTTTTTTAAAAGACGAAAGCACATAGCATAAATATTCCTATATTTTTTGTGAATACTAGAAGGAAGATCTCTCGACTCACCAGGAGCCGACCCCACCCCAAAACCCAGTTTCAAACACTATTCGAAGCAGTGGTGCCGATCTTTGCCACTACGTTTCGGTGTATGAGCCATCACCATGAACACCAATAGTAACGCATCCCCAAATATTCAGAACTCAGATCTAGTGGCAAATTACTCTAGTCCAAATCATTATAACGTCATCTCCTCGAGTACTCCTCCAAACTCGCAACAACAAAAGCGTCAGAATAGTTTGTCTAACTATTTGATTAGTAACTCAAATAAGAGAAATCCTAACCTGGCACAAATGCAAGGTTCTCAGGACTATCAAAAGTCATCTCAAGCTGGCTATAACACTAGCACAAACACGGTTAATGCCAATACCAGCATGAACACCAGCATTAATCCTGTTCCCCAACAAGGACAGAACGTATCATCTCCTCGTTTCAACAGTGTGAATTCTCGTTCAGGTGTCAGAAGAAATATCGTTCAGCAGAACCACTTTTCTATGAAAACTCCCACCCCTTCCTCATACGACGTTCCTTTGAGCCCCAATGCAAATCCACTTTATAACTCGTCATCAGCCCAAAATCAATCGGATCTGTCAGATTCTAATGCGGTATTAGAAAATAGTCAAAGTGATCAGATTGAGCCACCGGAAATGGTATCGATGCAAAAGGACCTAGCTGTCTCAACTCCAATGAACCCAATTAATCAGCCCAAGCTGCGCCACCACATTCAACTGAACTCCCAACCCACACAATCAACTCAGCAGCAACGTATAATGTCAGACGAGGAACAACAGTTGGCAACGAAGTTAAAGGAAACGTATAAAAACATTGTCAACTTTGAAGAAATAGTTCAGAAGAACTGCATTGAGATAACCATAAAAATCAATCAGATTACAAGCAACGCACATGGTAATAGCGCGGTGTACGGAAATTCTCCATCAATTGGACACCAGTTACCTTCGTCTGTTAACTCGACCAACTCACCTATCTCGAACACAGCCAGAACATCTGAATTGCTGAATGATTTATGGACCGTTTACCACCATAATATTACATTGTTGGATAACTATTTTGATTTCTTAGTTACTGCATTAAAACCATCATCGAATCAAACCCAATTCAAGACAGGGAAAAACATTGTTGAGCTTTACAAGATACCAAGACGGATGTGGGTATACGGTATCGTGGGCTTTCTTGAAGTTTTAAAAAATATCATGAGTATTTTCCAAGACCATGAAATTTGCCTGTGCTTTATCTCGTATTGTTTCAACATTATTTCAAATATGACAGACCCAGTTCTTGAAATGGAAGGTTGGTGGCTGGAGAAGTTAGGCGACCTTTCAAGAATGGCCATTGCACTTTATGCATCGAAATTTATAGACTGGAAAATCAGTGCTGAGTACTGGTATTCAATTGCTATGAAAACCCTATATGGACATGGTAAAATTTACTATCACATGTGCACGGTGCAGCAAGACAATTTGGATGCTTTAGTCAACATTGGAAAATCCGTTATTTGTCGTGACCCTTTCGTACCAACCCAGCATTACTTGAGACTTGTTGTTGAGAATATTTGCACTCAGAGAAATATTTTGTCATTGTTGGAATTACCTATTATTGATTTCATCAAGATCCATAAAGTCTTATTGAGCATTTTCAATCGTAACAGTGATGGAATTTCCAGTTCTGTTGAAGGTATTCATGATTCCCAAGTTCAATATGGCATTGACTTGGTTACTAGATATGGCTTGACATTTGGTTCAGACTCCAATGGCTATAACTTCTTCACCAGAGAGTTATATACACCATCAGGTGTAACTTCGATCAACGATCCACATCATCCTTACTATCTACAACAGCAACAACCAAGTGCAACCAACACTATTGAAAAGATGAACTTTTGGTTCAATAAAGGTTCACTCTTTGCCATTGCTAATATCAATCATTTGATAGGATTTGGCGATGCAAAGAATCCGTTTGCAAAGATTTTCCAATTGCCCGAAGCCTTAAAGGAGCGCAAGGACAAGAAAGATCGTAAACGCAAGAGTAGATCCTCCGAATCTGAAAAGAACAATGCTACGATTACCTCCGGCGTCGATGGTCAATCCATTGTTGCGGAAGATTTATCTTCTAATGATTGGTTCTATTGCTTGCAATACATCAATAAGTCGGTTCTTGAGTTATCCTTCAGAGTGTTAAGTCACTATTTAATCGGTCCTAAACAAGCATCAACCAGCCATGTTATAGTTTGGTTGTACTTTTTGATATCTGTTGGCAAGGCAACTTCCAAATTTCCAACATCTCATGCTATGATTGGTTGGTTATTCAAGAAATTGTTCCCATGGGAATTATTCATCAATTATTTGAACTCGTTATTATCCTTTGTGAAGAATAGTCCAAAGTTAACTGGTATGTGCTGGAATTACATCCATACCCATCCAGATTATATGACCCACTTTAATGAACACGAATTTCTTCCAGAGGTTTGGAAATGTTGGGGTACTTTATGGTTTGACAATATAGTCGAGAAGGGTGATTACAATGATTTAGAATCTGCAGGTGTGCATAATAATAACTTGCTTGATTTGCCAATCTGTGGTACCTATCCTGTGGTTAATAACACAAGTGATGGAGACAATAATTGCCGCAATCCGATGGAAAATGATAACGACGAAAGAATTGTTAGAATCATTTTATTGGCTCGTGTCTTAGCAGATGAGTTTAACTTTGGACTTGTAAGAACATTAGACGAGTTCAAGTTCGATGGACTTTTCTACAACAGCAATGATAATTTTGCCTCTTCTACCAATTCAAGACAAAGTGACCCTAATTCGTATATGGAGGAATTTCTCTTGAGTGATGGTCGGTTTGTTCAAAACAACTTTTTACAGCCTATTTCTGAAGACAACTTATTTTCTTCTACTGATACATTTACCACGGAGCACAAGGACGAATCATGGTTCGGAAATACAGTTCATGCAGTTGATGGTAAAGTTGATAACATAGAATTAGGTGATGGAATTGGTGAAGATGAAGTTGTTGGTTATGCTGATTCCGAATTTGAAGATGACGACTTTGGCACTAAGATCGGTCAGATGCAATCACTGAACTTACAATCACACAGTTTATACCAACAACAACAATTGCAGCATAATAGATTCCAGCAGGGAAGTTCAATTGTTGGACCCGAAGGTTTTTTCAAGAACGATTTTATTGGTGGTCTCAATCCTTTGGAGCAAAGTAACGAGAATGCAATCAATGTTGAGGGTAATCTTGGTGATAGGATGGATTCCAATATCACGTACATTACTTTGGACACAAATATCTGGTTGAAGCATTGTGGACGAGTTTTCAAGTGTGTTAGAAACGGTGTCTTCAAGGTTCTGATTCCATTAATCGTATTTCAAGAATTACGAGCATTAAGAAAGTCTGCCGAAGCTACAATATCTGATGCAGCTACAAGATCAGTCATTATTATAAGGGAGCTTTACCTCACCAAGGAAATTTTGCCTTTGCGGTTTGATGGAACAGTAGCATCAGATATCAACGAAACTCTCGAGTTTGAGAACAACTCGAATTGGAGATCAAATGTTGACGAAACCATCTTGAACTCTGTCAACGAACATGATGAAATCGGCAAGAAGCTTATGAAAGGGGTAAATATGCGCTTGTCGAATGATAAAGATGGCAACCCGTCTACTACTACTTTAAGTTCTAAGGCTTCCAAGATCTTTAGATACTGCATTTTGATTACTGATGATAGAAACATGAGATTAAGAGCCAAAACCATTGGTTTGACTAGTTTCCAGAGCAAATGGCTCTTTGCACAATTGGAGACCATTTTTCCCGATAAGTGCATTGATTAAGGGGGTGTAAGGTATTTCTGACCACCTTACATGGAACTAGAAACAATCACCCTAGAAAATACGCATCACGGATAGCAATCCGTTTACTACAATTACATATTATTTTTATACATTTCTAGTTTTTCATTGTTGAACCTTGTAAGAAAACATTGCGTTGTAAAGTGAAGGGAGTATTGATGTTTCATTTGCAACCGCTCCGAGCTATTGCCGGAATAACTAAAATACACGCGCGTTGATCTCAATGTGTCTCCAGAAAAACATTTAGGAGAGCCAGGTGAAAAAAGGTCTCAAAGTTTACGGATGCAGTTTGCAACCACCTGATCAACGCGACCTTGCGAATAAGCCTAGAATTTTTAAGTGCGCGCGTTTCCTTAAAATGTAAATTACACTACAGTCTGAAACACTGTAACATGCAAGGGGCTAGGACTCTCGGTAAGGCATTATTTTTATTGTTTTTTTTTCGAACGTTCGCAGGAGTTGCATGCGGCTTTGTCAAATTAGGTTAAATTGGCCAGCTCTTTTTTCCGCCTCTATAAAAAAAGGACCAGTTTCCCACCATATTTTTACGGTAACTAACGTTCTTTACTACCCCAAAAAGATTTTACAATAGACCTAGTGGTCATCACGTTCCTTACACCCTACACACTCTTTTATAACTAAACTTAGTCACTCCTTTTACTATGAAATTCTCGACCACTATTGTCCAAACTGTTTTATTGGCCGCCATCGCAGCAGCCGCCCCAGTTCCAGAAGTTCAAACTGTTGTAGTAACTGCATTCACTACATACTACTCCACAGTTGTTGTGCCAGGTTCAGGAGCTCCTCCTGCCTCCACTGGAGCCCCAGCTGCTTCCCAAACTGCCCAGAATACCCAAGATGCTGCTCCAACATCTCAAAATGCCCCAGCTCCATCTAGCCAAGCTAATAGCGACGATCAATCTCCTCGCCCAACCAGCACCATTACTATTACAAAGACTCTTTCGAATGGTCAAACTTCTCTTTCTACCTCTACTGAAGTTGCTCCAGCTACCAGCGAACAAGCTCAAATTAAAGCTCCAGTTGATGTTGCTTCTCTCGCTTCTTCTGCTCCTGCTCCAGCCACCTCTTCTACCCCAACTACTTCTGCTGCTGCTACTACTACTGAAGTCTCTGCCTCTACTAGTTCAGCCACTTCTTCTCCCTCGTCGTCGGTGTTTTCTGGTCAAGGTACTTACTATGATGCAGGCCTAGGTGCTTGTGGTATTACTAGTACTGACTCTGACTACATTGTTGCTATCTCTCACGATTTGTTTGATCAATACACTCCAAACGGCAACCCAAACAAAAACACCTTGTGTGGTAAGAAGATTAAGGCTTCCTACGAAGGCAAGTCCGTCGAAGTCACTGTCGTTGACAGATGTACTGGATGTGCTTACAACGACTTAGACTTTTCCCCTACTGCATTCTCTCAAATTGCTGACAAGGATTTGGGTAGAATTAACATTACCTGGGAATGGGCTTGAGATTGGTTATTGGTTTTTTATTAAAATAAATGTTTTATTATATGGAATTTTTTTCGAGTATTAATTAGGCCGATCGCCATATGAATGGACTGTAAGCAAAAACTTGTACACTGTTTCAGTGGGTATTTTACCTACGTCAGAACAAAAGCATGCAAGTAATTAAACGTTTCCATTTACGTCCAATTTTGTAAATTATGCAAGTATTTTTTTTGAAAAATATTTAAAATTATAATAAAAGTACAAGTCTAAAAAAAATGCCACAGGCACATGCAGAGGGTATCTCCCATTATAAAATCCAGTTGATAATGGCTTTAAACTTATTCCTTGGTTTTTCGTTTCCACTTTCACCATCTGCTTCAAGCTTGGCGTAGTATTCATATTCGTGTTCTTCAATTTCTTCGATACCAGTAAATAAGTCAGCATCTTCTGATCTGATAAATTTAGTTCTTTTGAAGACTTTCCAAAATATGAAGACAGCTGCAGAAACAAAAATCATGACGTAGTTAAACAAAAAGGTATCCACTTCCCATCTACCAGGCAAGAAAACCTGGTATCCCAAACATCCGATAATACAAACGATAAAGAAGAATGCAATAAAAATGGAGTATGGCTGAAACCATGATCTGTAAGTAAATGTGTTTCTATCAATTCCTTGTTTTTGGCAAGCATAGTAGAAGCAAATGTATGTGATGGCCATGAATCCATAATTCAAAATTTGAGATCCAGTACACAAATTCACCATATAATTCAAGACCTTGTTGGCCGAAGATCCCAACTGTAACAAGGAAAGTAAGGAGAAACAAATAGACACAGCAACACAGTAAATTGGAACACCGTGTTTGGTACACTTCTTGAAGATACGTGGGACAAAACCTCTTCTTGCCAAACCATACAATGCTCTTGAAGAACAATAAGTGTATGAGTTACCAGCAGAAAAAGCTGCGGTAATGACGACAGCATTGACAATATGTGGCAATACCTTAATATTCAAATTCTGCATGGCAACGACGTATGGCGAAGATGCAGCATTCGAGGAGTCAGAAGTTAATCTAACATAGTTTGGGTCATTGTAGGCAATAAGAATTGTAACCGATAATGCACCACCAATATAAAATAATGCCAAACGGTACAAAACAGTTTTAAAGGCAGTTGGCATAGTTTTCCTTGGGTTGATAGCTTCACCAGCAACCATGGACATATACTCTGGACCGACCACGGTAAAACATGCAGATCCACGCAAACAGGCTAAAAAGCCTTGAAATCTGCCTGACGCGCCGGTTGCAAATTTCATACCAAAAAGGGCACCAGCGTGCCAGTTTCTAAAACCAAAAGCATCGTGTTGTGGATTTCCACCGCACATAGTAATCAAAGTGAAGAAAAGTAATCCAATACAGAGGATTAATTTCCCAATGGAGAGCCAAAATTCTGACTCACCATATAATCTGACTGCAAAAACATTAATCATGGCATAAATGACAATTTGAATCACCAATGGAATAGCCGGAGAATAGTCATCTCTCCAGAAATGGATCATCCCATTAACGGCTGTGATTTCAAAGGGGATGTATAAACTTTGCATAAGCCAAAAGTTAACGGAGGCAGCACATTCAAAAGCTGGATCAACAACTCTACCTGCCATCGTCAAAAAAGGTGAATTCACTGGTAAGAAAGATACCATTTCACCAACTGCTGTGGTCAAGAGCAAAATTATACAAGTCCAGAAAGTGTAAGAAAGTAACAAGCCAAGAGGACCACCAACAACCAAACCAGTTGTACCAATAGTCACAAACAAACCTGTCCCAATGGAACCACCAATAGCAATAAGCTGGACATGTCTATTGTGAAGTTTACGATGGGTGGTTTCTGATAACGGAAGATCCAGACGGGAGGATTTGTCATTTAACGATGATTTGGAGGTGGTACTATTGTTACCATAGGTGTCCTCGATACTCTGAACGATTTTCTCATCGTTATCAAAGGATTTCTTGAACATATCTAATTACAGCAAAATGAAATGAAAAGGAATTCAAAATGTTGGGGAAACAGCAATAATATATACAATAAACGAGAATTTTTTACAAAGAGGAATGGTTAGTATATACGGTGGAACAGCATCTACAGTTGAATCTAATAAAAATAATTCACTTGGTTTGTGCATATAACACTATTTTGATTGCCACATGACGTAATACTCAGTTTGCACACCAGTGAGCAAGTGAAAGAGGAACAGAACAAAAAAAAATACTAATCTTCAAAGCTTAAGATAAGACCGTTTTAGACAAATAATCCGTAAGGGCGTTGGTTCAGGGTCCTAGAGTATGTGTGAGATAAGTCAATATAACTAATAAATTGAATTTATTTTGCTTTTTAGCGTTATCTTTATGGACTGGATAAGTTTTCCTGAATTATACGTAGCGAGGCTTTCTCGTCATTCGCCAAGCATGCCTCAAATGGTTACTTGGGAAAAAAAAAACGATTATGGTTATGACCCCATGAGAATTTGCTCCAAATGTAGCAAATGTAGCTGAGGATTAGTAGCATTGCTTGGTTTTCTGCAGGATAACTATATATGAGACATGATATACGAACAAATTCCCGATGGTTACGAGTGACATTTACCACTATGTATCAGGGCTATTTAGCTCCGTTCGACAGTGTCATTGTTGGTTGGTATATCGGGGAATGGCGCAAGCGAATATCGAAGGTCCCCAGTTTTCTGTAGCATAGATCTGAGAGGTTGCTTAACTTGGTGGAAATTTAGAAAAGCATTCTCTGCTTCTAAAATGCAGGAATCCAAGACCTGGATCCAAATTAAGCGCCATCTTATACTTTTTTTGTGAATCTAGGCCTCGACCGAGGTTGCGATCCAATTTCTGGGTCATTTCCCAATCGGGACGTCAATATCCCCCAATTTAACCTCTGCTGTTTAGGGCTGTGCAATAGGAATAGGGTGGCAGGTTACATTCATTTAGTGGGGAATTCTGGGAAGAAAGTGACCCCATCTTTTCGCATGGTTGAATTACAAGCCAGAATTAAGTGGGGTGCTGATGACATCCCCACCCACGAAGATAATTTGATCTCGTCTGGATTTACATATTTTCGCTTTTTTCTGTCTTTTGGTGTTAGTCGGATGTAGATCACTCCGCACAACTGAAAAATATAATTAGGCATGATAAAATCGTTGTTTCATATACGTGGTCTTAGGACCTCCGCTTCGCTATTTGCAGAGTTTCGAGTAGCTGTGGTAGGCTCAGGTCCTGCTGGATTCTACACAGCACATCACTTACTAAACAAATCACCACCTAATATCTCGATCAAAGTAGATTTCTTTGAACGCTTGGCGGCACCATATGGTCTTAGTAGATATGGAGTGGCACCTGACCATCCTGAAGTCAAGAATTGCGAAGAGTACTTGGATAACTTGATGAATCAACCTGACAATGTTCGTTTCTTTGGCAATGTCAACGTTGGTAAAGATATCTCTCTTGAAATGCTATCCTCCAAATACCATTCGGTGGTGCTTTCGTATGGGTGTACCACCGCAGATAATACTCTCAATGTGGAAGGAGCGCAATTACCAGGTGTTATCTCTGCAAGGCAGCTTGTCAGTTGGTATAATGGACATCCTGATTCATACCAACTGAACAACAAGTTTGATCCACCTCCATTTGAAAAGATTGAGGATGTGACCATCATTGGTAACGGAAATGTTGCCTTGGATGTCGCCCGTATCTTATTAGGTGACCCTGAATCGCATTGGTCATCCACAGATATATCAGAGGAGGCTTTACTGGTACTTAAAAAGAGTGCAGTCAAGCGGGTTAATATTGTCGCTCGTAGAGGTTTACTCGAATCCGCCTTCTCCAATAAAGAAATCAGAGAGTTGCTTGAATTACCAAATATAACATTCATTCCAGTGGATCAAGATTTGTTAGATTCGATTGACAAATCAACTCTTGGACGGGTAGATAAACGGAAAGTTGGCTTGATAGAAAAGCATTCAACATTACCGAAAGAAAAACAGGAAAAGACGTGGGCGCTTGAGTACTTGAGGAGCCCAACCAAGTTTGTACCACACTATGAGGATCCTGCTTTGCTCTCCAAAACTATTTTTGTCAAGAATAAATTACATACTGACAATTTGACCAAGAAAACCTCAGTCAAAGCGACGGAAGAAACAGAAGAGATCAAAAATGAACTTGTGATATTGTCTATTGGTTATAAAGGTGCCCCACTTGAAGGATTTGACCGTCTTGGAATAATGTATGAAAACAACAAACTTTTAAATAAGAACGGACGCATCCTTCTGTCGCATGGTGTTAGCGATATCTTGGAAAATGATATCAATGCAGTGTTCAAGACTGGTTGGTATACTTCTGGTTGGATTAAGAACGGACCTAAGGGAGTTATTGCTACCACTATGATGGATTCGTTTGATACTGCCAATAGGATATTGGAGGACTTGGCCAATGGAATACACATGGAACCCGTTTCCCACTTTTCCACTGAAGACGTGAAAGTTCCTATTGTCCAATGGAATAATTGGTCGATTCTCAACGAGCACGAGCTTCAGAAGGGCCAGGAACTTGGTAAATCGAGATTCAAAGTGTGCAAGACAGAAACAATGATTGAAATTGCTTGTAAATAGTTAACTAGACTTCACAATTTGTAATTCTAATAAAATATTCAATGTGCTCTTTACTATTAAGATGTTTGCGGATATATCCTGCTTGCTGGACTCGTCCAAGCAGATTATCTTCATTCTGTGAATTGAATCCTCTTCGTTCGACATCTTTTGGACCATGAGGCAAATCAGCCTTCTTTATATAGTATTGATAGCCAACATGTTCAAAAAATGGACGGGGAGGAAGTCTCGGTACAAGATCGTTCGTGTGCACAACTCTAACCAAACCTTTATTGAAATCAAGATGCTCATCAATGTGCTTCGCAATGGAACTGCTGTTAAACATCTCATCGATAAATGTTGCCATCTGTCGATTACCAATACGTGGACTGGCATAGGTGACGACCAACGGCTCAAATCCCATCAACTGAAATTCCAATCCACTTAAAACAGCCAAGGCACCACCCAATGAGTGGCCTAAGACAATTAATTGGTAGTCTGGATGTTGAGATTTAAGTTCAGTGACATAGTCCATCACCTTAAAACATTCATTTGTCAAGAAAGAATAAAATCCACGATGAACCATACATCCATCGCATTCGGCCTGTACAAGCACCGGTTGATAACGAATGGGGAAAAAGCTAAGGTTAGTAAGCCAGTCATGATGAGAAGACGATCCCCTGTAAACCAAGTATATGTTCTTGCTTGTATGATCTATGGCATAGTAACCGGACCCCACGTCACTGTGTGAGTTTAGATTAAATACCTCGATAATGTCAATGGTGGTTAATTGTGCTGGGTCACAGCTGTTTTCTCCACGACACTTTGTTTCCTGGTCTCCTAATTTGCCTGGAAGAATACCCTTTTTGAGACAGTATGCAAACGATGACATATAAGCATATTGAATCAACTTTTGATGATCAGCGGGTATAGATGAATTAACTAGATCCCCCAGTATGAGAACTAAAAATGCTAGTGAAGTACATAATAGATACCACAACTTCATATTGGACATTTGATGTCATTAGCAATTTTCCTGGGAATCCATTTTCGTGCCAGTTTATACTATTCAGTTGGCAGAGTAAAAAAAATGCAGAATGAATTAGCTACATCTCAGCTCAGCATGGAGTGTATTGCAACGTGCACAGCAGGAGTATAAGCCGCAGTTATGGCAACGAGTATAATTGGAGTTTTTCCCGCAGATACAACACAAATGTAATTTTGGTTTATATCTTCGTATGGTTTTTTTCTTTTTGCTCTTGGGTTCGGGATCAGTATTCTCCAAGAACTGGTAGTTTAAACCGAGAATTGTATTGATGGATATCAAATTACGCTCCTCTTCAAAGTACAGATTTAAGTTTCTTCTTGAGGATAGAATTCTTTTGGTAGTAGGGGTATTTCCCAAACGGGCCTTATTCTTGTCATTATCAACACCGTTATAAGTAAAATTCTTTGGTAGTTCAAACGTTGCGACGGACGATTCCTTGCTAAGCTCTACTAACCGTTTGGAAGTAATACGCTCAAGTTGGATCTGTTGGGTCGATTTCAACGGTCCGGATTCTGGCTGCTCATTACCCATCACTTGAGCATTCATAAGCTGATTAACATTGTAGTTTACTTTGGGTCTGCCTTTATTCTTCTTTTCGTCTTGGCCCTGTGATTTTCTGTTCGCTGTAGACCGAGCAGTTAAATTAATGGATGAACTAAAATAGATAGTAGATGTTTCAGAATTCACCAACTTGGGAACTTCTTCTACAAGCATGGTGCTTTAGAGTAGTTTGGTTCAAAGTTAAAGCATTTTCCACACTTAAATTTGTCGCTCTACACAGGAAAAGTCATAATTCAAAACGTCATTCAATATTCATTCTAAAGTCATTCTATTGTATATACAAGATGGTGTAGACTGTGATCTACGTATTGTTTTTACCCTCAGGGCTGTCTGTGGACGGCATCGCTACAATCTGTAAAGGAAAATCAGATAGTATACCTGATTTCGGACCAAATCATTTCTTCAGCGTACCGGCACTTTCTCGAATTTCTTCTGTGGTGAATGGCTGGTCCTCGCGAGCTTTGTCGACCATAGGCTTGATCTTTTGTCTGATTAAAGCAGCGTCGATACACATCAAGTACGAGTCCCAAAAACCAGTACATTCATTTTCCAAAGACTTGCCCTTGAGGAATTTTTCAGTGTACCATTTGTTAAAGCAGTCATCGTACTTTATCTTAGCCTCTGTACATTCGGGAGCAAAGGAAACCGACATTGTATTGCCCATAACTACAGTTCGTATAAGAAAGGCTGCTCAAATGCCAGTGGTTTTTCGGCGTGAGATGCCTGACGCTGGCGATGGCAATTTGTATGCAGTCGCATTTATGAATTAATACACAAACCTGCGCGCTCGAATTGTTAGAAACTGACACTGCGCGCGCAGATTAACAAACCGTAAACATACATTTAGGGCCATAAAAACATGAAGAGGTATTCAGTAACACCTTCTTCCTCTAGACGGAAATCGACTATTAACGCCTATAATGATGATACCTCTGCAGCTAGAGAAGAGTTGGAACGTTTGGAACAGGAAACAACTCTTGTTCTCCAGGAAATCGATAAGAACATCTCACGAGGGAACGCTATCATCAACGACCGTTTGATTCCCGTAATAAAAGCTTACTCCAATGAAACAAAGAAAGTATGGGACAACTCAGGGTTCTGGAAGTATTTCTTTGAACAATCTGCCAACGTCGAATTGAACAGTTACGAAGATCCCATCCACCCCACGACAGATGCTAATACCATCGCTAATTCAAGACCAAATTTCTTCAACGATGACCAGGATTCTTCACAGAAAAATACAGAAGACAAGAATCCTGTTACTCAGAACTATCCAATCGATGAAACACATTCTGAGTTCCGCAAACCTATAAAGCCGCACCTTGATGAAGTAACACCAACCTGGTCCGTTGAACAGACAAAGAAGTTTCAATCATCTACTCCTCAGCAACAGCAGCAGCATCAGCAACAACAACAACAGTACAAGCCAACAATATTGCCTCCCCCAAGCGCAGATTTTGATACAAATAGCCTTGGCTTAAAACCACCCGTTTTAACTACGACTATTGGTAGCAGTGTTACTAGTACTTCTCCAACGAAACAAAAATCACCCGTCAAAATCCAAACCGTGCGGCAATCACTAGATACTTATCATAAAATTTCGATGTCTCCCCGGAAACGAACACCGTCAAGAGCAGATGCTAGAAGACGTTCCCTGTTAATAGAGAACCTACTCAATTCCTCACCAACATTACCTGAACCTCCCATTCTTATGTCAGAGCTTGCCAATGAGGACACATCATCTCCAGCAAAGAATAAACCACTGGAAACCGAAGATCCAGATGGCCTGTTTTCGCCTGTGACACTTCCACCTGAACTTTCACCTGTAAAACAAACAACGAAGGTCAAAAGTAGTACCGAGACAGGTATACAGCGGTTTCCAACAACGCCAAAGTTTACTCAACGTTTGAGTGTTGGAAAGGATATCATGAAGACCCCGTTAGGCGTACGAGTACGATATGGTGGAGACGATAGCGATATACAACCCCCAGAACTACAGAACGCTGAATTAGTAGAAGGTCTGAAGTTTGATAATGAAGAAGAAGAAGCACTAGATGAAGCTCCTGTTTTTGAAGAAAATACTAAGAAACGGAAGGCAGAAGGTTCGCCTTTGAAGACCGATGTCAAGCGTGTTGATGACGAGAACAATGTGTTTTTAGATAGGGCATCTGCTGGATCAACTTTGTACCACTCAGTGGTTCAACAGGAAAATGTTGATAATACCGTAAGCTCGTCGAATTCACGTTCTATTTCGCAATTGTTTGACCAGATTGCAAACACTAGAGACAAGGCACCTTCAGGAGGCGATAATTCTGCGAAAAACACGACAGAAATCAAGGACTTGTTCAGCGATGTATCTGCTAGTCTACATGAAAGCCAAGATCACACTGACAATTCAACTAGTGAGCTTGGCTCGGTACTTCGGGAACGGTTCAGGAACTTGACCAATTATGGAAAGACTGAGTAATAGAGAAAGCTTCGAAAATTAATATCTTGTAATTTACCGATAACGCATATAGTTCCGTCGGGGCTCCGGCTCAAAAAAAAAAATAATTTTGCAGCTGGCCTGGAAAAATAATGAAAGACTGTTGTCACCCCGGAATTTTACCAGTTACCCCAGATCTTTAGTCAGGAGACCAGGTACTGCTTAATGAAAGGAGTTGAAGAAGATAAAGTAGCGTTTGATGTGGTTAGGTTTTCAGTTAAACCGCCAGGACTGAAACCATCAACACGAATCCGTCGTATAATAACTGCGTGCAAAAGGTGCCGTCACAAGCGAATAAAGTGTGATAAGAAACTCCCTCAATGTTCCAACTGTGCCAAGAACTCAACAGAGTGCCTTTCTGTTGTAGCAGGGACTGGGAAAACTATTAGCCGCTCAAGCATTCATGCTTTGACGGAAGAAGTCGAAGAGTTAAAGCTTCAAAATGAACAGTTGAAAAAACAGTTGGCTGGCTTCAACTTGCAAGGTTTGAACCCCCTTTCGTATGATAAGATTGAGGATCCCTCACCCAAGTTCATTAATGAGAGTATCGACTTGTTCTTTCAAAAGGTCAATATCCAAGTGCCTATATTGGAACGTGAGCATTTCACGCAACTGGGTGACCATTACTATTTCTGTCTTTTCATCATGTTGGCAATTGTGACCTCTCTAGACCAAGAAAAGTACTCCTTGCAAGAGTCTGCTGGATACAAAAATATGGCACTTCAGTACTGGTCCTATGAACATGAAGGTGAATCAGATCCATTGCAGCATCTTGAAGCACTTCTACTACTCTCTCAGTACTCAATGATGCGTCCCAATAGCCCTGGAGCCTGGCATATGACCGGAATGGCAATTCGTCATTGTATGGATATGGGATTATATTTGCCCCAACTGGGTCCATTAGCTGCAACAAAAGCACGGCTTTTCTGGTGCTGTTACTGCTTCGATCGACAAATTTCATTCTATTGTGGACACCCATTATCTATTGATTCAAGTAGAATTAAGGTATTGCCGCCTAGGCAGGAACAGTATCAATCAGAGGATAAAAAAGTTTCAACTCACTTCATCAGACTTCGTATGATACAAAGTGAGATCTACAGCTTTATTCATGACAAGGATAATGATTTCAACGATGGATATCGATTGAAGGAAGCCAAGCATGAAAAATTGGACCGGTGGCTTGCAAATTGTCCGTTAAGCACACCCTTTATCGACCAAATATTCAAACTCAATTATCACCAGGCGTTGATTCAATTACACGGAATCTCTCCAATAACCCCTTCTATTACTGATGTTCGTGATTACTGTATTCTTTACTTATCCGGAAGAGCAATTATTCAGCTTTATTCACTGCTTGAAGGAATGAATTTCTCTTGGATTGCCATTAACAACTTGTTCTTTGGTGCCTCCGCATACTTGTATCTGGTATACAATTGTGGGGCTATCCGAACAGCAGTTGAATTAACTTCCCTACAATCTTATTGTCAAGAAGTCACCCGAATTCTTCAATGTCTTGGAACCGTATGCTATGAGCAAGCAAAACTGTGTCAAAACAAGTTGGATATACTTCGGGTAAATACCATTCAACTAATTGAAAAAGAAAACGACCCTACTTCCAAATATTATCTTCCTCTGGAGACAGACTTCAGTGCCCAAATGCAAATTATTTACGATCTCGAATAAGACGTTGTTATGGGTGCAAAAAAAAATAAGTACAAGGCTGCAGGCGAATGACACATACGAAACATAAGCATTCTGCTTTTAGCCGTAAAGCTGACGTTTAGCTAATCGCTGATTGGTCGCTAATATGCAGGAACAATACGTATTACTACCTCTAAATTTAGTATATAAGGCAGCGGTTTGTACTCCACAATTGTGGATACCATCCTTGAATCGTACTAAAATCTTAATAAAAAATGGCTTGTTCTGCTGCTCAATGTGTCTGTGCTCAAAAGTCCACCTGCTCGTGTGGTGCCCAACCTGCTTTAAAATGCAACTGTGAAAAGGCTGCTGTTGAAAATGTTGTTCCAGCTGCTGATGTTGCATGTGTCTGTGGTAAGAGAACCAAGGACAGTTGTACTTGTGGTGCCAATGCTTCTTGTGATGGTACTAGAGAGGGTGAAGTTGACTACACTACTTTAAAGTAAACTAATTATTTTCGTTTGTAACATATTAATTATAGCATTATAGAATAATGGAAAAAATGTCTAGGGAAAAAACATCGCTGTTGTAAAGATCAGTAATTTGTTTGAGCAAAAGGTCGCGACGCGACATTATGTTCCTATGTCGTGGTACATTAGACATAACCAAAAACTGACAAAAACTCAACTGCGAGTTCAATCATATCTTGCCAAAAATGGCCCGTCTCTCCGGATTACAAAGAGAGGTATTGAAGCTTTATCGTGCATGTATCCGTACAGTCAAGACTAAACCCGAAGAAAACCGAGTGCATTGGAGGAATTATATAAGACAGGAATTTGAGAAGAGTCGTCACATTCCCAAGAAACAGTTCAGTGTTGTTGAACACTTGATTAGAACTGGGCATCGCCGCTACGAAATGTATCTGAATCCCCAGATCAAAGACGTTCACTAATGATTGTCCATTTTGCATAATTTATTTACGACTAATGAATATGATTTTTTCTTATAAGTCTATGCCCCAATAATGTCAATTCCGTGCAAAAATCGCCTCCGAATGGTTTAACAAAAGCTCAGTAACATCGTTTCTGAATCCCATGTCAACCATTTCCTTTTCTCCCGTTTGATCCCGAGCAATCGTAGGAGCAAATACCACTGACAAGTTCTTGAATCCCATTCGATTCACGCTAGAGTACGACGAAACCAACGTCAAATGCTTGCAGAGTAATTGTAAGGTAGTCTTGTTTGCGAATGGCAACTTTGAAATCACATTACTGCGAAGATCCCCGATCCGTTTTTCAACCTTGTGTGGTGGATTCATCGAACTCACTTTGATGAAATCGTCATATAATACATATGGAATTAATGGATCGGGAAGCTTTCTTAAGTACCGTTTGAGTGCTGATGCCACTGCGTTAATATCTCCATCCATGGTCTCCTCCAACTTAGCTACCGATCTATCATCGGGCTTAAAGGGTAAGTTGGCAAAGGCATTTTCAATTGCAACAATTGCAGAGTTTCCTCCAGAAATTCTATAAATACCTTCCATGTCTAACCCTCTCCTCTCAACTTCGATCAAACATTTCGAGATTATCAATGGTACATCACTTTGTTCATGGTCCGCTCGTTTCTGAATTGTTGATACAAATAATGGAGCTTCCAGTGTATCAGCGACTGTATCGTTGGCTGACAGAGATCCAGTAAGGAAAGAGTCCAAAATATTAGTCGAGCGAGATTTGGAGAATTTTCCTTTTCTCTCTGGAATTGGAATATTGTTACTATTGTTCGAGCTTCCCAAATTTTGCACACCCTGGTGAGGAATTTGGATCGCATTCGACGAATAACTCTGACTCGTTTTATGGCCATTACTTGACGTGGATGTTGGTGGAATTACCGTAACAGATGCCTGGTTGTTTGAAGGATTTCCGTTGAATTCTTTGACTGTCTGAGAAGCACTTGGAGCTCCATTAAAGCCTAATTTAGGACGTCTCCAGAACTTGAGTCTAGTCGCCTTCTGTGTATCACCAGTAACATCTTCAGCGTCATATTGAATACCACCTGGGTTACTTTGAAGTGTACTTGATGAGTTCACAGATCCTTTTGTTGTAGTGCTGTTGCCTAACGTACTTCCTTCACTGGCACTAGTGTCACCTGATCTAGTCTTGTGAATTGGTCCACTTCCAAGAGCAAGTTCCAAGCTGTGATTATGTTCAGATAATGATTGGTTTATATCTAGGAGCTTGCGCTTGTTTTTCTCAAGCTCCAGAATTTCCTTCGCTAAGGTTTCGTAATTAGCAGACTCGGTACTGAATTTCGCTTGAAGTGATTTAATTTGCTCATTCAAAACCAGCTTGTCAGTCTTCAATTTGCGAACTTCGGAGTCTAACGTTTGTTTCTGGCTAAGTAATTGGGTAATTTCGGTCTTAATTTGCTTCATATCAAAGCTTTCACCTCTTCCATGAGAGTATGAACTATGCTGATCCAAGCGAGTCAAAAATGGAGTGTCAGAGGTTGATCTCGCATGTTCTCGGGAAAAGTTGGCATTGAATGTCAGTGCTTGAGATGGTTGTAAAGGCAAAGGAGGAGTGGTAAATGCAGATCCAGCATTAATCGATCCATCTGACACGTGGCGAGAGTGTCCTTTCACAGCTGAATCATCCTTGCTCGACTTGAATATATTAAATTTGCTGTTGGAACCACCAGAAATGGATCTGTTGTGTTTCAAATTCCCCAACTTTGGTGTTCTCATAAGTGAGTTCATTCTAGAAAGGGAAGATTGCTTTTCAACCGTCTTTTCAGGAGGATCATCTTTGATGGTGGTGACACTAGGAGTGGTATTGCCAATAACCCTATAGCGGCTACCTGCCGAGGTTGGGGTTGGTGCCTGAGTAAATCCAAGTTGTTGTTCACGTGGAGTCTCAATTGAGGATCTTGGATGTTTACGTTCTGGGAGTTTGGTGTGGATATCAGGATCTTGGTAATTGATCCCTTCCAATCCCAAACCTCTGGGTGTCGTTTCTTCTGGTCTATACCGTTTGTTTTCAGCAGAACCGGGAATACCAAAAGATGTTTTCTTGTTAGGAGTACTAGGCAATGGAGCTCTTGGGGGCGGAGAAGACATACCACGGTTCTGGGATTGACTCAGTTCCTTTTTGGGAGTGGTAACTTCCGATAAGCTTTCATCAGTAGCTTCAGTGGAAATGTAATCGTTAGTCTCGACAACTCTGGCTTGACGGTTGGCCTTAGCAAATGGCGATGGACATCCGGATCTTGCCCTAGCATCCTCGGTTACTGCAAGAGAAGAAGTAGCCCTGAGTTCCAATGAATTGCGCTGCTGTTGTTGTTGGGATGGAGATTTTGAACCATTTAATACAGGCGATTCATTTGAGACAGATGAAAATTGTGGAGAGGTTTTGATGTCTGTGTTGTGAAATTCGTTATCGTGGAATTGGTTTGGAGATAAGATCAAAAGCTTGTTCCTGGTCTTGTCTGGTGACCATGGTTCATTAGATTTGTCCTTGATTGTTATATCAGCTGCCGGCTGTAACCTGGAAACGGTTGATTCAAATGTGTCTGGTGTGTTAATATCAATTACCCTGTCATTATCACCCGGAGTTTGACCCGAGATTGCATCGTCCGTCAAGGGCGAGTTGGATTGGCTAATTGGTGAGTTTAAGTTGGAAGTGGATTGTGGGTATGCCGCAGGTAACTTTCTGGTTATGGTGGTGCTAGTTTCCTTCTTCTGTGGTCTTAGTGATGTGTTTCTTTGTGATGCGTCGTCATCATCACTATAGTTGTTGATCTCTTCGATAGAAAAGTCATTCTCTACTGAAGACATTGGTTTTGTCCCTATTTCTGGTTTCAAATCGAGAGGAATTTCCTTCAAGGTAGATGAATCTGGTGCAGGGGGCAAGTTCTTGTTGGAGCCGTTGCTATGAGAAAAAAGTGTTGTGGGTAAGTTATCTGCAGATTGGACGAGAGAGCCACTGCCATTTACCGATAAATATGTTTGAAGGAAACTACTTCTTGAAGAGTTACTCGTGCGTAGACTCTCGACTGTACGAGAGACTTCTGGTGGCTCGCGTTCACGATTGAGTGCTTCACGTTCGCGTGCTTCACGATCGCGTTCGTCCTTTTGTGCTTGGATCTCAGCCAACTTTTTCTTTTTGGCATCATACTTCTTCTTCTTAGCCATCAATTTCTCGTGGCAATCCATGCAGAATAACCCTTTTGAAGTTCTAGCGTAGCGTAAATCTTCAATTTTTTTCTTGCAAGATCGGCATTTGAAACAATTAGAGCAGTAAGCTTGATCACCGGTAAGAATGGCCAAGTCATCAATCTTCTTGCCACATTGTTTACAATTGTAGGAGCAGTTCGAGCAGATCAAGTTACCGTTGCCTAGAACCAAAAAGTTTGAGTTGCAGCCCAAGGAACTGTTGCACTTCGAGCATTTAAAGCAGTCAATGTGCCATCTGTCGTCGCCCAATTCGTAGGCGTGGCCCTCGTAGATAGGCTTGTTGCATTTCTTACACGACTGGAGGTCGTGTTGGAGGTCATGCTGTGTGTGATGGTCGTCCACCTCCTGGAGTGTTATTTCCGTCATGGTGGCCAGAGTCTGGATTAGATATGGTCGAAGCGATGGTGGTGGGTGTGGGGAGCGCAGTGAGGGGAGGACTGAAATCGATCCTGGAGTTTCAGTCTATCCTTTCAGGTAGTCTTTCTCTTCAATCAACAAGCCAAAACTGATGGGTGTTGTATGTTACGAAATGACACAGTCTTTGTAGCGGCGTCTAATATTTAGGTGGAGGGCCGGTAACTTTTATTTTTTTATTTTTTTTGTGGTGTGCCTGTGTGCTTGATTGAGGAATGAGGGAAATATTTGAGGGTGTCGCACGGTCACAGGAAGAGACCGGAATAGGTACGGGCAAAAATGATAAAGTTAGAGAAGGGAAGAGAAAGTAGAAAGGAAACGCAACAAACTGATTATCTAGAAATTATAATCGAGGGGATATTCAACACAATACTAAGAAGGAAATAAATTAATAAAGAAAAAAAAAGACGAGAAAGAGAAGTGATAATTACGGAAATACGACCCAAAGGGGTCATCGTTCCAGAATCGAGAATATGGCTGTGGGACTTGGGTGTGAGGCCCATTTTTTTCTATTGTTCCTAATCGGGCATTATTCATCGAGGGCAGGGGCGATCGTCTTGTCGCGGAATGCGTCTACAGGTGTTTTTTTTTTTGGAGGCCGGCTGCGGCTGCGCGTTGTTATTCTGTACAAGGTCTATGGTTTTTTTAGAAAGTGGGTTGGTGGGTAAGTGCGAAATAAATGCTAGAGTTCCTCGGCAGTTAAATCCTGTTTGATCCGGAACGGACGGCCACGCCAGTCGATTTCGTGTCCCACCATTGCAAGGATCCAGATCGGAAGTGCTAACGCTTCTCTCACGATCCAGACATAAAGCCAGCTCGAGAAAGGACGCCGGGTAGGCGGAATATCTACGAGCCAGCCCGGGGCGCTACCATGACTACTGGCAGCGCTTCCTTCGATGTGATCAACTAATGTATGGTACTGCCAGTAGTCACAGGCACACCATGCAAAGATTTGGAGCACGTAGAACCACCATGTAAACGTTGTTCCGGCCACGAGCGTCGAGATGGCATAGTTGCCGTAAGCCAGGCATACCAACAGCTCGGTCGTCGGCTCAACCAACGTTGCCAACAATACCATGTACTTCCGAACACGCAACCAGCGTACCCGACGTTGGACATAGTCATTGACACTATTATCGGTACCACTAAGTGGCTGTACCACTACGTCACCAGTTAGCCCCGTACGCGCGCCCACGTTCTCCCACAACGCAATGCCGATCATATTATCCTCTCCAATGTACCGCGAGAAAAACTCAATGCAGTGGCCCGGACCCTCCGCGGCGATGCGCGCCGCGTCCTGTTTCACCGCGGCATCATTGAAAAACTCGCTATTTGTTGTCTTCGGGATCTTAGCCACCAGTGCGTCCAAGTCAGATTTGCGGTATATGTTAGACTTACCGTTGACACAGGGACCTAACATGACGTTGTTGAGTGCCACGTAAAACCGACTGTGTGACGTGAACAAGAACATCTCGTCCAAACGGGCGCCAAGTTTCTTGAGAAACCGTTTGGCACGCGGGCGCGCGCCGTGGCTACGTCCAGTCGCGCTAACAACGCCGACGGTGCTCGCTATGCTGGGGCTCGCTACACCCGCGAATCGCGCCACGTCGTGCGACAGCGAACTTGCCAGCGATGTGGCGGAGTCGCACGGACTAAGGGCCAACTCTTGATCGCTGGCAGTATTTGCAGCATTTATACTAAGTGCAAGTGGCGGATGGTGGACTAGCTTCACAGTACGACGCGCGTTATGTGATAGTTGGCGGCCATTATTGTAGTTCTGGTTCAACGCCGCGACCGAGTTTCGCAAAATGTTCGCCAGGGCCCACACGTTTGAGTCCATGATCCATAAGATATCATGTCTGGCTCGAAGAAACCCTTTGGCCAAGTTATTCACCTTGGGATTGGGTCCGTAGTGATCGGCACTCGAACCGGTGGCGGGGTCGTAATCGCTGCTGAGTAAGATTTCCGCATCAATGGTCGGATGTTTGTGAATCAACTTTTCAATCACCGGAATCAGCTCGTCGTATGGACTGTCGATACAAAAAAGGATCTGGAGCTTTTCGTGAGGATAGTTCTGAAGGAATGACAGTTCAAGGCACGAACTAAGCTCGGGATCGATACCTTTAATCGGACGGAGAATAGTAACACCTTCGCACTCAATGTCCGGTGTCCGATGACGCCAGAGGTTTCGCCGGCGATGGAACTTGGTCACGATCTCTATCGTACCCAACGTGCCGATGGCGGCAACAAACGAGTACCATACCAACGCAAAGATCCCGGACCCAAGCTGCCAGGACGAAAGAGGTACAGATGCCATTTGTTTACCGAGAAACCGCTGTTTCAATTTTCATGACGTAAATTCAGAGATCTTTTTTTGCCCGCGTCGGCGGCCATCGGCAGGAAGTTTCGGGCCATTGCCAACTGCGAGGAATTCGCCCGTCAGATAAACTCTGTTTCTTACTTCCGTTATGCAAGAAACATATCTACACGAATATAAAAAAAATGTGTCACATGTAGTTGAAAAATAAAAGGACCATTTGCTGTAAGTGTTAGTACTCGTATAAATACTTATAGATCGAGCGGTTTAGAGCGCTCTTTCTCAACTATAAATTCTTTTTTTTATATCATAATTTTTTAGTATTTTTCTTTGTTTGGCATATGTCTCTCCACATTTACCGTTGAAGGTACTATAACGCTGTTCTGATCTGCCTGCAGATTATCCTCACCTGCGGATAGATACTTTTTTTCTGTGAATTCAGGTTTGCCGGTTAGGGTGGTCGTGGTGAGTGGTGGTGGTGGTGCGACCACCCGCACCTATGCAGTTCCTCGGTTAAATGGTGACTTTTCACAGCGGGCTCGACACCCCCCCACCTTCTCCCAACATAAATATTCGGCCCACCCCACCCTTTTTCACGGATTTGGCTGGTGTTCCATTTTAAATGTTTAAGTCCCGGGTTCCTCAACTCCTTCTCAGAAACTCACAGTCAAAAGTCACTCTAGCCAGAATGCCGGTCTTACACCAAAAGTCGTCCTTATCGTCCACAACTGTCAAGGGCGATTTGTTCAAGTTCCAATCTGAATTGCCAAAGTTGCCAGTGCCACCTTTGGAAGACACCGCTCGCAAGTACTTGAGATCTGTCGAACCTTTCTTATCGCAAAGACAATTGGCGGAAACTACCGAAAAAGTAGCCGCCTTTGTTCAGCCGGGCGGGCTCGGCCACCAATTACAGCTGCGTCTCACGGAATTCGCCGCCGATAAGGACAACTGGCTCGCTGAATGGTGGGATGACTATGCTTATATGTCGTACCGCGATCCTGTCGTGCCTTATGTTTCCTACTTTTTCTCTCACAAGGATATCCACAATGCCATTGGTAAGGACCAATTGTTGAAGGCTACTTTGCTCGCCTACCACACGGTCGACTTTATGGTCCAGGTTCAAAATGAGACAATTGAACCAGAAGTCATCAAAGGCAACCCTTACTGTATGAATGCGTTCAAATACATGTTCAACAACTCGAGAGTCCCCCATGAAGGTTCCGACATTACCAAAATTTACAACGGTCTTGAACACCAATACTTTGTGGTGGTGTATAAGAACAACTTCTACAAGGTCAACCATCACGCTAATGGTCAACCTTTGACCAAAGCAGAACTTTACCAACAATTGCAAGCTATCCTCAACTCTAACGCCCCAAGAGGTGAAGGTTTGGGTGCATTGACCTCGTTGAACAGAGATGAATATTTGAGTGCTTACAACAACTTGCTCAAGTCTCCAATCAATGAAGCCTCCTTGGAAACCATTTTTGCTTCTTCGTTTGTTATTTGCTTGGATGAAAATTTCCCAATTACTATCGAAGAAAAGTCCAAGAACTGCTGGCACGGTGACGGTCAAAACCGTTTCTTTGACAAACCTTTGGAATTCTTTGTCAGTGCTAACGGTAATTCTGGTTTCTTGGGTGAACACTCAAGAATGGATGCTACTCCAACCGTCCAATTGAACAACTATGTGTTCAAGAAGATTATTGAAGAAAACCCTAAGTCTGTCTTTGCTGAAGTTTCAACCTCTGCTGTTAGCAGCACCAAGCCAAAGATTTTAGAGTTTGACCTTGATCCAACGGCTAGAGCTAACATCAAGTTTGCTATTGAGAAGTTTAACCAAACTATTGCCCAACACCACGAAGAAATTTTCCAACACTACGGTTATGGTAAGGGTTTGATCAAGAAGTTTAAGGTTTCTCCAGATGCCTACGTTCAAATGTTGATGCAATTGGCTTACTACAAGTTAACTGGTAAGGTTAGACCAACCTATGAGTCTGCTGCCACCAGAAAGTTCTTGAAGGGTAGAACCGAAGCTGGTAGATCCGTTTCGATTGAATCCAAGGCGTTTGTTGAAACTTGGACCAACCCAGATGCAACTGTCTCCGAAAAGGTGGCTGCTTTCCAGGCTGCCTGCAAGCAGCACGTTGTTACGTTGTCTGAAGCTGCTGATGGTAAGGGAGTTGACCGTCACTTGTTTGGCTTGAAGCAAATGTTGGCTCCTGGTGAAGAAGTGCCAGAAATCTTCAAGGATCCAGTTTTCAGCTACAGTTCCAAGTGGTACATCTCATCTTCCCAAGTTCCTTCTGAGAACTTCCAATCTTGGGGTTGGTCGCAAGTTATTGATGATGGTTTCGGTTTGGCTTACTTGGTTAACAATGACTGGCTTCATGTCCATATTTCTTGTAAGAAGGATAATGGTTTGAGATCTGACCATTTGAAATGGTACTTGATTGAGTCTGCCAACGAAATGAAGGACGTCTTGACCAAGGGATTGTTGGAACCACAAGCCAAGTTGTAATTTGTTCTTTTAACGAAGTTAAAATCGAGTTCTGAATTACCCCAGAAAATATTTATTTAAACATTAGTAGAAGGTATAAACATGATTAATTGATGAATTGAATTTTTAAACGAGAGAATTTAACGGAATAAAAAAAATGCAACATAAATTCACAATAAGTCCAGCAACCCCACAAGTTCCCCCATGAGACTCAAGTATTCTTGGATGAAGGAGTTGAATACCCACCAATTACCAAAACTATTATGGGTTTCTGGGTCATTCAGGCTCAGCAGCAACTGTGTCTGTTGTTGCTTCAAGAATATGTATTTGAGGATATCATTCAACACGAAGTTAATGAAATTATTGTAGATTAGAATGGGGTATTTGGACTTGAAGTGGCTTGACAATAGTCTCTTATCGATAAGACTGATTAACGAGTATAATTTTGCCAATTCCTTGGAAGTGAGCAAGGTATCAGACTTTGCTTCATCTGCTTCCAGGGGAATTGTGGGTGAATCGACCGATGAACTGCTGCTGGAACGATCAAAATTGGTTTCGTTCAAAAATGCTAAAAGATCATTCTTAAAAAATTCGTCTATGATGTTTATCTCCTGGTTAATGAAGTTCATGGACATCGATGATTTAATATCACTGTTGATTTCAGGATCAAAGTTGTATCCTATCAAGGTGTACACCAAATCATTCGATAATATGTCGTTCTTAAAACTGAAATTGATATCCCCCAACGAGTTTGTGGCCAAATTCGAATTTAAGTTGAGCAAGAAACTGTCATCGTCCTGGGTATCTTCTAGTTTAACTGATGACTGACTGTTTACCTTCAAAAAACTCTCTATATCAACTGACATAACCGATTTCGTATTTTCTTTAATTATCAACTTAATAAAGGTAATAAGCAAATCGTTAAGGTTGATCATCTTCTTCAATAATATTAGAAATATGGTTGAGTTACTAACACTGAACTTCGGTGAATTAATTCGTCTCAACTCGGTATTGAAATTATTGATTAAATGCAATAAGTTGATCCTCAAATTCTTGAGAAAGCTGATATCAGCAGATGATTTGATCAACATAAGATAGGGCAAAATTTCAATAAGAATTATTAAATATAAACTCAAGTCTGTATCTTTGGTGGTATCCGCTTGACTCAAGGGAACTATTAATTCTTTCATTAAGTTGTGCATGAGATTTGAGTTTTCTACCAACCGATCTCCGTTGAGGAACACCTGGTGGATTGCTTCTCGTGATATATGTGGATTGCCAGAATATACCTTAATTCTTATATCGTTGAACCAGTTTTCTTCGTCGTTTAAAATTGTGAAATTATCATCATTCGGGTATTTCAAGAATGGTTTTATAAACGAAAGATTGGGACTCGATATCTGATTGCTTTCATTAAATACAACAGGCTCATTTGTAGGTTCGACGGTCACCTCAGGTTCTTCGATCTTAATCTTTGATTTGCTGGCTGATTTCTTGTGAGATTTCTTCGAAGGTGCTGCTGGTCTGGCAAGCTTCCTTTCACCGTTAAAAAGATCATTCAAATCAATGAGTTCGTATTTGTCACAAATATCACGTATTTCGTCGTCAATGATATTCTCATTCCAAATTACCCCCAAATAATTGTATTTAGACTCACCTCTGCTACCAAGACGTTTGATCACCAAGTTAGGGTATACCAACTTGATCAATTTTCCAAGTTTAGATTGACCGAGAATGAGTTTCTGTTGCTCATTTGTTGTATTGGATGAACTTGGGTATTTCAATATAAGCTTCTGGCAAATGATGTAGTAAGTCTTGTAAATGGAGAAACGAGGGATGGTGTGCTTCTGCGGTTCTTCGTCCGAGTCTTCTGGGAGTTGAACCAATACGTCGACCAATATCTTTATTGCAAGAAATGTCCGTAATAATTCGTGATAGTTTATATTGGTCAACTTATTATCCTTCTCTGAGAAGTTCGGTAAATAATGCAAGAGCATGTCGGGGTGCTTAAATACGTTAAGCAATTGATTGATGGTATCCAACGAGTTGTTAATGCTGATTTCTGAGTTGAACGTCTTATCGAGTTTTTGCAGCAGGTGTATTTGTAGTAAGGAATGCAATTTATCATGGTTGTATAGGAGATTATAGAAGTCGTCAATGGATAAGGCATTATTAATCTTGAATAAGACTGTGAGTAAGTATGTGTTAACGTTAGATCCGTCTACAGTGGATCCGTCATCAGTTATGAGTTTGATGAGAAGGTCTTGCAAGTTATTGCCAGATATTTGGACCGGTTGTGGGACCAGTGCCTGCTGCTGTTTCTTATCCTCATTGAGATTGAACAAGTTGAAATGGGATGAAATCGATAACTGGTTCTTGTTGTGAGTCTTGATATGGTCAGGCTTATGCTGCTGTTGCTGTTGTTGTTGTTGAAGTTGTTGTTGTTGTTGATGTTGATGTTGAGGGTGGGGAGGAGGCGCAGGGGCCGAAGCCGGAGCTGTGTATTCAGGAATCTTAGGGAAAGTGTAGCCCATGTTCTCTACATAACTTGTTGGAGGGTGCGAGGTATATTGCGAAGAAGAAGGCATGGGCTGGAAACTTGGAGACGTGATGTAAGGGTTGGTGTGGTCGTGATGGGTGGGGGTGGAGTGGTAGGGGTTCGATACCTGACTAGAGTAGTTGAAGTATGTGGAGGACGGAGCGTTCATGCCAGAGGAAGACGAAGAAGTCATGACTATTGGGTGTGACTTCCTTCGGGTGTCGTGGTCAAAAACTAACGGAGCCTCTTTCTTGATTGGTGAGCTGTGAATCGAGTGGTTCTGGTGACCTATGTCATCATTTAAATCGTTATCGTTCGTGTCATCATCTTGGACTAGGCCAGGGAACTGTGTGGATCTGTGTTGCTGTTGGTGCTGCTGTTGGTGGGAATGTTGAGGTGGCGGAAAGGAGAAGTTGGGATTGAAATCAGAGGTGTCATATACTATGGGTGGCGGCTGCTGATCAGGCTGTGGGGGTTGGAGTTGATCCGAGAAGTAATAACCGATGTTCAGAAGGGACAGTTTCTGTCGCTTATGTGAGTGGTAATTGGATCGCTTTGACATGGGACATGGATGCTAGGATTTGAATTCTTGTAACTTGGATGGGATCAGACTTTTTTAGCTTAAAACGAGCAGTCGAATACCAAAACAATATGAAATGAGAGAGAATGTAGGATTATCAAATGCGGATTTTGTTAAAAGTGGACTTTGGTCGTGGGGGGGATAACGGGTGTGTATCTTTTTGGGCTTACGGGGGCGGCAGGACGGTAACTAGGCAAGCGTAGCAGTGTGGGAAGCTGAGGTGCGCACATCCATTTATTTGAGGAGAAACTGATCAACCACACCACTCCGGCAATCTACAAGGACTAGGAAACAGCAACCAAAGATACTAGAGACGTTTGGTCCCGTAACAAGACTAGATTTCCCGAACGCATGAAATTTTAGTATATTGTTGTTTACTGTGATGGTCGTCTAATTGACGAGTCGTTTTCAATAATATTACTATTTCTGGTAACTTCTTAGATTGATAAACAAAACAAATATACTGTATGCGTTTTAACTCAAGGCGTGCTTCAGCATCCTTCTAGGTCATTATAACCGGCAAAGAAAACGCCACACGATTTATCACGTTGCCGGTCAGTATGTACAATGTTTTTTTTTAATTATTTTTGGCAACCTTCTTTCTGCTACACTCGAGTAACGTCACCTCAAACCAATGACCTAATTTAAGCGACACTTCACTGCCCCTCTGTGCCTGCGTATGACCCGTCTCGGATGCGACACACCTGTACGCAAGACTTTGTACGCAGCCCTGTGGGTATTGCCGAAAGCTTAAAGTTTTTCTTATTGCTTAGTATTATATAACGTCCATGCCCATTAAGCAGTACAGGAGGGGTGAAGTAATGCAAAAGAAGGAATTCTACGCCTTGATAAGGAGTTAGTGGGGGAGAAAATAGTGGAATTTATAAGGAGGGGAACCGAATTCTATAGATCACTTTTAAATTATATTTTTTGAGGAGCTGTTTATCATTCGGTGTTTGCACGACCCTGCAGATCAATGAGATACCGGCACGTGGTCTGTATCATGTGTCTGTGGTCACATGCTAGAAATCTGGGGTGATTGCCCAATTTGGGGTCTTCAGCGGAAGCGCAAGTAGTTTCCTCTTTGGTTTTTGGGTAAAAGCGATGGTATTTATAGATCGAAGGGAATCTCCATTTAGTCTCGCTCAAAGGACTAATGACTCATCATAAAGTGATTATCATCGGTGGTGGGATGGCCGGAATCAAGACGGCCATCGACTTGTACTACAATGGCGTTGAAGACTCGCTCATCTTAGAGGCGAGGAATCGTTTGGGCGGTCGTCTTTTATCGGCCAAGTCGCAAAATGGTGCTGATTCCCAAACCAAGTACGATTTTGGAGCGCTGTGGTTCCATGACGCCCTCAAAAACCCACTTCTTGACAAATCCATTAAGAAGGGGAACGTTAAATTCCACTTCGACGACGGCAAACACGTATTTTTGTCAAAGGAATCGAGACAAATTCCTAGCTCCGATTTCGATCAGGTACTTGAAGAAGTATGGACATATGCCGCCATGGTGTACGAATTGAACCCAGAGAAACCCGATATTTCAGTCAAGGCATTATGTGACGAATATATTGCTGCTAAAAAGCATCTTCTCACTCCTCAGCAGCACAAGTATGCTCCAGCAGCTGTGCGTATGTGGGCAGAAATGTGGCTCGGTGAATCATGGGACAAAGTCTCAGCTAAATATACATCCACTTCCGGTCATTTGGGACGTAATGCCTTTGTCACCAATGGATTCACTACCGTATTCAACAACGAGGTTGAAGAGTTGCCAACTACGTACCGCGACAGAAATATCCGCTTGAACACCCAAGTTGTGATGGTGGACTATACCAGCACAAGAAAGATTAAATTAACTACGAAACAGGCAGAAGAATTTACTTGTGACTACTTGGTTGTTACCATTCCACAAAGCTTGTACAGAATAAATGACCGCCAGGACCCAAATTATTTGCATTGGGAGCCAGCATTGCCTCATCGTTTTACTGAAATAATCCCCCATATGGCTACAGGTTCATTGGGTAAAGTCGTATTTGAGTTTGATGAATGCTTCTGGCCCAAAGATGTCGACAGATTCTACACTTTTGGTGAGTCTAGTGGTTCCTTAACACCTCGGGCGTGGGATTTCCCCAGTCTTTTCGTGAATTACAAGAATCTTGCGAATACAAACACGTTAGTTGTGCTTACACTGAACCCTATCACTTCCTACATCGAAAATTTGGATGAATCAGAAAAGAAAACCAAAATTTGGAACTTGTTCGAGCCTGTAATTAAACAGTTTTCTCTCGTTGACAAGATTCCTGCTCCCAGAAACATCTTGCACACCCCTTGGAATCAGGACAAACTTACTCGTGGTGCTTACTCCGTTACTGCGGTTGGACTGGTTGACCCCAGCGACATTATCCAGCCATTTATTGATGGAATCGAGGGAAGAATCCGGTTTGCAGGAGCAGAAACAATCGATGACAGTAGCGAAGGTTGTGCCCACGGTGCGTGGTTTACCGGTCAGAGAGAAGCCGCTAATATTTTGCGTCTGATCGCAGCGGAAGGTCTCACTAGTAAGTTGTAGTGTAGACTTTTTTTCTTTTTTTAGGTAGGTAGGATATGAAAAAAAAAAAATTAAACATCTCGCTCCACGTGAATAAAAATTTATCCCCATAAAATCTTATAGTCCTCCATCGCCCGATTAGAATGCCGAGCTCCCAGAACTCGATCAAGTTGATAGCGGGTAACTCACATCCCAAGTTGGCTGAAATGGTATCACAGAAGCTTGGGATCCCGTTGGCACGGGTTGGTGCGTTCCAGTACACGAACAAGGAAACGGCAGTTGCTGTTGGTGAATCGGTGAGAGACGAAGATGTCTACATTATCCAGACAGGATGTGGGGAAGACCGGATCAATGACTACTTGATGGAGCTCTTGATAACTATAAATGCATGTAAGATCGCCAGTGCTAGACGTATTACAGCTGTTATTCCAAACTTCTTCTATGCAAGACAAGATAAGAAAGACAAGTCCAGAGCTCCCATCACCGCCAAAGTTATTGCCAATTTGTTACAGACCGCTGGATGTAACCATGTCATCACGCTAGACTTGCATGCATCTCAGATCCAAGGTTTCTTCCGGGTTCCAGTTGACAACTTGTACGCAGAACCATCGGTCTTGAGATACATTCTGGAAAACTACGATACCAAGGACCTTATTATTGTATCTCCAGATGCTGGTGGAGCCAAGAGAGTGGCATCTATTGCTGATAAATTAGACGTGAATTTTGCTTTGATCCACAAGGAAAGACAAAAGGCCAATGAAGTGTCACGTATGGTATTGGTTGGAGATGTCTCTAACAAGGTCTGCTTGTTAATCGATGACATGGCCGATACCTGTGGTACATTGTGCAAGGCAGCAGATGTCTTGCTTGGTAATGGTGCTCAAAAAGTCGTTGCCATTGTTACTCATGGTATATTTTCCTCAAATGCCATAGAAAAGTTGAACAAATCTAACGTTGACAAAATCATCTGTACCAACTCGTTACCGTTGGAAGACAAGTTGGTTCACTGCCCTAAGTTGGAACTTATCAATATTAGTGCTACATTGGCTGAAGCCATTAGAAGATTGCACAACGGTGAAAGTGTCAGCTACCTCTTCAACAACGCCCCAGAATAAAATCCTCATTAATATATGTATGTAACACTCTAATTTCAATTCAAAAGACTTCTTCAGTAGCCTCAACTAAGTACCACACAACACCTACACTTAGCTGGAATGGATTTTCGGTCTTTGTTGTTGACTCCTCCACTTTGTGCTCCGTGATTTTCGTCAATCTCCCAACCATCCAATCTTTGTCCCGCGAATCCAACCCACTTTTTATGTCCAAGAAGTAGTGAGGAGCTCCAATATTGAAGGCAGCCCATGGTTGTATTTCATTGTCGACGTCATGGGCTCTATCAATTTGGGTTGGTAAAAACAACACCAAATCGTCTGTCTGAAAACCAGTAACAGAAATCTTCGTCTTAGCCCGTTTCACAAGTTTTAAAATGTCTTGTTGTTTAAGCTTGTTCTCTTTGGTCTGTCTTTTGGCAAATCCCTCGACATCCCTGAATCTCCGACTGACAGCATTCAAAAAGAACCTGTTAGTGCCTTCTTCTTGCATCTGTACATTCTCTTTGAAGGAAATCAACTTGGTAAACCTTTCCAAATCCTGTCTGTGCTCACTTACTAAGGTTATCAATCTAGTTTGTTTCTCGCTACGTTCATCATCACTGGCAACTGAATCAGGTCTATCTGTGTTGGGTACAACAAAGTCTGAGATCCATTTCATTTGCTCTGAAATTTCCTCTATGACTTTTGAAGACGGCTTTTGAACAGAAATAATCAGTTCGTTAGCTTCATCGGCCTTCTTTGGCCGTAATCCCTTAACTCGGGTTATCTTGAACACCTCTTCTTCTTTGACCAAGAGTAACCCCATAGACTCAAGAACAAAACAGAATTCCAAGAAATATTCAAAGCAGGTTTCCACCAATTTCTTTACATCGCTCATCATTATTTCAATGGTATCATTTAAGTCATTTATCAATGACTCGTTATTCTGCTGTCTTGTTTGAGCAATCTCCATCAACCCTTCGTAATCTTCAGTAACTTCATCAATCTTTGAGTTTAATGTCTTAATATCGTTTTCAAAAACATTTCGTTCCTTTGCAAATTCAAACTCTTTCGAGGATAAATTTGATAATAGGTCGTTCTTCATGTTATTCGCATCGTTCAATTCCTGGCGTAATTCATTAGTTAGCTTCATAAATTGGTTAATCTCTTTAAGAGATTCAGAGTTAAGTTTGGTTAAACTTGAAATTTCAGATTGTTGTTCCGATATCTTAGAATCCCTTGATTCTATCTTCTGAGTCAAATTATCAACCTGCTTGGTTTCAAGTTTATTATCCAACTTGTAAAGACGAAATTGCTCTTCCTTTTGTTCCAATTTTGCTTTTGTTTCAATCTGTTCCTTCCGTAAGGCATCAAGTTCTTGCTTCATTTCTTCAATAATCAATTTCTGCGATTCATTATTGGCTTCATGTTGCCTGTTAAGTTCCTTCAATGCTGCATTTTCTTCCGTTAAAAGTTGCTTCTCTTCGGTGTATCTTGCAACCTCTTTCTTTAATCTGATATTGTCAAGATGCTTATCTAGGCCAGTTGTGTCAAGTACCTTTGATTGACTAGGGGATTCTTTCGCGTTTGTTGTCGTATTGCGCCTTTGCAAAAGCTTGGTTGGATCTGTGGGCAGAGGTGAGGTCTTCTTCGCATTGAGAATCAAGCTAGCTCTATTATCATTTGATTGATTTTGGGATGTGGTTACCGGCCAGTTGGTAATGTTTTTGTACTGCTGTTGGTGCAACAAATTCTCCAATTTTCTTATTCGAGACTTCAAACCTTTAACAAGACTCAAATCAAGATCTTCGTCTTTTTCTTCATTGATAGATCTTTCTTCATTCTGGATGGAAGTCACAGTGCTTAATGCACTAACCATTTTGCTTATTTTCTTCATATTGTTAGTTGAACGAACCAAATCCTTGTAATTCTTGTTTAATAAAGAAACAAAATTCTGCGACAAGGAAGATGATTCGATTAACTCAATGTATTTGAGAATGTCATCTCTTTCGATATTAATATCGTTCAAAATACTAAATTTATCGTTTCGATTTCCAACCAACGTCACATCAATATTAGGAAGAATAGAATTCAACGGTTCTTCGTTCAACATGACAAGAAAGGTTCCAAATTTCTTTATCCAGATCTTACGAAAGATCTTTTCGTGATTGATAATAGCTGATAACTGCTCAGACACGTTTCCAACTACACCTTTAGAATAAAAGTCATACCATTCAAATTGTCTCCGCTTTTCTATCATGACAAACCCGAAAAGTAAGGGTAAATCTATGCATAATGATAGGTAGTCTTCTTCTTTTTTGACCCGATTTATAGTTTCAAACGTGATCTTTTCCGTGTCAGAAGATGACGAGGCGGTATCAGATGGTGCTGTCATAATGTGGAGATCATTTTTCACGTTTACAATTTTAAGTTGCAAATTGGCGATACTGCTAAATACCAGTAAGCTCTCGCTAATTAATCTCTCCTTAAACTCTTGTAAAGTTTTGTGATACGTGTGGATATCACTAGCTTGTTTAAATATTTTTGGTGCATACTCGTCCCGGTGTGTTTTGAAAATTGCATTTAAATCGACGGAAGTGGTAGTCGTTAATTTATCTAAATCTGAATTGATTAGGTTCGACAACCGTAGAATTTCTTCTAGCAACTTATTATTGCTGTACCCCTTAAATGCCATAATCGATTGGTTCCTCAAGTTAGCAATCAGTTTATCTACTGATGACCTTTCCTCGCTAACCACACCGATGGCTTCACCCATTTGATTAAACCGGTTAACAATTTCGGGAAGGTTTCTCGCTATGTACTCAGCAGCGGAGTTTAACTTCTTGGAATCCAAAAAGTTCACAAACGAAATTGGATGCTCCTTGATAGTAAATTTTGGGAATTTTGCAAGGGTTTTGTAGTAGTCAACCCATGACTTATGCAAGGTTTTAAGGTTAATTAGTTTGATATGGTTCATATAGTTGGAAAAGTTCTTTTCAATATCACTGGTGAAGTTGGTAACAAACTGAAAGATAAGATCTAGCGAACGGAAGATTATATTGATTTCTGAAACGAGGAGCTTACACTGTTCCTCCAAGTGAGTTGAATCATTTACCAAGGCTCGGGACCAGCCCTGAATGATCTTTAAATTGGAACTAGCCAGGGACAGAAGTGCTGCTAATGGTTTGGGTGCGGTCGACTTGCCGATCCCGGATAAGTACCGGGACGCTTTGGAATCTCCAGTAAATAATTTCTTGTCGTAAACAAAGACATCGTTGAGTTCATTGATAATCTGGAAATTCAACTTGATACCAAACGAGGTGAGAATAAATAGATTATCGATATTGTCAATGTCAAATGACTGTGAAACATAGGTTTTAAAGGCTGCTAAGGTATGGAATCGTACCGGCTTCGGAGTTTTAATCAGTCTTCCCGTATGTGAATTGTATATGACAAGATAATTTATCTCTGGCATCTTTCACTCCCGTTATCAATCAACTATCAAAGGTGATTCAAATCAATTAAGAGGAAGGTTGCAGTTGCCACCATTAATAGTCTTATGCGGATACTCCATTTTGGAGCCATTTTGAATATGTGCAGGATTTGGGCCGATAGCAGTCCCTTATTAGAATACATCATTTCCACACTGTATAAGACAGACTACAAATATCAAAACAAAGAGAGAAATGCATATTTGGTCATGGTACCAAAGAATTCCTTGTATATCTAGCAGCAATTTATTGCTTTTCATTCCAATGTATGGGTAGTAACTAGGGGAGAATGTGATTTAGGTGTGTCTCCTGCATGTAATTGTGGGAGATTCCAGGATTTCTGGGAATTTGTGCTTGCATCTGCCAGAGTTCATCATCAAAACATGTTGGATAGCACGTCACTCGAAATCATTTCTCGATTCAAACAAGCTGTATTGACGAAGTCATTACCTCTGGAAGGCGCGAACCTTATCAGTAATAATCGTGGCACGAAGTTGGCTCTGATGTCCTCCTCGCTCGATACGTTGAAGACCAAGGTAGTGGAATATGACGGGGTTAACCACTTGGTACTAACAAATGGTAAAATAGAGAGAAGCAACTATCGTAATAAGAGGAAATGGAAGGATTTCTATAGAGAGCAACAAAGTGCTGACGGTGAACAAGGAGACGCTGATGGTGCAGAAGATGACGATGACAACGAGGATGACGAAGAAGAAGACCAAGAAGACGAATATGACGACGTTGATGATGATGATGACGAAGATGATGAACAGCATCCTTTTAAGAAACTCAAACTAGCTGATATTTTATCACCCCTCAACCATCCTTCCGAATTAGTATCTCATCCCGCAGTGCTGAGAACGTATAAACTGACAATATTTAGCAAATTAGCGCTGGAGTTGATCGACCTGATTGAGGTAGAACAAGAAAACCTCAACTGGTTGAATAAGTTACTTCAGGTATTAAATGGAGAAGATTGGTTCTATTTGTTGGAAGAGAACTTAGGACTCGCCAAATACGATCACGGTTTGGATGACGACAAGAAAGAAGAAAAACCAGTGAGTAATGCAGTCAAGGGTGAAGATGGTGTCACAGATCCGTTTTTCCAGTTACCGGAAGCCCTCAAGAAATACGAGGCTCGACAACTTCAATTTGAATCCGACGATGAGTTGACACAATTGAAGGATGAATTGATCAATTACTTACAGGTGAGTATCCAGAGACAGCACGAATACATCAAGAACTTGTCCACACTCAGAAACGGCATTGTGAGGGCCGAAAGACTAAAGAAAGATTTGTTGAAGTGGGGCAAAGAAATGCATGACAAGAAGTCTAGTTGAAAGCATGCTTACCAGAAAAGTTTTTCCGTCTTGTATTATTACCTTAACATTAGAAATACACAGTCAAACGACTCTATAAACATTACTCGTCTTCATCGAACTTTGGAGCCAAGTAGAATCTCAAGTATCCGCCGACGTCCAATTTGTATTCGAACAAGGCAGGGGTCTTGTCGGCCAACTTGATGGTGATTGTTCCGGACAAACTGGTGGCCTTAATAATATCGTTCAAGTACTTCAAACCAAAGGTCAAGTCAACAGGGTTGTCCAAATGGACATTCACACTTTCTTCAGGTCTGTCCATGTCAGTGTAAGGTTTGACGACAACACTACCCGTACCGGATTCACCTTCGGATGCAAACTTCACTGAGTCCTTGGTGACAATGATATTCAACGATTCACTCATGTTCTTCAAGTCTTTGACAACCTTGGCAAACTCGGCAGAAGACATTGTTATAACAGTATCGTATTCCATGTCATCAATCTTGAGGAATTCAGAATCGATGTTCATCAATTTTAACGAGTATTCCGACACTCTTTCCTTCTTCTTGTCTTCAAAGATGGTCATGACCGAATCAGGGGAATCTTCGGCTAAGAGGGTCAAGTAATCTTCGTTGTTACCACACTTAATGATCTTGGAGAACGATTCCAAGTCGATCCCCAAAGTGACATCTCTGTCACATCTGTATTCACTGAAAGCAGTTTGGCCCACCAACAATGACACTAACAACACTCTGGAGTCGTCAACGGCTTGAACCGTAATACCGTGTTCAGTACAGTTGAAGTTACATAACTTGACACAGTCCTTGATGGAGTCAACAATTTTCTTCAAGAGGGTGGATTCGTCAAATTTACCTTCAAGCATGGTGGATAATTCAATTGGTAGAGAGATAAAGATTCGTGGTGGAAAATTGTCCCGTTTTATATACGCGTCAAACGCGTCTGAAAAAAAAAACTAAAAACCAGGACCGCAAAATCGGTTCCTTTAATGTTGTAAATAAAAGTTACCTGCTTGGTTATTACGTTTGCTTTATTATATTGAAGGAATAATGTTTTATATGGTTAAAAAGATGTAGAGTATTACTTTGCGTGGAAGTTGAAGTTATTATAAACTTGAATTCTGTAAACTTGAATTCTGTAAGAAAATGTAACTAAAAATCTATGGACAATTATGAAAAATTGTAATTATTTGAGGATTTATCAGAAATTAAGCATAAGTTACACTGTTCATTAAATATTTAACTAAGTTACAATTGATGGCAAGAAGGCAATTCTCTTGCCACTCTTATCGGTCAACGGAAGAATCAAGCGGTATGCATCGTGTGTGTTTAAGTAGTAGCGGTATAGACGTTTTGTACGCAAGAAACCTAAGCTCTCGTATAACTTGAGTGCACCCTTGTTGCTGACCTCAGTTTCCAACATGATTTCATCAACATTGTCCCATTCGATCATGTTTTTGATGGAAATCTGGACCAAGTTCGAGGCGATACCGCGGTTTCTATATGTTGGATCGATGACAAGCATGCCAATATAGCCACGCATACGGACATTACGATGTGGTTCAGCTTTGGAAATAATAACTCCAATAATCTTTGTGCCTGATTTCACGGTATAGCAGTACTGTGGCCAAGTATTGAGGAAGTACCAGTAGACATAGATCGAGTATGGTTCAGAGAGGTGCTCAGATATAAGATCGGAAATCTGCTGAAACTCACTTTGGTCACTAATATTGAACTTATGGTACGGAAGCCCGTCTATGGTAGTAATGAGCATCGAGGACTGTATACTAATACAACCACTGAACCGAGACCATAAAAACCTACACAGCACTTTCCTCAGTCAACAGTTGGCGATCGTTAAAAAATGGTCCACAAGGAGTGCACACAATCTTGCTTTTTTTTTTTGCTCCTGTATTTTTGTTTGCGATTTTGTTCGCACCCACGCACCCACGCACGCAACTCAAATCCTCATAATCTAAGTGGGGTGATGGCGGTGTTCAGTGGTCTCATGTCAGGCAATGCATTCCTGTACAGGATGTGGGTACAAGATCTTTTTGGTGGAAGATTCGGAGAGGTTTTTATAAGCCTTGGTTTAGAAACCGATGCCGAAGGTACCTGTAGGAGTGTTGCCCCAGAACCTCATTAACCGAAATTAAATTAATTGCGTCGGCCAGACGGGTCTGGGCCTTTTTTTTCTTTGACTGGGGGAGGAGGCCCATCCCGGAAATGCACGGGAGTCACTACTGAACCCGGGAAATAGACCCTCACCACGGTACCGAATCGTATTTTAATGCATGTATACATCAATCCTCTCCTGGTTGGGATTCTCTGTTTTCTTGCTATGACGACATCAGGTGTCCAATCGTGCCGGAAATAAATAAGGAACTGCACAATGATGACATCTGATGGCCCCGGATGGATGTGTTCCTTTTCGGAGTTTTTTTTTTCATGCCAACGGACCACCGCACGCGAAAAAAACATGGCCCCGTAGTATATAAAGCCGGGGAACCGCCCACCACCGCCCTTTCTGGTTTTCTCTTCTACATTATACTTATTAAATTAAACCATGTCTGCTGTTCTCAAGAAATCCGGTGTCATCTACGGTGACGATGTCCGTCAATTGTTCTTGTACGCTCAAGAAAAGGGCTTCGCCATTCCAGCCATCAACGTCACTTCTTCTTCCACCGTCGTTGCTGCCTTGGAAGCTGCCAGAGACAACAAGTCCCCAATCATCTTGCAAACCTCTCAAGGTGGTGCCGCTTACTTTGCCGGTAAGGGTGTTGCTAACAAGGACCAAGAAGCTTCTATCGCTGGTTCCATCGCTGCCGCCCACTACATCAGAGCCATTGCTCCAACTTACGGTATCCCAGTCATCTTGCACACTGACCACTGTGCCAAGAAGTTGTTGCCATGGTTTGACGGTATGTTGAAGGCCGACGAAGAATTCTTTGCTGCCAACGGTACCCCATTGTTCTCCTCCCACATGTTGGATCTCTCTGAAGAAACCGACGACGAGAACATTGCTACCTGTGTCAAGTACTTCACCAGAATGTCCAAGATGGGCCAATTCTTGGAAATGGAAATCGGTATCACCGGTGGTGAAGAAGATGGTGTTAACAACGAACACGTTGAGAAGGACGCTTTGTACACTTCCCCAGAAACCGTCTTTGCTGTCCACGAAGCTTTGGCTCCAATCTCTCCAAACTTCTCCATTGCTGCTGCTTTCGGTAACGTTCACGGTGTCTACAAGCCAGGTAACGTTGTCTTGAGACCAGAAATCTTGGGTGACCACCAAGCTTATGCTCAAAACAAGACTGGTTCTGCTTCTAAGCATCCATTGTTTTTGGTCTTCCACGGTGGTTCTGGTTCTACCCAAAAAGAATTTGACACCGCCATCAAGAACGGTGTTGTCAAGGTCAACTTGGACACTGACTGTCAATATGCTTACTTGACCGGTATCCGTGACTACGTCTTGAACAAGAAGGACTACTTGCTTTCTCAAGTTGGTAACCCAGATGGTGAAGACAAGCCAAACAAGAAGTACTTTGACCCAAGAGTCTGGGTCAGAGAAGGTGAAAAGACCATGAGCGCTAGAATTGCTGAAGCTTTGGAAATCTTCCACACCAAGAACCAATTGTAATTTGTACGATACATAACGAATTGATCATTTATTATTATACAATATGTACAGAGAGTGCCTCTGCCTTTCTTTTCGGGGCGGGGGTGCTCTTTTAGTTTTGAACTGGTTTCCGGTTCCTCATTTCTTCAACTTTGTCGTACTGTTTCATATTATTAAACAAGTCCAACCGTTTCTCTTGAAAGTTTGTACCGACCATCGCATTAGCATGAACGTACTTGGCCACACACCTGTCGATACATGAAGCTTCGCCAGTGGCCAAATCGTTTTCACCATATTCGTGACCGAGGCACTTGGTAGCACACGTACTGAGAAGCTTGTTGAATGTGGCGGCGGTGGCGTTGAATTGGACCTCTGCAAGCCGGATCTTCTGCTCATCCACGTTGGCTTGCGAGTACTGGGCCAGGGAGCCCATAAACAACGACATAGTGGAAGGAAGTTTAGATGGAAGATGGAGATGAATTTTTTCGACCAGAAACTTTTCGCACAGATATTCCCCGGTGAGGCGAAATGGATACAATACCACCTGAGATCAAGGAAATCGAATTGTAGACGAAAATACTCCGAAAGCCAAAGGTTATTTTTATAGTTATTAATCGTGTAGGCAACAATAACTAATTGGTTAGACTGGAAAACCCCTTTTGAGGAACGATAAGATAATGAAGGAAAGTATTCTTCATGGACAGATTTCAGCTTCTGCGCGAAAAACGATTAGCCTTTCTCACCTAATGCACATTCTTCTTACCAACGACGACGGCCCACTAGACGATAAGGCCTGCCCCTACTTTAAGTACTTGGTTGATGAGATCAACCGTTCTACCGATTGGGACTTATCGATTGTTGTACCTAACCAACAACGTTCGTGGATCGGCAAGGCTCATTTTGCAGGGAAGACCTTAGAATCTACATATATCTACACCAAGGAATCAACCAACACGAATGATTCAAATATCAATGCTTTTAAAGGTCCATATGACACTCCTCAGCCACAGTTTTCTGACCATCAGGAATGGTGCTTAATCAACAGTACTCCAGCAGCTTGCGCTGACGTTGGAATCCATCACTTATACCAAAGCAAACCTAAGGTTGATTTGGTAGTTAGTGGTCCTAATTTTGGCAAGAATTCAAGTAATCTTTACATCCTTGCCAGTGGGACCGTGGGAGCTGCCATGGAAGCTGTGACACATGGCTATAAGGCTATTGGATTGAGCTATGCTTTCTTCTCACCCCATCACGACCACGATGTATTACGTGAAGCTGCACGAATTTCTGTCAAGCTCATCGCTCGGCTATACCGAGAGTTACAGCTGAGACCAGATGTGGATTTGTTCTCAGTCAACGTCCCGTTGCTCAAATCGCTCAAATTGAACCTGACCAAAATCAAGTACGCCCCAATCTTGAAGAACAACTGGAAATCAATTTACACTCCAGTCGAGGAGAACGGCAGAACTAAATTCATCTGGACACCCGACTTCGATTCAGTCAATGATGAGGGACTCGCTGATTTTACCCACAGCGATAGCCGTGTGATCTTCAACGAAGAAATTAGTGTTACTCCAATGAAGGCCGAATTTAGAACGGTGACTCCGCTTGAAGGCGAAATCACCTTGGATGATGAACCGGAAGATATCCACTTTTTAATCACAATCCCAGAAGAAGCGTACATTTACCAACCATTGGTAGATGCATTTAAGCAGCTCTCGATAAACATCACTAACGACCGGAAGATCTTGAATCAAATAGCAACCAACAGTTCGATGAAGGTATTTCATTACGGTGAGTATGAAGACTTAGATATTGATTTAATTGGAGAATATCCTCGTCAATATTTCTTACCATCGTATATCTACAGAAAGGCTTTGATCAGAAAGCACTACTTGGCCAATACCATAAACTACTACACTGCTAAAAATCCTAATTCGATCTTGAAGAGAGCAGTACCGGAAAGTTACCGAATTGAGGTGGACTACGCTGAATTCTTGGACGATGCATTGGACGAAGCTTACGAACTACGCGATGAAATCAATACAGGTGAAATGACCTGGATTCTTAAGCCTAGCATGAGTGAAAAGGGACAGGGAATCAGAGTTTTCCGTTCAGTTCAACAGTTACAGGATATCTTTGATTCGTTTGAACAAGACGAAGATGAGAATGAAGAAGATGAAGACGACGATACAAATGGGGTTATTGTATCCCAGTTACGTCATTTTGTTGTTCAAGAATACAAGAATCAGCCATTACTACTTGAAGCCTACGATAACAAAAAGTTCCACTTGCGTACCTATGTTGTGTGCCAGGGAGATTTGAAGGTATATGTCTATAAGAACATCCTTACATTGTTTGCTGACACTCCATACGCGACACCTGAAGAAACGGAGGAAGCAATTGATATGGCAGGACATTTAACCAATACTTGTCTTCAGGGCGAATCGCCATTGGTGGTTCCATTCTGGGATTTGCAGCAATTGACTCAGGACCAAAAGAACTCGATCTTTGAACAAGTGGGTGAAATCACAAAGGAATTGTTCAAGGCTGCAACCAGTGTAGATAAGATGAATTTCCAGCCCATGGCCAATGCCATTGAGTTGTTTGGGATCGATTTCTTGGTGAATAGCGACCGATCTGTAACTCTATTGGAGGTTAATTCTTACCCTGACTTCAAGCAAACTGGAGATGACTTGAAACAACTTATTGTTGAGTTATTTGACCGTACTGCTAAAGAAATTGTTGCTCCCTTGCTTACAGGTGACCCGGTAAACACCAATGAGTCCAGTTTACGCTTGGTATGGGACCAAGATGTATAATGAATTGAATATAAGAGGCACTGCATAGAATATGATTTTTTCTTCTTCTAGTAATTTCTCTCTCCGGTATAGGTACTGTAAGATACCTGTACACAAGCAATTTCATCTTGGCATATTCATAATTACAATAATGATCGACCACAATTGTGGCTAGTAAGTTCCCAGAAATTTCTTCCTTGAGTAGCACAGGGATCAAGAGATAATAAAAAAAGTATGCTCGTGTGTATAAAACCGTAATTTTTTTTTTTTGTACTTTGCTCTTCTCTGCTTTTTTAGTACTGTCCACCGTTGCTGCCGTTGAAGGTAACTGGTCAGGCGAAAAAATTTTCAGCGTTCAAAACGATCATGAATTTGTGCGGGACACACCCATGTGAGAAATTGGCAATTGTTCAGCGACGTTTGCAAGAACCTTACCAGCTTTCTGTTTGCCCAGTAAGAATACACACACATTATATATACTAGCTATATATAGTAAACACTACACACAACACGCGATGTCACAACGAAAAACATTCAAGAATCATCTGAAGAAGACCAATAATAGCACATCCACACAATCAGCAGAGTTGACCAGCTTGATTGAGATGTTCCCCGATTGGGAGGCTGAAGAATTGCAAGGATTGTTGGCAGAACACATTTACTTGGAAACAGTGATCGATTTGATTGTGAACAATAAGGTGTCCAGATGGGAACCAATCAAGAAGGAAAAGAAGACCAAAAAGGTGGAGGAACCAGAACCAATAGCCATACAACAAACGTCACATACAGATGGCCACAAGAAGTTCCAGAATAGAAAGCCCAAGCACGAGGGAGTGCAAGGTTCCGCCGGCAACAAACAACACAAATCCAAGAAGCATGACGACAACAAGAAACAAAGAGATGTTAACACAAACAGTGCCACTGCTGCGTCCGCCGCCGTGCAAGCTCCTCCAGTAGCACAAACCACACCTGCTCCAGCTACCAACTCATGGGCTGCTGCATTATCTACTGACAAGCCAAAGCCAAAGCCAGTAGAAAAGAGTACCGAATCAGAGCAACAACCAGAACCAGCACAGAAGGATGAAGTCGTCGTTGAAGATTCTAGCGCAGCACCAGCACCAGCACCAGCAGCAGAAGCAGCAGCTCCTACCGAAGTCAAATCTACCTTAAAAGAAGCTACAATCCCACAACCACAACAGGGATCCTGGGTATCTGCCATTGCTCCTAAGCCAAAACCAGCCAAGGCCAAGGCTGCTCCAGTCAAGGAAGAACCAAAGATCGAACAACAACAGCAACAACAGCAACAGCAACAACAGCAACAGCAACAACAGCAACAGCAACAACAGCAACAGCAACAACAGCCACAACCAGAAACCGAAGAAGTTCAAGTACCAGTTGAACCTGTCCAGGAATCCATCCCAGCACAAGAACCAACAATTGAAGTCGAACCAGTCGCTGCTACCCAACCACAAGTTTCTCAACCTCAAGTTTCTCAACCACAAGTTGTGTTGCCACCATCTTCCCAACAAGTTAACTCTGTGGGTGTTTCTTTTGGCTCTTTGTCGTTAGGTGAAGACGAAGTTGAACAAACTCAAGAACAACCAAGAGAAGAGGTTGACCAAACCCAAAACCAGAACTACGGATTGTACAACAACCAAACGCAAGCTCAAGCTGCTCCAGCTCAAAACCAAACTCAAAACCAAAACCAAGCTCAAGCCCAAAACCAACGTTACAACCAAAACTTCCAATCTCAATACCAATCCAAGCAACAACAACAACAATACGACTATTACTCGCAATTCCAACAGCAGCAATATCCTCAACAAGCCTCCCAGACCTTGCCAGGAGCTCAATTTGGCGGTTACCCTGGTATTGACTACTCCGCATACAACAACCAGGCTGTTGGCGGTATTTCTTCTCCAGCTGCTTCGCACGCTAACACCAGTTCTTACGGTCAATACACCACCGGCCAACAAGGCTCCCAAAGTGGTTCTGCTAATGGTCAGGATGCTACTCAATCTCCAGTTGCTAATGTCAACAACTTGCAACAACAGCAAATTCCACAACCATTCGGCTACCCATACTACTACAACTACTACAACACGCCATTCTATGGCACTGGTGCTGGTTTGGGTAATCAAAACAGCTTTGGCAACGTTGCTTCTCCAAGCAGTGGTTCTGTAGGAACCCAACCAGGTCAAACTAGCGGTGTTTCTGGTACTGGTGCTGCTGGTGCCAACAATGGTTACACTGGAACTGTGCCATCGCAATACTACGGACAACCAAACCAGTTTAACAACAGATATCCTGGTTACTCTTACCCACCACAACAGCCACAGGCCGGTGCTCAAGGTCAGGGCCAACAGAATGGTTCCCAAAGTGGTGTTGAGGCTAGTGAACAACAATCCCAACAGCAAGGTGGTCCTCAAAACCCAGGCATGCCACAGCAGCCTGTTATTCCACAATACGGTGGATACCAACAGTACCCACAATACGGGTACCAAGATAATGCTCAATACCGTGGCTGGTACTAAGCAGCTGATTAGATCTGTGTCTTGTGTGTAGCAGAATGTCACGTTTTGTACGAGTAAAAATAATATAGTGCGAGAATCAGCTGCTGGCTGTTCTGGAATTCGCAGAAGACGCCTCATGGTAAAAGTGCGCATCACTATAGTAAATTTCAGCACTAACAAATTTATGAGTACAGCAAACTGCGCGCACTGAAACTTACTAGGCGTGTCGTTCACAGCGCCTCCCCTATATTAAGAAGTACGACTCGCCCGCCAAACAATTTTTGCTATACAAATATAGTTTTTTTGTATTACCCATAGTTAAGTCTACAAAGTATGTATTATGGAGACAGGAATTCTTGACATATATGAAAGTCACAATGGCTTGGCACTCACCGGGACACAACAAATACAGTTATATACCAGTCATAGGACTTCGTTCCATTGAGTTTCGCTGGCGTTTAACCAGGAACTGTTTGATTGTTGGGCTTTCAGTTTGTTGTTATCAGCGTTACACTAGTGGCCATAATAACTAGGACAAAGCTGCAAAATTCGCGCTGTTGTCAACAGTGCTAACAACAACCACAAACATGACCAAGAAGTATTTCTACACCATTCATGCTGCTTTTCCAGTTAAATGGCATTTCTCCTACTCCTCCCTGGGAGACGGCCCCAACAGGGTGGATTTGCTCGAGTCTAGGAAATCCTAGCTCTCAGAAGCGTGACGCCTTGTGTACAGGTCTTAATTATTAGGGGAAAGAAATTTACTTTTTTTTCTTTTCTTCCGGTTTTTCTGCCTCACATAAATTGGCGCACCCTCGGTGGTCGCGACCGCCGCCGCCCTCGCTGCGCGCGCGTTATTTGTTTTGAATTTTTTTGTTTTGACATATATATTGTTGTGTCCCAGTGTTGAGATTTTTTGTTACCAGTTATACTAACTAATCATAGAATGTCTGCCACCGAAAAGAGAAAAACCACCAGAAAAAAGAAGGACCCAGATGCTCCAAAGAGATCCCTCTCTGCTTACATGTTCTTCGCTAACGAAAACAGAGACATTGTCAGAGCTGAAAACCCAGGTATCACTTTTGGTCAAGTTGGTAAGCAATTGGGTGACAGATGGAAGGCTTTGTCTGCTGAAGAAAAGCTTCCTTACGAAAACAAGGCTGATGCTGACAAGAAGAGATACGAAAAGGAAAAGGCTGAATACGCCAAGAGAAACGGCAATTAGCTGGCTGACCTTGCCCTTTCAACGCCTTTCTCTTGTTGTACCTGTCCTTTGTTCTATCAGATGATGGACCTTTTCAAGTTTTTGTTTTATTAGTTATGAGATGCGTTATTGTTTTGTACATTATGTCTCTTGAAATGAATATGTTTTGAATTAGATTACTGTTATGCGGCATATGTTTTTTTTTTCTCGATTCGCTCAAATTCCGGGACCCGCTGATGTAAGCACCTTCACTGATTGTTACTCCGAGGCAGTGACGTCCGTTGAGTCTCCACGAATATAGATCTTCGATTCGAAATTAGAAGTAGAAAATTCTTTCAAAGTCGATGTCAATTCCATTACCTTACTATAATGACGATAAGTTATCGTTCGCTTACCCAACCGTGCATAAGAGATGGCCATTGATCATCGAAGGCGCGATTAAAGATGTTGAAGCCGCAACCAAACCATCTCAAGCTGCTGGTGAACACGTTTTGGCTGAATTGAAGGCGCTTCTTGCTGCATTCAAGAAGGACGAAGTCGTGAAACCATTCACAGCTGAAGAAATCGCGAGAAATGGCGACTTGGCTTATTACAACGAGACTTTGGCTGCATTCAACAAAGCCAGACCTGTGACTTGGTGGACTGGGCCATGGTTGTTCCTTGAGTGTTATTTGTACCAGGCAATTAATAATTACTTCCTTGAAGTCTCGTGGACTGATTTTGATGTTTTTGAACAGCTTAAGAACAGTACATTCAAACAATCCGAATATGGTGTCTTAGAATTGTGCAAGCGTTATGAGGTATTGCACGAACAATTGTCGAGTACCAAGGTGGATACCGAGACTCTCAAGTTATTGTTCTTTGAGTTTGTTGATATTTCTTTGTGGGGAAATGCAACTGACTTGTCACTTTTAGCTGGTAACGTTACACTTGAAGACATCAAGTCAGTTCAAGGTGCAGAAGTACGTAAAAAGAATGAAGAAAACATCTTAGTCAATGACTTGCCTCAGGCGTGGACTCAGTTAACCACTTCTGAGAACAAGCGTATTGATATTGTGTTGGACAACTCTGGGTTCGAGTTATTTGCCGACTTAGTATTTGCATTGTATGTATTGGATGCCAAAATTGTGAATGAAGTCCATTTGCACTGCAAAGAGATTCCATGGTTTGTCAGTGACACTATGCCAAAGGATTTTGATGCGTTGTTGAGGCAATTGGTGGATCCAGATTTCTACGTTGAAGGCCATAAGGATGCTGTCAATGCTAAACTGCTTACCTTTTTCCACGACAGTGTCGCTGCATACCATAAGGCTGGCAAGATTGTGATTGACTCATCCAACTACTGGACTTTGGGCGATAACTTCTGGTCTATCCCACAAAGTAACGTTTATGAAAAGCTCCAGAAATCGAGTTTGGTTATCTTCAAGGGTGACTTGAACTACCGTAAGTTGACTGGTGATGTTCAATGGGCCAAGACTACTCCTTTCTCGACTGCCATTCAAGACTTGGCTACTTCCAAGTTACCTATCCTCAGTTTGAGAACATGCAAGGCCGATGTTGTTGTTGGCTTACCTGAAGGTGTCGAGGAGAAATTGATTGAAAAGTACCGGGCCATGGGCAACGAAATTGGCCAGTTCTGGAGTTCAAGCGGGAAATGGGCTGTCATCTCGTTCTTTCACGGCCAGTAGATAGAAAACTAGAGATGTTACTTTATTCTTTGTTTTTTTTCCTTTTTGCCTTTATTATTATATACTTATATTCTACATATCAGCTGTCTTTCTCGAGTTACAAGCAACGATCTTGAATTTGTCTACGGTGACCTCACTCTCGACGTTGGAAGACGAGGTGCCCGATTCCGGCGGAGCACTCACGTCACTCATCTTAATCAGCACGTTCTTGATGATGAAAGTCCATACGTCGTCACAGAATCGGTACGTATCAAGATCACCCTTGAAGGTCAACCTTGACTTGGCGATGTTTCCCTCAGCCTTCAAGTTCTCTGAGATAATGCGGTCAAAGTTGTTAAGAATACGCATCGCCAATTGCGGCTGAATCTTCTGATCAGAAATGAGTGTATCCAACGCATCTGTCAACGTCACACCGATCGTCGACCGGCGATAGAGCTCGTAGTACGCTGGTGTAGACATAGTGGCAAAGCAATTGGGCCTTCTTGTACAAATATGATTTTTTTCGGTGGGTGCGAGAAAATGATACTGCACATAATCATAGGCATTCATTACCTAGAATCGTCATCGCCCATCACTGATTCATATCCCACTCCAACCATGACTGACACGACAGTTTCCCAGCGGTATAAAGCAGCTATTGTCCGATACGAGAAAGTATTGGAAGCTGGTGGTCGTAAGGATGTACCAGAATTTCAGAATCCGCTTTACGAGCTTATCAACGAGATCATTCTTATCCAGAACATTGTTCAGGATCTCCGACTCTTCAGTGACAACGAGAAACTTGAAGAAGTAAATACAAAATATATCCCGTTCCTCAATACCGGTTACTATTTGGGAATGCTCTACAGTCAATCTTTACGCAACCACAGCAATACCAACGATACGTCAATCGGAATTGAGCACAAGGCTGCTAACTTGAACCAGGCCAGATATCAACTTATTCTGTTCCTAGTGCTTCTCCAGAACTACGGTGTATTGTCCAAAGTCCAACAGGACCGCATTAATAACTTTAAGGAATTGTACAATCCGACATTTGACGAATTGGTCGCGTACAACAATAATCCAACTCTCAAGCGTCAGCAAAAGATTGAAAACTATAAACTCGAACGGGAATTGAAGGACAAGTTACTGATTTTGGACGAATACTACAACGGAGAAGAAGATTTCAGTCGATTAGACGAGGAAATTGTTCGCAAGGTGTTTGGCGACCAACTTCTCCTTCATGCTCTCGATACATTCAATTCCCTTGAACTAATCACGATGGAACACCAAGTATTGTCAAACCGTAAGGACACTCCAAAACCAGTAGAACCACCAAAAGATGAGCGTGCTCCAACACCTTCGAAGGAAAACGACTATGGTTACACTCCACGCCTTGAAAAACTACCAACCTCTACCAAACAGATTTCGGATTTAATTTCGAAGCAGGGCAAGATTCTCCAGCCTTTTACCATCACCTCACAAAGACAGCAATTACGCGACAAAGTATTTGGAACTGGACAAGTGTTACCTTCAATGACCGTCGAGGAATACTTGGACTACGAACTACAGAACGGGAAAATGTTGAAAGAAGAAGTTAAAACTAAAAATGATAGTGATACCGATGACTCCGAAGATGAATTGGAGAAGAGACGATGGGACGACTGGAAAGACGATAACCCCAAAGGAGCCGGTAACTCCAAGGCCAATATCGGCTAGAAAGTTTCCTTCAAATCATCTTCCAATTCCCGTAACCAGTCATAATACTCAATCTCCACCCCTTCTAACTTGAGAATGCTTAAGCCATCATCGCTGTCCTTTTTCATAATCCACTTGTCATCGTCGCTATCGAAGCTTCTCAAACAGTTCAATATAATCATGTACAACTCCAATACCTTTAACTTGTACTGCTTAATATCTTCAATACGTGTGGCAGCAGAATTTGCGTTGGCGATCAAGTTATGTTGGTTCTCAAACTTGAAACGAGTAATGAACATGTATAACGACTCCACTGCACCTCTCTTGTCTCCCAACTGATCCGCACCCAAATCGTTAGAGGCACCGTATAATCTCCATGAGTATAAGTATTCATAGAATTTGAGCGATGTCGATAAGGTAAGCTCATTGTTAGCTAATTCAAAAAAGATCTCATCAATCATTAAGTAGTACTGTTGATAAAGTAAGTTCGAATTAGGGGGAAACAAAATACTAACACTTTGATTAGCTATCAATTTTGTAATAAACTTGGTCATCAAGTCCTTGTAACTGTAGTTCTCACTTGACTTCTTCAAGTTTGTCAAAGAGTCGTACAAAACTTCATAGTTAGATAAACTTAATGACAAGTCAAACACATTAAGGTAATACTGTTCAATCAAGTCATCGAAGTTACCCGTAGCGTTTCTAAGAATCTGAATTGACTTTCTCTCAAAATTCAACGCGGTGACCAAGAATTTGATTGTAATATCGGACACAGAATCAATGCTTTTTGCAGTCACAAACTGGCTCAATGCCCGTTGTTTTTGTTGCGCATTATGTTGACGTGCTTGAATCTGAGCCTTCGACAACTCGGCAAGTGCATGGAAATAGTTGGATTCTCTTAACAAATCATCGGATTCTTCACGGAAAATGGCATCAAAGAAATCCTTGATACTACCTCCATTTCTAGTCAATGATTCGTAAACCGCACCCTTTAACAATTCTTGGTTCTGTCTAGTAAAAATCGAGTAATCTTTGAATATTTCAAAAAATTCTTCTGGGTCATCATGAATTAAATACACCAAACCAACTAAGAAACGATTAATGATACCTCCACCGTTCAAAGCCTTGAAGAAAACATCCTTGATGAATTTACCTTCACCACGATTTATTAACTCCACAGTAACATCTATAATGAAATTGTCGTAGCTGGAAATAACATTAGCATAAAAGACATCGTAAGCCTCATTAAGTTTACCTTCTGATATCAAATGCTTTAATTGTGAGTTCTTATTCACAATACTGACCCAGAACAAAGAAAATTCAGGCTTGCTGAGGGTTTGTGTTTCAATAGGAGCTGCCTCGCCCGAGGACTCAAAACAAGTATCAAAAATGAAATCAACAAGTTCATAAGTATTTAACTTCTTAAGAATTTTGTTTATGATATTCAAGACCGGATCACTTGATTCACAAATTAACAATAAAAGGACTAAGTTCAACAAGATTTCTTCATGCTGAGCTTTAATGTCCTTAAATGCAGTGATTGCATTCAACTTTCTTAGTATTCCTATCTCTGAATTGTTGTTATCGGTAATAATTTCATAGTCTACTGGATCAATTAGAGAGTTGAGATGATTGATAGCATTTGGAATCGATTCCAATTCATCCAAAAAGACTTGAATGTCTTCATCTGGCACTTTGGTACTAAGATAAGTTTCAAATAAGTCATTTGCACCATCCAATGTTAATTCAGTAGATTTTCTAATTGCTGAGACGTACTTGTGATATGATTTGGTTGATAAAGCGTTCTGAAGTTTGACCAAAAGCGATGAAATTCTTCCCTCAGGAGTTCCTGTTTTCCTAAACTGAAAGTTTTCATAGTAATGTGATTGTCTGAAAATTCCTAAGCCATTGGAATGAGCAGAAATTAAAGATTCTGGGGACAAGGAGGAATATGATATCGAGAGGGCAGCCTCTCCAGATTTTTTGAGCTCTTCACACAAGGAATACAATTTGAACCAGTTAGATCTAGTATCTTGCTGTAATTTAGACGAAGCAAAGTTAATTGATTCATCAACTAGTTGTCTTATGGCTTTGTCTTCTTCAATTGGTCCAAGCTCAATATGCTTTCTAAGGATATTTACTGAAGCTGCAAGTACTTCAGGTTCATATCTTCCGGAATCCAATACTTTCTTACGATAGTAATCCACGTCGTGGTAAGGATAGAATTCGTTCACGGTATCCGATTGTAATATATTGGACCACTTGATTGAATTAACCTGACTGCTGGTGACTTCAACCGAATAAGTACCCACGGCCGATGATGTGTTGGATTTCCACAAGATGTGAAATTCAATCGCCTCATTTGATACTCTAGCCTGGTAATCTTGAATAAACCAAAGAGTGTTCTGGAAAGTTACATCGTTTGAATTAGCAAGCAAAGATGAAGGCGATTCCGGTTTAAATTCTATTTGTTCCACTGATGATAATTCCAAGACATCCTCGTTTTCAATAATTCTCCAACTCTTGAAAACGAAGCCACTGGTGTGTTTTGGATCATCAGTAGAACCGATATTATAATGTAAAACCAAGTATCTTGTGTTCCGAGCTGAGTCATTCAAAATTTGAAAGTACTTCGTGGGAACTGCGGTCAACCATAAATCAGAAGCACTCAGTTCAGTCAATTTGATTGGGGAAATGTGTGATTGGTGCGTCGTTAAGTCCCATACCTTGATAACTTTGCTGACAGACAAAGTAGCTACCAAGTTCCCATTTAAAGGAATGATATCAACGACTGCGTTCGAGTTGATTCCTCCAAGTTCGTAATCCGCATTCGGGTTGCGCTTGAAGAGCGATGACAAGCTGAATGATGGAGTATCATTAAAATTGAAAACATCAAATCCAGAAAGCACCGATGGTCTTTGAAAATGAAGTAATCCACCATCTTTGAGGGACACAATCAAGTTAAGTGGATCCACCAATTTGAAGGAGTATGGAAGAGATCTCAATTCAAATGAGTAAGGGACAGAAATGTTCCCCCATTGGTGAAAGGTATCCAAGGTAAAAGGTTTATTCAGGATCCAATCTTCCACACTTATTCTCAATGTGACAAATAAGAAGTTGACATCAATCAAGTCTATAATTATCATGTCCTCGTCTTGGACATAGTAGACTTGAAAACAATTTGGGGAGATGAGAGGGTGAGAAAGCTGAAACTGAAGGGACTGGTAATTGAGGCCCAAGGTATTTGGGTGTGTGACGAGAGGCGTAAGGTTGATTGTTCTCAAGTCGTTGAGTATTTCGTAGGAGAAATGTTGAATTAGAGACGACTTTGTTTCGATGATGTTGCCCGAGTTGGCTAACTGGTTGTGGAAGTGCTCCGTGGGCGAAGAAACTGGCACTCGTTCGGGATATTTCAACGGCAATTGGATACTTTGCACAGGGAAATGCAGCTTGTAGCCACACAAGTTCGTGAGAGAATACTTGACTTCCATCGTAGAACTTGATATGTGAGAACTTATGCTGTAGATCGCGTTGATGCTTGAGCTGCTGTTTATATTTTTGGTGTTAAATTTTTCTATGAAAATGGAGTTTTGTGTCACCATCGAAAAAACTGAACTTGAACATATTGTCAAACAACCAAATCAAGCAAGTCCTACGGTTGTGAGATGTCATCCATTGTATTTTATAAGTTTCTTCATCAAAAGGACCGTTCAGTGATTCATTTTGATGGTACAGCAATAAGTGTGTTCGAGTTGAAGCGAGAGATTATCTTGCAGAACCATTTAGGTACGGGCCAAGACTTCAATCTCCAGCTTTACCATTCAGAACAACCAGATTTGGAGTATGAACTTGACTCTGATATTGTTCCAAGGTCAACATTTGTGCTAGTTAAGAGATCTCCCAGTCATTTAAAGGGTCGTTTCACTAATGCTTCTCGATATGTCACAGGTAAACCTAGAATTAACCGTAAAGCCATCAATGCCCCTACCCACGGAACAGCGACAGCTGCTCCATCTCAACTGACAGCAACCAAAGCACTCGATGAAAACATCTCAGAAGAAGATAGAATCAAGCTCATGTTTGAAAACCAGGAAAATGTATGGGCACATGCTCAAGATGAATTGGCTACACACAAGTTAATTCACTTTAAACCCACGGCAGGAACAGGAAAACAGGAAGACTTGCCGCCTCCGGGTTACATTTGTTACAGATGTGGTAAGAAGGACCATTGGATCAAGAATTGTCCTACTAATAGCGATCCTAACTTTGAAGGCAAAAAGATATTACGTACAACGGGTATTCCTAAATCGTACTTAAAGTCTATTTCTAAGGAGGATGTGGAAAGACAAATGGATTCAGATGGAATAAGTACCAATGAGAATGGCGACTTGGTTGACAAGGATGGTAATACTATTTTAGTTACCGAAGACGGTGGGTACGCCATTGCCTTGGCTGATAGCAAGACATGGCTCAACTACCAAGAAAAGCAACAGAATGCTGCTTTAAAGGCCCAACAGGAATTTGAACTGAAAATAATAGAGTGCATTGAAACCGATAAAAGATTGGAATTTATAGATCCATTGTCCAGCACCAGAAAGCTCTTACGTGAACCAATTGTGATGACTCCATGTTGTCAAGATGTTTCTGCATTAAGAAAGAAAATGAACTATAACTACAATAAGAGTGACTTGGAACAGTTGCTTATTGAAAACGATTTCCACTGTCCTAACTGTGAAAAGGAAGATATTTTCATTGACTCATTGGTGGCCAATCCTGCTTTAGAAGAACAATTAAAGGAGTACATTAAAGAAAAGGAACAACAATTGGGTATATTAAACCCTGCAAATGAAGCTAAGAGAGCTGCAACAGAAGGCGAAGAAGACGGACCTGAAGCAAAGAGACAGAAAATAGCTGTACCGCCCAATATGTTCATGCCTCCAATGCCAGGTGCTATACCACCACAATTTGCTATTCCTCCTGGAATGGCTGTTCCTCCAATGCCAATGCCAGGCATGCCAATGTTTATGCCACCACCTAATTTCCCCAACATGACACCAAACCAGAACCAAAATCAGAATCAACCAAAATGAATAACGTAAGGGTCTAGGTATTTCTGGATATTTCCCGTAGATGAGTTACATATAATGAAGTCAGTATACGAACAAATTAAGATCTTTACTTTTTTTATAAATAATCGTTCAGAATTTAGATAGTTTTTCATAAATTCTTGAAAGTAGGACAAATAGTCAAAAAATTAATTCCAATAAATTCAAAAAAAACAGCAAGCATAATGCATTTCATAATTCTGTCTAGCTATAATATTAATTTCAATCGTTAATGGATGTAATCGTCATACTACCTTCAATTGAAACAGTACTATTGAGGTTCTTACATTTCGCAGCCAAGTCTGCCCTAAACCAAACTTACCCGGACAAGAAAATTTTTCTGTAGTATAAAAGGGAGCGAGAAACCAGTATTTGAAAAGGTATGGAACTTTTAACGTAAGTGAAGTGCCTTCTGTAAACGGATGATCAAAATAATCATTTTCAAACTAGAGTTTGTGACTTTTAAGAATGATCACAACGTTATTCCTAACTGAATTACAGAAAGAATCCCAGTTACAAGAATTCATATTAACAAGTCCAGCTCCATCAAAAAAAAGTACCTAGTATAGAATGGCTTTTATACTAAAACAGTAAGTAACTTTGAAGTTTCAAGAAATTTTATGATGACCATACAAAAACAAAGCTGGAATTACTGGCTGAATCTCTATGATTGATAAGTTTTTGCAATACGCCACTGACATTACATTCTTGATTTGTATTATGAATCTCTACTAACAAATAAGGTATGTTTCCACGAATTTAATCTTCTAGCATGAGGAATCATTGCACTGGGCACTGAATAATTTGTGAGTGACAACGCATTTATGGTGGGCCTCAGAAACCCACCGTGACTGATCCTAGAGGTATTCCAATTGACCTGGTCTATGTACTAACGGAATAGACAATGAAATGAAAATTATTGAAAGCTTGAATTTTCACACTACCAATGGCAATGTAAAGTATGTATCATCCAGCTGCAGAACATTAGATGATGATCCTTTAGATGACGAGTCAGAATTTCGGGATACCCGTTGATGACAAAACTTTTTTTTATACCATTCATGCATTTCTGAATTGTTCTAAATATGACAACCACAGGATACTAACAGAACAGTTGACACACGGTTTGCTCTGAACGTGGCTCAGGATTTTAGCATCTCTTCGATCATTCGGGCTCCGAGATAAAAGATGAGATTGAAAAAAATAGACAAGCATATGTCTGAATCTTTACAAGTAGAGAAACTTTTTCAAGTCTGATATGTTGAAGTCACAATAATTGAAGACATTGCCAAAATCTTTGTTTGCGAAGGGCTTACGGTTAGGCAACGGTAAGTTTTGTCGCAAGCAGGAGAGCCAGATCCACTGGAAGATACTGAAAAGTAAATGATGACTATACCACATTTATCACGACGGTCTACTGTGTTTTGGGACTGTTAATCCCTTTACTTTGATGATAAATTAGGCCTTGACCGGCCGTGGTTCCTGACTCTTTTCAGTAACTGGTGAGATTCGAATAGCAGGATTCATTTAACGCCCGAGTACGAGCGTAATTTTGCCAATCGTCTATTCGCCAACCGCATAGGGAGACACGATGATGATTAATGTTACAATTGATTATTGATGAAAATCCAATAAAAATAATTCGATTTGCATGTCAGTCTGATGTGTTGAATGCGGAACCTTCCTAAATAGAATCCTCTTTCAAAAATGAAACCAAAAGAATAACGAGACTTCGTACTCAATTAATAAATTGTAGAATGCCAAGTAAATGGGGCGTCACAAAGACAACCCTTGGCGGGGCGGGTTTCCGAACAAGGAATTATAAATGGAATGAAGCCGTACCCCAGGCTCTGCGCATAGAAAAAAAAAATGGTACCATAAACATTTGCATTTTCAATCAGACCTAGGAAAGGATATAGCAATGGAAAAAAATGACCTTCCGCCTTCCTACGAGACTGTAAAGGAACCAGAGAAAGTACCTCAACAACCAGAGCCAATACGACAACCCAGTACCAATACGATCCGTCGCAATGAGCCCTACGAACCCACTCCAGATCAAAAGCGTCAGATCGAACTCTTAGGATCCCAGCAAACGTCCACAGTTTCCTCCAACACTCAGACCGATTACTTTGATGTTTTACCCTCATTTCAGATGTTTCAGTCAATTTTACGACGCGACGATAATCAGTTTAGCGAAAATTTGACAGTGAAACCACCTTTTTATGGAGACACGTCAAACAGTTTGCCCACTCCGCCAGGATTATCACCAGCACCAAGTGGGGAATCCAACATATATGAGGAACTTGCCACCTTAGAGAACCGTAATGCCGAGGAACGGAGCGAGTACCTGTTTGAGGAGATCGAAGCATCTACTCACAATCACAATGTCTCTGTCACCGTGGATACATTTCGAACATCTCCCCTAGACAATATTGATAAACTTCCCAAGAGCCCTTCATCTCCTATCGATATTCAAATATTTGTTACCAAGCGTGTTCCACAACCTCACCAGACTAATGAGTTGGAAACAAGATTGAAGGAGTATACCAGCGGTGATTTGGTAAATGGATACGTTGTCATTACCAATTCTTCAAATAAACCCGTGAACTTTGGTCTCTTTACCGTCTCATTGGAAGGAACTATCAAGTCTATTGAAAAAAGTCCTCATTCAGGGCCACTAGACACTACCAAGTACAAACGAATCTTGATGAAGAAGTTTTTGAAAATGTATGACTTGAACGCCTCATATGGTTATACACATATTCCTAATAGTGCAGGCATAGAATATGAAGCATATACAGCAGACTCAAATGATGGTTGTGTACTTGGGTTGGCCAACGAACGGGTACTTCAACCACATACAAAGTATAAAAAGTTTTTCACTTTTAGGTTTCCGGAAAAGCTTCTTGATAATACCTGCGTTCATTTATCAGTACCACATATCATACCACCTCCATCATTGGGCTTGGATCGAACTTGTTTTTATAACAGGGGTGAAACTATACTGCTTAATAAAGCCTTAGGATATGGATTTTTGAACACAAGAGGAACCCCGCTCTTGACCAAGGACTATTGTTTCAATAATGTCAGTATCAGTTACACCATTGAGGCCAAATTTATTGACAAGTTAGATAACCCAAAGGAAGAGTTATCAGCTCACGATGTTAACAATCCAAACTCCGAATCCGAGTACATTATTTCAAGTAGCAGCCAATACTTTTTGCGGTACATGCCCAATTTTGAGCAACTGTTAAAATACTATAATGAAGCATACCTGTTTGGAAATGAGACATTTGGAACTGTTGGTATTGACGGTAAGTTATTCCAAAACTATATCCTGTTGTCTACTTGGAGAATCATTAACGAATATAATTATCGGATCGAGAAAGAAATTGATGAACAGTATACGAAAAATGAATTGACGCCTAACGAATACAAGAACAAGAATATCCTTGCAAGTGCATCTGAGATTACAAACCAGAATCTCATGAGGCTCAACTTGAAACAGCTGATTCACGAACAGTCACATCTTCATCTGAAGGATGAAATCTGCTACCAAGAAGAACGCATGATTGGTAATAAGATCCCCATAACACTATTTGGAAAGAAGAAGAAAATGATTCTTTCTTCTTTGATCAAAATAGGAGATCTGCGCTTATATGTTAGGGTCCCAGACAAAGTAGTACCTTTTGCATCACCCCGAGTATTGACCAAATACAATAATTTGCAGCACGAAACCAAGTTAACTCCCACAGGAAGTAATATCTCTCAGGATTACTTCAATGTTAAAGCAACTGAAAGCAATCTCAAGCTAGATAAGGTCAATTCTAACCAGCAAGATGGAGTTTTTTCTGTCGATCTATCGCTAGTATTTATTCCATTGGATTCGGGAACTAAGCCACCGCAGATCAGTCATATCGAGGCAAATGTGATATTTTGGACTTATTACACTGATTATCCGCTTCCATTTGAACTAGGTTACGACTTCTTCTATACCAATCCTAAGGAGGAGGAGAAACGAATCGATGATCAAGTGCAATTGACTAGAGCAAACTTGCAAACCTTGAAGGACCAAGCACACGAATATGTTCAATTTGTCAAGGCAAATGATATAACCTTATCAAGAGATTCTTTCCTTTACTTGAAATCTATTAGATCATTGGGAATAAAAAAAGATACGGTTAAGGATTACTTCAAGCCAATTACAGCCCAATCACATCCAGACCTCTTGAACAAGGAGTCCAGCTGGAAGCCACTGAAGGGAACCAAACTCAAATGGACCAAAAATTTTACCGTCGACTTAGTTTCCACCAACAAGAACAGTGTCAGTTTAATTCCATCTTTCCAAAACTGTTTGGTGGGGAGAGTGTATTGTCTACAGGTTTTAGTCAAGTACAAAGGTGGTGGTGAGCAGAACGAGTTTGCAGACAATGTCGTAAAGATCGACATTCCTATTTTAGTAGGCTAGACATAGATGCAAGTGAGTCAGAGAGTACATACAACGTTTAAGTAATGCATGATATTGATGTCATTGTATATTTTTTTGCAGGATAAGTGTGGAAAGCTTGAGTTTACCCGCCTATGAGTCATTCCCAAACAGGTAATTATTCAATGAAAATTTTTCTAAGCGCGATTCGCTATCGATTTTTCATATAAAGTAGGCCCCCCAGCGATTATCTCAGATTTCCAATCTAAAACTACTGCCACAGTATGCTTAATATCAGTAAACGTCTTTTGGCTACAACTGCCAAGTTCACCAACAAGACATCACAACTAGACAGAGCCACGTTGACCATCAAGAATGGACCGGTCTTCAACGGTTATTCTTTTGGGGCCAATAAGAATATCAGCGGTGAGGCTGTGTTCACCACATCGTTAGTGGGGTACCCTGAATCGATGACCGATCCATCATATAAGGGTCAGATTTTGTGTTTCACCCAACCATTGATTGGTAATTATGGTGTCCCTTCGTCGTCCAAAAAGGACCAGTTCAATTTGTTGAAGTACATGGAAAGCCCTACCGTTCAATGTATTGGTATTGTTGTTGCCGATGCTGCTTTGGAATACTCACACTGGACTGCTGTGGAGTCTCTCCAGCAATGGTGCCAGAGAAGCGGTGTTGCCGCCATCACCGGGGTTGATACCAGACAATTAGTATCGTACCTTAGAGATAAGGGATCTTCGTTAGCAAAAATTACTATCGGAGAAGAATACGATGCTGATGAGGATGCTGCCTTTGAAGACCCTGGATCGGTCAACTTGGTGCATAAGGTGACGACAAAGGCTCCATTCCATGTTGCTTGTCCACCAGAATACTCCAAGAACGTGCACATCGCTGTGTTGGACTGTGGTGCCAAAGAGAACATCTTGCGTTGTCTTGTGGAAAGAGGTGCATCTTTGACTGTTTTCCCATACAACTATCCTATTCAAAAGATTGCTAACAAATTCGATGGTATCTTTATCTCTAACGGTCCTGGTGATCCAACACACTGTTCTTCTACTATTGAAAACTTAAAGCAGACCATGGAACAACACCATGACATGCCAATCTTTGGTATCTGTTTGGGCCACCAATTGTTGGCGTTAGCCAGTGGTGCCAAAACCATTAAGTTGAAATACGGGAACCGGGCGCACAACATTCCCGCATTGGACTTAATTACTGGTAAGTGTCACATTACTTCGCAAAACCATGGTTACGCAGTCGATGCCGAAACCTTACCATCGGAATGGGAGCCTTATTTCACCAATTTGAATGATTTGAGTAACGAAGGGATGATCCACAAATTCAAGCCAATTTTCTCGACGCAATTCCACCCTGAAGCCAAGGGTGGACCCTTGGATACTGCATTTTTGTTTGACAAGTTTTTTGCCAACATCGACCAGTACAAAATTGCCCATGGCTTGAACATCGGCAATGTCGACAATAGTTTATTGGTAGATATCTTACCAAAAGAGAGAGTAATCTAAAGAACAACATATCCCGACTCCTCTTTTACATACACAACCTAACAGCATTAATATACACTGATTATTTTTAGTATTCTCGTTCGATGTTCATATCTAATTTCTTTCCTAAATCGTAGTTTCCAATTCATGGTTCTGCGTATACTTTGCGTTCCTTGATACCTCGTACCTTATCATGCTGTTATAAGGTTTTTGTCGTTCCTTTAGTCGCTCTAGGTTATACGAGTTATACGAAATAAACGACGCGAAAAGTGCAAACGCCGATTCATCACCCCATCCCGACATATTTTTTTCAAGGTGCATATGGCATGATTCGCAGCCAGGGTTATAAATAAGGGCGTCCGTTTCGGCCATGTAGTAAAAGCATCGTAATATCGACCATGCTATCTGTTCTCAACAACATCATTGCCAACCAGACCACCATCGATGGCTCTTATAGTGCCATATACCATGAGTTACTGGAAAATGTCGCTGCCGCCCAACTCAACTTTATAGAACGTCTTTGGGCGTCGTGGTATCTCTACATGGGAAACGACACATTGGCCACAGGCATAATGTTTTTCATGACCCACGAATTGATGTACTTTGGTAGGTGCATTCCATGGCTTATTATCGATCAGATTTCTTACTTTAACCGCTGGAAGATTCAACCCACTAAACTCCCTAGCAACAAAGAACAATGGGAATGCTTCAAGGCTGTCTTGAAGCTGCACTTCTTGGTCGAAGCTTTCCCAATCTGGTTCTTCCACCCTCTTTGTGCATCTTTGAAGATCTCTGTCGATGTTCCTTTCCCTCATTGGAAAGTTATGTGCGCTCAAGTCGCATTATTCTTTGTCTGTGAAGATATGTGGCACTACTGGGCCCACAGACTCTTCCATGTCGGCGTCTTCTACAAATATATCCACAAACAACACCACAAATATGCTGCTCCATTTGGCTTAGCTGCTGAGTACGCTCATCCAGTTGAAGTCATGTCGTTAGGAATTGGTACCGTCGGTTTCCCTATCTTGTATGCATACTTGGCTAAGGCTTACCCAGCTTGGGAATTACCTGTGTTGCATTTGTTTACTATCTCGGTTTGGATTTCTTTGCGTTTGTTACAGGCTGTGGACTCCCACTCTGGTTACGATTTCCCATGGTCATTGCACAACTTTATCCCATTCTGGGCCGGTGCTGAACACCACGATGATCATCACCACTACTTTATTGGTAACTACGCCAGTTCTTTTAGATGGTTTGACTACTTTTTGGATACCGAAAGTGGTGCTAAGGGGAAGGCTTCGAGAGAGAAGAAAATGAAGATCAAGGCTCACAAAGATTAATGAATAATATACGAAACTTGTCACAGTATACGAATAATGTAGATTTTACAGGCTGTTTGGTGGGTGGATGAGGGCAACTGACCCTCTGGTAGATACCCGCTCACAAAATCATTTCTTTTATTTGCAACTTAGGGCTGATGCCCTAGTTGCATGTGACTGAAACAAAACCTCGACTGTATTACCTGCACACAAAGTTCTATTCCCATTTGCGAAATTTTTTCGTCGCGCACACCACTGGTGCGAGCAGAGCCTGGTTTCGAAAAAAACGTCTATTTGAAAGTTACTCCTGAACTTCTGGTAGTATAATCAACAGTCAAAGTAAGTACAATACGGAAACATGGTGGATGGATAAAGAAATCACCGTATTCACACCTTTGCTCATGTCAAGTAGCGTGGGATGGGTGTGCTTTATTGTCAGTGGAGATATCCATAGAAAAATTTTTCATTTTACTAACCAAGTAATAGAATGTCTAGATTAAACGAATATCAAGTTATCGGTCGTCGTCTCCCAACTGATTCTGTTCCAGAACCAAAGTTGTACCGTATGAGAATCTTTGCTCCAAACGCTGTTGTTGCTAAGTCTCGTTACTGGTACTTCTTACAAAAATTGCACAAGGTCAAGAAGGCCTCTGGTGAAATTGTTTCCGTCAACATCATCTCTGAAGCCCGTCCAACCAAGGTCAAGACCTTCGGTGTCTGGATCAGATACGACTCCAGATCTGGTATCCACAACATGTACAAAGAATACAGAGATGTTACCAGAGTTGGTGCCGTTGAAACCATGTACCAAGACTTGGCTGCCAGACACAGAGCCAGATTTAGATCTATCCACATCTTGAAGGTTGTTGAATTAGAAAAGGTCGATGACGTCAAGAGACAATACGTCAAGCAATACTTGACCAAAGACTTAAAATTCCCATTACCTCACAGAGTCCAAAAGTCCAAGAACTTGTACGCCAACCAAGTCCCAACCACCTTCTACTAGGTTTAAAATATATTTTATATATGAGTAATCTATAATGAACATATATTTACTATTAAAGAACCCGCCATGTGCACGTTATTTTTCTTTTCCTGTTTTAGCCCGGTTAGCCGTCGGCTTTCATGACATATGAGTAATTTTCGACGAAAAAGCCTGGTATTGAATACCTGAATAGTGTGGCTTGCGACGGGTCCTTGACTCCGGAGCTACGAGGCAAAAAAAAAAAAGTATTTAAGGGGGGCTCGCTTCTATATTGATAAGTTATTTCATCAATTAAATACATACCAAAACATGTCTTACGGAGCAAAAGCTGCTGAGAGATTGGCCAACAAAACAATTCTTCTTACCGGTGCATCTGCCGGAATTGGAGAAGCCACTGCGAGAGAATTGGCTGCTGCCGCAAACGGTAAGATTAAGTTGATCTTGACGGCAAGAAGAAAGGAGAAGTTAGAACAATTGGCCACCAGCTTGAAGTCTGACTATCCAGCCATTGAGATCTTGACCTCGTCATTGGACGTATCAAAGCTCGCTACGATCAAGCCGTTTATTTCCGCGTTACCAAAGAATTTCGCCGACATTGATGTCTTGATCAACAATGCCGGTAAGGCGTTGGGAAAAGACCCAGTGGGTGAAATTCTCGAAGAAGATATCGAAGAAATGTTCCACACCAACGTTTTGGGATTGATCAACTTGACCCAAGCTGTGTTGCCGATCCTTAAGGCCAAAGATTCCGGTGACATTGTCAACTTGGGCTCGATTGCCGGTAGAGACCCATACCCTGGTGGAGGTATCTACTGTGCCACCAAAGCTAGTGTCAAATCGTTTTCGCATGTGTTGAGAAAGGAATTGATCAGCACCAAGATCCGGGTGTTGGAAGTTGATCCTGGTAACGTGGAAACCGAGTTCAGTTTGGTGCGGTTCAAGAGTGACAAGGAAAAGGCAAAGGCCGTTTACGACGGTACCGAGCCATTGGTGGCCAGTGACATTGCTGAGATCATCGTTTTCGGCTTGACCAGAAGACAAAACACCGTTATTGCCGAAACCTTGGTGTTTGCCACCGGCCAAGCCAGTGCCAACCATCTCTATAGAAACAACTTGTAGAACTTTTGTTAGTGCCAAAAGAGAAAGAATGAATGTTAAAAACTCAACTGTTCCAATGTTTTGCTCAACTTGGCAGCTCCTTCGGTAGCACCATCGTCAACCCCGAGCTTTGGTCGGTTCATCTCAAGTCCTGCCAACAAGACACAGGCCTTGCAGATTTTGTTGGACGATAAGTAACCGCACTTCTCGCACCGGTTGCCGTCTTCGTACTTTGCTTGACGCTGGGGGAGTTGGACCGAGCCATCAGGGTTGATTTCCGTTTCCTGCTTGCGCTTGTTCTTGTAGGAAGTTGTTACTTTCTTCTTTTTGGGTGCAAGCACCAAATGTTCTCCACTGTAAATGATATCCATGATGCACGAAGGGCGAATACTTTCCAATGCCTTGAGAAGTTCTCTTGCTGTTCCCCGGAACGCCTCGGGGGCATAGGTGCATTCGGTAGAGAAATAGTCCAATTTCTTGTAGTGGGCATAGAGCACGATTTCCTTTTGGTACGAATACTTAAATGGCTTCAGACGCTTAATGGGCGAGCCGGCAGACTGGGTTAGAATGGCACAAGATTTCTCCAAACGGGCGGTGTCACCTCTCAAGAGGTTCATAAGCACGGTTTCGGCCATATCGTCGGCATTGTGGCCGGTCACGACGTGGTTGATGCCCAACTTGGCAGCACCTCTGTCCAACGCCTGGCGTCGTAACACCCCGCAGTATGTGCACAGCGACCGGATTCCAGCACAAGACACGATTTCGTCCATCGACCAGTCATACAAGTCTTTGTACGACACGATCTCGAGAGGCATGTTGTACTGGACCTGGTTCCGTTTGACGGTAGCCAACGAGTCGTCACGGTATCCCTTGATTCCCTCGTCGATCGACAAAAGCACGAGCTCGAGTCCATAATCGTACCGTTCGTTCAATAACTTAAGCACCGATGCAAGCACTGTCGAGTCTTTCCCGCCCGATGCCCCGATGGCGACCCGTTCACCGCGCTCAAAGAGACGGGCATCGGTGATGGTGTGGTGGATTTCCGTCTCGAAAACAAGATAAAAACACTCTTTGCAAAGTTTCTGGAGGTTCTTGGGACGCTTCATCACGGCTTTACGGCCATGGCACAACTCACAGAGCGCAGAAACCTTAACTTTCTTCTGCATCGATGGAGGTTTAGTAGTAATAGTATACTTTTCGCGATGATCAAGATCAAAAAAAAAAAAAAATAGGTACAAACGATGCTTAAAACAAGGAGCTTTAGAAGAAGAGATTTTTCTTTGAAGAAAGTTACTTTTATTCTTTTTCTCCTTTGGATTCTTCCTTTACAACATTGTTTCAGCTTTACTTTAATTCTTTTCTCTTTACTTTTCTTATACAATCATTTATTAATGCATCTCTCCTAAACAGCCGACTGGAATTCATCATTATTGGTGTTGACGTTGGCGTATCTGAACCGGTTGACTTCTTCTTGTATCTGTTCCTTCTGCTCCTTGTGCTGCTGCTGTTGTTGCTGCGGCTTCTTGCCGTACCCGTTCGACGAGGTCTTCTCGTTCTTCTCGGTCAACAAACCCACCTTTTCGTTCATGATAATCGCCAATTCCTGCAATCTAGATCTCTGTGGTTCGTTCGACACGAAATTCACAAAGTTCTTACCAACATCAAACGCTCCCGACGTTTCTCCGCCGTCAAGCATCTTCAGCAAAATGCCACGGACATCTTCAACAGGAAGATCAAACACCTGCGACAACTTGGCAACCGACAACTTCGTGTAAATGCTCTTGTAAGTAAAGATGTATGTTCTTAAGCCCTCGACCTGCAACTCGTGCTTCAACATCGCCAACAACTCGTCGTGGTTGGGGAATAACTTCCAGATCTTGATCGACGACAACAAGCCGTACGCCTTCGACCAATCTCCCTTCTGCAATGCAATGGAGGCGTGCACAATGTGGTCCTTGATACTTTCTGGAGGACCGGTGAAGAACTGTCTGTCGTGGAACTCCAACTTGCTCTTGAACGACTTGAGGTTGTTCTTGCGCTTGTTGTCCTTGGCCGACGACGTGGCTGCCGCAAGCGCAGGGATCTCTATCAACAAGGAACTCGTCAGGAAAACACACTCTAACAACTCCAAGTTTATGTGCTGGTGGAACGGCAACAACTTCTGCTTTTCAACCACGGTCGCCTGGTTAGGATATTTCGAGTTGAACCCTTGGCCGAGCAACTCCTTCGATCTCTGAGAGTTGACAATCTCGTTCAAGATCTTGTTCGACTGGCCAATGGCTCCGGATCTGAACGCAGACAAACCCAACTGGACAATCGCCCGGTTGAACTGCACCTGCAACGACGAGTCTGCCTGGTGGATGCCGGCGTGGACATCCTGAGCGAGCGGAGAGCTCTCAAACAACTTTCTGGCAAGAGCATAGTCGTTGTTCACAGCGTAGTAGTACACCCGGAAGAGCAATGCATGCTTGCCGTACACGGAGTTGGTGTGGTCTTCCAAGAACTTGGCCAAGCCGTCAATCAATTCGGCCGGAGACGCCTGTTTCGACACGATTTCGGAGTCGGTGTCAATACCCTTCCATGCTTCGGCCTCGTTGGCCTTGATCAACTGGTCAGGCTTGTAGTAGACGTGTTCCAATCTTCTCAAGATGATTCTTGGTAATTGTTCGGTCTGCAACCTCAAGGAAGCAGGAGTCGTGGCCTCAACATAAGATTGGCCTCTGACAATCAACTTGTAGATTATACTTTCGTCCTTCAATCTTTCCACGTACTCCAAAGAGTGGGGGTCGGTGTTCTGCAAGTATTTGGTGAACTCATCGTCCAAACGGTCAATCAACGAAGTCACGGAACCAAAAATAACTCTGGTGCCGGCATCGTTGGCAGGAGGCTCGATGTCCATGTCGTCGGTGGTCACACCCAACTCAGACAATTGATAGGTTGCGATATGTGTTTCCAACAAGTCCAACAAAGCGTTGATGTTGGCATCACTTTGCTTCCACTGGTCCAATGGCATAAATGCCTGGTTGGCCGAGGCATCGAAACGGATCGAAACCAACATCTGGTAGATCGAAATCAACTCGAACGGACTGCCACGAGGTAAAGTTTCCTCCAACAACTGCTCCAAGACCTGGATCTGTTCGTGTTTGTCGATGTTCTTCTTACCACGAGTTTCAGCAATCAGCTTCAAGGTGGTGAATACAGGACTCAACACCTTAGAGCTGGCACTGTCAGCACCCAGTTCCTTGGCCTTGATTTCCACTGGTTCTTCGGCATCGAAAAGCTCAGGGTTTTCCTGGTACAAGTCGTAGTGGGCCTGGAATTCCTTGACCTGCTTCTTGACTCTCTGTCTCGTGGTGTTGAAGGCTCTGCCTTCGGCAGCATTCAACGTCTTTTCATCCTTTTCGTTCTCGGTGGTTTCAGCAATGTACGCGTCCAAGCCTGCCAACAACTTAATGTAAAAGTTAGGCATGCCGATGTTCTGCTGGTTGGCTCTAATCAATAAACGGCCCAACTTGTCAAATTCGGTCAACACAGTGCCCCAATTGTTGTTGAACTTGGACGTGTTGATGGTCTCGATCGAATCCTTCATGTCGTCCAACAACTTTTCTTTAGCAGACTTCACAACGCGCTTGCCCTCATCTTCAGAGTCCAGATCAGAGTCTCCACCCTTAAGATAGCTCTTCTTCAAGAAGTATGCGGGACCCAGCGGACGGGCATCCGAGTCGGAGTCGTCGCTGTCGGAGTCGGAATCGTTGGCCCATTCAGAATCTTCGTCAGATGACTGTTGTTCTTCGGACGAAGAAAGCAATTCTTCTTCGGAAGTACTCAACAAATCCTCCTCTTCAGAGGATGAGTCTGAACTGTAAGCAACAAAGAAACGCGACATGGTACGTGGTTGTCACTGTAGGTTTCTTTGGTTTTTGGTTATAAGGCAAATCAAATTTTCATCGATGAAGGTGAAAAAAACGATGGAAATTTTTCGTGCGCCGGTACAAAATGTACGCAGCGTTCTCATATTTACCACCACGTCTACTCCATTTTTTATTAAATATCGTACCTTCATTTTGTCTCTAGTTATCATATGTATAGCTCCTTACTCGCAGGAACTTGAACAGCTTCTCGTTGCGAAGGGCAAAGTCGGTGATTTCTCCAACGCGGTCATCGTCATCAGCCATTTGTTTGCGGACTCCAAAATACTTCTTCCACGACAATTTGTTGTGTCGAAACACGCCGCCGAGCGACGTGATGTTGTATATATAGTAAAAAGTATAGTACGGCACCGAGCCGTGGTCCACAACAATCTCAACCTCACCACCGGCCGTTACCGTCCATCGGCCCACGTAGCTTTTGTAGCTGTCACCACGCGGTGCCGTCGAGCCCGTGGCAACGAGCTGCTCTTCATTGCGGTGTTTCAGCAAAAACGGGATCACCACTGGTGGCTCGTGTGTAGTGAGTACCACCACCACCGTCCCATCGGGATAAAATCGCAAGTAACGGTAGTACGTAATGGCACGAACCGGATTCGACCAGCTCGAACTGAATTCGGCCTTACCACCTTCACTGAAGTAGTTCACGACTGAGATGTAACACCCTAAGAATTTTACAAACGGTCTCGTGCTTGCCATGTGTTTCCATGAATCGTTATACAGCGGCAAGAGCGCAAGCGGATCGCGAGGAATAAGTCGGTTGGCTTCCAACAAATCGCGGTTCTCGTAGTAGATCTGTTTCGGGTATATCAAGTAACAAAGACGACGCCACACGTCGGAAGATCCAAGTCCTAAAAATGCAAACTTCTTGCAGGTAATCGCCATATTGAACCAAGATTCTGGCGACGAAACCAACAACGTTTCGAATATTGCGATCCAGACATCTCGAGGTAATGAAGTCAATACGGAAACTGGTTTCAAGTTCACGGTTTCGTCCACCATTTCACCATCGACATTGAGTTTCTGTACCTTAATCGTCAAGTCGTCAGTCTCCGCGCCGGGAGCCACCGCTTCTGCGTCTGCAAACGAGGCAACTAGTCTATCAGCGTCGATCTGTCGTACAAGTTTGTCGTCCACCCTTTTTAAGATGTTTTTGCCGCGTTCCTGGTGGAGTTTATCAATGGCTTGCGGCACGTCGTGGTGGCGGTACAACTGGTCCACTTGCTCGTTGAGTCGGAACGCCTTGCGGTAGTGTTCGATGGCATCTGCCATCATGCCGTGCGACTCCTTTTCAATGGCATATCGGAAACTTTCGATTGCCTGCCGGTCTGTCGGCGACAATTCGGCAACAGTCGAGTCCATTTACTGAGACTGTTTCCAGCGGGCCGGCCACCATAAAAAGTGTGGGAAAAATCGTAGATTCTTTTAGTAAGCGATCACGTGACACTTACCCCAACAAAACATCAAGAAACGCATCGTCGTGGTGAAGTTTGGCGACGGTTTTCTTTGGAGCCGGTGATGGAGCAAGCTCAAGTTCGGCCATTGTGGTTTCGAGGTCTGGAAGTGCCAACTTTTCGCCTAAAATGTGTTCCAAATCGTCGTCGAGCGTAGAAACCGATGCCAGTGCGGCAGCGTTGGCGCGGTTGCTGGCGTTGGCAAGCCGCGAGTTGAGGTTAGCGACGCCGGCAGCATCGCCATTGTAGTTGTTGATTTCAAGTACTTTTTGTTTCTGGGGCTTTTCCTCGCCGAATCGGGTTTTGATCAGATCATAAAAGCGAGCTTCTTCGGCGAGTTGCTGACGCTGGCGGTCGGCGGCAACTTCGTCGGCGCTAAGCACGCGCATCGCCAGTTTTGGCTGCTGCTCGCCGCGCGGCTGCGAAAGACGCGCGCTGCCCACCGCGAACCCGTCCAACTCGTGCGCGGGAATCTCGCTCAAGTGCCGCTGGCTGCGTTTCGCGTGGTAGACGTCGTTGTAGTCATCGTGAGTACGGGTGATTTCACGGTAGCTGTCGAGACCGTATTCGTCCAAGAAATTGTCGGACATTTTGGAACGGAGAAGTTTCCGGTTCTTTGACGGCTTGAGCAATTCATGAAGCAGCGCCATGACAGGCTCCTCGCTGCCACCATTTTCTTTTGCAGGCGCGGCGGGCTTGGGTTCTGGCGCCGTACCGAGATAAATTCCGTCACGCTCGTTTTCAGTGTCAGTGTTAGGATCCACGCTTTCTGTGGACTTTGGCTCGCTCAATTGTTCTAGAATCTGCTGTTTCGCCTTAATCTTCTCTTCTCTGGAAGCCAGACCGAGCTCGGGATAAAAATGGTTGACCAACGCTTCGTCAGTATCAGATTCCCATTCGTCATCGGAATCGCGAAGGATGAGTCGCGGCGGCGCTCGATCTACATCTTTCTTTGCCGACCATTTCGGTTGAGGTGCAGTGGGTGCTCGTGGCAGCTCAATCCCATGTTTCTTCATGAACTTATACTTGGCCTTCTTGTCCCATTTCGAGTTCTTCAACACCATTCGGAGATTTATTGGTGACCAACAAAGTAAAAAAACAAAAAAAAGGAAGGATATTCGCACCACAATTTTTTTTTTTTTTTCGTTCGTGCTACCGTTTCGTCGTAATCTCGCTAATTTGTCCCCAACAAATCTCGCTAATTCTCTATTTTGTCGCTAACTCTCAAACTTGCTCACTATTTCGTTCTCTCATTCTTTTTCTCACACTTCAACGGTCTCCTTTTTCTCCACCACCACAGCTTAAATGTCGAATAATCTCTCGCTTGAAGAGTTGTTGAAACGGCTCCAGATGGGCCAGAAATTGCTGGAATCGCAACAGAAACAAATGAAAGACCACAAGTTCTGGAAAACACAGCCAGTGCCGCTGCTTGACGACAAGATCAGCAGCGAGGGTCCAATTGACGCCACCAAGAAACCACAAGACATTCCTGCCGACCCACTTCCGCTCCTCAAAGAGTTTGAGTGGAGCACCATCGATGTCGAGTCTCCTGACGAATTGGAGGAAGTCTACCAACTCTTGTACGAAAACTACGTCGAGGATCAGGACGCCACGTTCCGGTTCAAATACTCACACGAGTTCTTCAAATGGGCCCTCAAGCCTCCGGGATGGAAGAAAGAATGGCACGTCGGGGTCCGTGTGCGTGAAACCGGTAAATTGGTTTCGTTCATCAGCGCAGTGCCCATCCATCTCCGCCTCAACACCTCAAAAACCGTGTTGCCAAGCGTTGAGATCAATTTCTTGTGTATTCACAAGAAATTGCGTAGCAAGCGGTTGGCTCCAGTGTTGATCAAGGAAATTACTCGCCGTGTCAACCGCCATGATATCTGGCAGGCATTGTATACCGTCGGAATGGTGTTGCCTTCTCCGGTGTCGACATGTCGTTACACTCACCGTCCGATCAACTGGTCAAAGCTCCACGATGTTGGCTTCTCGCATCTCCCAGCGAACAAGACCAAGGCAGGAATGGTGGCGTACTACGCTTTGCCAGACGCTACCGCCACAAAGGGCTTGCGTCCAATGAAACACGCCGATTTGGACCAAGTTTACGACTTACTCCACAAATTCCAGGAACGTTTCGAGTTGGTGCAAGTATTTGAGCGTGAGGAATTGGCCCACTGGTTACTTGGGGCCCAGGAAGGCGATTCCAACGTTATCAAGACGTTTGTTGTGGAAGAAGATAGCAAGATCACCGACTTCTTCTCTTATTACTTATTGCCATTCACGGTGTTGGAAAACGCGCAACACAACGAATTGGGGATTGCATATCTCTTCTACTATGCGTCGCTGCTGGCCGAAACCGCTGGCTACAAGGACCGTTTGGTGTCGTTGATGAACGATGCGTTGATCTGCTCAAAGAAGGATGGAGTTGATGTGTTCAACTGTTTGACGTCACAGGACAATTCGTATTTCATCAAGGAAGCGAAGTTTGGCAGCGGTGACGGATTCCTTAACTACTACTTGTTCAACTACAAGACATATCCGATTCATGGAGGCATTGATCCCGAAACAAAAGAAGTTGTGCCGGACAAGTCGAGTGGTATTGGTGCAGTGCTTCTTTAGAAGAAAAGTAGATAGATCAGAGGAGGAAGAATTGACGACGATGAGTTTAGTAAAATTGTAGATATTTAGAAGAATTTCGGAGTTCTGCAAAAAATGGGGAAACTAACGTAATATCTTCTGTACCAGACCAGTAATGGTTTGGATATAAAAGTAAATAAGAAAACAATAACGACAGTTGATTCTAAATAACGAATTACGTTTACTAACACGTATTGTTCCTCATCTCATAAGCCATCGTCAAACAGACCTGGAAAGCTATAAAAGAAAAAAAAACTGTTAGGAAAAGTAAACGTAGTAAACGTAGTAAACGTGGTAAACTTTAGAAATTTCTTAAAGTCTTGAAATAAACGCCAATCAGTCAATCAAATATGTATGTTTTTTAGTTTTAAAAGAACAGATTGAATGAAATGTAAGCTGGTTGTTTTTCAGTATCATGACTTTATTCAGTCGCAAAAAAATGTTTGTTGCGAAAATTTACCTCATCGCATCATGATTTCTTCCAGTGTCTGGGTACCACGCGGCTTTGCGGCCGAGTTTCCTGAGACTTATGAGTTGGACGATGAAGAAATGGCAAGAATTACTGCCATGGCAAAGCTCGAGTTGAACGACGCCGAACCCGTGCCAAAGAACGAGTTGAAAGACCAGATCGAGTTGGACGACGATCTCAAGGAATACGACTTGGAAAACTACGACAACGACCGTGACAGCGACGGTGAAGAAGTGACAATGTTCCCAGGCCTTTCCCAGGCCAAGTTCCATGCCGCTAACGAAGACGGTGACGACGCGTACCTCCTGCTTCCCACCGAAACCGACGCCCAGGAAGAAAAGCAGGAATCGCAGATATATCCCACCGATAACTTAGTTTTGGCGACAAGAACCGAAGATGAGGTGTCTTATTTGGACGTTTACGTGTACGACGACGGTGCTGGTGCTCCTGCCGGTTCCAACGAGGAAGAAGAAGACAAGTTTGACGCCGATGTTGCCAAGGGTCTTGTGAGAGAAGCTAACTTGTACGTCCACCATGACATCATGTTGCCAGCGTTCCCGCTCTGTGTCGAATGGGTCAACTACCGCCGTGACACTGAAGACCATGTTGGCAACTTTGCTGCTGTTGGTACTTTTGATCCGCAGATTGAGCTCTGGAACCTCGACTGCGTCGACAAAGCGTTCCCCGATGTCATTTTGGGCGAAGTCTCTGCCAAAAAACGGAAAAAGAAAAAGACTTCGGCTACTCATCACACTGACGCTGTGTTGCTGTTGGCACACAACCGCCAGCACCGCACAGTGCTTGCTTCGACCTCGGCCGACCACACCGTCAAGTTGTGGGACTTGGAACATGCCGTTGCTGCCCGTTCGATGTCGATTCATGGTGCCAAAACGGTATCGCTGTCCCAGTGGCACACCAGCGAGGCGCTGGTGTTGTTGACGGGTGGCTACGACGCCACGGCGGCAGTTTCCGATGTCAGAATCGCCGACGACGCTCAAATGTCTAAGAAGTATGCTGTGGCTCGCGGTGAAGAGGTTGAAGCCGTCCGTTGGGCTCAGGGAGCTGCTCCAGAACAGTTTTACGCCGGTACCGACCAAGGTAACGTGTACAGTTTCGATGTGCGTGTCACCGACAAGCCGTTGTGGACGCTCCATGCACATGATGCGGCAATTTCGGGCTTGGACGTGAACTCTCACGTTCCTGGCATGGTAGTGTCGCTGGCGATGGGCGAAAAGAGCGTTAAGTTATGGAAATGTACCGATGCCACGCCGTCGATGGTGTTGCTGCGTGACTTTGGCGTTGGTAATGTGTTGACGGCGCTGTTTGCTGGTGACATTGAAGTTGCCGGTAATGTCACGATTGGTGGTGTGAGTGGGGCATTGAAGATGTGGGACACGTTTTCGAACCCATCTGTTCGTAGTAGTTTCCGTGAACAGTTGAAGCAGGTGCAACAGGATGCCAGAAAGCAGGCCAGGGAAGCAGGCAGAGCATCGAGAATTGCCAGAAAGTACCAGACTGGCGAAGAGTACGTGGTTCTGGTTGAAGCAGGAGGATTTGAGGATGAATCTGACGATGAGGAATAAACTACGACACTAACATCATCACAGAGTAAACAATCCATTTCGTAGGGTCATTTTTCACAGTAAATACATAATAGAGTGCTGACTTAAGAATACGTAGATTAAACAACAAGAAATAAAACAATGAGGAAAGTTTCGGTAAACCGTGGGAGAGAAACCATCTTCCCCAGTATCATCATACAAGTCACTTGCTAAGAGATATTGGTAAACTTTTCCACCAACTGTTCAACCAGCCAACCTGAAGAAATGTCGTCAACAATCCCGTCGATACTAACAGTGGGCGTTACGTGAACACCCACACCTCTCAAGTATTTGGTAAAGTACTTGATATCGGCTGTGACTGCGTTACCGTCGTTACTTCCTGGAGTTCCAAGCGGAAGTGGTGCGATTTCCACCTTCAGCAACAATTCTGCCTCGGTAAATGGCAACGTCAACTCGGCAGCCACCACGCTGTAGATGCGGCGGTAAACCTCGTTACGCGTAAACGGAACTGTCGCGGCATCGAAAAAGTGAGTATTGGCACGGAACAACGTTTCCAAAACGTCCCAGTAAAGGTGCGACTTTAATAACTGGGCGGCGGCCAATGCAAACTCTGCGAGGTATAACGAGTTGGGGTGCCATGGCTGAACCACGTTGACCACCACGAACTGGAACTTGCCGGGGAATTTGGCGTGGAGTTGCGGGATGACCTCGCGGAGCTTAAGGAAAAGGCGGGCCAGGAAGGGGCAGTTGAGGTCGAGAAAAAGGTTGACGACGTGGGGCAGCGAGCCTGCAAGCTCGGCAGGAGTGTAGTAGTAGTGTGTGGCGGCGTACTTGGGGCTAATCATTTACGGGCTGAGGGAGGAAACTGACAGTTTATCGTCGAGATCAAAGTCGTGGGGATTCACGACAAGATTGTGGACGGCCATGCGTTCGCGGTGTCGCAGCGGCTGTTCGTCGTCGGACGCCTGTTGCCGCAAATAGTGGCTTGAAATGCGAAACTTTTTGCGCGCAGCGGTGGTAATTATTTGTTCACGCGGTCGTTTTCGCTCCACCACCAGCGGGGACGCCACAGTCACATCCACATTTTCTTGTTTGACATTTTCTTGTTCGACATTTTCTTGTTCGACATTCTGAACAGTTTCAACGGTCTCTGCAGGTATCCCGCCGCCTGGCAGGTTATTTTTCTCTGGAGACGCACGATCACGCGGATTGTCACTATTATTCATGCATTTGGTGTCCTTTGCTTCGCGCTCGCTGCTTGGGACGCTATTTTCCCTCGCCAGCGCCAGCGCCAGAGCCGCCGCTGCTGCCTTTTTTGCGCGTTCGCGTCGCTCGGCAGCAAATAATTGGGCTAAACGGCCCAGCACCAGCACCTCTGGCAGTGGCAGTGGCAGTGGCAGTGGCAGTGACAGCAGCGTGATTCTCTGACGGTTGCGTCGTTCTGATTCCATCATTTCTCGAAGCCGTTGCGAAACCAAATACGTTTCGGATTCACCGTTCTCATTCGACTCTTTAATGCTCTTACTATCTAATCCCACCGCTTTTTCCTGGCTAATTTCGAACTCTGTTTTTATCACTTCGGTTTCAATCCCCACTTTCTTTACGACTTCAGTTTTCTCAACCTCAAGCTCTTCCTGCTTTTGTTCTTTGTCTTCATCTTTGTCTTTCTTCTCTTTACGTCGACGTTTACGTTCTCTTCGCTTGCGCCGCTTTGTTCGCTCAAACGCCGCGGTTTCACGCCGTCTCTCCTCCTCCACAACATCCAGCGACTCTACTGCCGCCAGCAGCTGCTCTACTTCACGCACCGGCGGTACGGGCTCCTGCGGCACCGGCACCGGCGACGAGCCCCACCATCTCGAAAAGAAGCCAAACATTTAGTGTTTTATTTGTTCGCGCGCGCGCGCCAATGCTATACAAGAATCACCAACTTACACTTGTCAAACAACACCTCCTGGAACTTGTCGTCGTCGTCGACCTCAAACTCCTTCAACTTAAGCCGATGTATCTCACCAAAGTCGTGGCTCGCCATCTCGTTCTCAGCAAGAAAATCGTCAAAGTCGTTCTTCAAAAAAAGCTGGATCTCATTCCCAGCCAGCTGCTGCGCCGGTTCCGGCAAGTCCAACCGCTTGTACAACTTGGTCTTGAGGTCCTGTAACCGCAAGTTGGTAGGAAGAAGCAACACAAAGATATCGTCATGGTAATAGAACTTGACTTTGACCTTCAGAACCGCTGCCAGCAGCAGCGATCTGGAGCGCGATGCTTGCTCCAACGACGCGCTCGACGCCCGCGTATTCTGCTGCAGCTGAGGCTGATGGCCCGAGTACTGCGATAGACGGTCCTGGTGATACACCAGATGCTGGTTCACCGGCTTCAGCAGACGGCGTGTGTCGTCGACAAACTCGCGGTCAAAGCCGTTGTCCAACACCTCAAAGAGCCGTAGAACGTCTTCCAGGCGCGATATGTGCGACGGGAGCCCAATAAGATTGCGCAAGTAGTAGTCCAACTTCTCACGACGCAATTTGGAGATGCTGTCGTTGACGTTGATCAACGGGCCAGGAATCGACGGGATAATCCGCCGCAGATTCTCGATCTTGCCGGCCTCGTAGGGAAACAACTCCAACAACTTGACTTGCAAGTCGTAGAAGTCCTGGTAGAACCGGTACAAGTGGCGCACCTTGCCGTTCAGCAACCGCGCTATCACAAGGTACTGGTACCGTCCGTGGTCGAGCTGGTACGAATCGACGCCTGCCTCCAAAATTGTGGTGTTGGACAGCGAAAGCGACGAGCGGTTCAGTCCTGTAGGCCGCGATCCTTCAAAGAACTGGCTATTCAGCGACACTGGCGCCTGCTGTGAGTTCAGAATCAGACCAAGCGGGATTGTCAGCGCCTGGTACCGTGCTGTTTGGTCTTTCCACTCCTCGACGGTGGGAATCTTGAAGTTATCTATTATGCGCGCGATATCGTCGACGTCAGTGGAGCTGCCGGGGTTCAAAAGGTCAATGATCTTGACATACGATACCGGCACGAGCCCAGGACCGCCTAAACGGTTAATTGGTTTGGCGATAAACCACTCAAACTCATGGTGGGCGCAGATGATCAAGTTTTCGTTGGGAACGATATCCAACTCGTCCTCACGTTCGGCCTTGAACTCGTACAACGTCACAGCGTAAAGTGTCTGGTTCGAGTTGCGCTGTGGCAGCAGCTGTGTCAGTTGATGTTGTTGATGTTGTTGATGTTGCTGATTTTGCTGTGTCTCGAGCGGTGGCGCTGTTGCCATTGGCCGCGAGCGGTTGAACACTTCAAAGTACGAGATTGGAACCATGCCTTTGGTGTGTGTCATGGGATTTGTAGCTTCGTACCAGCCGTTTGTGGCGTCTGGAGCATCATCATCAGAAAGAACATGGAAGAAATCGCCTTTGGCAAACCGCAACTCGCCGGGGCCCTGCGGTTCGTAGTCGTACAATGCTTTGATGACCTTCTTGGGAGACTGCAACTGTGACTCGGCGGCGCCGCCGCCGTAGAGCGGCACCAGCAGCAGCAGCACCACACGCGAGATGTTGTGTTTCGGGCTGTCAGACAGATTCGACAGCCGCTTGCTTCTTCTGAAAGATTTGATCATCGCCGGTGTATGTCTCCCAGGGGAGGTGGAAAATGGCTGGATTTACGGTTGGGAAAAAAGGCGTGCGCTGCCGGATTTTTTTCCCTTTGGTTTAAAAAAACCGCTATTTTTGTGTGTGGCCAAACTCGAGCCAGGCGCGGTGCGTGTGGTGCCAGCGCCAGCACCCGCGCAAGCGCCAAAATTAAACTATTGCTTATAAGTTTCCCGCCAGTGTCTGTTGTTAGCGCGCGCGCGAATCGAGATTCACGCCGTTGTCGTAGCGGAAAATGTAAGATGGCGCCGTGCATTCAATTGTCTAAATTACATAACAAAAAAAAAAAAAAAGAATAGAGAGAAATGGTTCCCTTTTACATCTCAAACCGGTAATACTCATCAGAACTGCTCAGCAGCATCGGAGACGACAGCGCCGTGGTTGCACCAGATACTGATGATACTGCGGTCCTGGTCTTTTTCTGGGACGATTCTCGTTGTTCACATTCACGATACTTTGCCAAATAAATCCGGAGTGCTTCGGCATATGGTTCAAATCCGAGCGTGTAGAGCAGCCATAAAATGTCCTCGCCATTAAGTGTTTTCCGCTGCTCTAGCAAACACCGATCAGCAGCTTGACTAGTCACAAACAGAATGAACTCCAGCACACATTCTTGAATACATTCCTTCAGCTCGCGCGAAAGTTTCGCATGTTCAGGAAGGGCCAGTTTCATTACTCGCCCGACTGCGGTTAGCTCGCTGAATATTCTTTTTTTCTCTTTAACAAAAGATAATTAAAAAAAAAAGGCAGTAGCAAAAGCACACAGGTCTGGCAGCCAATGCCATACAACATGCTTCGGCTCCTATTCATGCATTGAAAGCTAACGTACCATTGGCGATCGGGAGAAACCGATCCTGCTCCTTGATTTCGTAGTCGCAGTTTCTAAGATCCATCTTTTATTTTTTTCTGTTCGCTTGTGTAGCGAGCGCGCACGGCTACTTAATACCATCTGGGCTTCTGCTCCGAGTCTCGGGGCTCGGACTTACCGCTACAACCGCGCCAAACACTTTGCCACGTATCGGTGGTACACCGCACAGTCGGGGCTTTCGTCCTTCCAGTAGTCAAACAACACCAACAGGTGCTCGAACATCGTAGCCATGCTGGAACGCAGCACCACCGCATCTAACATCCGTTCCACCAGAGGCGCCGTGCCGAGCTCGGGCATCTGCGCCATGTACTGGGCAAAGCTGGCATCGGTCATTGCCACTGCCGCCATCGCTCCAAGCTTCTTATAGAGCATAAACTGGCACATGTTCGCCATAAAGAGCCCCCGCAAATAGTACCACAGACCAGGATGACGGTGCGCTCCCAATTTGGGGATATCCATCTTGGGAAGCGACACGAGATTCGTCACAAACGCCCGAAGGATCTTGGCCCGTGCTGCTGGCATGTCACGGATAGTGACACCGTCATCGCCATCATCACACTCTTCGGAAAAGTCTTCGGTACGGAACTGCTGCTGGTACACCGGCGGCGCGGCAAGCACGTTAGTGTAGCGCGTCTCAACATCGTCCGAGCTCACAGACGTCGATTCTGGCGTGTCGAGCCCATGCTGCATGCCTGCCATCTGTTTTCTTTTGACCACATCGAGCGCTGCCGCCACCAACTCGATAAAACTGATTTTGTCTTCGAGTATGAGGTATACGAGAGGCCGAAGAAGCAACATTTTGGAATTGATAATCCGTGTTTTGATATACATCACCAGTTCCGACTGGGCACGGAGCAACAAGTCTTCATCGACCAAAAAGTCGTCCAAGTTATCTATGAAGTTTTCGGACTCGCCTGATTTCTTCTTGTCGTATTTGTGTTTGATGCGCTTGTAGATCTCTTCGGTATTAATTTCCTGGAGCACAAACCCGCGCACGCGCGGTCCAAGCGAGTTGATGATCCCGTTGTATTGGTTCATGTAGGCAATAAACCGTGGCCACATTGCAGCCTCAAACTCCTGCAGGTCCCAATCGACTGTGTCGACGTAGATTTCATCGTACATTTTGTTGTCGACCTTGCGGACGGCGACTTCGGTCAAAAAGTAGTACCACGAGTACTCGTCGTAATATTTGGCCGCGGCTGCCTCCACCGCCGCACTATATTCGCCCTCGGGCGTGTCTGCCGCCGACGGAAAACTTGTGGGGGGTGCGATCTGCGTAATTCCCAGCGACGGTACGCGCGGCGAGAGCTCGCACCGAAGCTCGCACTCCAACTTCAAACACATCCAGAAAAGGCGGTCAACCTGCCGCTTTTTTTCGGCGTGGAGTTCGCACCCGCGCTTGGTTTCCAAGTAGTACATGAGATGGTGGCACGCGGCGGTGAGGTGGCGGTACGCGGCGGCCGGCGCCACGAGACAGAGCTGGAACTGACTTACCAAAAGACTGTAGATACACGAACGCACGTTGTTCTGCTTGAGAAGCAGCGGGTACGTGGTGGAGATAATCGAGGCATAGTTGAGAAGAAGACTGGCAATGGCATACCGTGACGCCGGAAGCTCGTCGTCCTCCGATCGCGGCTCGTCAGTCACCGCTAATCCGGCATCTCGTTCCTGTAACGAGCTCTCATACTTGACACAGTTATCCAACAGGAGCGGCACGGCAATCGCTCCAAGCGCACACACCGCGAGAATCACCGGCACGTTCTTGCACATCGTGCGAAAACTCTTGCGACGCACAGGCGTGTCGGCGGCGCCAGCGGCCGCGAGCGCGGCGGTAAGTTCTGGTGGTACCACATCGCGAGACTTGCAGTCGCGCGCGTAAAGCTCCACAAGCCGCAAGAACGTGAGTTCTGGTGCATGTTTCTTAATGATCTGATAAGTCTCGAGACAGTCAAGAAGCCGGTGCATGTTGAGCACCGGCACTTTGGTGAGACAATTGAGGAAAAACAGGCTCACGAGCTGCGAAAACGTTCGGTCCAAAAACCGTTCGATCGCTGGCACCCGCGTAAATGTACCGTCGCTAATAAGCTTAATTGTCGGTGCGGCGCGCGGAAGAGAGTAGCTGGCGACGAGCTGGAGCTCGGTCTCGGCAATCTGTGCCGCCGTTTCGCCCATAACCTCGCTAAAGTAACGCCACCGCATCACCAGCGTCGCTGCCATGTCCCACACGCCGCGCGCAGTCTCGACTTTCTGTCGTTTTGGTGCTGGTTCTTTTCTCAACTGTCGCACTTCGGCGAGAAGCACGTCGAGTTTCGCCAACACGCTTGCCTGCGTATCGGATTGTGAAGGTGCCGGGGCGTCGGCCTGGAAATTGCAGTTCATGTTGCCCACACGCACACATGAGCCGCAGCGGGGACGTACGTTATCACATTTGATTTTCTTGAGGCGGCAGGAATCGCATGCCGTGAGCGCCCGTTTCCGGGCACTGGCGCCAGGACCGCTGTTGCCGCCGTTTGTAGTGGGCGTGTTTACCGGCAACGTTGTGTTCTGGCTATTGGAAGCTGCTGGAGGCATTGCCATGTTATTCGTTCCCGATTTAAACTCGTCGGTTTGTGGCGTTGGAATCTGGTTCATGGGTACCATGGGAAAGAACTGTTGCGGCGGCGGCTGGAAGTAGCCCGGGTTGACGTAGAGTTGTGACTGGACCGCATACTGTGGGAGTTGTGGAAGTGGCTGCGGAGGAAGCGGGATCTGCTGCTGTGGCATCTGTTGCTGCGGATAGTCCAGGCTCAGGCTGGACAGCACGTCTTCCTTCTTTACCATGGTTTCAAGCGTTTTCGCATCATGAAATCAAGACAAAGAAATGAGGAGAACAATAGAAAAATAAAAGAAAAATGAAACAGCAACGAAACAGACAACAGTATAGAACTACAAGAAATAAAAAAAAACAAATTATGAAGTATCATGAAACTTCTAACAGCTATGTAACCATTCTCTGTAACAATTATGTATGTGTAACATCGCAATTGGCACCCCTTGTACCCTTTTCTCTCCAGATTTGGTCCTTTTTCTTTAACCTGGTGGTAATTGTGAGGCATCAACAATGTCGGACGCATCAATTGCATCTTCGTCCTCCTCGATGGCTCCACTCAATGGAGTTCTAGGAAGAGCCATCATACCTGATCTGGCAATTTCCAAGATCCCGAACGGTTGGAGTAACTGGATGAACGAAGAGATTCTCAGCGGCTTAGCACTCAACTCAACAATCACATTACGGTCAGAAATGTCCACAAGTTTACCGCCAAACTTCTCGGTGATGGTCGAAATATGGTCCAAATGGACGTGTTTCTGTCTCAAAGCTTCAGATGGCGCCAAGTTGTTTGGATGGAAAGACGATTCTGCAGCCAGCAAGTCGGGGATCGCCGCACCATCGTTCGCATGCAACTTGTGCGACGCAATTAATTCCTGAAAGTATTCGGGACCCAACAACGAAACCCGCGCAAGAAGCAATTCACGCTTGATGATCTCAGCATTGGTGTAGTCCAACACAGCATAAACTGGAACCAAATCCTCGATCTGACGTCTGGCCTGCTCAATAACGGCATCCTGGCCCTTCAACACAATAGTCATCCGCGACAAGTCTTTGACTTCGGTGGAACACACCACCAACGAGTCGATGTTGAAGCCACGGGCAGCCAACGTTCCCGAAACCAAAGACAACACACCAGGCTCGTTCTGAACAAGACAGTTCAACACATGCTGCTTGCGTGGAGCACGGGAAGCCACCGGTGTCTCATACAAGATTGACGACACAGCGGCATCGGCCGACCAGTTGGGCGTTTCCAACGTCGGTAATGGCGGTCTTTTCTGGTTGCGGTGCAACTGCTTGTAAGCCAAGGCGGAGGTGGAGCTCGAGACCTTGTTTCTGGTCTGCTTCACGGCCCCAGAACACGAACGCAACGTAGTTCTAAGCATTTTTTGGTGTAGAAAGAAAGTGTTCGACGTGCTTGGAAATGTTTCCGCCCATCCATTTATGAATCATATGTCGCGCGACATAATCGGGCCGGAAAAAATCGTACAAAACTCCACACAACAAAACATAAAAAAAATTTTTTTTGAATAAAATCAAACACGAGAAAACAACAATAAAAAAAGACAAAACCCAATCAAAGTAAACGTAAACGTTACAAATGAACCCTTTTTAAGAAACATTTTTCAAAAACTATTCTTTCATCAAAAATTGAAATTAACCACCAAAATTTCTTCTTTCCTACGTCGTCTTAATTTCTTTCTTTCGTTTTCTACAAAAAGACTGCTTTTTTTCAGTTTCGCAGCTATTTTTCATTTTAAAAGCATAGTATTCAAGCATATTATTCTAGCATATAGATATTTTGCATATATGAAATATAATTAACCTATAAAATAGATAGAATAACACTGCCTAGAACCAATGCAGAACTGGCTTTATAGATAGAAGCACCGTTTTTATGCGTAGACGTTTGTGGCGGATCTTGTCGTCTAGGAGCTGTTCCTCCTGCACCAGTACCGGTATCTGGAGTTCCACTGTCTGGGTCTGCTGGATGCACTATTACACGTTCCTGGGGCTTGGGAACGTTTGCTGGCCCTTGGGGGGCAGCAGCAGTAGGTTTTGGTTTTATTGAGTGACTAGCTTTTGTTTTTGGCATTTTGGATTTATGCGGTTTGCTAGACTTAGCCTTTGGCTGCGGCATTGCCTCAACCAATATCACGAGCTGGAGAGCAATTAGAATGCTGGTAGATACTTTCATCGTTGGTTATTGGTTACATTGCTTCAGCTATTGTGGATATTTATACACTTTGAGGTGGCAAAAAGATTGAAAATTTGCACCCTAAGACTCATACTTATGATAGGGGCCAGTGTGGTGGGGAAACGTTTTCTCGTACCTGCGAGCCAATAAGAAACATCGGCTGAGAGTATTATACAAGGCTAGACCATTGTAAAAGAGAGTTAACGCCGAACAAAATCCCCTTTTGCCACCGATTTAGAACAATATGAGACACCAAACCTTGTTTTTTTTCTTTTAGGCATCACTAACTCCGTATGTTTATATGTTAGTCACTCGGCGATAAACGGAAATACGAAAATATGTTCCAAAAATACGTCAGCCGTTCGTTACAAAAAAAAGTAATGTACCAGAACTTTCACCGTTCGTGGTACATAAAGAAAAGACGTTGAAACCATCTGTACAAAATGTATAGAGCTTCTATTGTAAGAAGTGATTGATTGGTATAATTTTTGCGTAAATTGACAACCAACCTTTTTGAATTTAGCATCCAAATAACTGCGAACGTCACGATTCTAGCGACTTAAGATCGTGACCATAACAACCGAATAAATCAATGACTCGTATTACATTATAATTGAATGAAAAAATGCTAGATGTAACCAAGATGAATGATCAGGGGCTGTTTGATTACTAAGAGAATTAATCAAGGTTAATATGGAGATGAAATGCCCCAAAAATTCAACATTTACTAATTCCTATTTTTGTTCATGTTGATTAAACATACACCAGCTTCATTTATTTGGGGGAAACTGAGGAGATTCTCTCTTACCACATAAGCCTTCTTTTCTAATTCAAAGATTTAGATTTCGTCTTCTATTCAACTGTGTCAATTTAGCAGATGAAAAAGAATAAAACAAAGATAGACCCAAATGGTACAAGTTTTACTTATCGGACATTTGTGTCAGCTATGTTTCCTGTTTGCGTAATAGACAGACGTTCTCGTTGACGGGCTCCCCTTGCATTTACAGGTGATGTTATTCCGTTTTGGGTAATGGAGTATCTGTATCACATGACGGTGGGAAGTGAGGAGTTGGCCCATGTGAAACTCGAGGCGCTTGTGGGTGCGAATTCATGACGATGATTTTTGTCGAGTGCGGACATTTACGGTAATATTTGCACCGCAGCACACCAATTCCATGACCGACAACACAATTCCTATTACGGTTTAGCTTGGACCGCCGAGGTTCCCCTCTTATAACTGCAGAAACATCTTATCTGAACCCGGCATGTGCCTGTAAACCGAAACCACTGGACGTGGAGCAGCAGCACCAGTAGCAGCAGCAGGAGGGGGAGATTGGGGACCTGCCACAATTACCTGCATACATCACCATAGTTAATAGCGGTCGTTCGCAGGAGAAAACTTTTCCAGTATTTTTGTAAACCAAAATCACCACCAAAAAAAAACCGATTTGTTTGCTTTCCCTGTTCCCTTAATCACCTGTCTAAAATGGAAGTATCTCCCAGCGCATTGGAGTTTAAAGGTATGTAACCAACCAGTTTTTGTCCTATAGGAAATTTGCATCACGGAACTTTTGACTAACAGAGCAGGCTCCTTCGTCAAACAAACTACTGAACACCTCACCCTCACCAACACAGCCAAGACGGCCCTTGCATTCAAAGTCAAGACAACCGCACCAAAGTTGTACTGCGTCAGACCCAACGCCAGCATCATCGAACCCGGCGAATCCATCAAGATCTCCATCATCTTGCAAGGCTTTTCTCAACCCCTTCCGCAGGATTACAAGTGCAAGGACAAGTTCTTGCTTGTATCGTTGCCATGTCCCGACTTCAACGACGCGCTGAAGGTCAGTGAAAACTGGGCCCAATTGGAGGCTAAGTACAAGTCCCTGGTCGTCTCCAAAAAGTTACGCGTCAATTACGTCGTCACCGATGAGCACGATGAGAACGGCAACGGCGGCGCCACGGCCGGTGCCGGCACCGAGGCCGTGCACGACGACTACAACTCCAGCCACATCAACAACACCGTTATAAACGATGTCCAGACCGCACACGCCACTCCATTCAAGTCCAATGGCCACGCTGCGGCCGCTGCTGTTGCCGAAACGCCGATTTCCGCTGCTGCTGCTTCGGGAATCGAGCAATTCAAGCCCCAATCCAACCTCCAGAAGGAGTTAGAAGAGTCTTCAGCACCAATCAACGATTTGAGCTCCAAGTTGGACGAAAGATCGTACCCATCGACACCGCAGCCAGCCGTGCACGCTTCTGGAGCTACTCCACGTGAATCGCACGTCGAACAGCGCCACCGCGAGCCAGAACACGTTTCCGAGAAGCCTGTGGTCCGCACAGAAACCGCTCCAGCTCCTGCTGAGGGTATTAGCTACCAAATGGCAGCCATTTTGATCATCCTTGCGTTCTTGATTGGCTGGTTGGTCTTTTAACAGAACAGTGTTGAGGCATTTGGGAAAATGTCGTATTATGTATACAAGTAAGAATAAAAATGTCGTGTCGTGTCGTGTCGTGTCGTGTCGCGCGCGCGCGCCCACACAAATTAAAAGATTACAATTAAAACCATGACGATCGCAACTTTTTTTTTTTTTGGTGTGTATCTTTTTTTACTACCACAATCTCCTCTTGCTTGTAATGGGAAAAGCTACGGTTAAATCAGGCAGCATCAACTTATTGAACACCATCATTGGTGCAGGCATTCTTGCAATGCCCTTTGGCCTCAAGAGCAACGGGTTGGTGTTTGGATGTGTGTTGGTGATCTGGTCCTCGTTGACATCAGCGTTCGGACTCTACCTCCAAAACAAGGTTGCCAAATACACTCAACAGACAGGTGCAGTGTCGTATTTTAGTCTTGCTCAGTTGACATATCCACACTTATCAATTGTGTTTGACTCGGCGATCTCAATCAAATGTTTTGGTGTCGGTGTCTCGTACTTGGTGGTGATTGGCGACTTGATGCCTAAAATCATGGAAAGTGTCGGTGTAGCCGCAGATTCTTGGTTGATGCACCGTAACTTGTGGATCTCGCTCTTCATGGCAACGATGGTGGCACCACTCTCGTTCCTCAAGAAACTCGATTCGCTCAAATACACCTCGATTGTCGCATTGTTCTCCGTGGTATACCTTATCTGCTTGGTGATAGCACATTACGCCAACGACACCCCAGTACCAGACCGTGTGATCAATTACTGGGGTCCGATTTCGTTGAAGAGCACCTTGAGCTCGTTCCCAATCTTTGTGTTTGCCTACACTTGCCACCAGAACATGTTTGCCATCATCAATGAACTCAAACCAAGCGAAAGCAGTGGTTCTCAAACAAGACAGTCGAACCTTATTATCAGAAACGCCATTTCCACTGCCTGTTCCGCTTACTTGGTGGTTGGGATCATTGGATACTTGACGTTTGGCAACAGTGTTAACGGTAACATTATCACCATGTACCCCAAAGACTCGGTACTGTCTCTCATTGGTCGTCTCTGCATCGTCATCATGGTCAGTTTATCCTTTCCACTCCAATGTCACCCGTGCCGTGGCTCCATCAACCACGTTTACCATTTCTTAACTGAAGGTGTCACCTCCGCGAAGCCAAGACACTTGAACCAGCGCGAGGGCTACGTCTCGCTCCAATCGGACATCGAGTCGCTCAACTCGATCGCCACGGAATCACTCCAGGATGAATCGTTTGTGTCAATGACTCCCGTGGAAGGAGCACAGGACACCGACGGCCACGACCCTATCATTGTGCCGTTGACCACGAAACGGTTCTACATTATCACCACCGTCATTGTCATATTATCTTACCTTGTGGCCATTACCGTGACTTCCTTAGAACACGTGCTTGCGTTTGTCGGGTCGACCGGTTCGACATCGATCTCGTTCATCCTCCCGGGCGTGTTTGGCTTTATGTTGATCAAGCCGTTGAACGGCGCCACGTCACTTACAAAGTTGGAGAAATTCTGCAAGTACGGTGGCCTTGCATTGGCCATTTGGGGGCTCGTGGTTATGGTGGTGTGCTTGAGCGCCACCATCTTCTTGGGCGCCAAGCACTAGCATACATTCATTCTATCTATCGTACCTCTCGTCAACAATCCGTTTACCGGCATCTCACTTAATAAGTCGCCCTTGACAACGTTGGTAGACAAGCCTTGGGGCCGTTTGGTCTCACAACTAACCACAATTTCGTCGGGATACGTGCCAAGTGCGTTCACGGGCACTTCAATCGTAACTATGACCTTATAATCTTTGGCAAAGTTAAAGTATCGCACCTGGGCCACGACAGAGTGGTCTGACTCGATAAATTCGGTGGGAAACTTGAGTGAGAGCCGGTGTAAGTCGGTATCAAGCTGCTTGAAGCTTTTCCAGCGTTGCTGGAGTACACGGAGTCCCTCTACGGGGTCTGTGTGGGGCAAGTCCTGGAGAAGCAGTGCCAGGTACGCATGCAAAGCCGAATTATGGAGCGGCTGGACATCATCATTAATAGCATACTCAATAGAACTGTCTTCGATCTTGATGGCAAAGATGCGGTGCAAATGCATGGAGCATCCAGTTTCTGTAGTCGTGATGTCGCTTGCACCGGATACCGCCAGCAAAAGCTGGTTGTAGAATTTGAGCATTAGGATCTCGCGTTCATTGTACTTCTTTTGGTTCGTGATGGTTGTTTCCCATTGTGCAATCTCTTCATGAAGCTTCTGCTTACGCTGCTTAAGCTCTTCGAGTTTCGCGTTAGCGGTTTCTATCGTGCTTGACTTTCTATTGATCTGCTGGTTGATCTCGGCCAACCGGTCGCGGGCCGCAAGCAAGTCTTGTTTAAGCTCTCGTATTCTGGCGGCATCCAAGCCGTTGAGCTGATTTCGGTACCGCACGAGTGTGTCAAGCTTTTCTTTGAAAGACAAACAGAGCTTATTGGCATCGTTGTAGATTACATCCAACTTCGCCAAGTCGTCAACAAGGGCCGCACGGTCGTTGAGCAAATCGTCGTAGCGGTCGCGCAACTCAGCCAAGAGGTTCTCAGTCAACTGCGTCCGCCACGCGTACCACGTTATTCTCGACTGGTGTCGGGTATAATCCTTGACCAAATGGAGTTTGGCATTGAGCTGGAGCCTGGTCATATCATCTGATAAGTAGTAGTCACGGAATAATGGCGGATTGTTGGTGGCGATCATCTCGTTGAACTCGGCAAATACTTTGCGGCCCTCGGCAATATTCTTGTTGAGCTCTGCGCAGCTGAATTGGTACGTTGCAAGAAGCTCGAGACGCGGAAGTGCCCGCATAAAGTCTTCTTTTGTATAAGTTTCCTCGCCGGTCGAACTGAGCCGTTTGATCGATGTGGTATCGATGTCGAGATCATCATAGAATTTCACCCCAATATCGCTCATAAACTCGTTAAGCGTAATGGGAATATAATCGTCCTCTTCGTCCTCGGCAGTAACATCAGCCAATGGTATTTGGGTCGTCGAAACATGTACGCTAGCGGCATCAGGAACTAAAACCCGATTTTCCTGCGTAAGTTGCATCGGCTGGGATCCGTTTTGTGAATTTTGTTCATGATCGTCATAATCTTCTGGATGGGTATTTGTTTCTGGAAGTGTTTCTTCAGGTTTGGGTTCTTGATATTGCTCTGAATGGGTTTCTGTAACGGTTTCCTGCGTCTCAGGTTCGTGAGATTGGTTTCGCTCCGTTTCATATTGTTCTTTGTCTTCATGTACTTGTGTAGGTTGTTCAGTCTCTAAATCATGTTCTTGATCGTTGTGATCTTCTATGGGTTGTGTTTCTTGAGAAAGTTGTGGTTCTTGAGCCTGATCTTGATCTGGAAGTCCTTCTTGCTCTTGATGTTCTTGTTCTTGTTCTTGTTCTTGTTCTTGTTCTTGTTCTTGTTCTTGTTCTTGTTCTGGTTTTTCTTTGTGATCAGTCCTCTCTATACGTAATTCATGGGTTGTCAATTCCATCGTGTGGCCATCATCCTCCGCTTCAATCGCTTCCGGTTCCTTTTCAATCCGATTCACGACATTGGTAAACTCCATTGTTTCCTCTGCGATCGAGAGACGTCTGATGGGCGAGTTCAAATCCAGGCCGCCTTCAGGCGCCACAAACACGTTTGTAAGTTCCATCGTGACTTCTGAATTGGTCTCAGGCACCTCCACCACCTTCTGTGATTCTGTCAAGTCCATATCGACCTCGCCGTCCTCATCTTCGGAGCTCGATGCTTCGATCGATGCGAGCGCAGGCACCGAAATCGGCCCTGTAAGTTCCATTGTCTGCTCCTCATCGTCAGAACTGTCATGTAATATCGGCAAACCCTTATCGTCGTCATCAACAGAGCCTTCGGACTCTTGCAGCGGGATTTCGCTGATGGTCCGGCGCCGTTTCGCGTCTGCTGTGGTATGATACGGAACAAAGTCAAATTTATGGAGCGTTACCTCTGGCGCAAACGAAACCCGCCGTTTGCTCGAAAGCGGAATCGTGTTGTCCCGAAGAATGCTCTTGGACGGCAATTGCGTGTCGTCTTCCATCAACTTGTTTGTGATTTTACTTGTATTTATTTGTATTTTGTTTGTTTGTTTTGTTTGTTTTTGTCCTTATACATCACGTGACACATCACGCAGATACCATGTGACAATTCACGTGATCAACTCCGTGCTGATTCTTTCTCGTAACAACATTTCCATTTCTTCGTCTACCAATTCCAGCAGTTCGTTCAAAGCAGCAAATTGTTCATCGATAAGACGGGAAAGCCCGAATCTATCCACAAAACCCGCCATAAGTTGATTGTTCTTGTTGGATGCGTCAACAATCACCAAGTAGTTTAGGTAAAGCTTTTCAAACGCTTCTAGCACTAACACCGTGGGTGTCAAGTGGTTGAACACCATGAGCGGCTTTTCTACCAGTAATGAAATCCGCTGGAGCTCTTTAAGCTGCTGTTCGTAGTGAAGCTGTCTCGAGAGCACGGCAGTAGGAAGTTCGGCAACTTGGAAACTGATGGGTACGTTGTTGTCGACCAGCCGAAGCAGTGCGTACAACTGCTGCTTATGGACGTAGCCCAATGCAGTGGGCGTTTCACTATTGAGGATAAGCGGGTAACCTTCGTGCGAATCGTCGGCAGCGAAACGGACGAGTTCTGCTGCGGTGTATGGCTGTTGGGGAATAAGCGGGAGGCACTTGGTGCGTGATGTCGGTACCATGACGGCGCTGATGGCGGTTTCAGGCAAGCGGTTCTTGATACGTGCCGTCAAGCCAGAAAAGTTGACCAAGCCTGGTCCCTTGCCCTCGTTGACATCGCCTTGGGAGCTGTAGCGGCTGAAATTCAGGGCCGTCAACGTATCGTAAATGTTCTTGTTACAGAGCCAGTCGTTAACAAACTTGGCAATAAGGACGGCAAACATGATGGGAAGCACATATACCACCGCACCCGTTAGTTCAAACATGATCACCACCACCGACATGGTGAGTTTGGTGATGCCTGCCATGAAAGAAGCGGCTCCAATCACGGCATACGACGATGGAGACACAAGACACGATTTCGCCGTGCATGTTGCCAACAGTTCGCTACGGAACCGTCTCTGAAGTGCCTGGGCCACGAGACCAAGCATGCGTCCACCGGTAGCACCCAAAGCCAAAGAAGGCATCAACACGCCGCCCGGAAGGTCTACGGCAAACGTGTACGCGGAAAGTACAAAGCCCTGGACGAGAATGAAAGCGAGTTTGGCCACGGTGACGGCGTCCAGCGGCGCACACATGAAATTGGTCGAATTTGTGGCCTTATCGGCGTCGCTGCATTCGGTGAACAACACTTTGAGGTATGCCAGAAGCGGAAGCCGGGTGATATCCATCGGGAAATTAAGAAGTGTTGTGACGGCGAGAAGAAGCATGATTTCGGCGACTTTGCTCCAATTAGACGAAATATTCAAGGTACCAGAGATCTTTTGGTGGATTTTTGAGCGGAGAGAGGCAAAGCGGGCATTGAGAAGGGTGAACCAGTGGCCATAAACGCCTCCAGCCACGCCCAAACTGGTGAATGCAACCACTTCGGCGAAAAGCCACGAGAAATTGCCAAACTGGACTCGGAACAAGTCTTGTTCGACAAAGTTGTTACCGTTGGCAAAGAGCTGGAATCCTGTCAAAGCGACTACGCCCAACGTGGCGGCAACAAATGAGTTCCACATGATTTTTGTTGGCAGAAAGAATGTTGGCATTGATTCAAGAACGAAAAGCACGCCTCCAATCGGGGCATTGAATGCTACCGAGATTCCTGTGGCGGTGGCGGCACTAAGAAGTTCACGTCTGAACCCTTCGTGGGCCGCTGGTGAGACCACGCCATACAAGATATTGACCAAAGCCGCCGCCACATGGACGAGAGGTCCTTCCTTGCCGAGCCAGAGACCCGAACTTACCACCAAAATAAGCCCGGTGATCTTGTGGAAAAGGGTGGTGAGGCCAAGGTAGGGTTTGTGGTAGTTGAGGCCGGCGATGATAAGTTTGATTTCTGGGATTCCTGAGTGGACGATTGCTGGATCGACAAAGATGGCGATATAAGCCACTGCAGCGGTGTAGACCGCAGCAATGACGGTGTAGATTGGTAAATCGAGCAACCAGTGCCACCACCAAGCTGTAGCGCCCAACACACGCAGCCACGAGCGCCATTCGTCGGCAGGACAGGTCAGGTATGGGCTGAGAAGCGACCAGCGGTCGAGTTCGCTGAAACACATGCCCTTTTTGAGATCATTGAGCCATGCAGCTGCCAAATCGATAAATGCGGTGATGTAACCGGCGGCAAGCAGCAGGCCCACCAACACGAGCCATTTGCGGGTCTGCAAAAGGCGGCCAGCTGGCCACATGAGCGACTCGTGGTTCCAGTCAACAAACGTGTTGGTTTCGTACGTCTTTGGCTCGTGTTCTATGTTGCGTGGCGTGGCATCGTATGAAATGGTCGGCACATCCATCAAATAGTTAGTTTAGAAACAATTGATCAAGAGAAACAAACAAATAAAGAAAGAAAGAAGGTCTTAAGTAAGAAAGGATTACTTGGTTTTTCTCCCTGGCGGCTGAGAATCAAAAATGTTTTAATTTTAAATTCCTTTGATTTTTCTGAGAATCAATTTCCAGTGGTTTGTTGAAATTGTTTTTTTTCCTGGAGATTCGTTCGTGCCTAAAATTTTGGATTGAGCTTTGAACCTTTTTGAAAATTACTTTTCTTTCACTTTTAGTTTTTCGTTTGTGATTTTTTTTGATTTTTGATTTTTGATTTTCTGTTGATACTAAATCTTATTTACCATCGATTCGTATGTCTTCGTTCTTGCTGGGCACCACGACACTGTCGGCCTCAACCGGCCAGGAGCTCTTGAAGGACGTCACGCTTAACAATCCACCCGAAGATTCGGTTTCTGACATTCTGTTTTCGCCGGTTTCCGACATGCTTGCGGTCGCGAGCTGGGACAACAAGGTCCGGATCTACGACATCGACGCCGCGTCTGGCCAGAACCAGGGCCGTGCATTGTATGACCACGAGGCTCCGGTGTTCCTGGCCCGCTGGTCGCTTGATGGCACGCAGGTGGTGAGTGGCGGTGCCGATAAACAAGTCAAGTTATTCGATGTCCAGGCGCAAAGGGCACAACAAATTGGCGCCCACGACGCTCCGGTGAAGCTGGTGCGATATGTCCAGTGTGGACCTGCCAACACACCGGTGGTGGTTTCCGGTTCGTGGGACAAGACACTCCGCTACTGGGACACGCGGCAGCCACAGCCCATCTCGACGCTTCAGCTCCCCGAAAGAGTGTATTGCATGGACCTGAGCCAGCAGTTGTTGGTGGTGGGCTGTGCCGACCGCCAACTCTGTGTGATTGACCTTGGACAGCCCCAGCAAATCTTCAAACGCACGCAGCTGCCACTCAAATGGCAAACACGGACAGTAGCGTGCTATCCGCTGGGAAATGGGTTTGCTGTGGGCTCGATTGAGGGCCGTTGTGCCATTCAATATATCGATGATGCTGAGCAGAGCAAGCTGGGCTTTGCATTCAAGTGTCACCGTAAATCGGGTCCTACTGGCAGCACCGCTCTCCGTACGTCTACCGAGCTGCATGCGTATCCTGTGAATTCCATCAATTTCCATCCGATTTACGGCACTTTCCTGACTGCTGGGTCGGACGGAACGTTTTGTTTCTGGGATAAGGACGCCAAGCAGCGTCTCAAGACGTTCCCCAACCTTAACTGTACCATTACATCAACGGCATTCAATAAAACAGGGACGATTTTTGCGTATGCAATGAGTTACGATTGGTCCCAGGGATTCATGGGCAACCGTCCCGACTACCCTACGCAAATAAAGTTACATGCCACGAAAGATGAAGAAATAAAGCAGAAAAAGAAGAGATAGACAGAAAAGAAGAATGTTTGTCTGAGTAAGTAGAAATATAAATCTGTATAAGAAGAAGAAGAAGAACAAACCAAAACTTCACTTAAAAGAGAAAATCTTGCCGAATTCACCGTGTTTTCTTTTTTTGATAACATTTCGCTACTTTTGTTTCGTGATTTGTGATTGATTTACAAATCATTTTTTGTGAATTGTCGCATCACAATCACAATTTTTCACTATTTTTAAACCAGCAAGTTTCATGTTTCCCAAACGGACGCTTCAAAGCGAAGCGTTTGATTTCCAGACTGTGATCATCGAGAGAGCGTTTGTTGAAGCACAACGGCCGGCGGTGGCACGGCAGCGGCGTGTAAAGCAGCCGTTTGTTCCTCGCTGGCAGCCGCAGCCGCAGCATTACCATCAGCAGCCGCAGCATCAGCAGCCGCAACAGCAACAACAGCAGGCGCCGGCGCCCGTCAGAAGTGTGCCGGTAGTGGCACCAGTAGCAGCACCGCAACGGACACAGAAACCGTTATTTGACCCGTTTCTGCCGGTTGATTTGGGCAGCGAGTTGTTGGAATATTCGGGGAAGAATATCTGGAGCAGCAAGGCAACGGATGTGTGGGCATGAAAGAAACCAGGAATAACAGGCAAAACGGATACGAGAGGAGAAATGGAAGGAAACGGATATGAAAAAGAGAGTGACGGAGGAAAAGAAGGACAGAAAGGTAAGAAAGGTACGAGTGTATGGACAGGTTAGAATGAATACATGGAAAAGGATACTGAATGTAGAGATGTAGAAAAAAGAGCCAAAATAGAAGAACTAAAAAAGAAGAATAACCTAACAAACAAGTAACACAAGCACAGATGGAAACAACGAGTTAAGTTTCATTGTCGTCAGCCACTAAGAAAAAGAATGGAGGTGGTGGACGAAAACGGAACAACGAGCGAAAAATAGAATCCGGAAAAACCTGACAAAATGCACCACAGAGTTTATGTCGTACAAACAAGTCCTACAAAACAACTGCCAAAGGACCGTTGTAATTGCACCAACATCACCATAAAAAAAAACATACAAAACACAAACAATAAAATCTTCTATTGAAACCATCACCAAAACCACCACACACACAAACGAACAAAAACGTTACTGTGTGCTTGTAAACAAACGTGAAACCATTCGCGAAACCCTCTGCCATTTTTTTGTTTGTTCTGAGAACCTGGCGATAATAAATATTCGGTGCGAAATTCAAAGGATCAAAATTCATCGTTGACCATGTCCAGCACCCCCAACAATCCCGGGTTGCCAGTGGCCGCGAGTGTTAGCGATGCACAAGCGGCATCTGCCAAACAGCTCCTCAACGCCTACGTCTACGACTTCCTTCTCAAGTCCCGTCTCCCGCAGACCGCACGAATCTTTGTCAACGAAGCACAGGTCCCCACCGTCCCTGCGCCTACACCACTGCTGCTGCTGCCGCCCCCCGACCTTCCACCGCTGGCCGTGGCCATGGACGCCCCCAACGGTTTCTTGCTCGAATGGTGGCAGGTGTTCTGGGACGTTTTTCAGGCTAAAAACGGCATGGCCCACAACAACATCGCCCTCCAGTACTACCAGCTCCATTTGGCAAAACAACGCCAGCATCACGACATGCTGGGCATGAACGTGCCCATCCAGTCGTTGGCGCCCCGCCAGGGCACCGCTGCTGCTCCCACAGCTCCGACAGGGGCCATGCCGGTTCCTGCTCCTGGCGTTCCTGGCGCCGTTCCTGGAGCCATTCCTGGAGCCGTTCCTGGAGCTGTTCCTGGAGCCCCTGGCACCGTTCCTGGCGGTGCTCAGATGGCAGCCACAAGACAGTCACCGCCAATGAACCTCCAGCAACAACTCTTTCTCTCGCAGCCCCAGAACCGCATCCAACAACACGCACAGACGCAGATGAACAATCTCCGTCAGCAGGCAGCGGCCCAAGGCCCTATGCCCAACGGTATGGCGGCACCGGGACAGCCCCCCTACGCGAAACTGCCTCTCATCAACACGATGAAACCGGCAAACCGCAATGCCAACGCCCTCCAGGACTACCAGATGCAGCTCATGTTGTTGGAAAAACAGAACAAGAAACGTCTCGATATCGCCCGCGGCAGCGGCAACGACATGCCGTTGCTTCCACCAGGCACCGGTCTGGGTACCACAGCGGCATCTGGTGGGCCTGCCCTGGCTCCTGCGGCGAGTCTGGCGGTGCTGGCGACCGCTGGGGTTGCTGGGGCTGCTGGTTCGCCTGCGAGCTCGCCGGTAATTTCGCAGAAACCGTCGCCCGGCAACAAGCGTAAGAAGGAGCCGGTGAAGCGGGCCCGGAAGCCGAGCACGAGCGGCACTGGTGCCAGCACAAGTGCGCTGAACACGCCTAGTCTCCTCAAGAAGGAGTACAACGTGCCGCTCACGCCGGCACTGGAATCAGATGCAAAGAAGCGCAAGAAGACGGCGGATCTGCCTAAGAAACCGCCAGCCAAGAAGAAAAAGGAAGAAAAGAAAGACGAGATGCCTCCCCCGGGCTTCGGTGACCTCACGTCGACCGATCAGATGTTTCCGGTGGAGATTTTGGGCACCACGGGTGGCGATGCTCAGTTCTTTGGCAGCAAGTCCGCCCCGGCGTTGGACGATATCGACTTTGACTTCAACCAGTTTTTGGACGGTAACGGCGACGGAATTAACGACGGGATTGGCTTCAACTGGAACGATAGCTAGTATATGTATTATAAAAGGAAACAACAGCCAGCCTGGCTGTTATTGTAACAATCGATATTTATCCTCGAGTATGTACGCTACTTTGTATGCTACTGGTTCTTCTTTTCGTGGTCTATCTTAATGTTAATAAAGCTGGTCCAGCATCCGGCAAGAACCGCAACCAAAATCGTCACCAAAACTCCCGAACTCACAGATGTTGAAGGGAATGTGTTCCAGCACCACTCGTGAGCAAGCCACACCGCTACACATACAGGTGCCGGCCATCTGGTAGCATATAACATCCACGGCAACTGCCAGCAGTACCACGACAAAAACTGGTAGTGCAACGAGCGCGCAAACAACACTCCAACAACGTTAGCGGTGGCCATCGTCAACAACACGAGCCGTGGACCTTCCTTCCAGTCAATGTACCGATTCTGTTTGGAAACAGTGGTTCCAGGACGGAAAAAGTCGGTGATGCTCCGCAATAAAGATTTCCCGGCAAGTTGAGGATGAGCGTAGCGCGTGGCTGCGAAAATTATAAGCACGAAAACATGCACCGCAAGCAAAATGGCTGCGAATTTTCGGCTTAAAAACGTTTGCTCGTCCACGAATCGCCAATTCACCGTCCATTTATAAAGGAATTGACGCAGGAAATCAAACGCATGCAGCAAGTAGTTCCACCGGATATGCTGGGCTTCGTCATCATGGTACAACGGAAGCAAAAACTGCCATCCTACAAGCACCTGGACCGCCGGAATAATCGCCAATACCGTGACAAACTTCACAACATTCTCTCCAACAAGAAAGTACGCAACCACAAGAAATCCTGGAAGGTAGAGAAGCACATTCATCTTAACCGATATCCCAAGACTAAGCAAGTCAGCTGCCAATGCCACGAGCCAGAAACTGGCACTACTGCTCGTGCTGTACCAATAGGAGGCCTGCTGCAACAACATAACCACGCCAACCATCGCCACCGTGGCAAAACAGTCGTTGAACATCCGCAATACATAGATCGAAAACAACCGTTTGCTGGCAATTAACAAGTACATCGGCCACGGAGCTGTTCCTGCTGAAATCATAACCCCACACACCATCAAGTTGGTGAAACTCAATAAGTACCCAAAGAGTGCCTGGGCCGTGGCAAGATTGGTACCGTTCTCGGTCAAGAAGTTGATCACTTGGTAAATCTGCACATGTCCTGCCGGATAAACCAAGGGACCCGAGTCTCCCGTAATATATGCATAGTCAAGCTCCCCTGCGTTGACCATCTGCACCTGTTGCATGTACGTGCTGAAGTCGATTTCCGTATACGGCACGTAGGTGACAATTACCTTGGCAAGCACCGATGTCATGATCACAATGAGCGGAGCAACAAAGAGATTACACTCAGGATTGTACAATAGGGCCCAAATTCCGTCATATATGTCTCCCACAACATTCTTTACCGTAAACGGAGGTGGTTGTTCGCGTTCCTCCAACTTACTGTCAGACATGATTTCTGGTGATACAGACACTTGAAATTTTTTTGTCGGTTTTCTGATTTTCGTGTAGCGCGTGTGTGTGATGCAGATGCAGCAGACACAAATTACCAGACAGAAAATATACATATTTTTATGGATGCAAAATATTATTAAATAATTACACTACAGTTCTGGTTCTCTTCTTGAATGCCCGGATAACGTCTCTCTTACGTCTCTTGCACTCCCTGGAGATTTCTCCTCTCATGTCCCAGAACCACTTTTCGTACGGTGTCTCGTCAGAACCGTCTGCTTCTTTATCTTCACCAGGTAATTTAACATTACCGTCGATTTTGTTCAATTGTGTTTGAGCACGCAAGAACGGGGAGTCAGCATGGCTCCAAAAGAGACCAAAGTTGGTGTTTTCTAACACTTGTTGTTGGTTTTCTATAATTTTTTCGAGCAACTCTTGCTGCTCCACATGATTGACTGCATCATGGTCAACGTCTTCGTCGTCCTCAGAAAGAGCAAGCTTGAATCCTTCCAGTTTCAGCTCGTTGAAAAGAGATCTCAATGTCTCGGTATTGTTTGTTACAGCAGTGTTGGTTTGTCCGAAAGTAGGAATAAATTCATCACCTTCATCTTCCTTTTCCTCCAAAACCTCTTTAATTTCTTTCTTTTCTTCTACTTCTTCCTCTCCTCTCTTGATAACTCCGTTGACATTGGCTTGATAAATCAAGTCTTCAATATCATCATCTTCTTCTGAATAGTAGATTTCCTCCTTTGGTTGTTCGTCGCTCTTATGTGAGTTAATAATTTCACTAGCTTGTTCTAAATCGTACGTGGGTTCAGTTCCTTGCGATTCCAAGCCTCCTTGAGCTTCGAGATCATACCGAACAACCTTCTTTCTTCCCTTTTCATAAACAAACTCGTCCTCAGCCTCCTCCAAGTCCAATGCCTTTTCGAAATCGTGCTTTTCAAAAAACGAAGCCAAAAGCGTCTTGTTCTTGTTTGCTTCTTCGGCAAAGTCTGCTTCTTCACCATAACTGACAGCATCTGCTCCAGAAATACCACACTTGACTGGTTCAGGACCTCCAAGAACAGCATCATTGACAACAACTTTACGAACGGTTCTTTCAATGATATGATCATCTCCACTTCTCCATACTCCGTTGGCATAATTCCAGGTCAATTCGGTGACATTCTTTCTTTCCAAACCCCAGAGCTTGGTTTTGTATGACTTGAGTTCCTTGAGCTCACCGTTCACAAGGATTCTTAAAGTTGGTTTTCCCTTACGATCACTGGTACGATGACGTCCACGTATTAATTCTGAACCACCGGAAGTTTTCGAGTAATGCTGGTTAAATGGACTTGGTTGGGCGCTGGCCATGGCTCCGTACGATTCACGGCCCATAAGCGATTTGGTGGGTGGCTTGTGCTTAGTATTACCGGACATGTCTTGGAAAGTATGGGCGGATTTTGAATATCCTAATGCAGATACATGAGGAGAAACTAACGATCCAGTCTCAGAATTTATCATGTATGGAGTGGAGGCTTCGGAAATTCTCTTTTGACGGGCCTGATTGATTCTCTCACGATGTTCTCTGTCGGACTTATTAACATCGGGCCGTTTTGAGTCCTGTAACCAGCGTTCCTTGAAATCCAGCTTAGCAGGACTGATAGAGAGCTTCATTCCCATAAAAAGAATCCCATTAAGAGCTGCTTTGAGCTTGTCGAATGCTGGTGGCTCGATCTCGAGTGTGACAAATCCGTAGTAGTGATCCTGTAACGGTTTGGAAAATGTGGTGAGAGGGTCAACTATTTTGCCATATTTTGCTAGACGTGTCTCCAACGAAGATACGTTTGCCTGAAGAGCCGGAGATATGTTCCCTATATGTATACGTTGTTGCATACTGGCTGCGATGAGGTAGATATTATGGTGATAAATATGAGTGAAAGAAAAAAAAAATAATACCAGACAATAAACCACAGACAAAATAGACATTTGGAAAAATCATACCAAACACCATTTCAGACAGAAAATACTATCCGACAAAAAATAAATATTATGGAGGCATGGAAGGAGCTTTTTGAATCGTACCAGGACGCAACGGGAAATCAGGCACGGGAATCACCGACAGTGGTTGATCTTGCAGTCGATCATCCGCAACTTGTGGCCCTAGTGGCGGACAACCCGGAACTACAACAGGAACTCAAGACGCTTGCAATGAACATGTACTGGAAAGGATTCTACCAAGGAGCACAAATAAATAAATAAAACTACGTAGCCTTCCACAAGTCGGTCAAGCCCATGATGGAAGTGATTGTTCCTGCCAAACCAACGTCTCCCTCAGTGAAGTGCAACACGTCCAAGGTGTTCAAGGCGACGAATAAGTCCAAGAAGTCCCAGACCAACTTACGCTTAGCCTTGTATTCCTTCTCGGCAACCGAAGAGGCGGATTTCTCGTCCTTTCCGTCGTAATCCTTCAACAAGTTGAGTGTCCGGATGGAGTTGACGATACCAGCACCCAAACCAATGGCCCAGAAACGTGCAGCCCACTTACCGACAGTTGGGAAACGCTTTTTGTCGAGGAGACCCAAGAGCTTGAAGAAAACGACCGAGTCCAAGCCCAAGTACCCCGCGTATGCCAAATTACGAATGACGGTGGTTGATCTTAAGACACCATCAACAAATTTGTTGTCAAAAGTTTGAGCAGCAGTTTGCAAGTGGTTCAATGGCTTGAGGAAACGCATTCCCTTTCTGATAAGCGTAACATGACCTTTCAAATCCTTGAAGGTTTGGACCAATTCCCGGCTGAACCCTTTGCGGGCCAAGTAGTAGGACAAGAACCGTGAGAGGTACGCAACAAGACGGAAAGACTTTTCCCGCTTGGGAGTCGAGTCCAAAAACTTGAGAAGCTTGGTCAAAGTAGGGTGATAGATGATAGTATCGGCAACCATGGAAGAAGAATGTGGTGTTGAAGAATTCGTTAGGCCGAGGATGGGCAAAAGGATCTCTCCGCTCAAAAGAAAAAGAAGTATATGCAGGTGGCGTGATAAGGGTGTACGGGGAAAAGAGCAAATGAACGGAGAAATTTACAGATTATTGTTTTTTTTTTTTCGTAGATCAACCATTCGCAGGTTGTGCTTAATTTTTTTTATTTTGGTAGAACGTATATTTACAGGTTACCCATCTCTCTCTCCACCAATTCGTCCAAGCGGTTCTGGCGTTCCAATTCTTTCTGGCGGTACCGTTCCTTGTACTTGGCAACAGTACCGTTGATCTTCTCCTTTTCCTCTACAGTAACTACCTTTCCTCGGAAAATATCCTTGCCTTCCGCCAACAACGTGGCGTATTTCTGACGGTACACTTCCTTGTCATCGATACTCATCTCGCTCCAGATCTCACGCACTTTCGCCATGGCGTCTTTCCACGGCATGTCCTTGTATTCCGGATACGTGGTCGAGTAGAAATAGTTCCATGCATGTGTATAGTTAAGCGTGCCGGCACTCGGCAGTTTCTTACGAGCCAGAATTTTTGGCAGACGAACACTCGTGGTATCGGCTCGTAGCTGCGACCGATATAATGCATCTTGTTTGACCTGGGCAAGCTCGGCTTTGGTGGGCTTTTTGTTCTTGGGAACATCTTGTGAATCCACACTTTGGATCCATGCCTCCACAGCTTCCTGTCCCAGCCACCCAGGCATGAAACCAAGTAATCCTTCCTTGGTCCATTTGGTGCTGTACATGGACGTAGGAACAGCTACCCAGCCATATTCACCGAGATTGACCGGAACAAATTTGTTGGGATTTGCCTGGACACTCTCAACACTTGCGGAGATCGTCAACGGCAAGTTAGACGCTAGCGTCTTCTTGTTTAATGCCCCCTTTGTCCGGTAGAACCTGATAAAGAACATAAAGCTGTGAATATAACAATTGCACTACGTCACATGATAATACTCTCGTGATAAACCGCATGAAGAAAAAAAAGAAAAACGGTAAAATGTCGTGCGGCGCGGGGACCAATCAATTAATTTGTGAATCTAGTACCGCTGGATACGTTGCCAGCAAAAAAAAATTTTTAAATGTAGAACGATAAAATAAATGTGGCATAATATTTGCACGTGATTCACCAAGTACACGTGACAACGACATTCCTCTACCGGTTGGGCCTCCCCATCATTCGACCCTGAACAGTTGCTGTTTAATACACCACCAATGCAGGTACATTCACCGTTATTTCCTGCCCTGCTGCTTACTGTGGATAATACGGACGAGCTGACATGGCTACCCCAACTTCCGGAAAAGCCACAAGCCCAAACAGGCTCAGTGCAGGTATTCATTGTTCCTACTGAGAAAACTCTCTTTGTCGAAGGTTTCGATACCCACGATCACGAGGACCGGCCTCCGGCCCTTCTTCGTGGCTGTCTTTGTATCCGTGTTCTTAAGCCAACCAAAATCAAATCGATCCTGCTTCTGTTCAAAGGCCAGCAACGCACGGACTGGCCCGAAGGCATCCCTCCCAAGAAAACGACGTTTGTCGAAATCAACGACCTCATCAACCATACATGGCCGTTCTTCCAGGTAGGAATGACTACTTTACGTAACGGAGCCGACATGTTCAGGGAATTGCCCATGGAAACCGAAGTCTCACATCTCCTGCTTGGCGATACCGTTCAACGAAGCGTTTCTCCAGGTTTGGCAACTACCCAGTCGACGGTGGGGAGCTTTCTTGCCCGGAACTTGCTGCCGGGAGGATTTATGAGACGTGCCGCTTCGCCGCTGAATGCATCTCAAGGCAGTAATGGTGATTTTTCCGATATTACGACGGTTATTTCGGCCGATTCGGAGCTGAAACAAGGTCATTTTGCTCCTGGTGACTATATATACAACTTTGAGCACCCGATGCCGGTACTGACTCCAGAAACCTGCTCAGTGACGTTTGGATCCGTGGTGTATCAATTGGAAGCGAATATTGTCCGTCCAGGAACATTCAAGTCAAACTTGACAGCACGGTTACCAATCACGTTGGTAAGAACTCCAACCGACGATAACTTGGAAGAAACCGAACCAATTGTCATCACGCGTGACTGGGAAGACCAGCTCCGTTACGATATTGTTATTGGTGCCAAAGCCACGGTTCTCGACTCTTATCTTCCCCTCGCATTCCGGTTCGTTCCTCTCTGGGGAAAAGTTGCTCTTCACCGTATTCGGGTATATTTGACAGAAAACTTGGAATATTATTGTCAGAATAAGAAGGTCCATCGACTGGAACCATCTCGTAAGTACTTGTTACTCGAACACAAGGCTGCAAAGGGTAAATCCTTGCTTGGAAAGAACGATATTGCCGACGAAGATGACGATGATCTTCTTCCGCGTGAGCTCGAGTTCCAGCTTTACGTCCCCAGCGAGCTTCAACACAAGTTTGGTGCCCAAATCCATCCTGACACCCTGTTTGAGAACATCCAGGCACACCATTGGCTCAAGATCTGCTTGCGGATCTCGCGTAAAGATCCTGAAAACCCCGAGAAGCGTAAACATTACGAGATCTCCATCGACTCACCAATCCGTGTTCTTCTGCCGCTTGCCGCTCATGGTAATACAGTGCTTCCAGCGTATGATATGTGCGTTCCTGAAGACCAAATGGCATCACCACCGCTTTCTCCCGGTGTTTCTGCTGTAGATTTGACCCTGGAACCATTTCATCATATCCACCACCATACCAACAACGAAGAGCCCGTGGAACGCGACATTGATATGCACTTGGACGCTAACTTGTACAAGCCCGAAAATGTGGACCCGGGTCTTAAGTCACCGCAGGCGGTGCCACACCCGGCAACGTACTCACCACTTACCTCACCGGTTCAACGTCCGATTCACGTACTTCGCCGTCCCTCATTTAATCCTCCACCCTTTGGTGCCGATCTTTCGCCTCCAGGACTCGATTCAGCTCCTCCTCCAGCCTATGAGGCCGAGATGTCGCCGTTGAGGATCGATGAGGATCGTGAGGAGCCAATTAAGGATACACTTCGTCGTCAATTGATGAGTGAGAGCCGTGAGCGGGGCCGTGGACGTTCTTCAAGCACTCGTGATAGTTTTGAACTGCAACAACTGAAACAGAAGCTGGAACGGCTGGAAAGACTGGATCAACAGTCTCATAAACTGGAACAGCAGTCTCAGAAATTGGAACAGCAGGAACCAAAGGAGGAACCAAAGCAGGAACCAAAGCCAAAACAACTGGTAGATATCTCATCACTGTTTAATCTCCCAATTCTTTCTGTGGTTGCACCGCCTCCAATTCCCACGGCAAAGCTGACTCTTTCACTTCCTGAAGAAGATATCACAGACATGCCTGGTCTGCCACTTGGAAGCCAGCGTCTGAACTCGATTTCACTGGAGACTTCCGATCCCATTGACCAAATGATGCCGCTACTTAATAATTCAACTACTTCCGTGGGAACCGCAACTGTTCCGGGCGATCGCAACGCGCTGATGGGCTCGTTGTTTGACTTGGGACTTCGGTACCCACCACACACTGTGCATACACTTCCCAACGACTTTGAACAGCACCGCATCAACGGGCAGTTGTTGCTGCTCCGCAACCCGAGAATCAAGAAACATTATCAGGACGAAAATTTTGGACCTATTGAAGCCACTGCATCCACGGGTGTAGCTCCGGTTTTAGAAACCACGTCATCTATGGCAGCCCTGCAGGCTTCGACTCGGAAGAGTTTTGGCGTGGTCCAATCTGACGATAATAGTCTGGGCGACTCGGACCTCACTGTCCAGGAAACACCACCACCTACAGTCGGTAAGGCCACGGATTCTGTGCCGGGATTCAAGGTCGGATACATTATAGAGTAAGTAGATATATAATTCATTTATCCGCATCCGTTGGTTGCAACTCGCCCAACCATTCGTACAATACCGCTAAATCGCGCAGCGCAATGTCATCCCGCTTGCACGCTTCATCGTACCATTTTTTAGAAACATCGCCCAAAAACAACTTCCGGTTCTTTTCAGCAGCACACTGAGTTGCCAACACCAAGTCCTTACGTGTAAGTTTGGTAACGAACCCGCCGTTGTACCCGACATCGGCCGGTAAATTCAGCTCGGGGTACACTCCAGGAATTGGACAATTATCGACCAGCGCCCATGCTTTCCCGGTAGATACTGACACCAACTTGGCATACTTTTGCAAATCGAGACCAAATGCTTTGGCCAACTGGAACAGATCGGCCACCGCAAGGTTGGTTACTGCAAGCAAGTAGTTGTTGGACAATTTCGCAGCCAAACCTGCACCATGCGTCTCGCCGCAGGGGAACAAATTCGCGCCCATTTTGCGCAACAAAACGGCAAGTGGAGCCGAAATCTGGGGATCGTCTGCCCGCAGAAGCATAAATGAGAGAGTTCCCTTACGGGCCCCTGCCACACCTCCCGAAACTGGAGTGTCGATAAAATCAAAATCTGGCAATTTCAGTTTCACGTACTCGTGAACACGTACAGAAGTGGCGATGTCGATGGTGGAAGAGTCGCAGATGGTGGTGGACGTTTTGTTTGGTTGTTTCTGGTAATTCTCCACTAATTCCTCGACTACCGCCTTTACATGACGTCCTTCGGGAACCATTGTGACAATAAAGTCCAATTGTTCCGGTACTTCGGTGACAAATGCAGAAATGGAATCCAACGTGGACAATTGGGACTTGTTGTTGGGGGTCTTTTTGGTGACGGTATCAACAAATAGCTTGGTGGCTTCCGGAACTGTATCGTAGACATACAAAGTATCACGGGGTTCCAACTTCTCGTAAATGTGTCTAGCCATGTGTTGACCCATTTGGCCCAAGCCGATGAATCCATAGTTGGTGAGGCGGCGTGTACTCAAGCTGAAGTTCCGTCTAAGCATGTTTCTGTATTTAAAAAAAGAACGTCCACCACAATAAAAATTTCAGCGGCCCTTTTTATAGTCTTGTTCCCCACGAGAGTGTGATTTCTGATCCACCTTCCCGATTCAGGCATAAGCGCATGCGTTAGGTGTTTCGGCAGCTGCGCGCCAAAATGCCGATCAACACCCCGCGAAATTACTCAGTTAAATAGCCCCGGATATCCACATTCCAGTACGGCTGTGCCTGTAACGTGAAAAAGAATGTCCTCGCAAACCCCAACCAAGACAACGTACAATCTCCCCAAACCAAAAGCAGCCTACTATGCTCATGCTGGCTCTCCGCTTCTTGTAGACAAAGCATTCTACGACAAAATCCACAACGCCGAAAAGACGCTTGTCACCACCCATCGCTGTACTCCGCGCACCGGAATCGCGGTCCGTATCCCGGCCAAAAGCGTGTTCCGCATCACAACGCCAGAGGGACCTCAAGTCTGTGATTTGAACATCTGGAACGCTCACAATCCCCGTGAGCGTTTTTGGGCTGCTCGTACCAGACAACTTCAGGCCGCACACGTTTCGACGTATGACCGTCTCTGGTCCAACTTACCATATTTAAGACCTTTGGTGACAGTTACTGGTGACACACTTGGTGGCCGCCATGATGAATGGGGTGGCCGTGTTCATGATACCTTGGGTACGCGTTGTGATCCATACGTAGACCGTTTGATCAGTGGAGAAGACAATGATTTGCACTGCCATTCCAACCTTACTAGAGCTATTTTGCCTCATGGATTGACTGAGTTTGATGTCCATGACGTTCTCAACGTATTCCAGGTGACTGGTCTTAACGAGCACGACCAGTACTTCATGGAAGCTTGTCCTGCCAAGGCTGGGGACTACTTTGAACTCTTTGCAGAACAAGACCTTCTTGTGGCTATTTCTGCCTGTCCAGGCGGTGACTTGAGTCAATGGGGATGGGGAGAAACCGAAGATAATGAACAAACCATGCTTGACTGCTGCCGTCCCTTGGAAATCGAAGTGTACTCCATCAATGACGAGTCAATCTTGGACGGTTGGTCAGAACCACAACCACCAAAGTACGGCGGAAAACACGGCTTAAAGGGACCAAACTGATAGATACTTTTATAGACTAATATGACTAACTTCTTTGTATTAAAATTGGTTGCAACCCCGTTTTGTAATTCTATGTACTAATTTTATATTGTTCCATCAATACTTTGTCCCAACCAATCACTGATCATATCATTTGTGACAAAACCTGCAACGTTACTTCCAGTGTATTCCAATGGGTTTTTGGCAATAAATTCCTTGAGAAAGTCAAAGCTTTCACGGACTTTTTCTTCGGGTAACATTCCATTTTCGTACTTTAATTTGAAGTCAGTCACAAGACCCTTCTTGACCTCAAACCGGACCTGAAATCCAAGTGTTTCGTGAGTAAATTCGTGGGTAAAAACAGGTGTCGAACCGAACCTCCATGACCATTGCCTCAACTCTTCGCTTAAGCTCACAATCTCCAGTGGAAGTTCTGTTTCCGATGTAATCTCAAAGTATTCACATGTCTTGCCGGAAAAAAAGTCTCCAAGGCCAAACATCTCGTTGAATTTTGCTACCTCTTCCTCTTCCAGCAGCTCTGGTTGCAGTGGCTCGTTGGCAATTCCGTAACCTTCCGTAAATTCTTTGGTTACAGCAGCCACAAACTTGTCTTCTTCGAGCAACAAGTTTGTCACAGGAGATTTAACTGAAGCAATGGAATTCTTTGCATCGACTTTCCCTGACTTTGTCTCGTCGCGTGCAAGAAGCTTTCCAAGTATGTCCAATCGCAGGTTTAAAAGCATGGTGCCGTGATGATAAGACTTTCCCTTAGAAAGTTTGTATGCTGAACCACTGACCTTGTAATTGTCAGGAACCGTAACAATGTCTCCACGATCGTTGGTCTGAATCTTGTATTCACCGTCGCATTGATTCACTGCATTGACGACAATTTGAGCAAATTTAAACCGGTCAAACTCGCCCTTTGTCGTCATAAACGAGTAGTTAACGTTTCCGTGGTCGTGGACAACAGTACCACCGCCAGAACGGCGCCGTACGAGTGGGATTCCAAGCGAATTTAACAAAGATAAGTTTACTTCTTGCCATGGATTTTGGTTCTTGCCCACCACCACACATGGAGCGTTTGTATAGAACAACAACCGATTATACAACTGTGGCAGATCTTTAGCCAACGGCATCTGATTGTAGATGTAGTCTTCTATTGCAAGGTTGAGGTACGGATCGGTAAGCTTAGAACGGAAAACAACAGGCTCCTTTTTGGCAACAAGCAAAGAAAAGTCTTGTGTCTCTTGTAAATTTGACTGTTCACGAGTAGATGATGCTTGTTGTTGGGGTGTTGCTTCTTCGACTATTCCTTCTTCGATCTGTCTTCTTCGTTGAACATCGGGTGATTCTTTGTAGTGCTGAAAATCGCCGAGATTGAAATCATCGGCATCGGCAGCCGTCAAGTCATCCTGGAAAGGCACCTGGACATTACCGAAACTCCGCCAGCCTCTTCGAAACACTTGATTTTGCACCAAGCGAAGCATTTCCCACGTATTTATTTGGGTATGGACTGTATATGGTGCGACTATAAATCGGCTTCTGGCATTGGATGACATAATATTTCACCTCATCTCGTTCTGTGGAATGAACCGGGACAACGAACTCGAAAAGAAGCTTCTCAGTCGCTCGTATGACTCTACTGAACTCATCGAGCAGCTATTGGCTTCGCGGTATTCCCTTTTGGGTGGTCAAAAACCAGTGATTTTGTTCAAACAAACCTCCGCCGAATCAAAAACACCAAAACTTGTGCTCCATCCCGGAGATGAGAAGTCCAAGGCGGTCCTGAAAGCAACCAGAAAGACCACAAGAACTGATTTGCGAGCTTATTTCCAAGAAACTCTTGCGAAACAGCGCAAATTGGTCCGTAAGGCACGCAAACTCAACCAAACCCAAATCACAAAATACATTCAGAAGTATGAGATTCCCCAAATCAGCGACTTTCTGGCTCTAAACACACTCTGGCAAAAGTATGCCAGCGAACTCTTGTTCCCAGACGGTAAAATCGGGCCGCTTTCCGTTCTTTTGCCGAAACTCAGCACTGCAGACTTCAACGGATGTCTCCTTACAGTTACACAATCGGTCAACACCACCTTGGTGGGGATCCGAGGCATCGTTGTATGGGATGCACAGCATTCGTTTATTATATGTATACCGAGAGACGGCGATTCGCGTGAATGGAATGAGTCCAAGACTCAGTTCACCCCGGCCCAGGCCGTGGGTGGGTTTAGGATGGTTCCAAAGAAAGGAACTCGGTTCTCCTTCGATGTCATTGTCGGTGACGACGATGAATGTGTTGGATTCACACTTCTCGGGTCCCGTTTCGAGTTTAGAGCAGTTGATAGAGCGGGAAAGAAGTTCAAGAACCATAATGTCGATGATTTATAGTATTTTTAGTTTTGGTAACGGGCCTTGATATTGTTAAGTTGTAGAATAAGAAGTTCGTCCTTGTGTACACGGAGAGTGTTTTGGATCTGTTCAATTCCTGAAACAATCAATTTCTTTTCCTTTTCGTCAATGGTAGAGGGCTCGGCTTGCAAAAGGGTCGATACTTCATTTAAAAGTCCGCCATTTGGCGTTATCGCGGCAGTTTCGGTTTCAGCTAATCCATTAATGCTGGAATCATCAATCTCCAGTCTTAATTCCAGAACAACTTCTTCAAAACTTCCGCTAAACTTGGCCGCATCATCTTTGAGAAAAGCTTCCAAATCCAAAAGAACCTTTTCCGTATCAATGGCTTCGGTGGTAGACGGCACAGATATCAGAAAACCAAGTTCCTGTTTAGGTCTAGTTTCTGTTAGGGAGCCCAATGTCTGACTGAGCTTGATAAGTTCGTAGTAATTGTCGTAGATTATCGATTTCTTTTCCAGATCATGCGAATTGAGTTGGTTGGTAATCTCGTTTCTTGTTCGAAGAATCTCTTCAATAGTTCCCGTTTTAATCAAGTTTGAGATCTGATCGGGGTCCAATGTATTTACAGCAGTTTTTTCAGGTGCTGGTTCTGGTTCAGTCAGATCTATTGGAGTATTCGGCTCGCTGTTCTGGAGATGGTAGAACTCTTGTAATGCTTTCCGTCGAGACAGAACTTTCAAAGTTGGCTTTTTAGGTATCTGTGTCTGCTCCACAATTGGCAGTGAAGGCTGAGAGCCTGGTCTTGAAACAGGCTTTTTATAGGATATAATTGGTGTAGTAGACATGGGACGTTCTACGTATATATCTGTTACTAGTATTGAGTGTTGCGTACTGGTAATACGTTACACAAACTAACCATACTTTGAACACAAAATCAAAAATGTCGCAAAACTTACATGCCGCAATATCAAATGTCTCTCTATCACATTATATATATACACATTAGCTTGGTCAGTGTTGCCATTCGTCCATGTAGGCCAAGTCTTCTTCTTCACCTTCGCCGATGACACTGAAGTGGTCAAAAATTGTAAATGGTTGGTTTTTCAAGGTTTTCCTAAACGACTCGTCAATCAAACCGAGATTTGCATCTTCTTCATAGGCGCGACCATAGCCTGCTTCTAGAACACTCTGCCAGGTAGCCTTGTAGGTGTCTGTAGTCTGGGAAATAAGTTCCAACTTGTCATCATAAACCAAAACATCGCATAATGAGCGGATATCGTTGATGGCAAGGTCAATGTTGGTGATTTTGTTGGATGTGATGAATTCCATGATAGCATCAAGGTTGACGTAGCCAGCGTGGTTGGCAGGGAAAGACGCCTGGACTACATTTGTGGATGGGTTTGGCGGCTGGAAAGCAGCAGGATATGATTTGGATGCGGCAAAACGCCAGATCACCGTCAATAAAGAATCGATAAACTCTGTATCAAGTTCCGAATCAGTAAACCACGGTCCACCAGTTACATCGATGGATGGCTGAAGGTTGTACAACATGTAGATTTTTCTTGTTGGATGTTTGACACTCTTGATTGACTTGATGTAACGTTGGTTCTCCAAAGACTTTAAGCAACGGACCACGACATGTTGATGAAGATTGGTTTTGGCCTTGATTGTCTTGGTCCATATCCCTTCTCTACCCAGTGCTTCAATATGAGAGTAAATCATAGCCTCGTCGTCCAGCATCTGAGTGATTTTGCTGGCTTCAGACACCGAAACTGCTTGGAACTTGAGCTCCTCGCCTTGTTTCACAAGCTTGATGAGCTTTTTGTTAATGAGTTCCTGAGCGAGGTTCAAGAGATCCACCGCCTTGGTGATATGTAAAAGCTGCTGAAGCTCCTCCTGCCCAAAAAGAGTGTTGGCAGGAGACTCCAACATCTTTGTATGGAGGAGATGTGCCTTTTCAGTGAGATCCATGCTAGCTGGTTCGCAAAAGTTTTGGAGTGTTGGAGATATTTATTTTCGCGAGCACTGGAGATGAGTTATGGAACAATTTAGTATCACTCATTGCTTATGGATATTCTCGACGAAATAGACGCCGCTGCGATCCCCCCACTGCTGCTGCTGGCGTCAAAGCCTGTATTCAAAAAGAAGGTGATAAAGAAAAGAGTCAATAGAACCAAACTTGATGATGATTTACCTGAAGATGAAACAGTGCAACCAAACACTACAAAGAATCTTGAGACTACTACAAAATTCAAGTCTAAGTTCATTAAACAAAAAGTATATAAAACTCCTAGTGCTGGCATTAGATACGATTTTTCTTCGTTAGAGTTGGATGAAAAGGATCCAGAGAATAATCCGGTAATAGAAAATGCCGATGAGTTTGATCTTCCAGTAACCCAGTCGAAAGTTTTCCATGAAACTGCGGCAATACCATCAAATACTTTTGAAATTGATCCTACACCAATGTCCAAGAGGCAATTGGCTAATCAGCACCGAGATGAGTATGCCGATAAGTACAATTACGATGATGGAACCGAAAAGACAAATCAAGAAGAAGAAGAAGAAGTCGCTGACTTTTACGTCAGTGACGACGATACGCATGAAAACCCAAGTCAGAAAATCGACTGGGATGTGTACGATACTGTTTTGGGTGAAGATATACCAGATTCGGTTGACAAGCCACCAGAAATCCTCCCTCTAGATCGTCTTATTGCTCAATTATCCGAGCAAATTGAAAACTTGCTAGTCACAGTATCTACAAACGAGAAGAACGTTGAACTATTGGACTCTAAGCTTCAATCCATACGACAAGCTAAGGCTGATTTGATCCAGGAACTTAATGAGTAAAACTAAGAACGAAATACGTGTAAATATCAGACTTAAGCTTCGCACAGTGTAGTTTGTGTCACGGTGTACATTTTGGCACACTGATCCTTAACCGCGCTTAACATTTCGTATTACCCAATCGGGATGAGTCATAAATTTTTCAATATATAAACTTCAACATTTTTCCAACCATACCAGAACAATTATCATTACCTTGTTCTTTGTAAACATGTCTGTTACTACTATTACATCAAAAAGATTTCTTACATCGAGTTTGAAGGCCTCGCCACGCCACTTGGTCAGCACGCTTCAGCTCTCTAACGAAGAGTTTGCTTCCTTAGTTAACAAGGCCCAGTACTACAAGAATCTAGTCAGATCGGGGGAATCTTCACCAGCAAACCATCAGAAGCTTCTTGGTAAACTAGTTGCCCTTTTATTTTCCAAGAGATCTACACGTACCAGAGTGAGTTCTGAAGGTGCTGCTGCATTTTTTGGAGCGCAGCCAATGTTTTTGGGTAAAGATGATATTCAATTGGGTACTAATGAGTCTATTTTAGATACTACTAAAGTGTTGAGTTCAATGACATCGTGTATTTTTGCCAGAGTCAACAGTCATCAGGATATTCTTGATTTGTGTCAACACTCTTCGGTGCCTATCATTAATTCGCTTTGTGACAGATTCCACCCATTGCAAGCCATTGCCGATTTATTAACAATTAAAGAGGCTTTCAAAAGTACCCAGGGTTTAAAACTAGCATGGATTGGCGATGCTAACAATGTTATTAATGACCTTGCTATTGCATCTTTGAGATCAGGGATTTCAGTGGCTATATCCGTTCCTAAGGGAATTGAACTTGATGCAGAAGTTGCAGCAAAGGCCAAAGAACTTGCTGCCCAACAGCAATTGACCTTCGAAGTGGTACATGAGCCCTCTCAAGCCTTAAAGGATGCCAACATTGTCGTCACTGATACCTGGATTTCAATGGGACAAGAAGCTGAAAAGGATGCTAAATTGAAACAATTTGCTGGTTATCAAATTACCCACGATATGTTGGCAAAGGGTAATGTAGCTAAAGACTGGAAGTTTATGCATTGTTTACCAAGACACCCTGAAGAAGTTGACGATGCTGTCTTTTACAGCGAACAATCATTGGTTTTCGAGGAAGCTGAAAACAGATTGTATGCTGCCATGGCTGTGCTTGATGGCTTTGTTATTAACAAGGGTGATCTCTTGAAGTAATGTGAATAGTATTTAATGTGATATATGAAAGTAAAAACAAATTAAATAAAATAACTTGTTGTATTGTTGTGTGCTGCTTACAGCATGTGGATCTAACTGTGGGATCATCTTCGGTAAAGCAAATCCATCAAATCGCATCAGATAATGCGATAAGTTCGACAAAAAGGGGACACTTAAAAAATATCAAGAAATGATACAGCCGCGAACATTCGTATGTTCATTGACAGCTGATGCAGCGTAAGCGGAGATTAGAATAAAGAAAATAAGGATGTCCTAAATAATATCTCCAATAGATCGCATTCTTTATTAACTACCAATAGTGTAAAAAACCGAAAGTCGCTCGATGAGGCTTGTGTCGTATTACGAAGTCCTAAACGAAATCCAAAGCCCGTTCATTTCAGAGCGAATACTATTTCACAAGGTACATTTTTTTCAAATACCGCTTCTTCTATCTCTTTCCAAAGACTCTCATCAACCCCCGCTTCGGGTATATTACTAATACAGTAGGGAGGCTTATTACCTGACACTGTAGTATAAATTCCACTAGATTCCATATATCTGAAAGATCGGTATCAAACAATATGGCTACTGTCTTCGTTTCTGGTGCTACCGGATTTATTGCTCAACACATTGTCAAGCAATTGCTTGAAAAGAACTACAAAGTAATTGGTTCTGTCCGTTCAGAAGCCAAAGGTGAACACTTGAAGAAGCTTTTGCAGTCTGATGACTTCAGCTACGTTGTGGTTGAGGACGTTGCCAAGGCTGGTGCTTTTGATGAAGCATTAAAGGCTCATCCAGAAATCACTGCATTCCTTCACACAGCCTCTCCATTCCATTTTAAGGTAAGTGACTTTGAAAAGGAATTATTGATACCCGCCATTGAAGGTACCAAAAATGCATTGAATGCAATTAAAGCATATGGAACAAATATCAAAAAGGTTGTCGTGACTTCTTCGATTGCCGCCGTCGGTCCCGCAAAAGATCCATCTATTGTTAGCAATGAAGAATCATGGAACTCGATCACTTGGGAAGAATCTCTCCAAGATGCGATGAGTGCTTACAGAGGCTCAAAAACATTTGCGGAAAGAGCTGCATGGAAATTTGTGGAAGAAGAAAAGCCAAATTTTACGTTGTCTGTTATTAATCCAAGTTTCGTTTTTGGTCCACAGGCATTTGATTTTGACGTCAGATCAGAGTTAAATACATCCTCAGAAGTACTCAACAATATTATCAAGGTTGGTCCAAACGGAAAACTTCTTCCAATAAAGAGGGGATTCAGTGACGTTAGAGATGTTGCGCGTGCGCATATTGTAGCCTTGGAACTAGAAATGGCTGCTGGTAAGAGGCTTGTCATAAATGTTGACAGTTTCACGATGCAAACACTTCTTGATATTATTAACAAAAACGTCCCTGAGTTGAAGGGAAAAATTGCAGAATCTGTTCCTGGCTGTGGAGGCGTCACCTGGGCAAGGTTTGATATGTCGCCGACTAAATCAATCTTGAATTTCCCATTGATAAGTTTAGAAACGAGCGTTGTTGATTCTGTCCGGCAAATCTTAAGGGCCAATAAGGCTTAGTGTTTGAAATACAGATTAAAGCTATCACGACTAAAATGATTCTCGATCTACCATGGTGTGTAAATCTTGTATTAAATACTAAAGTTTAGACAGCCGCTCGATGAGGCGTTCCTCGTATTTCAGAAATTCAACTCCGCTCACCTAATAAAGGATTATAATTTCGCGACATACATGCGCCTAAAATGCCGCATCTGTACCTCCACCCATTTACCCCCCTTTTGGGAATTCTTACTAATACAGTAGGATGCGAATTTGTGGCTTTTTATTCAACACGCAACTATAAAATGCAGCAGGTTCCACACTATTGGCATATAGAAACTAAACAATATGGCTACTGTCTTCGTTTCTGGTGCTACCGGATTTATTGCTCAACACATTGTCAAGCAATTGCTTGAAAAGAACTACAAAGTAATTGGTTCTGTCCGTTCAGAAGCCAAAGGTGAACACTTGAAGAAGCTTTTGCAGTCTGATGACTTCAGCTACGTTGTCGTGTCAGACATTGCTAAACCAGGTGCCTTTGACGAAGCATTGAAGGCTCATCCAGAGGTTACCGTATTCCTCCACACTGCCTCTCCTTTCCATTACAAGGCAACTGACTTTGAGAAGGAGATTTTAACTCCTGCCATTGAGGGAACCAAGAACGCTTTTGCTGCTATTAAGGCCTATGGTACTAATGTTAAGAAGGTTGTGGTTACTTCCTCGTACGCCGCAATTGGTACTCTTGCTACTGAAAATGATCCTAAGGAAGTTAGAACCGAAGAATCCTGGAATGATACCAATTGGGAACACTCCCTTACCAACGGTATCACTGCCTACAGAGGCTCCAAGACCTTTGCTGAAAAGGCTGCATGGAAATTTGTGGAAGAAGAAAAGCCAAATTTCACTTTGGCTACCGTCAACCCAAGTTTCGTTTTTGGCCCTCAAGCTTTTGACTCGGAAGTTAAGGATGAATTGAACACCTCTTCCGAACTTCTTAACTCATTGCTTAAGCTTGGACCTAACGATCCTGTTCCTGCAACCCAAGGTGGCTGGATTGATGTTAGAGACGTTGCCAGAGCCCACATAGTTGCCTTTGAAAGCGAAAAAGCAGTTGGCCAAAGACTTCTGTTGACCGAAAGAAGATTCGCCGCTCAACAAGCCGTGGATATTTTGAATGAAAACATCCCTGAGTTGAAGGGCAAGATTTCGGTTGGTGTACCACACTCTAGTGACAACATTGCTGCTGAATGGGCTCAAATCGACACCACAAAGACCAGAGCTATTTTGGGCTTCGAATTGATTGACTTGAAGACAAGTGTCTTGGACTCTGTCAATCAAATCTTGAGAGCTAGAAAATAGCAATTAAGCAGGTTGTAGTGTAGCCTGTATTGATTCTTGTAATTTAATTGATATTCGTCATATATAAGTTCAATTAGTTTCTAGGTACTGTGAAATAAATTTCTGATTATAAAAATAGCTAATTTGGCATCTTAAAAATCAAAATCATAGTTTGGATGCATTTTGATCTTAAATCTATTTTTGTTATAATCTAATGAATTCAAGCAGAAATGAATCGGATCCCACCTCTAAATTTGGTCAGAATAGATATTCTACTTTGTAGCCATCAACTATCAATATAATTTTGCATCCCCAAACCCTCTTAAATGTAAATAAGTTTGATAAAAATTGAACTATAACTCAATGCCACGATTAACTAAGGAAGCAACCCTTGGAGTATAGATTTGGATATTCTTGAGTATGGAGCAAAATAGTAGGATGTCACTATACAACAATTCGGTTCCCACTTCCATATTGTTCATACCTTTCAGATCTTTATAGTTCCATGAGGTCGCAGAAATTTGACGAAAATAGTCTTTAGCTTTGCATGATAGATTCATGTTGATGAAAGTCTCTTCTTTTTTGCAACAGCCACGAAGTCTTTCGAGGAGCCGCAACGTGTTAGAAATAATACCATTGTCCCTGCTCTTCACGATGTCTAAGATTTGCTGCATATTTGTTTTCAGGTAGACCTCAACTAATATCCCAATTATATTTTGTAGTGAATTAAGTTCTTTGGATAAAGCTTTGCAGTGAGCCTTTGAACCCTTCAAATAGAGCGAATCATCAATCTCGATGTTATTGTTGAGGAATTCTTGAATATTGTTTAGATTCATCATTGATTCCAACTCACACCAAAACCATTCTATCACTTGTCGGTTGTCATAAAACTTGAGTACATCATCCAAGCTACCAACACAAGACTTTGACTTGAAGTCACCAAATGCCAATGTACCTTGGATATATGGTATCCAATCTTCAAATTTCACAACCTTTGTTAACTCATCTATGAACTGATAATCTGAAGTTTCCGATAATATCAAGAAGAAGTTGAAAAAATTATTTAGAAAGGTAATTGAATCAACAATATCAAAATTTATGATCTGTGATTCAATACGACTAATGAGAATATTTTCAAGATTTGATGAAGTTGAGAAATCAACCGGTTCCAAGGAGGTTTCGCTCAACCGAGTTTCTAGAAGTGCAGGAATCTTTCCGATTACCTGTTTCATTTCTCTTAGTATGGCCGGCTGTAACTCGGAGCATTCACCAAACAATTCGTCAATGGCAAACCCAATGTTATGCAACAGATCACAGAATCCTTCAACAAAAAAATCAAATTTAAGGAACAAGCTCACTGATATCTTGATTGATTCTCTCTGTTGAACAATAGTTGAGATATTATCAACTCCATGTGTTAATCGTATTATGTCCATTACTATGCATGACACTGACACATCGTAGAAGGACAAATACTCATAATTCTGAAACAACACATGAAGTATATTTTCATCGTCAAATTTCCTATCATATAAAAACATAGAAGGATATGTTTTTATTAGAAAACGTAATAACAGAACAGCCTTCACTACCACGCATGATCCAAACATATTGTGATGAAGCAAGATGATCTTAATAATCTTTTCTAATGATTCTTGTTCTGATATGTCTATTGTGGCTGCAATTGAATTGTTGAGAAGCGACTCCATTAGTTGAATCAATAGTGCAGTGTATTCGTTCTGATACTCATTCCATCTCTTTTGCTCTATCATTTCGGTCAGAATTTCGTTTATCTGCTCAGAAAGGACTAGTAAAATCAACTTAATATCTTCATAGTTCACATACTTCAGAAATTTAACAGGGAGGTTCCTCTGGATCAATCGAATTACTGCTGAACAAAATATTTTGTAGTTTTTACCAACTTTTAATAACTCAAATGCGTCTGTTTTGAGATCTTGGACTTGGGAACCTTTAAGACTAAAACTATTGTCGCCAATCAAATCGGCAATAATGGCAAATCCTTTTTCGAAAAAGTTCTCGCCATGAATTCGGTTGCAAATATCCTTCAAGTACATCAACAAAAACAGGTTATTTACACCAGATTTAATAGTTTGAATTGAATCACTATGGCAGTCTTTAAAAATGGTTCTCAAGACTGTTGCAGCATTATAATACGTTTCATTTGATATATTCATGTAATTTCTAGGATGAATCAATTCAATCAAAAAGTTAATTAATCTTGAATCAACACGTACAATTGAAATATTATAGTTCTCGAACAATGCACATACACCAAGGCATTGACATTTAACTTGAGTAAGTACTTCAGCTAGTGTTTTTGTTCCTGAAGAATTTACAGTGGTTGATTTAGCAGCCATAACTGCCATGCCGATTTCAAACCAGTACGTCTCTGGAATTGAATCCATGCACATATTGAATATTTTCTCCAATGAAAGCTGGGAAATCTCTTTTGAATCCAAACAAAGCCCTACTTTAGTATTGTCAGCGAGCTTAAAATTTATACCTTCTCTTTCGGTGTTGGTCTTCTTTGCTAAGACGAAATCAAAAAATTGATCACCAAGAATACTCTTGTTTCCGAATTCTGCAAGCGTTGATATCCTCTTCCGAATGTCGTCGTGATCCTTTATAATGTTAGAAAAACTCCTTAACCTTATTTGAATCACTACTAATGTCTTTAACACTACTTCAATTTCAGAGCTTCGCGCTAGGTGAACAAGTCGTTCATCACTTGGGTAAGGTTCTAACCCATTGAACTTATTTGAAATTTGAGCAGTAAATTGAAGGCAACTACAAACCAGTAGTTTATCTTCGAGTGAAAATAGTAAGAGTTTCGGGAATTGCTGGTTTAAACCATATTTGAAGATTATGAACTCAAATAACTGATCGATACGATCGAAAATATCAACCCAATCGCGCATGACGCTTTCCTGTTCAGTTCGATAGGTTGACAATACCAAGTGCAAGTCTTCTAAGGAGCATGACCTTGATCTTGTAAGAAAGTCACGAAACTTGACCAGTTCTTCATCTGCCGGTCTAGTAAGCATTTGCTATTTTTTTCGTCGATCTATTCGTAAAATTGCCGAAATCGCGTTTTGCTCCACATGTGGTTGAAAATCTTTGAACAAATTTGATGAAAGACACATTTCATTCTCATCAGTAAAAAGTGTAACTTGGGATCGCTTAGTTGCTTCATCGACTTCTATAAATAATAATTTTGGGGAATTCACTGACAAGTAAAAAATTCTAAGGTTGTAACTCTTTACAGTGTCCGGAATCTTTAATAGGCATGTCTGGTAGCACAACAATTATCACTAATCTTATAACAATCTTAGTTCTACTAATATCAGTATTCTTTATCTGCTCTGATTCAGCTATGTATCTTTTGTAACGAGGCTGGTTGCAGAAATAAAACAACTCAAATCGGACCAAACGAATGAAGACATTGTCCCCAGCAACAAAAAGTAAGAAATTCCCGGTTTATGTTGAATAATTGCAATATTCAAATGAAATGAAAAAAAACAGTTTATACGGTAAACTATTCCAAAAGAAGTACTTTTTTATACTTTCTTCAAGATCCTTTGTCCACAAGTATATAATTCAGTTTCATACCCGCTACACTAATCTACGGCCAGTTATGGTTATCGCAGTTGAATTACTGCAAAACAATCTCAAACCTGCATATCCGTGGCATCGTATATGGCTGAAAAATTTCCATCTCCAACACCTAGGGCACGATGGACTTAAAGAATACCATCTCATCGCTAAACGAAGATCAGTTCAGTTTGATTCTGCATTATGGCCCGGTAACAAGCTTGAAGATATATCAAAATTATGTCGTAGCTGGGTACGGAAGTATTTTAAAAGTTTTTGAAGTAGGTTCTACCACCAAGCTTGTGTTCTCACAACAGATCTTCAAAAGAAATAAGATTCACCATATCAGTGTATCTCCTTGTGGAAAGAAGATTGGTGCCAGTGGTAGTCGTTCTTTTGCAATTGTGGATTGGGATGACATAATCAATCAAAGACACGTCAAAGTGGAACGAGCCATCAATGAGTGGATCATAAGTTCTGAGTTTATTGATTCCTCCACCTTCTTAATCTTGAACTCCCACAATACCATTTATACGGTGAACCTTGAAACATTTGAATTAGTTGATAAGGCTCACTGCAATGAAAAATCTATTTTATACAGTGGGTCTATTCGTTTACTTCCAAGCGGCAGAATATTGGTAGCTGCTGGAACAGTCATGAGTGGAGTTATCATCTGGGATTACCATACGAAACAAATTATTCACAAATTAACAAGTCACGAAGGTTCTATTTTCGGTGTCAAAATAGACCCCCAAGGAAAATTTATCACATCATGTTCCGATGATAGATCAGTGAAACTCTACAGCTTTGATGATGGCAAACTCTTAGCATCTGGATGGGGTCACGGATCTAGAATTTGGAATCTTGAATTCTTTAGAGACACCAGTGATGTCAAGATAATGAGCACAGGTGAAGATTGTACTATACGTTTATGGAAATATCAAGCTGGCAGTGATCTACTCATTCAGGAAGAACTTTGGGAGAATTGTCACTTGGGTAAGCATGTGTGGTCTGGTGATGTGGACGATAAGTTATTGGGCTTATGTGTTAGTGGAGGTGCTGATGGCCGTATTAGATTACACGACCTCGAGAATAGAGGTTCTACTCAGGAATACTCCTTACAGCAAATATCAGATCAAACAGGCATTTTATTTCATAAGAAGGAAACTATCGGCCAGTACTTTGAATTGCCAGCTTTGAACCTAATGATCTTATTAACAAGCTCCGGTAAATTAATCCAGCTTGATCAGAATACAAACACCTTCACTCCCATCCATTTAGATGCAGAAGAATCAGCAAAATTTACGAATTTTGGTATAATGAAGGGAATTGCAAACTTGAATGTCGTCTTAATTTCAGCCAGAAACGGCGATATTTTGGTCCTTCAATTTTCTAATTCTGGACTTCGAAGATCTTGGGTTTCAGACGAATTGTCGAACAACAAGGTCACTAACTTCTTGGTGGAATCGGATGAAACCGGGAACAAGTACTATACGTTGACCGACTTTCCAAATCCAAATGTTCCTTTAATTTTGCGTACATTTGCAGTTGTTGAGGGGACTTTTGTACTTCAAAGTACTACATCCTTACAACAACCTGAGCAGGCTAGTTTTACAACTACAGATATCACCATTGATAAAACTAACAATTGGTTAATCATTGCATCGAGATACGTCACTCTTGCTGTGTATGACTTAAGTACTACTGCCGAATTAGTGCGCTTATCATCCATCTTTAAGAAATTATCTCCCGGAGATACCATTACTTCTGTTTCTATAATTGAATCTCACGATAACGAGAACACTGTTCTAGTTACAGTTAGAGATGGTGTTTATATGTACGTGAAGATAACCAAAGAGAACAAAGAAATAAAAAGTCAGATTATTCATCAGAATAAGTTGTCCAGGGGTCTTATCGAAGGTGGATATATAAAGAACGGTGACTTGATTATTTATGGTTTCAAATCATCATACTTTTACGTCTGGAATGAAAGCAAGCAATTGGAGATTTCAAATGAGTTATGTGGAGGTGCTCATCGGCAATGGGAATTCATCAAATATTATAACTCCAAGTATGACTACAAATTCATCTACATTAATAAGTCTTCTTTACGCATCAACTCATTCAAGGGGAGGTTTTCTTCTGATAGATATGGATTAATCAACAACGGAACTCACGGTCGTGAGATCAGAGACGTTGCAATTTCTCCAATGAAGTGGAACAACAAAAGATTTTTAATGACTGCTTCTGAAGATGCGTCTGTGAAATTAGGACTCTTATTAGAAAACGGACAAGTTGAGCCAAGATGGAGCATGAACAATCATATTTCAGGTTTACAGGTAATCAAATTTATCAGTAACGAATATGTCTGTAGCTCTGCTGCTAATGAAGAGTTTTATGTCTGGAAGATTTCTGAATCCAATGGTGAACCAGTCGTTGTGGAATATGCAAGACTTAAACCAAGCAACGATAACCCTGACTTGCGTATCATGGACTTTGCTTCCATTCCATATGAAAATGGCTTTTTAATTTCAACAGTCTATTCTGACTCTAATATTAGAATATGGTTCTTTGATACCGTGTCGAGAGAATTCGAGTTACTAGCAGCAGATATGTACACGACCTGCTGTATTTTGAACGTAAATTTCTTGAGCATTGGAGAAAAGCTATTCATACAAATTGGTACAACTGACGGTTATCTTTCCATCTGGGACATCACCAACATAAAGTCTTCTAAACTGTTGGGCAAAATTATCATCAAGCAGCAGTTACACCAAAACGGTGTCAAGGCAGTCCTACCAATCAAGGAAGAAAATTCATACACTATCATAACAGGGGGAGATGACAATGCCTTGATCTTATCAAGATTAACAGCTACCGGAGAAGGATTGTGCTTCGAGCCTATCAGTTTTGTGGAAAAAGCTGCATCCTCTACGATCACATCCATCTGCAAGGCAACTAACCAGACATTTGTCGTGACATCTGTAGACCAAATTGTGAGAAAATGGTCGTACGAAAATGATGGTTTGAGATGTGAATCGGCAAGATATACCACGATTGCCGATACTGGTTGTAGTGATTCGTTTGAGCATGACGGCAAGACTACAGTGGTTATTGGAGGTGCCGGATTAAGTGTATGGCAGGTTTAATCAATACAAGTAAATTATATTTTGTACACAGATCTATTTATCTACTGAGAGCCTCTAATCTAAAGACTCAACAATCTCAAGTTGAAGACAGTATCGTTGATGGTTTGTTCTTCATCAATAATAACATTAGTAGCGTCGGAGTATTCTTCCAACTTGCCACAAGACTTGGCCAAAACTTCTTCCTTAAGGACAGAGTTAAAGTCGATAGTATCCTTGGTAACCTTGTATTCAATCTTGACTTCGTCAGTGGTGTTCAAACCAGCCTTCTTACGCAATCTTTGAATACGGTTGATCAATTCTCTGGCCAAACCCTCAGTCAACAATTCTGGGTGCAAGTTAACATCCAAAATGATCAAAACATCATTTTGAGCTCTAGCTTCTTGACCATGAGCAGCCTTCTCAGCTGGTAAACCACGCTGCACTTGCAAGTCTTCAGAAACCAACTCAATACCGGCAACAGTGATCTTACCGGTCTTGGCGAACTCTTGGACTTCAGCAGAAGAGACAGATGGTAAGGCAGCCTTCACAAGCTTAGCATCCTTCTTCAACTTCTTACCCAAAACTGGCCAGTCAGCAACAGCGGTGTACTCAACACCGTACTTGGACTCGTCCTTTGTTATGACAATGTTTCTGACGTTCAATTCATCAGAGATGTAACCCTTCAAAGATTCGACGTCTCTTAAGTACGAATCATCGGAATGCAAGATAACCAATTCTAACAATGGAGTCTTCAAGGAGATGGTCTTCTTTTCTCTGATGTTACGACCCAATTCAATAACCTTTTGCATTCTAGAAACAGCGACTTCGATTTCGGTGTTGAATAATTCTTCTCTGACTGATGGGTAAGACAAGAAGTGTACTGACTGAACGTCCTTGATAGCAGGGTTAACAGAGATCTTTTCTAAGTCTTCAACCTTGAAGTATTGTCTGATTCTTTGGTAGATACCTTCAGCCAAGTAAGGAGTGAATGGGGCCATAGCTCTGGACAAGGTCAACAAAGCTTCAACTAAAGTGTTGAGACCTCTCTTGGTATCTAAGATATCGTCACTGGCAAAACCCTTAATACGACGACGGTTGAAACGAATGTACCAGTTGGTCAAGTCGTCAATGAAGGACAACAATCTTGGAACAACAGTGTACAATCTGTAACCAGTCATTTCCTCGTGAATAAACTTAATTAAAGATTGGATAGAAGCCAACAACCATTTGTCCATGACGTTGTCAGAACGCAATTCGCTGTCATAGATGAAGTCCTCACCGTTGTCCTTCTTGAAGATGTCAGCAGCATCCTTCAAGAACTTGTAGGAGTTGTACCATGGCAACAAAACACTGGAGACAACTTCTCTAACACCTTCTTCCTTGAATTTCAAGGTTTCAGCTCTCAAGACTGGAGAATTGATCAAGTACAATCTCAAAGCATCAGCACCGTACTTTTCCAAAATAATGTTAGGGTCAGGATAGTTCTTCAAACGCTTGGACATTTTCTTACCGTCTGCAGCCAACACAATACCGCTGACGATAACGTTCTTGTATGGGGCGGTATTGAACAAGTGGGTACCCAAAACAGTCAAGGTGTAGAACCAACCTCTAGTTTGATCCAAACCTTCGGAAATGAAGTTAGCTGGGAAAGCGTTTTGGAAAGAGTCCTTGTTTTCAAATGGGTAGTGCTTAGAAGCGTATGGCATAGAACCAGATTCGAACCAACAGTCGAAGACTTCTTCAATTCTCTTTAAGTCACCCTTGCCTTGCTTGGATGGAATGGTGATTGAGTCAATGCTTTCACGGTGGATATCGGTAATGTCGTCACGACCAGACAATTCCTTTAATTCATCAATAGATCCAACACAGACGATTTCTTCAAAATCGTCGGAAACCCACAATGGGATAGGAGTACCCCAGTAACGGTTTCTAGAAATGTTCCAGTCTCTGGCGTTAGCAATCCAGTTGGAAAATCTCTTGTCCTTAATGGTGGAAGGCACCCAGTTGGTCTTTTCGACATTGCTCAACATTTGAGGGATGATTTCACCAATACGGACAAACCAGGCAGGAACAGTTCTGTACATTAATGGAGTATCAGATCTCCAGCAGAATGGGTACGAGTGCTTGGTTTGGGTAGCAAGCAAAATTCTGCCTTCGCCAGTCAACTTCTTAATGATGTGCTTGTCAGCTTCCTTGAAGTAAAGTCCAGCAAAGTCTGGGACGTTGGAAGTGATCTTACCAGTATCATCAACAACACTTGGTGGTTGCTTCTTTTCACTAATAACGCCAGCCTTGGTAGCAACATTGAAATCCTCTTCACCATAAGATGGAGCTTGGTGGACAATACCAGTACCAGAGTCGTTGGTAACATAGTCAGCGCAAACAACCTTGAAAGCGGTTTCCTTGAAGTCCTCGTAGAAATAGTTGAAAAGAGGCACGTACTTGAGACCTTCCAAATCCTTACCAGAAATCTTTTCAACAACCTTGTACTTGGCAGCAGCTGGCTTCTTGTACAAGGTACTAAGCAACGATTCCAACAAAATGTAGTTCATTTGCTTCTCTTCATCGAAAATCTTGACATATTCAAAGTTTGGGTTGACAGCCAACAAGATGTTAGCTGGCAAGGTCCAAGGAGTGGTGGTCCAGGCAACCAAAGCAGTCTTTTCATCATCCACCAATGGGAAAGAGATGGTGACAGCTGGGTCGTTGACTTCCTTATAGTTCTGTTGAGCCTCAAAATTAGACAATGGAGTAGTACAAGCCGTAGAGTAAGGCATGACTCTCAAACCTCTGTACACGGAGTCTTTCTTGTACAACTCCTTGAAAGCCCACCAAACGGATTCCATGAATTCTGGGTACAAGGTCTTGTAATCGTTGTCCATATCGATCCATCTGGCCATTCTTTTAATGACGCGGCGCCATTCGTCGGCATATCTCATGACAATGGAACGACATTCGTTGTTGTACTTGTCAATACCCATGGCATAGACGTCTTCCTTGGAGGTGATGCCCAATTTTTTGTCGATTTCGTGTTCGACTGGCAAACCATGGGTGTCCCATCCGAATCTTCTTTCAACATGGAAACCATTCATGGTGGCATAACGAGGGATGATGTCCTTCACGGTGGAGGCCAAGATGTGACCGTAGTGGGGAGTACCGGTAGCAAATGGTGGGCCATCGAAAAAGGCAAATGGCGGCAAATCTTTGGTTAATTCTAACGATCTCTTAAAAGCATCAAGCTCGTCCCAAGTCTTGAGGACATTTTCCTCTTCCTTAGGGAAGCTAAACTGTTGGTTGGCTTCACTCATGATTGGTAATGAGACTAAACTTTTCGATTTCCTGTGTCTATTATAAATTTTTCAAAGAGTCACAAGGGAAAAAAATTTGGAACCGACTGGATTATGTAATCTGTCACTTTGAGCAGGATGATTCATAAACCGTTTAGCAGCGCTTGGTGAATGTGCGTTTGGGGCACTCAAATTCCACATGACGATTCTGGTAGCAACATTTCGTGACTCATTCTTGCGTTGTTGTAAGGACAGGGTTCCTCGGGGTGTTGTGGTTGCATTGTCAGGCGGTGTAGATTCCATGTGTCTTGCATACTTACTAGCACAGTACCGGCAGCAATACGATCTCCGATTTGAGATCCATGCTATAACTATAGACCATGGATACCGCCATGGTTCAGACACAGAAGCAGTTCTGGTGGGGCAAATTGTGAAACAATGGGGTGTTAACCATCTGGTGGCCAGGCTTCAGTATGATCGGCCAGTTCACCAAATCTCGAACTTTGAAGAAGTAGCACGTATACGACGATACCTGATTTTTGAACAAATATGCTTGGACAAGAAAATGCCATTGGTGGTGGGTCATAACTTAAACGACCAATTGGAAACGTTTGTGCAGCGGCTTCAAGGAAACTCCTCTCTTTTTGGTTTGGTAGGCCTTAAGCATCGGGCAAGAATTCCAATTCCAAACCTGGAGACTACTGTTTTAAGACCTTTGCTTGACATTGAAAAGTCAAATATTATTGACACATGTAAGAAGAAAGAAATTCAGTGGTTTGAAGACTCAACTAACAGTGATACGCTGTTAACGAAGAGAAACTTTATACGACATCATCTTCTTGAAGACAAGGATGATTTGTTGGCATTACATGAAGAGGTTGTGGAAGCAACAAATTGGCTTAAGGATCGTGTAGCTAAGTACACCGAATGCTTACAATTATCCAACCAGCTTCAGTTTGATGATTCAAACGGCCGTCTCCAGCTTGTTCTCCCAGCTTCAGCTCTCACAGAAGACAATACGATCCTTCTTAGTCGACTATTATATGGATTATTATATCCATATTCATCTGTTAAACACTATCATTGGTCTTATGCCAAGCTTGAACGTCAATTGGTTCCTCGAATGATTAGCTTTGCTGATCGTACTCACAAATTAACTGCTTTGAATCTTGTATTTGATATCAAGAGAAAGAATGACATGGTTCTGGTGACCATTCAAAGACAACCACTAGAACGTAATCAAAACATTTCAGTTACCCTAAACACAGTACCTGGTAAATGGACAGATTGGGTGTTGTTTGATAGAAGATATTGGCTCAGATTCAGGATGCCTTTAGAGTTTTGTGACATACATATTGTTCCGTATGATCACCAAAAACATGGGAAACTCGGAACAAAATTGCTGAAAAAATTATCGAAATATCTGAATGGAATTCCTGTTGTCTTTTGGAAGGATCAACTCGTATCAATTCCTACCCACAACTGTCATTCCGACGGGATGTATGGAGAATGGCGTCTCAAGCGTAATGTATATAAGGAACTATAAGTCGTGTATATAGATTAGTTAACCTGCAGGCCAGAGAAAAGGCGAACATTAAAATTCTAACCAAACAACTTGAATAACCTCGACTCAAACCACCGGCTTTCCACGATGCCATCACACGTTGATTTGGCTACCACTGGTACTCCAAGACATGGTACTCCAAAGCAGTCAAAGCCAACTGGAAATCCCATGAGAGCGGTGCGCTCGGCCAATTTGCTGACCCAGGCAATTAAAGTGGGTCACCAAAGAATAAACATAGACGTTGACTTGGCCAATAACAAAATAGAGGGACTTACCGAGTTGACTATCCTACCAACTTCTGGAACCTTAAGTGCATTTAAGCTTGATTGCAGAGGAATGACAATAAAAGACATTTACATAAACAACTCCAGGAACACGAATTACGTATACAAGGATACCCTTTACATTAACGATGACAGAGGCGATTTTCAGGACGCTGGGTCGTCAGAAATAGACATCTTTGATTTATACTCGAAGGACATTACAATCCACCAGCATCACATTATAAGGCAGAAGCTTAACTATATCTTTGGCGAAATTAACTACGACCCGCGAGAATCACACCAGTCTGAGTTTGGGAACGGAAACACGGAAGAATTGATTGTTATTTTACCAGATAACTTGAAGTTGGAACTTACGGATCTTAATTTCCTTAACACTCCCAGCAATAATGCCGCCACCCACACCCCAATACACTTGCGTACCAAAAACACCAACAGTGAGGTTTACACTCCCATCCAAGTGAAAATCGTATATGAACTTATAAATCCGAAGGATGGTATAAATTTCATCACTAGTAATGAAGACAAAAAATACTGGCATGCATACACCACCAATTCTGACTTTAATATTTCCACTTCATCCTGGGTTCCATGTATAGATAATCTTTGGGAACGCTGCACCTGGTCGTTGGAAATCAATATTCCACGTACTATCAAAGATATTGGCAACCCAAGAATAAAACAAGGAAGACGTACTAGAAGGTCTACTGGTGGCAAAAAAGGAAGTGATGATGTGGACATGGATGAAGAAGATGAGGAAGATTTGGAGAACTTCGACTTGGTGGTGTGTTCTGGTGACTTCAACAACGTCAAGGAAACACCACATCCCAATGACTTGTCTAAGAAAGTTGTTTCTTGGTCCATATTTAATCCAGTTTGTGCCCATCATGTGGGATGGGCTTTGGGATGCTTTGAAAGTATAACCTTAACCGGCCCAACCGAAGAAGCCGATGTGGATGACGAGGACTTGAAGGAACAAATTCAAACCGATGAGATTGAGAAGGATAATGCTAGCTCACCTGTTACATTGTATTGTCTTCGTGATAAGTTGGAATGGGCAAATAATACTTGCCTATTCGCTAACAACGCAATTGACTATTTCCAAAAAGAATACGGCTCATTTCCATTTAGCTCTTATTCGATCGTTTTTATTCTGGATTCAAGTGCCAACAGTAATAGTTTTGCAGGGCTTTCAATCTTTGATGACTCATTGTTGTATCCGGATGACTTGATTGAACCAATGATTCCCACCACTGAAATATTACTCGAATCCATGGCTACTCAATGGTCTGGTATTAATATTGCCCCTCAGACATTTAATGACTTATGGTGTACAGTCGGTATCGCGCGTTACATGGCACTTCAATTCGTCAAAGTATTAATGGGGACTAACCAATATCGATTCAAGATCAAGAAAAGTATCGATGAAATCTTAGATGAAGATGTCGGAAAGAAACCATTAGGAATTCAATTTTTCCGTTTTCCTATAACTGATCTGGATCTCGGTTTCATAAGGTTGAAAGCACCTATTGTGTTATTCATCTTGGATAAGAGAATGACAAAGACAGACAAATCATTTGGCCTCTCCCGTGTGCTCCCTAAGCTCTTTTTACAGGCAATGTCAGGAGATTTACCAAACGGTACAGTTTCTACTCTGCATTTCCAGTACGTTTGTGAGAAGGTTAATCGTAATAAGTTAGACCCTTTCTTTAAGCAATGGGTTTATGGTGTGGGAGCTCCAATTTTCAGAGTGACTCAAAGATTTAACAAGAAAAGAGGATTGATTGAGATGAGTATACGACAAACTCAACATCAAGAAACGAAGAAACGGCATCCACAGGCCAGTTCTTTTGTTGATGATTCCATAGCATATTTGGATGATGAACCTTCGTTCCCCATCCAACCAGTATTTACTGGGCCTGTAACTATTCGAGTCCACGAGGCAGATGGTACTCCATACGAGCATATTGTTGATATTAAGGATGTGCATACCAAGATTGATGTACAATACTATTCTAAGTTCAAAAGAATGAAGAAACTTAAAGAGGAAGCAATTGAGGCCGCTGCCTCATTTACTAAACTCGGTGATATTCTTGAAACTGACGCTGAGGTAGAGGACTGGGGATTCACAAATTTTGTGAAGGAAGAAGATGATTTCATTTTTGGCGATGCATTTGATTGGCTTCGAGTTGACGTTGATTATGAGTGGATTGCTAAGATTGAAGTCAAGCAGCCAGATTATATGTTTGGCTCGCAATTACAACAAGATAGAGACGTCGAGGCACAATATGAGGCGGTCAAATTCTTTGGTGATATTGAAAAACCTTTACCAGTGCACTGTACCGTTCTCACGAGGACAATTATGGATAAGCGTTACTACTTCGGTGTGAGAGTAGCGGCCGCAGAAGCTTTGGCTAGGTTTTCGAAGGCTAGTAATAATTTCTTGGGTGTTGGTTATTTGATCAAGGCTTTCAAAGCATTGTACTGTTTCCAAGGTAGCTCAGTCCCTTTGAGCAATGACTTCGAAAATTTTGCTGACTTCCACTTGCAGATGGAGATTCCTAAGATATTGAGCACTATCCGTGACGAAGAAGGAGAAGTTCCATTTGTTATCAAGAACTTACTCTTGAACTTGATCAAGTACAATGAAAATTCTAATAATAACTACCAAGATTGTTACTATGTTTCGAGATTGCTTTGTTCTCTCACCGATTGTGCTATCAACAGCAACACTACCATTTCTTCCAATGATCCGTTTGGACTGAGTAGAACTTCCGAAATTCAGGATCCGCGACAAGAAGCATTTTTAAGTAACGTGATCACCGAAATGAATCGCTTGCAAAAGCTTGATGAATGGGTTCCATCGTATCAAAAGATTATTTCCGTAACGTGTCTTAAACAGAAAATCAAGTTGGCAAGCCACGGCTTAATGAAACTTTCCTTTGAAGAGTTGCTTTATTTCACTCTTGAAAAGTATTCTAATGATATCAGGGTTGAAGCCTTCAGGGGGTTATTTATTCTTGGTGCCTTGAAGAATAGCAGTATTTTGAATTATTTCTTAAAGACCTGTATTCTTCACACAATTTCGCCCAAATTCAAGTCCAAGTTGATTGCAGCATTTATTGATTCGATATGTTCTGCGGCTATCCAAGGGACACCTTCTACTTTGGATGATCCTGAATTTAAGTCCTTGGAAAAGTTTTCGGACAACAGTACAAAGGTGACTACCAATTCTACAAATATGGTTATCATCGAAGATGGCTCAAATAGTGAAATGGATTCCAAGCGTGATGTTTTTGCCCGTGCGACTATTAAGGGTGCCATTGAATTACTCCGTCGTGACTACTCAATTGGTAACGGGTTGAAAACTATCTTATGGGAGTTATTGCACACCTCATTGTTGAGCATCAATGAGAAGCGTAACATATTTGCAGTTTGTCAGGTTTTGTTCAAGGAAATTGACAGTTTCATTATAAGGATTCCTATCCCAAGCGTTCCTGTCAATGAATTGAAGAAGAAAATTGTGGGAAGACACCTAGGTGAAGGAAAGATCGTTTTTAAACGTGAAGGAAGATTCAAAATTCAATTGGCATCTCGAAAGTTAGTTGCACCTAAGCCGGAAGTTGCTGAGGTAAGAAAGCCAGTCAAGGAGGCCAATGCACAGCAAGAACAACCCAAATTGAAGATCAGTTTGAAGAGGCCAGATCCAAAACCTGTACCTGTGCCAAAGGCATCTAAGGTATTAAAGGATCTGGGGCTTGTGACTATTGACAGTCAGAATCCATTCTTGCTCAAATTTACCTTCCATAATCACTCCTTGCCCGATGTTCCTAATTTGAAACCTAAAAGCGTCAAAGTTGGGCGCAGTTTGGTCAAGGTGGATGGAACGTTGGTTTCTTTTAGCTTCAAGGGAGCTTTCAGGGCTAGACATAAGGAGTTGATCCGTAAGCCACAGACGGTAGTCTCTCTTGATCCAGTAGGTGCCCCAGCTGCAAGTGTGCTTGGTGTACCGAACGCTCGGTATGTCAAGATCTTGACTAAAAGGCGGAAGGTACAGATATCAGCCACTCCATTTGAAGAGACTGCTAGAGAGCCATCTCCTGTGAAGCTTGAGCCAGAAGCAAGGCCAGTAAATAAATCAACCTCGCCAGAGAAGCCCAAACCTGTGAAAGTCAAGTTGGAGAACGGACCAGCAAGAAAAAGTCCGCTGGTGGAACCGGAGGTTAGAAGACCAGCTTCGCCATTTTCCAAAAGTGGAAGTCCTTTCTCACCACTGTCTTCCGGGGTGAAGAAAAAGAAAACAAAGATCTACATCCACTCAGACGACCAGAGTAAATCGCTGTCACCAGGCGAGAATGGCAGCAAGAGCAATGACGCTGCCTTGGTTCAAAAAAAGGAAGAAAAAGCGAAAACGGATAAAAGTGCCGTGGATGGGAAACCCAAAACAGGATTTAAACTTAAGTTAAATCTTAAGAAGTGAAATGAATGTAATGATATGATTTATAGAAATGTATTATACTAGTTAACATGATTTTGTAGCCTTATTTTGAGATTGCGCACGACAGATAATTAATCTAAAGTTGTGAAGTATTTCCGAAATAGGCAGCGCCGAACTGTACAACAAGAATTGTACTGCAATTGAATATTGTGACTTTGGTAATCCATATCATCCTATCATATATCACTACTACAACTATGTCATTTAGGAATTTGGGGATAAATCCCTCGAAATCTGCGGCAACAACCTCTACTACCAACACCAATACCACTTCTACTCCCTCGGCAGCATCGTTAGAACCACAGTCTCCATTTCTTACAAACATTCTTTCTAAGAAGAGTGATAGTTCACCTAAGCTAGTTTCGAGCAGTGTTGCACCTACTGTGGTTACTGTTGACCAGCACGACGAAACCACTATTAAAAACCACACCACTACGTCCGATAAGTCGGATTTAATCGGGTTGTTCGACAAATTCGATGTATCAACCAATAATGACAGAGAAGAACATGACAACGAAAACGAGAAGGAGAAGGAAAAGGAACTGTCCAGTATTACAGAAGATACCACTGGAACATCCCTAGAAGTGGAACAAGAGACAATAGAAATAACGAAAGAAAAGGTAGTCCAACCTCCATTCTCCATGACAATTCAGCCATATATCCCTGAAGAGTCCGAATTACACAGTCCTAAAGAGTCTAAGCCAATTCTGTCTAGTAGTTTAAGTTCCGCACCGGTTGCTTCAAACGTCTCCTCTCTTACAAACGAGCCCACATTTAACGAGAAGGAACAGCACCAAAAGGGATCACCAGAACCTTCCCTCACAATAGCTGAAAGAAAGGATATCTCAGACCTTAGTGTAAGAGATTTTGAGACTTCACCTCAAGAAGAATTTCCTCTTCTCTTGGATGATACCCAACCTCCTTCTACTACACATGATGATGCAACTTCTGGTAACCCAAGTACTTCTGAAGCACCAAAACCTATTCGCCAGCACTCCACATCGAAGGTCCATATAAATACAGACCAAATTAATCCTAACGATCAGCATCAACAATCCCATAAACCATTTGACTTTCAAGTTTTTTTGGTTCATTTGAAAAAGAAGAGTGCCGATCCCATTGTGCGTTATATAAGATCATTCTTGGTGTCTTTTGCTAAACAAGGTCATACCTTTACGGATGAGCAAAGAATAAAAATCATTAGAGAATTCAAGTCATTTATGAACGAAAAATTTGCCCTCTATGATCCCTTTGCATCCATGGATGATATTGATTTAGAAAATTCACGGGAAGGTTTGGAAAAATTGATCATGAATAGATTGTACGAGCATTGCTTCCCAGCTGAAGTGGCTAAGCAATCGAGTATTATTCCCGAGCAATACACTAGAGGACTTGAAAAAGACGTGGAATTCGACCGACAGTTGGAAAAGTTCAGTTGGGTTCATGGTTCCCATCTAGATATACACTTAGACCAATTATCTCAGAAGAAGGGAGAATTAACATTTATGGATCACGCTATTGCTGAATTGAACCGAATCAATAAATATAGAGCACCAAGAGACAAGATAATTTGTATCTTGAACTCTTGTAAGATCATCTTCAGCTTCTTGAAAGTGAGCAATCAAGAAACAAATGCTGATTCTTTTGTGCCGATATTAATTTTAGTCATCATCAAGGCAAAAGTCGACCATTTACTCACTAATTTGCAATACATCGAAAATTACCGTGGAGATGAGTGGTTATCTCATGGGGAAACCAGTTATTACTTGTCATCATTACAGGGAGCAATTGGTTTTATACAAAATTTGAGCATAAATGATCTTACTGTTAGCCAGGAGGAATATAATGCCCACATGGAAGCCTGGGAAGCAGAGAACAAGCGTAGAGAAGCAGATAATGTTCAGAAGGCTAAAGAGGTACCAATTTTGCAACCTCAGCCTCATCATCCTAATAATGGTGATGATTACCCTCTTCAAAGTTTATCCCCATCTAATATATTGTTGACAAGTGCTGAAATGGTTACGAATTCTATAAGTAACTTTTTTGCTCCTTCTCCCAATGAGGAGAATTCCAATCAAACATTAGTGCCTCTCCCTCCTCCATCCCAACCTGCATCTACATATCAATTGCCAGTTCATCCAGAAATTCAGCCACCTCCTCCTCAAGAATCTGAGGTTGATCCCAAACTTATGAAGGAGACATACAAGAATTTGCGGGAAGTTTTCCCTGACTTAGATAAGGCGATTTTAAAGGATATCGTGTTTATGAACAAGGCTGATTTGGATAGTTGTGTTGATGCATGCTTACAATTAGTTAGTTCGGAATAGTAATAATAAGTGGACAATAGTTGCAAAATTTTAATTTTTCGACAAAATATACAATTTAATACGATTTGGCAAACAATAAACTAGAACTACCATGAAGTAAACAATGAGTACATATTAATGAGAGAACATTTTATCTTCTTCATTATTACTCTTAATGTTTTTAAATCATACAATCGGTGTCGTGGTAAACAGTTATCTAGATTCAGATGCTCTAAAAGTAGTGTTGTACTTCTAAGGGCTCACACTTTGATGGCCCAGAAAGTCGAGTTTAACAAAAGAGAAGCGGAGAGTCCCTAATATTGAACATTAAAGATGTTGTAATAGGTAGTAAATGGTAGGAAATCATAGTTGCATTTCCTACCCTTGATAACAGGTCAGGACTTATTTTCCATTTAAGGAAATCGGCTGCGAAAATCGATCTGGTAATTTATACTCGATCAAGAGAAACTATTGCAAGTACAAAGGTATAAAGGTCTGGACACCAGTCACTCGATTAATCAATAGACAATTTGTAACAAGTCTTACTACATACTTCGAAGAACACCAATACTCCAAAATGCCTATGTTATACAAGCCAGCTGCTGAAGGTAAGGAAGTCAAGCCTCCACAAATTCCTTCTCCAGGAAACAACTCTTTCTTGGGTGACATTTTCACCTCTGAGGCTCCAAAGGAAGAACAAATCTCATGTGGTTTTTATAAGCAAGAAAAGGGCGAGCCTCTCGTCTACAAGTACGACTACGATGAAATGAAGATTATCTTGGAAGTCGAGGGTGAATACTGGATTACCGATGAAACTGGCTACAAAGTATCTGTGTCACCAGGAGATGTCTTTTACTTCAAGAAGGGTACAACGATTACTTTTGAAACCACTGGTTATGGTTATGCTTTTTTTACCGGTTTAAGACCAAATGGCACTGCTTAAGAGAGCACATAACAAAAGTCGTTTTCAAAAATATTACTATTGGCCACTTAAAACTCTATTGGTCACGTAGAACTCAAGAATGCTGGATGCATTTACATACTGGCCATGGACAATTATTTATGATAAATAGAAAATCTATATTTTAAGTGGTACATTGAGCTTTCCTACACATAGAAATTTCTAGAATATCTTTAAATTGAGAAAGTAAAATAATCTCAAGAATTCATAGTTTGACCTCCAACAAACATGCCAATCGATTACTCAAAGTGGGATAAGATAGAACTCTCAGATGATTCTGATATTGAAGTTCACCCAAATGTTGACAAGAATTCCTTTATAAGATGGAAACAAAGAGATATCCACGAGAAACGTGCTCAACGTAATGTGGAAATCAAGTCGATCTTGGTTCAATTAACCATGTATGCTAAGCTCAATAGCAGAGTCGATTACCTCTTAGAAGCATTGAAGCCTGTTGAGTTGACTGATTTATCAACCGTTAAGAAAACAGTAGATGCCCAATTTGACAAAACGGAAAGATTTGACTACGACAAGTTGATCGCTGATAAGGGCGACACTTTAAGAAAGGGATTAAAGGACTTGAAGTTTGAGCGTGAAGAAATTGAGAACACCCCACCATATAATGAAATGATCGAGGACTTATTCATTCAAATTGTTGAAGATCACCCTGATGCAACTGATCCATCCAAGCTTGTTGAGTATTTGAAGGAACACAGACAAAAGATCGACGATGTCTTATCCAAACAGACCATAAAATTAGATGAGTTGTTGTACCAGAAGGCCAACTTGATTTCTAGTGATGATATACATACTGGTTTCGATAGATCTTTTTTGAATAAGGATAAGGAAGAGGAAGCACCAGCACCATCTAAACCCACACCAAAACCCACCACCAAAGAAACCAGTATTGAAACAATCAACACGCCAACTCCACCAAAGACTGAAAGGGAAGAATTGGACGAGTTAGAGTTGTTACCCGAAACAGCCGTCTTTGCCAAAATTTCCTCTAAGGATATCGTTGCCAGCGCTGACTACTTGATCAAAAACACTAAGATTTGTACCGAGCAACAAAAGGATGCCTTGATTATGACTGCATTTGACTCTCAATTGGAAGGAGACTCACAGAAAACCTTGCAAGTTATTCACCAGTCTTTATTGTTACAATATGTGTCACAATTGGCTGGCCCAAAACCAAGCAAGGACCAAACTATTAAGGCGATCAAATTGTTCTGTTCGAAGATAAGCGATTCTTCCTCGCCTGCTAACCAGGGTTTCATCCAGGATGTCCAGAATACCTTCAACCATATTAAGACTAGATGCGAAATTATTCAGACAGAACAGGCTGAAAGACAAACTGGAGATGCCGAGGAGGAAGCTGTTATACAATTAAAGGCTCTTGACGAGGGTACCGAATTGAGTGTGAATTTACCGCAAGAAGGGACACCGGAGTATGAAATATTTAGCACGAAGTTGTCACAAGAGTTCCAAGATGCAGTGAAAACAGGGTCATTAGACGAAGTTAATAAGGTTTTTGCCTCGATGAAGGTAGAAGATGCTGAACAAGTATTGGAGATCTTCAATGAATGTGGGGTGATTGGCATTAATGGGTACTTGGAAGATGAGGAAGAGTTCAAGCAATTGCAACAGCAGTACAATGAAAAGATGGAAGTAGCAGACCATCAAGAGGAGCAGGAGGTGGTGTACAACACCGTTGACGAAGTTGATTAAGAGGTAATTATTCTGCACCATTTAAAGGTATATGGTCTATAGATAAATGCTCAAAAGAGTTAAAAGAGTAATTACTTTTTGCTTAAGCGTGCTAACGTATCCATGAGAGCTTGAGTCCCAGCATTCTGTTGACCAGAGTTATATTGAGCGGTCGACAGTTGTAACTGGGATAACAATGCATTTACTTGATTGTTTGGGGGATTAGTCTGGGGAGGAAGATGAGAAGGGGCAGGAGAAGCCTGATTGTAAGGGTAGGGGGCAGGTGGTTGCTGTTGGACAACATAGGGTTGATTATATCCTGAGTAAGGAGGTGCCTGTGAATGAGAAGGTGCAGAATAAACTGGTTGCTGTTGGTGCTGTTGTTGTTGCTGTTGTAAAATGTTGATTACACTTTGAACAGAAGCAGGGTCCAAATTTTGCAATGACTGAACCAAATTGTTTGGAACAATTTGCTGGTTGTATGTGGGCGGAAATTGGGATTGCTGGGATTGTTGATATTGTTGGTTATTTTGATGACGATTTTGAGGATGATTTTGATGGTGTTGTTGGTTATATTGTTGGTGATGCTGTTGCAGGTGATGCTGTTGCAGGTGATGCTGTTGCTGGTGATGACTTGGACGGTAATTCTGTTGGTGTGACTGCTGGTACACTGGCGGAGGTTGTCCATACGGCTGTGGATTTTGATGTGGTGGTGGGGGTGGTTGGCCGTAAGGTTGTGGATGTTGTTGCTCACGTTGTTCACGCAGTTCCCAGTGTTTTCTGCCCTTGCGGTGTTCTCTCTTATTATTACGATTTCTTCCATGCATGCTTTGATTTGAATTGAGGTGTTGGGGATATGGCGCTGGAGCAGGAGCCGTTGGTGCTGTGATGTGTGATGCAGGAGGAGCAGGAGAAACCGGTGCTGGTTCATATGGTGGCAAGTCATCACCATACTTATTCTGCTTTGCCTTTAGCAAAATATCGGCAGCTACGTTCGGTTCAACATCGGCATACTCATCAAACTTGATACCACCATCGTCAGTCTCGTCAAAAGTCTGCACATCAACCAACGATTCCTTGACAAAGCAAATACCGAGAACCCCGGAGTACGCGGAATCACTGATGACATCACTGACATCCTGGTTTGTGATGTCTTCAACCTCGATGTTGATTTGTCCTGCAGCAAACGCCTTCTTCACCTTTTTCACAATGTAAGCAGGTGATTTATCTGTGGTGTATACTTTACAATCAGGATCTACCTTTCTTCTCTTAGATTCTGATTTAGACTCTTCGGCAGTTCTTTCCCGGCCACGAGACATTGTGTTGGAATCAGGGTTAGCCGGCTTTGACTTCTGACTTTTGGAAGCGTCCAATCTCAAAACTTTGCCGTACAAGGGCACATTGGTTTCACCCTTGATACTTTCCAGGCATGCTTCTGCCGTTTTGAACTGGATAAATCCGTAACCAGCCTTGATGGCAATCTGAACTACCTCGCCGTATTGACTGAAAATACGGAATAAATCCAATTTCGTTGTCGTATTTACCGGCAAGTTCCCTACGAATAAACGAGAATTTTCGGGTAACAGGTCCAACTTGGAGAGAGAAACATATTCTGCCTCTGTAGCAAGAAACTCATCATAGGCCTGCTGTTCTTCGGGAGTCACTGGAAGAGTGATATTTGGTCGGCGACAGAATTCATTGACAGGAACCAATGGAATAGAGTCCTTAGAGTCGTTAAGTGGTTTATTGTACGAATAGACCTGGTTATAGTTGATGTCAGTATTTGTTTGTGGCAATTGGACATTTTTGAGTGCAAGCTGTTCACTAATCAATCTAAGCTGTTCGCTTTGTGGCAACTTGGTAAAATTTGGGTCCTTTACTAATTCACTTTGCATGATTGCATCATAAGCTTCCTTTAGATGTTGGGTGCTGGCGTCAAGAGTTGGGCCTCTTACAGGAACAGAAGGTTTTGGAGGTAAACCTGCTGGTTTCGGGGGAAGGCTTGGAGCTTTTGGTTTTGATTGTTCCTTTGGAAGAGGTGACTCGTTCCAGCCTTTTTCAGGATCATACTCATCGTCATCGTCAGAATTGTTACCTTGAACAGGTTCCGGTTCTGTTTGGAAAGCACTCTCGGGGTCATATTCTTCTTCTTCTTCATTTGCAGAGTTGGAAGCAGAATTATCATCGGATACAATCACTTCTGGCTTTTCATACGGTTCAACCTCTTCTCGCTTGTTCTCATCTGCATTATCATCATCATCATCTTTTTCTTGAACTTCATTTCCCTGGCACTCCTTTTCCTGTTCACTTTCTTTTACTTCCTCTGTAGCCCCATTTTCTTCCTCCCTGTCCTCTAATACTACGTCACTTTCCAACTTTTTCAGGTCATCTGCTACTTTATCTACTTCGACATCTTTTTCAAGCACTTCACTGTCTTGTCGATCTCCTTTTAAGCTGATGGGAGTTACTTCCATTCTTATCTTTGAGTCGTCGAGTCGCGATTATTGTTATAGCGCAACGACAGTTTCAAAGTCATTGCGACTTCAGTGAGTCCGGGTAACACCATCAATTCTGGTTCATGCTCACAAATCCCAAACAGGTAACGTCAAAACAAACCTGATTCAAACCGTTTATCAGCGTCTTTCTTCTACACTTTCGGTCCAATAAAGATGGCACTATTTCAGAACTTCAACACACATTCTCTAAGATCAACAAGAGGCTTCAAGCTCAAACAGACCTCACCAATATCGAGCCCCCAGCCCAAATCGAACTCGGTTTTCCCACAGCCAACATTCGGTCAAGATCTCAGTCAGCCATATCCGACAATCCAGAACCCTGGATCACCGGTTTCTGGACAACAGGTTTCAACTCACAAGGATATCCGTAACTATGCTGAACAGACTTTGGGAAGTGATAATGCCTTGATACAAGCAGTCAAGTTACCACAGGATGAAGATATCAACGAATGGTTGGCTATTCATGTGGTTGATTTCTATAACCAAATCAATATGCTTTACGGAGCAATCACCGAGTTCTGTTCCCCTGCAAGTTGTCCTAGAATGATTGCCACAGACGAATACGAATATTTGTGGCAGGAAGCCACCTCTATGGGCAATGCACCAGCAAACGGCACGCTCAAGAGACCAATCTCGTTGCCAGCCTGTGAATATATTGAAAACTTGATGAACTGGGTTCAAGGATTTTTTGATAACGATAACATATTTCCCTCCAAGATTGGTGCTCCATTTCCACAACAATTCCCTACCTTGGTCAAGACAATCTTTAAGAGATTATTCAGAATATATGCCCACATCTACTGTCACCATTTCCACGAAATAACTGAATTGGGACTCCAGAGCCATTTAAATACAAGTTTGAAACACTACGTGTTATTTGCCGATGAATTCAAGTTGATCAGTGAGAAGGATTATGGTCCGTTGGATGACTTGGTAGATACGATGTTAAGGAAATGAGTAATGTTTTATTTGTTTAGTGTTAAATATTTTGATGGATTTCTGGGTTTCTTATTGATTGGAGTAATAATCATTAGTGTAGAAGTACCTCAGCCATCAAACAAAGATGATCTGACGGATATTGTCCCTTTCGTGGCTGGCCCGAAGGTTCAGGTCCCATATCTTGAGCCATTGGGAGCTTTAACAATGATAATAAGGAAATATCATGATCCCTTCGGATAACATCCAAAGTCTCTGTTTGTTTGCTAGTGTCTTCACCTTTCCATTTACTCAAGATGAAAATATAGTCAAGTAGACCTCTCCATGCATGAGCCCAGTTTGAAAAAAATGGCTCGCCACGGTCATTGTCAAGTCCTGCATTCTCTGGATGGACGTGCTTATATCCCGCTGAGTATAGTGAGATTGCCTTGATATCAAGGGCATTATGGACATCTTGCATCTGCTGAACTAATCCTAGTTGTTCAGGAGTAGCTGTAAAGGATTCAGGAACAGGATCTCGTGGTTGATCCTTACCGAACTTCTCCACATTTCCACCTTCTTCCTCTTCTTCTTGTTCTTCTGGTTGATCCAGTTGGTTTTCCTCGACTACACCACGGTTCTTGGAGTATTGGTATGAAAGAGAACATGCAAGAACGGTATTGGCACGGCCCTGGTAGGTGACAGGTTTCGCTGTGATGGAAAGATATGGTGTATCAAAAGGTTGTGAGTTCATATCACCAGCAAAGAACGAATAAAATCCGTTGTTGTTACCAAGAACTGTCAGCAAAGTGTTTACAAACTGTTTGTATTTATATAACACCAAGTAAGTTTGCCTTGTTCTCTCAAATGTACCAAAAGGATGCCAGAATAGATGTGTAGTTCCGATTATTAGCCCGTTTTTCTTCGAAAGATGTGGATATTTGTCAATAATTTCGGGCTTGAAGTCAAAATGAATGAAGAATCCAACATTCTGGGTAATTGTACGGGGCAACGGTAAATCTACCAATTCTCCGCTAACTCTTTCCGAGTCGTACTGAATAAAGCTCTGATGCTTGCACAAGAAGAGCGATTCACGATACACTATAGCAAGACCGTGATTCTTGGAATTGGCCCGGTAGAATTTCGAGAAATACCCCAACTTTTCAAACTCACCACACCAGAAAGACTTGTATTGTACATAATCGACTTCCTGAAGGCACATAATATCGGCATCATAATGCTTAAGTTCGTCCAACAAGACTTTAGAACGGTAGCCCCATTTCAAAGCGTCTCCACTGGTGGGGAAAAGCTTTCTTCGAATTAACGCTTGTGCTAGCAAGTTGTATGACATTATTTTTAGTTTAAATCCATCCATGTTGTTTAATTGGAGCATTGGTCTTTGAATATACTCTAGCTGGACTGGTTTTTCAAGTTCCTGTTTCTTCTTTTCTTCCTTGCGAAGCTCTCTCAAACGTCTTTGCTCGGCAATGTACTCTGGTGTGAGTGTTACCGGGTCTCTGGCCTTCTTGGATTTACTTCCCATTTTGAGTAGTTTAGTCTTCCAATTGCAAAAAGAGTTCTAAAGAAACGTAGTTATGGGAAGAGATCTGGTAGCAGAAATTGCACGCAGGAAATTTACAAAAAGTGTGTTTCTTGTACCAACCGTTCATATTTTATAGAGTTATAGGTTAGGAAGAAAAGAGTCAGTTTCAGCAGTAGACGATCTTATTTCCTTTATCACAGCTTCATATTCGATTGAATTATATTGTTGCAGATAAGTTAAAGTTGAATCTGTCGTGGATCAATCTCTGGAGCATTCTCGCGCCCACGACCAAATATCTCTCCGCTCTAAAATTTGATCGGTTTAGCGTGGCCTAAAAGTACCCAACAATGTCGTTCGCAGAGCTAGATCAAATAAAAGTTCAGGTATACGAAGACTTGAATGAGCTAATAAGACTTAGCAACGATTCAAATGTTGAGGACCGCAAAAGTCTTCATTCTCAAATACTCAAACGTATCACTACAAAACTACTTCAGTTTAAATCAACGTACAATATCGTGGAAAACCGTGTCGGCAAAGATAGCAATGCAAAAGAACAGCTCCAGCTTTACCGAGAGAAGCTTAGTTCTTTGAGAGTACGGGTGCGAGAAATACAGTTGTCCAGTAACGATTTAATTAACCAGCTGGTCCATAAACAACGGATCAATAAGTACGGGATACTGGAACAAGATACCGAGGAAACGCTCGGTGACGCCAAGAGCAAGTTGTTTGGAACACGTTCAGAAACTCCCCAAAAGGATATATCAGTTAATGACCGTATTTTGTCCCATAACAAGAACATCACGTCATCACTTCAGGCTACAAGACAGCTCATGGCAACCTCCGTGCTTCAGAGTGAACTTAATATTGAATCCCTTGATCAACAGACAAAGGACTTGCACAACTTGAATGAGCGGTTTATTCAGTTCAACGACTTATTGGTGAAGTCGAGACAAATTGTCAAGTTCATCGAGAAACAAGATAAATCGGATAAGCAACGTATCTACATAAGTTTAGGGTTTTTCCTCATATGCTGTGCCTGGGTAATTTGGAGGCGTATATTACGTACTCCTGTGAGACTATTGTTATGGTCATTCTTTAGCATGTTCCGTATATTTACATGGATCTTTGGCTCGAAGGAAGTTGTCATAGAAGCGACGTCGAATACTGCTATTGAAACAATTGCTACGACACTTATCGAAGCCATTTCAGAAGTAACTACAGCTATTGAGACAGTTGCAGAAGCAACAATTGTTGCGGATAGATTAATGGATGAGTTATAATTTACATGATATATCGTAATTTTAGACGGTTTCAACCTTAATAGAAGCACCATTCTTCTTGGAAGACTCAATAGCAGCAGAAACAATAGCCAAGTGGTGGAAGGCCTTTTCTGGGGCAACGCCAACAAGAGACTTGTCCTTAGCAGAGACAGCAGCAGCAAAGTTTTCGAATTCAGCAACCATAGTGTCGACATCTTCAAATTCAATTTCAACAGGTTGAGAGGCTTCAGCAGCAGATGAACCAACGGTGTACGAGATCTTTCTTGGAGCAGATGGAGAGAAATCGTATCTGAGAGTACCATTCAAACCATAAATGACAAAGAAAGAAGACTTTTCAGTGGCACCAAAGGCAGAACCGTAGGTAAAGGTACCAATAGCGTTACCGGTAGTCTTGACAGTAGAGAACAAAATATCATCGTCACCACTTTCCTTTCTGAGCTGTCTGGTGTGGGCAGAGATGGTATCAATTGGACCTAAGATTTCTGTCAATAAGGCCAATTGATGGACACCACCGTCACTCAAGTAACCACCGACGTGTTCTGGAGAAAGTCTCCAAGAAGTGTTGGCGTACTTGTTGTTTGGGTTGAAGGCACCAGTGGAGCTGTAAGTAAAGGAAACAACTTCACCAATCTTTGGCAAGTGTTCTTTGAGGATCAGAACAGCCTTGGAGAACACCCAGTTTTCCAAAACCATGATAGGAAGATCAGACTTTCTTGACAATTCAACGATTTCTCTTGCTTGAGATAAAGTTGCAGCAATTGGCTTTTCAAAGGCAAGAGGCTTGTTGTGTTGAATGGCTAACTTAACGACATCCAAGTTGTGTTGGACTGGCAACAAAGCATCAACAAAGTCGACAGAGTCATCTGAGAAAATAGTTTCCAAGTTGTCAGCAACCTTTGATGGATCAATACCAGCCTTTTGAGCAAAAACTTCGGCCTTAGCCTTGGTTCTGTTGTATGCAGCCACAGGCTTTACGTTCGCAGATTTGAAAGTTGGCAAGTGGGAGTCAGTGGCAAAGATACCGGTACCGACGACAGCAAGATTTAATGGAGCCATGATGATATTGATGTGATTTGAATTTGAAATGGGAGAAATATTGGAAAAAGGCACGCAGATTTATATATATTTAGTCTGGGGAACGAGCTGCCTGTGGGAGCGTGGAGGTGACATTTCTCAGGCGCGAGAGCACGGAACAACCTTCCACGGAGAAACTTGGTTATTAAGCCAAAAAAAGAAACCAAGAAAAAAAAAAATTATTCGCAGCCACATGATCACCAGTGTAAGAGTTTCATGGTATAAGGGGTATCTTTGAGACAAGTGTGTCGCTGTTCGTGTATCCTTTTGTATTTGTAAGTGGACATATCGATCTCTTTCCAGATATTTATTGTGTTATACTCGGTCAAGATACATTGGTTTTGTAACTTTAGGAGGTTATGGAGCAAGATCGTTGTTGTATCGGCATCCTGGTAAACCTGCGTTAGAGACGTTAGCTTCGGATCATATAACTCTGAAACCGATTTCTGAATTGGTCGGTAATTTTCCCGGTAAAAGTGGCGACCGTAAAAGGAAAATGCAAGCGGAAACTTATATTCAACGCTAAGTAACCAGCTTGCTAACATGTAGTTGAGACTGGAAATATAACGAGAAAGAACAATCTGGGTTTCATGGGAATTATAGTGGATCAATATAGAGACTTTCTTTAGCCAAGTGAATTTGTTGCGTTCAAATTGGCCGCAAATTGCATTAAAAATGGAACACGTTAGAGTAACACAGAAACTGTGACCAGTACCAACAGACAAACTGGCTGAGTAACCTAACTGAGCCCACAACGGACTCAGGATGAAACTCACTCCAATACGGTCAACAAGCGACTCATAAACTGAATCTACAATCAACGTATTGTTAATGTGTAGCAGGACAGCCACCTAATGTTAGAAATTGTGATGAAGAAACTGTAGACTAGTCACAAACTTACTTGAAGTGCTTGGTTGGGAACAACAATGTTTGTTTGAAGGTCATCACTTCCCTCACATTCGTACAGGTACTCTATGCTGCAACAAGCCTGATTGTTCTTCAATACTAAGCGCATGGAGTTGTGTTGCAAAAAACAAAAAATATCGCGACAAGCTCATCTTTTTCTACACTGAAGATGTTCCAGATCATCAACAACCAGTTGGTTCTCTCGAAACCAGTAGTCCGTCGTTTAAGTTTGGATAGCAAAACTTTCAAGCAACAGCTCATAACATGTTATAAACAATTATTCCGACTTCGGCACTTTATTCGCTCTCAAGAGGAGTATAAGAATCTTCTTCGGCGACGATTTCGCCTGGATGTCAATGTCAAGCGTCAGATTTTGGGATACGAGCCTCTAAACAATGCCGAGATTGTGAAACGGACTGCAAATACTGTGATGTTTGTGTTTAATTCCACAGTTAAACGAACCAATGAGTATGATAATACAGCGATAGTGTACTACGAGGATATTAAGCGTACAGACACGGCGACCACCGAGCACCAGATTGTCGATACAGTACTTACGATGACACGGCAATACCCTAAGGAAATCAAGTACGATGTCCACTATCGATGGCTTGAGCTGGCTTCAAATAATCAACGATATACCGGATTCTATGACTACGAAGTTGCGCTCGCGAGACTCAACGAATCGGTAGCAATTCTACTTTAAATTCGCACCAAAATCTATCATTCAAAAAGCTACTGGTCACAATGGGATTGTTTCTGCTGCCTAAACCATCACCTCCCGCAATGGGACCAACTCAAGTCGAGCAACGTTCACACGGCTCCATCATGCCATCTTCCGATATTGCAGTGACACTCGATCAGATCGCGCCGGCACGCGGCGATATCGAGCTACGCACCGTCGATCCCACCACCACTAAAGCGAGTGTCGCCACGTTTGTGGGCGAGAAACCCAACAACTTGTTCATCATTGATGGTGAGAAGGAAGTCGACAAAAGTATCATTTGTACCTCTAACGAATCAGGGGGCAAAACGTGCTTGCAATTGGGTGTCAACTCCATCGAGTTGTTCAAGACAATGCAAAACTTACAGTACTTCTGCTCATTGCCTGATGACATTGACGCTACATACTTTGAATGCCGCAAAATAAAGTAAATTATGTGTATTTATATCAAATAAATAGTGTTCCGTAATGCCAAAAAAAATATGCCAATCTTGTTTCCTATCCCCCCTTTTGTAGTTCTATACCATAAAAGATTCTCCACAACCGCAAGTTCCTTTGGAGTTGGGGTTTTTGAAGATAAAACGGGACGACAATTTGTCATCAAGCCAGTCCATTTCGGAGCCCACAATGGAGAAAAGGGCCTTAGAATCGATCAACACCTTAACATTATCTTGCTCAATCAATTCATCAAACTTGCCAGGTTTATCAACGTACTCCAAATGATACGTCAAACCAGAGCAGCCACGGTTCTTTACTCCAATACGAATCATTTTGGGGTTTGGTTGATTTTGAAGGCCGAGCAAGTGTTCAACTGCTTTAGGCGACAATGTAATTAATGCCTTTCTTGGACGTAATGTTCTCTTTTTCTTGACGACAGGTTCCTTCTTTTCTATTTCTATAGGATTAGATTGTTCAGATGCAGATGTTGGTGTTGGGGTTTGTTGAGCAAACCTAGAAGCTCTAGATCTTCTGACTGGTTGCTGCAGCTGTTGTTGCTGTTGTTCTGGTTGAGGAATTCTCAATGTATGTTTTGACCATTTGCCCGATTTCCAGCTAGGAGTTTCTTCCTTCGTGGAGGTGGGGGAGGCACTGATCGAGTAATTTAATCCCGAATAGAAGCCGTTGCTCAGGGTAGTTATGGGTATGGTTTGCATGAATCTCTTGGATTTAGTTGCGGTCGAGACCAACCTTCTCAACACTTGCAAGTTACCACTCATGTTTATTTGCTTAATAATGATTTTTGATTTTGTTAAGCAGTTTTTTGGTCCTCTTTAATATGAGGTGGTAGGAGCAAATATGGTATGCGCACGTCATCCGAGCGGTCAGCATATTAAACTTGCATATCATTGGTCTAGCCTGCGCACAGGAATGGGGACCCGAGCTCGGATTAAGCCCCAAGCATTTTGTCGTGACCACACAAGACAAATTCAAGTGACATTTTCTATTTACTCTGATCTATAATTACCCCACCATCTTAGTTTAGACTGGATTTTCTTGATCCATTCTAAATCGATGCTTTTTGGGGCAGTAGTGAAGTACCGCGGAACTTCCGGAGCAAGGTTGCTGGAGTTATACAGGTACCCTTCGGGTATGCTATTTAGGTAACTTAATCTTGACATTAGCGTTTCGGAAAACGATGTCTTGTTCTTTAATTGCTTGTAGGTTGGCAGTTTCTGGTAAAATGACCTTTTCGTGGCCACATTTTGTCGGTGCTGCTGCTTCTCGATATATTTGCTCTCAATCGACTTAAAAATATCAAGCAAATTCGTGTTGGTGGTAGTGTTATTCTTGGTACATTTTTCATTATTATTGTCATCATTATTATTCTTCGTGGTGTTAGTTGTGGTCGTTGCAGTGGTCGTACTGGCAGTGCTGCTGGATTCACCAGCCAGCGAATGCGAACATTCCTTTTGGTGTAGCTCGTTCTCGTACAACTCATTAAAGAAATCCTCGTAGGTCTCAACACACTCTCCACAAATAAACTCGGTGTATATTTCGTTCAAATGGTTTGTCGTGGTAGGATTTTTAGCACCAGAAATCTTCACTTTCTTGTTAATTATCGATGAGATTTCGTACAACGGCTTATCACAGAGATCACAGTGCTTGAGCGTCTCGCTGCCAGGAATCCGTCCAAAGATCTCTTCGAGATTTTCAGAACGTCCACATGGTTTATAGTCAGGAACCGAGCGACGCTTATTATTGGGTATTGGCGAACTTGTATCCGGTTCGGTCGAAACAATCGTATCATTGATTGTATCATTGATCGTAGAAACCTCAGAAAGGTTATCTATCTCGACACTGGCACCAAAGCTGGGCTGGCTGTAGAACGAGGGCCGCGGTACGCTATTGATGCGCTGCTTGTATGTCGCAAGTGAACGCTTACGATTTATGGTTGCTGGATTGCTCTTGCCTGAAGTCAGCACTTCCTGCTCATTTGTCATATAATCCTCAATAAGAACAATAGGATCGTGAGCTTCGTCATCATCTTCATAGTCATGGGTGGTATCGACAAGATCTGATATGGTTGACTCGGCATCAAAATCGGCGAGACTTGATTCGTTGTTAGGAACAGAAGAAGAACTCGAGTGAGAACCATAGCTCCGTACCTTCAAGGGTGGAGGAAGTGGAAGCGATGTTAAGGTGGTATCATCAATAAGATCGAGCTTGGAAGGTTGGTGGTTAAGCTCATTGGTCCGTAAACTCGATCTGCTTGAGTTGATATGGGACAAGAGGTTTGTTTGCGAAGGAATCTTGCGATTCCTTTGGTTGGGGTGGTGGTGGTGGTAGTTGTGGAGGGCAGGGTTTGTCCCAGGCGAAGCTAATCGACTGAGATTGAGGTTGGTGGTAGCAACAACGCTCGGATCGGGAATCTTTACTGTCATATTTGCCAGGCAAATAAAGTATGACACCAAAACAGAACGTTTAGGTTGAATGAAGGGGTGACCAGGGTCCTAATATCTAGAAATCCAGGATCGCAAAAGACTAAAAATCTTTTAGATACTAGCAAGGAATTCGTGGGAACGGTGGCTTTTTTACCAGAGCGGTAAGGCTACTGTTTCACCAGACACAGGAACGGTAATATTTATTTGGGTTCTCCAACTATTTAGGATTTTTTGCTTTTGTGTCATTTATGTGGATAATCGGTGTGTTGGGATAGTCGATTCTTTTTGGCAAAAAAAACAAGGAAATGGCTATTATTAAACGCGATTGTGTTATATGTAACAATATCCTTTCTGGGCCCCCCGGTATCAATGTAACCCGGAATAGGATCTTGATTTCACCGTCTGTAAGCGCGCGGTGGTGTATTTCGGTGGGCCCAGGGAGACGGCAAGTTAGCCGAGCGCACCGTGCAGACCCTCCGCAGCAATCTTTTTGTTTTATTTTTTTTTTTCCCTAGCTGCCGTCGCTACAGGTGGGTTAACATTGAGTTTTTTAGTGGATTGGCGTTGTGGGCCTAGACCCCCCGTAAAAATAATTTTACTGATTTTGGTTGCAAAGTAATGTGCTACTTATTATGATGCGCTTTTATTAGATGAAAATTAAGTTATACGGCGATGGTTCTGGTTCTATTGCGTAACAACTGCTGGAAAGGGACATCGGCATCGTCACTGTTGGCCCAATCCAGAATATCCCGAAGTATTCTCTGTGATATGAGGCGATCCATCTCGAGCTCCTGCTGGCGGAGACGTAACATTAATGTCTCGCACACTTCAACCAACACCGGGACTCCGCGGTGTTCCTGACGTCGCTTGAACTCAATGACTGGTTGCCACTGTGTGATCTGGTAGTTGAAGCGAAGTTCAAGCACAGATAAGCTCAGGAAGAAAGAACTTCCACGAGCCAATATAGCAGGGATGGACTGGTTCAGTATATAAGGACAGTTGTTAAGTGATAACCGTTGTAATCGCGGACAGTTAGTTGCCAAGTCCCACACAGACTTATCGGAAATATGGCAACCTGCCAAGCCAATGGTGTGAAGATTTTTGTTATTTGTAACTAATGTAGAAACACTGTTATCGGTGATGAGCCAACCCTTTTGCTTGCGGCCCAAGTTAACGGACAATAATTGACGGCAGTTTTTTGCAACTTGGTATACTCCGGCATCCGAGATCATTTCACATGCCCGGATGTCCAATACTTCAAGATTGGGACACTGCTTACTTACCATGGCGAGAAAATCGTCATCAATAACTTTGGAACCAGTCAAGACTAATTTTTTGAGCTTTGGACCCAAAAATTCCATCGAGGGACACAATTTTGGGCACATGTAAAATTCCAACCATTCCATATCGTCAAAGTTGATGAGGTTTTTAATACTATCTATGGTCAGTTGTTTGGTTTGGAAAAGCTTATTAAGGACGAATACCTTTGGTTTGACACGATGGCTGCCAATATTGTCAACAAAGCTATGGAACTTGACTTCATCACTAAAGTAACATTTCTTACTCATGATATCACTAGTAACCTGATAAAAGAGTTTGTTTACCTGGAGACAGTTGTACAACACACTTGATGTGGTTGTAGAGGATGCAAATTGGTCGGGTAATTTTTCGTTTAGGGCAAGTTCAGCTTGTTGCTTATTCCCATGTATTAAAAGTGCATGGTTGAATGATAGCGGTTTCCGTCTTACAGAAAGATGTTCCTGAGGGATGTTAGTGTTTTGCACATCAGCAAACTCTATGATCTTATGGACAATCTCAGGGATACAAAAGATTTCTGGTGTCTTGACACGCTCACTGAAGTCTAACTTTTTTGGAGTATAGTCCTGAAAGAAGAAGCTTCTTGGAGGTGATTTGATCGGAGTAGTGTTGGGTGTGTCGTCATCAACTAAATCGGGCAATGATTCCAAATCGGAATTGTCCGATGGACCGAAGCTCGAAGTGAAGGTAGATTTAAATGCAAATGGTTGTTGTTCTTCGTAAGGGGAGATAGGTGAGGTCGAGCCCGAAACTGAGCTCGAGCGCGAGATCCAGCCTCGACGCGAGACAGACCGAATTCTCATGGATGCAGAGAGGGACCGAGACGACACTTTACGTCTAACCGGTGGAGATGCCATTGACTTGGCTCGCTTAGGCGAGTGAATAGTCGAGTCATTTTGCATAAATGGGTTGTATTCGTAGATTTGATTATCGAAACTTGTTGCGTATGGAAGCGGTTGTGTGTTATTGCTTGAATGCATTGCTTGGTTATACTAAGAAAGGTTTGTTGCAAGATGACATAAAATGGAAAACAACCGTGATAAGAGTGGTAAAGATTGACTAGGGTGAGCTTGAGGGCTGAATATGGGAATAGGATGCAATAAATAGATATGTGTATAATGTATTAATGGAGCAAGACTGAACCCCGTTGATATGTCTTGGTGGAAGTGGTAGGATGGTATGGTTTATTAGATATTATAAGACAAATGAAGTCTATATGTGGTATGGTTGGGGGAGGAGGGGAAGAAGGGTTTAAAAGGGTCAAGTGGCTTTGGTTGTGGGATAGGTCTTTACAGAACTGGCTGGGGGATCTGTGATATATATATGCCTGGTAGACGAGACGTCAAGGAAGGAATAAAAATATATCTTCACTGGTTCCTGAAAAAGAATTGGCTTCTACCAGCCATCACTGCCAAATTCTATACCAGCCATTATAAAGACGAAACACAACTGGAATATGGGGAGCTGGTCGCGGGCCGAGAATGGCAGTTGCAAATGCTGGCTCTCATGCGCGAACGGGAATTTTTTATTTTTCCACGTGACTTATGCATAGTTAGTCTCGTAAATTGAGCTCTGGCTCGAGTACCAAGAAGGGTAGGCAGAAAGGTACACTTAACCCTTAAAGCGGCAACCGATGATGTATATTATTTAACACAATAAAACGAGAATAAATTGTTAGTTACATAATAAGACGTTTGAGGTATATGCAACCAGAATGAGCATCAAAGGTGACATCGTAGAATGTAACAATTCCACGGCGCTCCTGCACATTACCTCAAACATGTCAGCAGAACAAGATTAGGTTTGATGAGAAAGCGGCTGCAATTCCTACGATTGGTAATCTAATAAAATATTTTGGGCAGAATAATTAGAACAGCCACATGTCAAAAATACCATGAAGCTAGTACATGCTTACCTAGATACCCTATTCCAAATTATTTTAATTAGGTAACAGTTGCCTTAGAGATAGCTAGACGAGTAACCAACAAGGGCGTATTTTAGGATGCTATTTAGGGTCTTATTTACGTCTGGACCTAAATTTAGTTTTTGTCCTGTGGATTCTATATGGTTCGATAAACAATTTTGGTCTCAATGACAACAATAACAACAAATTTCGCGCATGCGCAACGGACATCAAGAATTCACTACATCTGTAAATCGTTCTGTCAACCTGCTTATTGTAGCTTATCATAAGTTTTTTCCATTAACCTGCAAGAAGGAAGCAGATCATTGGTAAGGATGTTTTGTGTTCAAAATAATACGCGGATCCTTGGGGATAAAGCGATGTTCTCGCCTAATCTCTCCAGATGGGGTAACATAAACCACATTATTAAGCTAATGGTTCAATCTGGCCACAATGGAACTGCTGACACTGTTTGCTTCGATGGGCAATACCGTGCAGCGCTCCCTAACAATTACAGTAAATTCTTGTATATCATAGTTGAGTAAAGTGACGCGAAAGGAAATACCCCGTATATTCTTGCCCTATTATTCATATGGTTTGTAGTTTCAACTTGTACCAACTCCAACTAGTTAGGAATATTTTCTGGTTTAATCCCTACCGTGTTAGGTGAGTTGTCTATAATTCTTGGTTTAAGAAGCCGCCTCATTTTCTGCACAGGCCTCTACCCCGAATTTATCGTAATCAGGGTTCAAGTCAAGAATATTCCCAAGTTTGAATAGGAGGTGTTGTCAAGAGAGGTCATTACATTCCTTGGTAACGCTCAACGACTAGCCAGCATACATACCGTTGGTGTAGTAGATCTAGCTGGCGTACTACATCATAATTTTTTTTGAATCGCTCATAATACAGTTTGGTAATTAATTGGGTACAAGATTAGATGATAAGTCCCCACCATGGGTAATTCCATACTTCCCCTATTGTATTTCAGCCAATGAAAGATTCTCGTCTAATTTGCTGTAAATATTAGGATTTTTTTTCTTGATTTACCTCGCAGACGAGTTGATTGACTCGATCTCTATTATACTTTAACCTTAATTGCGGTTATCTCAGATTCATCTGGGTTACATTTTTTATTGGTATCATGCTTCCAGAAACATACTGCAGATAAACAGAGAAAAATCGCTAGTCTTGTTTATGCACGAACGATCCCAAGTCACAAGACCAGCGGTCACCAGCGAAAAAAGCACAGCAGTATCTCGGGTTAAATGCAACTAATAGCGGCAATATTGCTCCAAGTACATTTGTTTTGAATTTACTTTACGATATTTCCGCTTTGGGATAACTTCAGCTTGTATTTATCGTCACTGGGTTGCTATCTTTCTCACCTGTTAATTTATCCAAATACTAGCCATATACCAGCCTTTCCCACTCTATCGGACTCACTTATCTCGGGGTTCGGAAAAACCAAGCGGATTTACTAAAATTTTCTGGCGTATGCACCCGCATGGGCACGTGATGATGTCATCAGACTAGCCAAGCTCCGGTGAGAAGGTCTAACCCTGAACTGCGATCAAATACCCGCCGGAGTTTTAAAACCCCTTTCTTTAACTATGGTTAAATCAAAGTCAACAAAATCAACGTCGTTGTTTGATATCCGGTTAAGCAATCTTGATCATGATGTATTGGTACTTAAGGGAAGCTCTCATGATGCTGCTTCGGTGTTGTTATCAGGAAAAATCGCCTTGTCGGTCAATGAACCTATCACAATAAAAAAGATGTCGCTTCGCCTCTACTCTACCATTCGCTTAAATTGGGCAGATACATTTCAGACTCCAAAAGGAACCTTTCCAAAGACAATTAAGTACGAGAAACGCATTTATGAATACTCTTGGGACTCCAACGAGTTTTCGCTGCACCTCAACAACTTATACGCTAACCTGTCGCAGTCGCTGTCTCCAAGCTTGAGCCGTAACACAAGCACTAGCTCTCTTAAAGGCTTAGGTCACACTTTCCGGTCAAAATCTTCCCAAAACTTGAGCTCGCTCACTTCGCTCACTGCTCTCACAAATTCGAACAGTACAACATCGGTACCTACTTTGAGTCATACGTTGATTCAGGGGAATTATGAGTTCCCATTTAGCACCATCTTACCTGGATCTATCCCTGAATCAGTTGAAGGTTTACCTGGGGCTTCTGTGGTTTATCGTATGGAAGCTACCATTGATAGGGGCAAATTCCATAATAAGATGGTGGCTAAGAAACATTTACGTGTGGTAAGAACCTTGACAACTGACGCGGTAGAACTCTCTGAAACTGTTGCTGTTGATAACACATGGCCCAAGAAAGTGGAATATTCTTTAAATGTCCCCAGCAAAGCCATTGCCATTGGTTCAGGGACTCCGATCAGTTTTATGTTAGTTCCACTTATGAAGGGCTTACAGCTTGGAGATATCAAGATTGAGCTTGCAGAAGCCTTCTCTTACTTGGGACATCTTCCACCCGTATTCAATGGAGAAAGGATCGTGGCCTCCAAAACAATCAAACGGCCGAAGGAAAACGATCCTAATTTTCAAATGGATAAATGGGAAGTTGATACTTTTTTGAAAGTCCCACCATCGTTATCTAAAAGTACACAAGATTGTGATATTCTTAACAACATCAAGGTTCGTCACAAGTTAAAGTTCGTCATTGGTCTTGTTAATCCAGATGGTCACATTTCGGAATTGAGGGCGACACTTCCTGTTCAACTATTTATTTCGCCCTTTGTAACTGTTTCTGCTCGTGCTGATGAAGAAAGCGACAGTGGCTCCATTGAAGATCGGGAGCGTGAAGAAGAGGAATTACTCTTTACTACTGATATGCACCTGGCTAGTAATACAAGTTTGAGGGATTTAGCTGTGGCCGCTTCAGCCCCCAGCAACTCGTCGCAAGTGTCATCGAACCACTCTTCATATACTTCATTAAGTGGGTTGATGGCACCTCCATTGTACGAAAAACATATTTACGATCGCCTTTGGTCGGATATCTCACCCGTTGAATCACCAGTGGGTTCAGGGACTGTGACACCACGCAACAATTATGCTAGCGATGTTCACAGTCAATTATCAATGTCTCCATTGGATAATACACTTTTAACGGAAAACTTGAGGCAATTGAGTATTCAGAGACAAGCCGAGGCTGAAGTTAGCCGCGGGGATCGGGCTGTTTTTAACATAGAAGGTGAAGCAGATTCTGGTGACTATTTTTCACGAGGTCAACCAATTCCCAACGTAAGTTCCCGACTCTCGATGAACTTAGACAATGCCTTGTTGAGTCCACCACTTCAGTCACCACAGCACTTGTCGCGAGCTAACTCTGAAGCGAAATTCAACAACCGTGTTCCTTCATACTCACAGGCGCTCAAATCTCCACAATCCGATGCACCATCACCAGCATATGAGCCACCGTTACCAGGATCGCACATTAACTTGGCAGAATTGAACTCTAGAATTGAAGGAAATGGTGGAGGAAGTGCGAATGGTAGTAACACCAGTAGCAAAACCAAGCTTGGATCACGCGGGACGTCGTCACTTAACTTGAAGAACTTATCTAAGAATTCTTCTACCGGATCATCACCGTTGGGGTCGCGTAATACACTGTCATCAAGTTTGAGCCGAGCCATAAAGCTTGGTACCTCCCCACCAGTTCATATGCACCATTCGAACACGCCGGCAACATTTAGTATGACACCTATTTCTCAGTCGTCCAGTACGAACCGTGCAATTGTAACACAGCCATCGTCTTCCGCGTCGGACAGAACCGCAGCCATTGGAGCTGGGCTTAACCGGTCTAGTTCCGGTGTTAGTTTACACAACCTACACTTCTTAAACAAAAAGAAAACATAAAAAATAGATAGACAAAGATTTTTTTTAACATTGGTTACAGTTTGTAATTCTAGATTGTAAGGTATTTTTTGTACAAAGGGTTCGCGCATTTTAATGGAACAATTCTCCTTATCACCACCAAGGCATGTTTCGTGACCGAACCAATCTCTTTCTTTCGTACCGCAGAACACTTACTCGAGACGTACCTCGATATGACCTCAATGAAGAGGAACGTTTTATTGGCTCACGCAAATACACAGATAACGTACGAGCAGATGGATCCATAGAACTCAAACCCGTTATTCCTTCGATATTCGACATTGCTGGCGATTTGGATACGCATCTTGCCGAGATAAAGGCAAAGGTTGCCGAACTCAATTCAGTCTACAAGAAGCTTATCATCATCCACAAGTCCAACAAGAAAGAATTGGAACAGCAAATCGAAGATTTGAACTATCACATCCTAAAGACGTTTGAGAAATGCTACGTCTTGGTGAAGAAAATAGAGTATCTTAACGATAACCACGAGAAACTTCATCTCGGATACAATACCAGTGATTTGGAGATATTGTCAAACTACAAAAAGACCTATGCCATCAAAATCCAAGACTCGTCTCTTATTTTCCGTAACCTTCAGAATAACTATATCAAGTTTCTTAGGGATGACGATGACTTACTTGACGCTTCAGATTCCACCACGCTTTTGGATACGACATCTGCTGAAGAATCATCCCTGATTGAACAATATTCGAAACAAGTGCTCCAACAACAGAACCCCGATCAACAACTTCTCCACCAACGTGAGAGAGAGATATCCAATCTTGCCATGGGAATCTTAGAAATTTCCACCATCTTCAAAGAAATGGAATCTTTGGTGGTTGATCAGGGCAGTATACTTGACAGAATTGACTATAACCTCACTCGAACCGTCCAGGACCTCAAGCAATCGGACAAGGAATTAATCAAGGCACAGTCGTACCAGAAACGAACCACTAAATGTAAGTTGATCTTCTTCCTCTCTTTGGTGACATTTGCGTTGCTCATAATAGTCCTCATCAAGCCACACGGTTCCACAACCATTGTCAAGGAACCTCCTCCAGACCGTCCTACGATAGAGCGGCCACCGGATCAAGATGAAGGGTCATCCAAGAATTGAAAAGCATTGTATTATACCCAAAAAAATACTACATAAAAAGCCAACAGTCCTTATATATACTTTAATCTATACCGCACCATATGGCCCGCTTCTTGCACCTCCAGGCGCACGTCCCATCAAGTTTGACGCTTGCACATTGTTGTTATAACGATTAGCGACAGGAACAAATCCAGGGGCGACTTTTCTTCTAGTTGGACCCACCACCCCAAAGTCGGGGTTGTTCTTAAGTACATTATCAGAGACAGTTGGAACCGGACCTCTTTGTTGGTACTGTGTGTTGTAATTGTTGTACTTCTGTGGTGGTGGACCATTGTATTGATTGTTATAATGGTGGTTATTGTACTGTTGTTGTTGGAACAGAGGCTGGAATTGCAGGACATTGGAGTATGGCTGCTGATACTGAGTATTTGGTGCTCTTTGTGACACACTAGTGAAATCAGATTCGGTATCGCTAGCATTCAATACATCTTGCTGAGGACTCTTTTCTTCAATCTCAAAGTCGTCAAGTTCAGTGAAAGGTTTGTGACCTTCAACCTCCAAGTGATGTTCAAATACCCCAGGGTGATTTTTAGGGTAAGCATCGCTATCACGAGGGTTGGCCAATGGATATGGCAAACCACCAGCATTATTGTTCACAGGTGCCTTAGATGGTGGTGGATCATAGAAATCATTCTTCTTGGTAAAATCACTTGCTAATTGAGGATTTGAGTTGTAAATTGAACTATTGCTCAAAGTTCTGGTACCAGAATGTTGCTGAGGCGGTACGCTGTACTGATAACCATTTGCTTTTCCGTATGGATTATTGTTATTCGATTTTGGAAGCAGAATCTTGGTGTCAGTACCCTTACTGAATGACGAGGAAGAATCATAATTCGAGCCAGCAAATTTGGAGACCGGAACTGGGTCGATCTTTCCAAAGCTAGAAGCAAAACCAGTGACACCAGAGTCCTTTTCGGCGAATTCGGAAATGCTGATATCTGAACCATCATCTCTAGAAGAGTCGGTGTCAATAGCCAATTTGAGGAGAGCACCAATAAGAGAAAGCAAACTTGCTGCTGCGGCACCAACAAGGATCCAGCCTGTCCATGCCATGTTTGGGTAGAAGACCAAGATAGTGATGATAGTAACCAAAGCGGTAGCAATGAAAGCAAGTAAATTTGCTACTATTGCGACCAATACCAATACTTTAGTTGACAAATGGCTGACGATAAGTAATATCAATGTGATAAAGTTGAGCCCAAGTGCAATAGGAGCCACGATAAAAATCTTAGCCAACTTGTCTCTAACATCTGCACTCATGGTCCAGTTCGTGGTTGAGTCATCTATTGTTGAAGGCGAATACGGGTAAGTGGCCTTAGGACAGGTGCCACTGGAAGGGCAGTAGCCAAAAATACCATATGTATAGTCCAGGGTACTTGCAAGTTTGAACACGGTAGTCACTGGAGACGATATGGTCGCTAAAAGAAGGAAGACGAAGGCCACCAACGTTAGAACAGTCAGGAGGGTATTGAACCCGATACGGAAGCCCATGATAGGATTCGAATAAAATGGTCGGCTGTGTAAAAGCGAAGGATGCGCTTTCTTGATATAGGCTTTTCAGATTATCAGCTAAAACGCGTTAAGTAGAAAGCGTGTATCTGGAATGATTTGTGATTCTAGTGAAGAACGATTTGTCGTCAAGATAACGAAGGAAATGTGTTAACAGAACAAATAAACGCAGTGAATGGCAGATCAAAAAAAATCACGTCCAGATATCAAACACAGGGAAAAGTAACCACTAAATAATAGGGGTGGATCAAGTGTTTTGGCGAGGCACGGCTCAAAATTTTTGGCGTAAAAAAAATCTGTGGGCGGCAGGATTTGTATACAAACTGGGAGATTAAGTGGGGATGCAATACTGCAAAAATACAAAAAAAGGAGGAGGAGCAACTTATATGACTAAGGTAACCATGTTATAATATTCTACTTATGTTAAATTAGGTGCCTATAGGATCATGGATCCTAACGTAGCATCAATATATTGCTCTCAAACATGGGATCCTGTGGTGGTGTCTAAAAGTGCGGCGCCGTATCATGCCAAATATGTCGTTATCGCAAAATGTCTAAAAATAAATGCGGAAATAATTGATTAGCTAGGAAAAAAATTATATTAGACCATCGATCACGTGTTTTAACCAGCCCAGACCACGGTCTGTACATAGCCCCATTGCCGCCACGCCAGCAAAAATATGTGTTTGAAACACGTTATTTTTGATGCAACATGTCCTATCATAATTTCCGGTGGACCGCGTCGAGGTTGGTTCGCAAATGATATATTTATAAATTTATGTTAGCCAATTACAAGCTGCATTCCAACCAGTCACCTAAGTGACTAGCGTCCTCCTTCGTACCATATGTCTGGAACCTCTAATAAATATCTCTCCATAGCCTCTCTAAACCGTGTTTTGTACTGCTTGGGGGTAATAATCGTAGGATCTATTCCTTTTCTACTTCCCCCAATCAAGTTGTTGCCCTTGACCCAATTTTCAACCTTTTTATCCCACGTAAATGTTCTCAACCAGTCAATTATCCCAATGTAAATCTTTTTAGAAGTAGCATCTATACCAATCACCAAGGAGTAGTCCATAACATCCATTGCCAGAAGGAAAGACGTATCGTTAAATAATGACCCCCGCAAAAGCCTTTTCGAATGCTCTTTAACGAATACTGGGGATTCGTATATATAGTCAATCATATTTTCATCCAACAACACTTCGTTCTCTTTACCGGTTTGCTGTACATGTCTGTTACGCATGGAGCCCTTCAAGTCAAAGATTCTTGTAGTCCTATGATTGTAAAACAAGTTCTCCATAATCAAAAAGTCTAACTTGTAAACCTTCCCAGTTATCAGATTCTTGATTTGTACCTGGTAGAATCCGTAAATCTTAGCAATCGCCGTCGTCAACGTATTAAACATTGACTGGGAGATGTATTTAAAATAAAATGGTGCAATGGATACAAACGATTCCAACTCTGATTTCGATAATTCCTTGACAATGTACCGGTCATCCAAAGTCTTCAAAAAGTTTGACCCGCTCTTACCACCACTAGAATTCCATTTGATGCTTCTGCTCAAACTCTGAATAAAATTTTCATTGTTTCCACAAGCTTTTCTAAACGCTTCAAATTGTTCACTGTAAAAGATTTTACATGATAAGTTGGTATTTCCATCAACAAATTGATACTTCAAGTGAGTAGACTTATTCTTGGTCATAATCATTTCAAGACGTGTTATATCATTGCTGTTTCTGGTTTTAAACTTCTTCTCAATCTTGCTAAAGTTATTGATCTTCTTACTGTTAAGTTCGTTATTTTCAAGATCGAATCCTTGAATATTTCCGTAATCATTTTCGATTTCCATAGCGGCAATCTTTTGCTTATAGTCATTGGAAGATAAACAGAATGCAACTAAAGAACTTGGCTCGTCTTCTCTGACAATCACGTCAGAGTCAGCAAAAGTGTGTTCGTGTGATTCCAACGGATAATCTAGAGGGTCCCAAAGAGTTGCAGAACGATCAGCCCAGAAATTGGTTAATGACTTCAACAAAGAAGTTTTCTCTGGTTGCGAAATATCGCTCTTTGTTGAGCTGGTCTCTTTTGTCTCTTCCTTTTTATCATCGTCTTTCTTCTTGTTTCTAAAGATCCACTTCAGATTATCCTTCTCTTCTGTAACATCAACAACATCTTCGATCTTATCATAAATCTCAACAATAGGTTTACTTTCAACAATAGGTAGGGCCTTGTATTCATTTGACTTCCTCTGCAACTCTTGTTCACGTTGCTTCTTAAACTCTTGGGAAATCTTTTCTATGTTCATTTTATCGAAGAGATTGGCCAATTGATACACTTTACTTGGGGGCTCATCAGTTGTAATGGACGCATCGGAAGCTTTTCTGGTTAGATGAATTAATGGTTGTGGGGGTGGTAATCTTTTGATGTCATCTATAGTCAATTCTTTTCTTTCATTTTCTAGTTGCTGCTCAATTCTGCTAATCTTTTCCATTATATTGGATAGTTGAAAGAGCGAACTAGGAATCATCTTTCCAATTTCCTGAGTTTTTTCTCTATTAAGTGCTGTCAAGGTGGGTTCCTTTAGAATTGAACTCTTGTCAGAACTACTCAGCATATGCGAATTGATTGATTCGTCGTCAGCAGCATCATCATGATTCGAAGAGGTTTCTTCAATGGCAACATTCGAAGAATTTCCTTCGTTTTCACCTTCTTTCTTCTCTTCTGGCATGTCTTTGAGTTCAATCAGCTTCGGTTCTTTTTTTCTTTTTGCTTCCTTCTGAGAATCGTTGTACTTATCCATAAGGAAATTACGCAAATGGAACTGAGTAATCTTGGTAATGTCATGTTCACTTGGTAAATAGTTCTTTTCAAATTCATTGAAATCGTTGTCCCAATTAACCCCCAATGTCTGCAACTCTCTTAGGATTGCATTCAAACTTAGATGGTCTGTAGGAGATGTGTTATTGTAAATGAGTAGAGTTTTCTCTTCGATACTCTGAGATTGATCATCTAATTTCTGTTTCAATTCTTCAATCTTTAGCAATCCATCCTCGACTTTCTCAAAAGTATCCAATTTAACTCTATTCAAACGTTTCGAGATACTTTGAAAGAAATTTTCAGCCTTTGTTCTAACGATATTGAATGATTCAAGCTTGAGTTTGATATCAACTTCTGGAATGAATTCCAACTGCTTCTTTGGAACCACAACTTCATAATTATCAATTTCAGAATATTCAATCTTGATAACAAGATCATTAAATCCAAAACAACGAACATGGCTTGTAAAGAAATCATGATTACAGCCTTGATTCATTGGAATAACATTCTCTCCATAGAAACTAATTTCCAAGAACTTTCCAATCGAAAGATAATAAGTCTCGTCACTCATTTCTACCATAGGAGTGGAGTAGTTACACTCCTTACAGAAGCTCCACATTATCCTCTTGTTCTTCATCAAGAAATCATCCTGTTTGGAAATAGAATCATGTCTCTCCATTATTAAATCCAATTTACAATTTCCATGAACATATGTCTTGTAATGATTAAGCAAAGAGTCACCGCACTCATCGCATGTTTTCACCGAATCATGGAATGTTTGGTCCAAGAATAATCCTAAGCATTTGTCGTTGTCAGTATAATAATCAATCACAACGATATTTGGACCAGCACATGGTGTTGCATTCTTGATTGAAACTGTCGAATGAAGAACGTGAATATTTTTGTGAAAAATAGGATACAATTGGTAAGAAGAAATACCAATACAATTGGACCACAATCTTGCTCTTGATTGGTATTCAGATACCAATAATTTCAAGTGAGCGTTGCTCGCATATTTGAGTATCTTTAAAATATCATCTCCTTTGTTAGGTAGTAACTTTACATCGAAGTTAATCTTCAAATCTTGCAACCATTCTTCTTGGACTTCTGAATCGTTCTGAAGTTCCTGTATTTGATTGTTACGTTTATAGTAATCACGGAAATCACAGTAGGAGTTGATCACTTCCACCAATCTAGGTGGTAAAGGAAATTGAGACGCGGGAGACAAACTTAGGCGACGCTCGTTGAACAATTCAACATATTTCATAACCTCAGTGCTTTCTAAGGTAACTTCGCAAGTCTTAACTTCATCTTCATTCACTTCAGTTTCCTTTATCATCTCAATCTTCTTCATCGAATCAAGAATCTTATGGTTAATATTCTCGGATGTAAAAGTCACACAATGGTTATCCAACAAGCTCTTTTCAAGTTTAGCATTGAGAAAGCCTGGCATGAGTGTTTCAGCAGCATATTTTATACTGTTCAATAAATCCTCATCCCCACCACGTAATGAAATTGTAAACCCCGACTCAATATCGTTACCTCTAAAAAATGAAAAAGTCTTGATTATATTGTTGTAGCAATACTTCTGGACTTCAAACTTAGCACACGTACCCAACGATCCTTTTTTAAAGAATAAATCGTTGACTGATTGAAAGATGTCAGCTTTCGTATATCTTGAGATCCGTTCGATCACTTGTGGCTTTGTGTTGGAGATCACAGTCACTCCAGCCTCTTCTAGCAATTGAATTGCTAATCCACAAACAGAATCACCAACTACTATAATATCAGGCTCCAATGAAACTAGACGAGAAACTAAGTTCGTTATGTAAACAGATTGTTGAGCATGAATAATACGAAGACTGATGAATTGTTCCTTCTGCTTAAGATATTCAATTGGGAACATCAATAAGGCAATCTTCGGATTAGATATCGAAAATGACATTCGCTTGGAATCGATATTCTTGGTCATAAACAACCCATCGACAATTTCAGTGTCTTCTATGGTACCACCTAAGATCTTTTTGACCTTAACGTACTGTCTGATATCAAGCGTATCAGTAAGTTTAATATAGTTGATATAATCCAAAACTCTCTTAAGAGTAAGTACCCAGCGATCCTGATTCTCGTTAACCTCGCAATCCTCTAAACTCTGTTTGAGAACAATACTTAGTATTTCATCGTAAACTTCATTCCTACCTCTGGTGTCTTCTTTGCTGATACTCGATAAGAGATCGTCAAATTCAGCACGATGGTGGTCAGGATGAGTAGGACTGTCCTCCTCAGTATAGTCATTCTCCATGAACTCTGTTTGAAGTTTATCCAAAAGATTAGACAGTTTAGTTTGAAGCATGTCTACTGTATCTTCATTCTGGCCAAATGACTTACTTACGTTCGGATATTGTATTAATGCGGAAGCACCCTTGGGTACATCCATGACAGGACTTGGAACGGGTGAAATTTTGTTATAATTTGCCTTAATAGTCTGGCTATCAAGACTTGATAATCTGTTGTTGTTCTGCGTTAAAATCAGTATGTTTCTAGTAGATTTGGTTTTCCTTCTAGACTTCATTCTTTCTAAGGAAGCATGAGCTCTTTCTCTTGATCTAAGTGATTCTGATTTGGGATGTTCTTCCATGAAGGATATGTTATGTGGTTTGATTGAAGTATTCGTAATCTTACCATTTGGAGGATATGGAAATAATTTGGTATATGCTCCAGATGAAGGCTGAAATTGTTCATTTAACTTCATCGCTGGGAATTCGCCAAGAGTGGGTACTACCATATTGGCAACTGGAATTTTTGGTGAAAGTGTTGTCTGTGGATTGGCATGGTTAAGTAAAGTGTAAAGTGACATGGCTTGCTCATCTTCATGGTCACTCTCGTGGTGAGTAGAATCATCTTTTCCATTATCTGATTCTGAATCACTTGATGAGAAGTTACCAACATCATCATTATTTAAAACGACAACATCTTTATGAGAACCAGATTTGACCCTCATTCTTCCAAGAGACGATTTCCTCCCTATAATGTTAAACTTATGTGAATTGCTATCAAAGCTACTCACTCGTGGTAATTCTGGGGACGAAAGATTTGCATTTCTCAACAGGGAGTAACTCTTGAACCAGCCCTTTTGACCCCTTGGTGTTCCAGGACCACCACTACCTGCATTAGAATGTGTATGATTATGGTTAGCGGCATCAAAGGAATTCAATGTGTAACTAGAACCACCAAACACACCATTAAAGGAAGCATTTCTCTGAAGAGGGATTTCCACCGCTGCGCCAGTCCTCGTCGTAGGAATAGCCATCTGTGGAGCATGGATAGTATGAGAGATGACTTCATTAGGGTACCTGGCTGGGCTTGTGTTAACGATGTTAGCAGGTGTGCCATGCTCCGCAGTGGGAGTAGGATCTCGTAAGAAAGTCTTGTTGTCATTTATCATACTATCACGTCGAGAGTTCACTGAAACTGATCTCACCACTGAAGGCAAAGGATGTGAAGTTATTGACTCGTCACTTGAATTGTGGAGTACTTCAATGGCCGATTCTTCCTCGTCGGACTCGGAGCTGGATGAATCGTCACTCAAATAAACAATCACATCACTGTAGCAAGGTTTACAAACTCTTAACTTGTCATTATACTTCTTTTGTATCGAGACCCTATCCTTTGGATTTTGTTCATTGATTTTAGTGTTTCTCTCTGCCTTATGCTGATTGTACGAGATAAACAAGGTACAATCGGAGCAAAAGATCTGGCCACAAAACCGACAATGGTGTTTTCTTCTAAAAGCAGTGAATGGTTTAAAGCAATTTAAACAATCAGAAACAAATGCATCATTCATCCAATACTTTTTGGGAATACCCCCGTTTTTCAAAGGATTTTCCGACAATCTCTTTGGTTTTTTCTTCTTCTTCTTAACTTCTCTTGATGACATAATAGAACTTGCCGAAGTGTTGTTTATGATAGATTTGGCATTGTCAAATAATACTGACGATAAGTGGGAAGAAGTCTTCTTTTTCATTTCAGAATCCTTACTTCTCAATGCATAAAAGGTTGATAGGGATGGTGAATTGCCCGAGTTTATTAGGCCATTCCCCTTTCGTAGTTCGGCTTTCACAGGTGATGACTTAGCAATGGATTCGCTATACATAGCAATATCATAGTAAGAATGGTGATGGCTTGAAGAGGTCTTCGGTATTTGGTCTATCTGTGCGGGAAAAGGTAATAGGTTTTCTGTTGCTCGTGAAGGAGAAGGGGGGTCACTGTTATTCATAGTTTCGGAATCTGACGCTGAGTCATCAGATAATTCAATATCATTTGGAAGGTTGTTAAATATGGACGATATCTTGCTCTGTAAGGTGCTAGATTCAGGATGTGGTAATTGTAGCGCCAGTTGTTGCAGTTGTTTGGGTGATTTTCTGGTGACTTCTCTCTTTTCGTCAGGTTTAGCAAGAGCATTGACATTAACCACAGAACTAGTTGCTCGTGATATGGGGAATTTAGGATGGTATTGGATTGAGGAAAGGCGTAAGCTTTTATTGTCCGAAGTTACTCGTGGAGAATCCAGCAAACTAGATCGTATTGTAGAAGTAGGATCGGGCTTTTCTTGTTCGGGTTCATTTATTTCGGCTATTGTATCTGGGATAGGAGGTGTTGCAGGAGAGGATGTTGGTTTCACAACCAGTCCGGTTGAAGAAGATTCCACGATAGTGGTTGTGTTCAACGAAGGAATTCGAATTGGAGAATCGACCACCGGGTACAATTCCTGTTTGTTGCCTTGTTGAGAGGTCTTTGGAGTTCCTGAATAGTTGTGAACCAAATTAGACGCGTTGGTGGTGACTTTGCGGAGGGTTTTGGAAAGTATTCGACTCAAGGTTTTGTTGTTATCCTGTTCAGGGTCCGGGATTGTGGGGAAAGACACGAAGTCATCATCCACGGGAGGAGACTGAACAGCAGCGATCTCTTCATCATCGCTATTATTATACAGCGCGACTTGGCTCATTACCACAAGAGGTATGAATAGAGATGTAGCTGGCGGGTATGACGTGAAGTAATTAGGCCCAAAATAAACTTGGTTTGCATATAATGTTTATCGTCTAAATAAAGAGCCCAATTTAGCGCCAGAACCCAGCACCAAAACAATGGTTAGATGAATAGAGAGTTGCAGATTAGGTTTTGCAGCATGTTTTCTGATAGGCAGAGCCTGATAAAGTCATCGATTAGTGATGGGAGAAGTTTTCATTTCTTAAGGCTTTAACTCTTTTGTTCTACTCTAATCTACCATCGGTCTAAAGATACAAGTTATGAGTATATGAAGTTGCTCTATTCGGTTGAAGTTACATTTACCACCCGCATTGATGTATTTTTCTAGGGATACGTGTCGAATTACCTCGTTCCGTACTTTGTGGTGGTTCCTTTCTCCGAAGTTGGTTTGGGCTGCGAGGAGAAATCCGCGCGCGCAAAAAAATCCCACGAAACAAAACGACACCTCAAGTGTAACAGAAAACATCGGCGAGTTCTGGAAAATTACGTAGCACATCGGCGTTAACCTTTAGAACCAGCTGCGTATAAGATTATGTCTACCTTACAGAGACGTCGTGGTGGAAAATCCACCACAAGCAATGCTTCTGCTGCTCCCCTGAACCCCGAAGAGGAAGACGACTTTTCCACCAAGTCGCCGAACCACAAGATTGGTGTCGACTCACGAGACATTGAGAACAGATCAGTCGATAAGTTGCCGTTACTAACGTTGATGGAAGAAGTTCTTCTTATTGGATTGAAAGACAAAGAAGGATACTTGTCCTTTTGGAATGACAATATCTCCTATGCGTTACGTGGATGTATTCTCTTGGAACTTGCTTTCCGCAAAAGAATCACGTTGGTCAACGATCCTGCCAGAAGAAGATTCGACCTTAGCGACAGATTGGTTGAAGTCATCGATTCCGAGCCTACCGGTGAGGTCTTGCTCGATGAGGCCTTGAAAATCATGAGCAACGACGACTCCCACTTGTCGGTGACCAATTGGATTGACTTGTTGAGTGGAGAAACCTGGAACTTGATGAAGATCAACTACCAATTAAAACAGGTCAGAGAACGGTTGGCTAAGGGTTTGGTCGACAAGGGTATCTTACGTACCGAACGCAAGAACTTTTTCCTTTTCGACATGGCTACTCACCCAGTTGCCGACAAGTTGTCAAAGGAATACATCAAAAACAGAATCCTTGATGTTGTGATCAACCGAAACGTTGACTTGGACTCACAGGCAAATGACCAATTCCCTATAGACACGTCTTTCAGATACTTGCGGACAATTTCGTTGGTTTGTGGAGCATACGCTGCTAACGTGTTGGAAAATGTGTTCCTCACCTTAAACTACGATAAGCGTGACCAAGCATTTGCCAGATCTGATGAGCTCTTGAACGACTTTGGTGAGTTTCCATTCAACTTATCCCGCCAAAGCACTCTTGGCTTGGGTATGAATTTGGGCGAAGAGGTTAGTCAGGAAATTGAAAAGAGTGCCACTGACGAGTTACAATTGGAATTAATTGCTGCTGTGTTGAGTGTGTTTGCAAGAATGGACTCCATTTTATAATCCTCTGTACATTCTCTCCTATATTTCTTCTAAATTAAATCTTGCAAGTACTTGCTTTTGCCGTAGATACCGATATTATTGGACTCCTGCTCCAACTGGCTAACACCACCGATTTGGTCAACAAATGCCGAGATAAGGGAGTTATCCTCGCGATCACCACACGAGTCCCACCACATTCCACCGCCAAACAAATTCAGCCGAATATACTGGGCCTTGATTCGAACACAGGCCTCGTTGTCGTACGTTACGAGTGATCCACCAACGTAGCAAAAGGCCCCAACCTTATTTGGATCGAAATGTTCTGTGCCAACAGGCAATTTCTTGTAATGCACAATTCCTTCGCCTTCACTCCTGGAAAACAGCTGGCCAATACTAGCAGAAGATACCTGGTCAAATTTGCGACCATAAAGAGGCATTCCCATAACAAGCTTTTTTGGATCCACACCGCCCGTCACATACTGGCTCATTACTGAGGCACAGTTCAAATCATTATCGCCATTATTGCCAAAAAGATTGGAATGAAATCCGGTTTTCAGTGACCAGTTGCCGGTAAAATCGTAGCACATAATATTCCAGAAATCGAGGTATCTGTCCATCTCCAGGAGTGGAAGGTGCACCATGTTATCTCTGCCCGCGGGAGCAGCCACCGTAAGAATCAACTTGGGTGATATCTCGTTTAATTCCTGGCAAAGAGCTTGAAGTAATCGTGCAAAAAGGTGGCCATCCTCATTTGATTCGGGGTATTCCCAGTCTAGATCAATTCCGTCAAAACCATACTCTTGTACAAACCAAGAACATGACTTGACAAATGTATCAAATTTGGGTCTGTCTCTCAACTGTTTAAATGTATGGGCAGTACCCCACCCACCAATTGACATGACAACTTTGAGGTTACGGTTGGCTTTCTTCATGGTAAAAAGTTGCTGCAAAAGACCCTTGACTTCTCCACCGTCAGCCAGCGGGATCGGTATTTGAATGTCGCACCAGTCGTCGCTAAGTTTAAGGGCTCCCGAGTCACTTATTTGAATAAATGCAAAGAAAATATGAGTAGCTGATTTGGATATTTGAAGCGGTGATGCTCCTTGATAAATCGACCAATTTGAGTAGTAAACGCACGTTCTCATGATTAGTTGTTTGCTGTTTTTCTTTTTTGCAGCTGGAACCGTATTTAAATGATTTGAAATGCGCACATACCACTAGAACCAACTCCGCCACATAATTGTCACACATGTCACTTGATATCCCTCTTTCTCTCCCATTGGCTCTTCCTGCCAACTCAGTTATCTACAAGGATGAATGTATGTTTACATTTGATACTCCCGTGAACAATCCTTTGGGAATCGATGTCGATCTTAAAACTTATCTTGCCTTCAGCAGAACTGATCACTATAACTATACCCTCGAAAACTACAAAAGAACCGGGAATAACCTCTATCTTAACATCAGGAAGGAGTTGAAACCAGAATCTGAACGCAACAAATACAACGATGAAGGAGAAAAGTCTCCCAAAATCCAGAAACTTGAAGTCAAAGACATCTCGGAAGACGATTTGTACGACACTCATTTCACCATCTATGATGTTGCCGAAAATAAAACATTTCAATTGGATGACTTAACTCCGAGATTCAGATCTTATGTTGACAGCATTCTAACTGCTAATTCATCCAATAAACGGGATGAAATCAAACAGTGGGAACAAGAAATCTTACCTTGCGAACATACAATCTACTTGGAGCAAACCGACTCTAAGTCTCCCAATTTATCACAATGCTCTCAATGTGATCTTAAAGAAAATCTTTGGATTTGCCTTCACTGTGGTGAACTTGGCTGTGGGAGACAACAGTTTGGTTCCAGCATCCAGGGTAACTCTCACGCTCTCCTGCACTACGAAAATACCAAGCATCCGGTAGCCATCAAGTTAGGCTCGTTATCGGAATCAGAAGACAGCTGCGATGCCTACTGCTATCAATGTAATAACGAAGTTAAGGTTCCTGAGTTAGCTCAAAAGCTTCAGAAATATGGTATTGATTTGAAGACGTCTGTCAAGACCGAAAAATCTCTTGTTGAGTTGAATATTGAACAAAATCTCAAGTGGGAATTCCAATTGGATGGTGCCAACGGGCAAAAATTGCCTCCAGTTTTTGGTAAGGGTCTTACCGGACTCCAGAATTTGGGAAACACATGTTATATGAATTCCGTGTTGCAGGCTTTATTTAGCTTGGAAAGCTACCAATCCTACTTTAAGAATTCTCTGCCTCCTCCATTTGCTTCAGTTTCAAACCCTGCTAAGGATTTAACAGTTCAACTTACTAAAGTGAGCGATGGATTATTGAGTGGCAGGTACTCGAAGTCCGGCTCCTTAAAGGGTGCTGATTATCAAGCTGGCGTTAAGCCAGCAATTTTCAAAACTCTTGTTGGTGCCAACCATGAAGAGTTCAGTACTCAGAGACAACAAGATGCCCTGGAATTCTTGATCTACTTGTTGGATTTTATTGATAAGCAGCTTGGCTTCGAGTTGAACAAGCCATTTAAATTTTTACAAAGCGACAAGATCATGTGTGGGAACTGTTCCAATGAGAAGGTCAAGTATTCTTTAGTCGACAATATCTCTGTGGAAGTAAAGGACGTGGTAAAGAGTGTTGATGCGGATGGTAAAAAGGTTTACGAGGAGGCTGATCTCTTGGATGGATTTCGCTCCTTTGCCAGCTCTGAAGTAATTGATGGCTACAAGTGTGACAAATGTCAAGCTCCAGAGGGTAATGGAATAAAGACAACTACATTCAGATCCTTCCCTAATTACTTGATTGTCAGTGCACAAAGAATCAAGCTAGAGAACTGGGTGCCAGTAAAGATTGATGTGCCTGTGAAGATTCCATATGAATTGGACTTGTCTGAATTCGGCTCTACAGATGAGTCTACTGAAACCGTAGGTGAAGAGCTGGCACCAGTATTTGAACCTAACCAAGAAGCCATGAACATGTTGTTAGGAATGGGATTTACCGAGCCTAGATGTTTGCGTGGTTTGTATCATACGGGTAACAAGAATGCAGAGGAAGCTATGAACTGGGTATTTGCCCATATGGACGATGCTGATATTGATGATCCATTTGTTCCGAGTCCACCAACTGATCAGAGTCAGGGTCCCCTGCAAGAATCGATTGATAATTTGTGTGCCATGGGCTTTTCGCAGATTTTGGCCAAGAAGGCACTTATTGTGAATGGTGGAGATTCCAATGCTGCTGTCGAGTGGTTATTCAGCAATCCTGACGACGATGGAAGAATAGAGGAAACTAAACCCGCCTTCAATATAGCTAAAGAGACTACCAAGCTCACTCAAGAACTTGTTGAAGGTGGTAAAACTAATGGCAAGTACAAATTAAGAGCTGTCGTATGTCACAAAGGTACTTCTCCACATACGGGTCACTACGTTGTTTTTATTAGAAAAGTTATTGATGGTGAAGAGAAATGGGTATTGTTCAATGATGAGAAAGTGGTGGTGTGCGACGATGCTAACTTAGACGACATCAAAAATAACGGATATGTATATATCTTGGGTGCGAACCAATAAAATTCTATGCATGTGTAATCGTATATAGACACAAACCAAGAGATATAGTTTAAAAAAAAAAAAATAAACCGAATCCTGTTAGAGTTGTTTATCTGTCAACCTAAGGATTTGAGATTAGACTTCGATGAAAATGGCAACACAGGTGCCGTGCCAAATCCTTGTAAGAAGATTTCCGTTTTGGTAAACGTGGAAGATATGACTAATAATTTTTTTCCGACATAATATAAAAACATGTCAGTGACGCAACTGAAAAATTATTCTACTCAACCACATATATAATGTTTATCACAAACGACCATTTCGGCGACAGAACGCGATTAGAAGACTGGAGAAGTATGTATTTTATCCGTATTAGCTGCTATGATTCTTATACTAACCTGAAGTTCGTGGTTACGATCCTTTGACTCCACCAGATCTTCTTCAACATGAATTCCCACTTACACCCGCTTCCCAAGCCAATATCTTAAAGGGTAGAGAAAGCACCTGCGACATTCTTAACGGCAAAGATGACAGATTAGTCTTAGTGATTGGTCCTTGTTCGATCCATGACCCAGTTGCTGCCTTGGACTACGCCAAGCGTTTACACAAACTCTCTGAAGTCTACAAAGGTGAGTTGCACATAGTTATGAGAGCTTACCTTGAAAAGCCTAGAACCACAGTTGGTTGGAAAGGTTTGATCAATGACCCAGAAATTGACGGGTCTTTCCAGATTAACAAAGGTTTACGTATATCCAGAAAGCTCTTTGTTGAATTGACTGAATTGTTACCAATCGCTGGTGAAATGTTGGATACCATTTCTCCTCAATTCTTATCAGACTTGTTCTCTGTCGGTGCTATCGGGGCTAGAACCACTGAATCCCAGTTGCATAGAGAACTTTCTTCTGGTTTATCTTTCCCAGTTGGTTTTAAGAACGGTACCGACGGTACCTTGGGTGTTGCAATTGACGCTTTGAGAGCTGCTTCTCACCCTCACCATTTCCTCTCTGTTACCAAACCAGGTGTCGTAGCTATTGTTGGTACTGGTGGTAACAAGGACTGTTTCGTGATCTTGAGAGGTGGTAAGCAAGGAACCAACTTCGATGAAAAGTCCATCAAGGAAACTAAGGAACAATTGGCAAAGGCAAATGTTGTTTCTGACGAACAACCAGGTCCAAGAATCATGGTTGATTGTTCTCACGGTAATTCCAACAAGGATCATAACAACCAACCAAAGGTGGCTGCTGAAGTTGCTCGCCAGATTTCCAATGGGGAAACTGGTATCTGTGGTTTAATGATTGAAAGTAATATCAATCCCGGCAGACAAGATGTTCCACCAGAAGGAAAGTCTGCCTTAAAATACGGTTGTTCGATTACTGATGCTTGTATCGGATGGGAACAGACTGAAGATGTGTTGAAGGTTCTTTCTGATGCTGTGAAGGCCAGAAGAGCTCGTAGTTCCCACTAGATTGAATAAGAATGTACATAGAAGCAAGCAAAATTTCACAATGGAACACTTTAGTAATTGCTGCAAACCGCGTGCGACAAAAACCTAGTTCTGGCCCAAGTTTATTTTGCATTTGCTTTTGTTTTGGGTACTATTAATAACAGCAATGTCGCATGAGTGACAATAGAACGACATTTTTGGAACCCACTTCTAGAAACCCATATCCCAGCTTTGAAGACCCTGCCAGCTAACTTAGGAACACCACATGCGCTCGTTCATCAAGTCCCACAGGCGAACAGAGTCTTCAAATTCTGAAACCTGGGACTCAGAACCACAGCTCAATATCAACCAGTCACGCACTACACCAACACCATCCCCCAGTATTCATCCGTCAGCTCAGTTCACACCTCCACAAGCACCTGGCACTTCTAGCTCTATCAGTTCTCCCAAGAAATTGCTTACACCAATTAAGAATTTATTCTCCACTAAATCATCTGCATCAACCCCAACTTCATCAAAAGCCCTCCATGCTACAATAAGCGCTGATAACAAACGCAAACAATGGCAAACGCATCGCCGTAGTCACAGCTCCTTCTCAGAGTCGGAACCATCAGATTCTCGAGTATACGAATGGATATCTGATAAAGATATCAAGCCAAGATCATCGCAGGTTAAGCCATCTCGTTCTTCACCCTCTTTAATGAATACTTTCAGAAAGAGCCAGTCACATTCTTCACTTGCATCATTCCAGTCATTCAATAGTCAGACAAACACCACACCTGGAAGCACACAAACTAGACTTAAACCTCCTTTGGGGACCATAGAACCTGTCCAGGAAGCTGTTATGCGTTGTAGTTCGGTTCCTGAAAATGATCATGAATCAAAGCAGGTCAGTTTTAGCTCCAAAGTCGACGACGGTACGGGACTCGCTAGTGGGTTTCAGTTCCACAGTAGCAGTGAAGATGTTAAAGATATCAGTTCCGAAGAAGATGTCTCGGACACATCTTCCCAGTTTTCATTTGTGAAGGATAAAATTGGAGGAAGAAATACCTCCGTAAAGTATTACAAGACAAAAAAGGGCCCGGAATCGAAGGTTAATACCTTCAACGAACATGACTTGAATTATGAAATGGAAGATTATGAAGATTACGATTTTGAAAATAACGGACTAGAAGACGATTATGGAGAAGAAGAAGAAGAAGATGTTAATTATAATGCGTTGTTTGATGACGAATTACCCGTGCAAAACATTCAAAAATATGATCTCAACGATCTCAATCCTTTGAACAATGAAGAGTTTGATTTCCAAAATAGTACCACCTTTGAAAGCCAAACAGAAGCACAATTCACTCCATCTCCGTGTACTGAGAAGTTTAAAAGCATTATAGAGAAACCAAGCGGCCGCAGAAAATTTAATAACTCATTGCATTTATCAATTCAAGGTCCATTAGAGGAAGAACAAAATCGAAGTCCTGAATCTGAAGACTATGGAGATGATATCTTGGAATCTTACTTGGATATTAGTAAGCTGCCATCTTTAGAGTATGACTCTAACTCTGCTAAAAGTGATACCATGAAAACTCCGGAACCTAACTTTGAAGAAACTAATTTGTTTGATGTCAATAGTCCAATAATTAACGGGATAACTATTGGAAATAATTTGAAGCATAGAACCCAGGACTCCGCAGATAGGAAAAAGGCGTTTGTTCATCGTCCAGATAGGCAGGAAAACTATCAAAACTACCCTGGCCAAGCCCGAGATAAGGAAGTTCTCCATTTACGGGCTATTAAAAGTTTCCATAGTTCCATTGATGAGGAAACAAACAAGAAAATATTAAGAAATATCGAAGAATACGAAACGTTTGTGGCTAATAATATGCCTCATAGAGGTTTAGGAATTCTTCTACCAAATAATTCTGCTGAAGTAACCAATGTACGTCAATCTGTTGGAGATCTAATGAATATATTGGATATGTTGGAGAAGTCGGTGGATCAGAAAACGGACGTCAAATCTGAACATTCAGAGTCTAAAGTAACACCCTTAGCTAAATCCAATGAGAGACTGTCCGTTGTGGGGATGATGAATATCTTATCCAACTTGGAGCAAAGTCAGGCCAACATTGTCAAAGAAAATCCTAGCCTGTTACAAGCGAAGGAAAACAGAAAGTCGATTATTGATATGATGTCTGTTTTGTCTACTCTTGAAATTCCTTCCCCAGACCCGTCCAAAACTGAAGCTAAGAATAAACGAGACTCAATTACCAATATGATGAATACGTTGGCTAAACTAGACTTATCTAATCTTAATACCCAGAAACCTGTGGATGAGGGGAAAACACTAGATAAGAAAATTGAGAGGTCTGATAAAGCTCCAGCAAAAAGAAATAAAGAGGTCAGATACCCGTCATATAAACGGAATTCGTGGTTTACCAATGACGAGTTCGTCAACCTTAAAAGAACAGATTCTCCTTTGAGAAATGAAATCAATTCTAATGACGTGTATGATGATGCGTCGGTATCACTTGATCAGGACCTTATAGATGAGATCAATCAACTACCAGAAGATTTTGATTTTGAAGAGCAGGAACAGGAACACTTGGTGTCCAATCAAGCTAACTTGAGAGTGCCTTTTTTACGCTCTAACTCTTACAACAAGAAACCTGTTAAGGCAGTTAGAGATAATAGCTTTCAATCTAACAAGATTGAAACCATGCATAAGACCGTTACTTTCTATCGAAACAATTGCTCTCCAGTTTCCGACAATTCGAGGAGTAGAAGTGTGAGTCGTGCCGCCTCAACTCGGTCAGCAAACTCTTTTGCATCTGAAAAACTAGTGGAAGAAGAGGAGGAGGAGGAGGAAGAAGATGAAGATGAAGAAGATGAGTACGATCTTGATGAGCTTCAATATTCTGTGTCTGAATCTGATCCTGCATTGGTAAGAAGCGTGGATTCAGTTCATAAAATATTGACTACCATCACAGAAGATTTATCCTACGCAAAAAAGAACAATTAATGTATGATTATAGGTGACTATGAAAACTATGCAATTTTTTCGTTCCCTTGATCACCCCGTATATGTTTCATAAAGGAATTAAAGTCATAATTCTCTCTGGATGAATAATCATAGTAATTAGATTCTGGCATGGGAAGAGAATGTCTCTTTGTAGCAATCGGCAACGAGTCAGATTTTTTGGGAGATATTGAAAGAGTTGGGTGCTGAATTCTCTTGGACTGGTATGTAGATGACCCTGAATTATTACCTCTCTTTATACTTAAGTCGCTGACAACCGTTCCCAGTTTAATAGAATTGATCGTTTTGTGACGTTGAAAGAGCTCATTTGTTGGCTTCAATCTCAACTGGGCATCGGATCGTGTATCACTTGCAAAAGATGCAGCGCTTGCCCTTGATCCTAAACTAGATCGCGACGATGTTGAGTTTGCCCTAAAGACCCAGGAATTGTTACGATACTTCGAGTAAAGACTTAATAACTCGTCATCATCGTCATCCACCAATACAACTTCAACTTCCTTACCATCTTTGGTCTTTTCTGTGGTAGATCTATATGACAGAATAGTGTTAGAACGGTTCACAAGGCAGACATCATAATCTTCCTTTGTCAAATCAATAATGACACTTTCATTATCAGAATGAGACGATGTGGATTCCCTGGTTGACCTACTTGACTGGTAACTTGATTTCGAAGATCCTGACGTTTCTTCGGCCACCTCATTTCGGTAAGCGCCCGGTGCACCTGGGTTAACAAACTGGGATACTTGTAAGTCTCTTAAATTTTGAGCAAGCTTATCCACGTCAGCAGAATATCTTCTACTTTGAATATCCTGAATGGATGGAGTCTTAACATTGAATACTGGAAACTCATCATTGTTTGTAGCCTCTTTAAAGTCAACTGCATATTTCACTTGGCTAGGTGGCTCCTCGATTGATATATGCATTTCCTCAGGTGTAACTGATTGTTTAGATAAGTTAGTATCATCAGTTATAGTTTCTTGAGAAGTTTGACTTGGTACCGGAGCTTTTTCTGAGCCAGCTTTATCAGTGGTTTTCTGTTCAGCTAAAAACGATGGAGGAATCAGAAAATCATGATTGAGGTCAATGTTGTACATGGACTTGTTCCGTCTGTGCCTACCAGCTGAGGATACAGCACCTCGTGATGAAGGTTCTCTACCAAATTGGGCCAGCAAGTTAGGAGCCGACTTAAACCCCTTGGAGCTGTATAATGAAAACTTGGTTGATTCAATGTCGGTATCAGAATCCTCATCAGCATACATGGTCTTAAATTGTTCCTTAATCACATCCTTAGCTTCCTTGCTTGGTATACCGATTGGTTCCATTTGTGAACTATCAGGAGTATCAAGATCATCAAAATCAATACCAGTAGCTGAAAATGTCGATCTTCTTGTAGACCACGAGTCAGCGATTGAAGCATTGGTCAAATCTGGAATCTCTATCTGACCAGACGTAGCAGTGAAGAAACTATTCTTCGATATTGTTGACTGGATGGATGGTTTTCTCTTGATTGAAGGTCTATTGGTTATGTTTGCCTCGCTATTGGGGAAGGAAAATCTTCTGCCAGCGCCATTGTTATCCGTACCAGAAGCAGAAACAACTCTTTCCTTTGGTGAGAACTTGACTGGGGTGAAGGTAGTCCGTTCACTCGTCAATGAAGCGTCAGCGTCGTTTAAATAGTAATCATCAATGGTAGCATTGGCTTCTGATTCTGTTTCCACGGATTCTTTACTGACCACCACTGGTGGTTGAAGTACGGTCGAAGTCCGGCTGATCTTTAATGGTTTGATGGACTCTTCTGACTGAACAGATCCTGATTCTGAAGCTGATCTTGAAATCGTGTCACTGTCGCTAGTGTGTTCAGAAATTGTAGTGCTACTATCCTCGTCAATCCATTCACCCTCTGACAGGCTGTCCTTTAACATTTCCATGTATTCCTTTGGCAATGGTGGAAGAGATTTTGCACTTAGTTTTCGTGATGTTTTCAAATTTCTCATACTGGACACGGCACTGATCTCAGATAAAGGTGGTGTACGTATGGATTGGTGGTCGTCGTGAATGCTTATATCAATAGATTTCTGTAAGGAATTCCAAGAAGAATTACTACTCTCCGAAACAGTGCTCGAAATGGTACTGGATGTTGAATCTATTCTTTTGGATGTAGGCGCAATGTTTTGATTTTCAAGTTGCCTGAATTGTAATGGAACTGGGGTGTATGACAAGATATCTCCAACAGAACTAAAGGAACTTACAGATGACACTAAAGAATCGTCACTAAATGTTCTGTGGTTCCTTTTCTGAATTGTGGAACCCGGTGGTGATGCATTCAAACCTTGAGGAACACCTGTGTTGTCTTGGGAATGGATGTGCAGCTGTGGATTAGAGTATGTAGATTGTGAGGCTCCCTTTTGGTTCAAAGCATAGTTTTGAGGAGGGTGGTTGGCCAAGTATCTTGGCTGAGGTATCTGGTTTTGTGGAAATTGCATAGTCATCAGTTGACTTTGCAATTGTTTTGGCGGTACCTGCGTGGGATGGGACGAATGAACTGCCAACTGTTTTGGTGGAGCTGGCATTGCTATTGGTGGAGTTGGCATCGCTTTTGGTGGAGCTGGCATTGCTTTTGGTGGAGCTGGCATAGGTTTAGAATGAGCTGGTATATGTTGTGATTGAACAGGCATTGACTTGGGTTGTGGGATCATATTCTTGCTCATATCTTGCTTTGGAACTGAGCTTGGGGTTGATACAAACTTGATATTTGTATAAACCGGTCTCTTTGGTGGATTAGAAGCTTTTTGTATCTTGGTTATTATAACGTCATCTGAAGACAGTGGTGTTGACTTCTCCTTGTCTTTAATGCTCGAATGGCGAGATCCACTGCTATTGGAGGCTTCTTCGATCATACTTAACTGGTCAGACACAACAGTTGTCAGGTTAATAATCTTCATCGCTTTGGACTTATTTGATGTGACTTGGGGAGGTGCTTGACGACGGGCTAACGCAATACGAGCATTTAATTCTCTTTGGGAATAAGTGTCTTCATCGTCGCTCAGCTCTAGTTTCTGGTAGCCATGTCCATTATATACCAATCTAGGTGGTTTCTTACGGGGAGATTTGCTTCTTTGTGGAGATCTTGATCTAACCGGAGACTCCGACCGGGATCTAGCCTTTCTGCTCTCCATTTCCATATCAAATTCTTTCTCGATGTTCTTTTGACTCAACTTGGGTGGTAATTGAATTGTGAATGGTATCGGAATTACATAATCCCCTGTAGAAGCAATATGTAATCTCTTGGATATTGGTGACAGCTTTAATTGTTCAAAACTAGTATTGGGAGACCCCGATGCTGATCTCATATCATTTATGTTGGCGGTAGGCAAATTTGGTTGTCTCATGTCGATAAAGGCTGGCGCCAGGTACCTCTTGATCTTTGTAGGTGAAGCAGATCTGCTTCTTCGTTCAGGTGTGAACACTTGCTGGCGGGTTTGGATATTTATATCGTCCATTGGAAAATGGTGGATGTGGAAATGCAAACGAAGACTTCAAGTAATTATAATACTTTTTATTAGAAGATTGAAATTCAAATCGAAACAAAAATTAAGGATAATTCCTAGGTAAATTGAAAATTTTTGAAGTAATAATAGGCTGTAAAACAGATTAAGTTCTGAAGGTGGGTACTCTAAATGATTTTATGATGATTGTTTCTCGGTTGATATCATGTTTGATATGTTGATACTTTAGCCCAATTAGGAAATCAATTAGATTTGCATCTAGAGGCTAGCACATGAAAAAAATAAAATGAAACAAAAAAATACCCTCAAACAAGAAGTTGATGACTATGGGTCCCCAATGAGGGTGGCAGTACGATCAGGCTTTACAGTAGCTGGGCCAAGATGAAATTAGCAAGCCAAGTGTCAGAATTTGGGTGATTGCCTGTAGTTTAGCCACCAGGAAAAGAATTCATAAAGGTTTGCTGTAATCTGATACATGTATTGTTGTTCTCTATTATTGGCAACAATATCACCGGGCTTAAATTGATAAATAACGGGTTTGACCTAAACGCAAGTATTACCAGCAAGTTCCACAGTAATATTCTACAAGGGAGCCAAATCGGGTAAGTAACCCAAAACGCTTTACGCATAACAATGCCCAAACAAACGCCTATTGTCTGAGGAGTATGGCTTGTACTCGGTTTTTGTGTTGTGCATAGAATCACCGCTGGATTTGTGTTACATTTTGTTTGTGCCTCTAGAATTTGCACCCTATTTGTAACTTTGCAGCCAGAGCGTCTAATATTGTCATCAATCATGGCACCGGTAGTTCTTCAGCAATCGGCTACTTACTCTCTTGAGAGCACCGACTTACAACTCAAAAGATTATTTGATGATGAAAACCAGGAAACAGAAAGAGATGCAGAGTCATCCTCTTCATTTGAATCCTTACTGCTAGCCTCGCCAGTTCCAGGAGAAGATCCAGGAGAAGAGACATCGCCTAACTTATCTCTTCCCTCCGCATACAAAGAGAAGACGCCAGAGCTTCCTCCTTCCCTTTTCCCGGATGAAGTTCTCGGTGACTCGATTGGTCTTACATACCTTCCTTTCCAGGCCAAACAATTGTACCGTAGGAAGGGTGCTACCTTTAATTTAATGATTGCGGGTCTTCCAGGGCTCGGAAAGCGTACATTCATCAATACACTCTTTGGAACCAATATTATGTCCACAAGACGGGGTTCCTTCAATACTCAGGAACATCACTTTCATCTTGAAGAGGAAGGATTTCCGTTACATTTCACCGCCATTGACACCCCCAACTTTGGCCAGTCTGTTGAAAATACTCATGGGTGGTATCCACTTACAGAGTATATCGAAAGTCAATTTCAGCGGTTTTTATTTCAAAATGAACAGCCTGACAGAAAACTGGTTAAAGATTCCCGAGTTCACTGTTGTCTATACTTCATCGCGCCTACAGGAAAATCCTTAACTCCGTTGGATTTGATTTCAATTCAAGAACTTTCGAAAAAGACCAACGTTATTCCAGTTATTGCAAAGAGCGATACATTTTCTAGAGAGGAGCTAGATGAGTTTAAAGAGTTAGTTAGATCTGATTTGGCAGAGCACAAGATTAATTTTTGTCAATTCATCGGTGATCGATACTTGAGACACAAAATTAACGCGCAAGCACCCTTTGGCATTATCGGTTCTAATGAACTGTATAGAAACCAACATGGAAAATTGGTTAGAGGTAGGAAGTATAGATGGGGAACTGCAGAAGTTGATAACAAAGACCATTGTGACGTTATCTTGTTACAAAACATTCTTATTGAGAATCATATGGTTGACTTCCTTGTGTCAACCGAGACTCATTATGAGAATTTCCGTAATCAATGCTTAGCTACAAGAATAGTCGAAGCAAAAAAACTTTCCAATGAAACTATTGGCAATTTTCAATCATGGAATGGAATTGATCAATATCAGGTTTACAACAAGTTTTCGTTGGCGCTCTATCAGGAAAGTTTAATTTACAAGAGTCCCATCTATGAGAAAAAAGAGCACGACTGCAAAATATCCTATAGTGAGGACATTGCTAAACAAGAGCTGCATTTTAAGAATTGGAAGCAAGCATTGGTTTCCAAACAGAAGGAACTAAATCTTGAAATTGAGGGACAATATCACCAAGTCCTTGAGTTACAAGAGCAGTTCTCTAAATTGGGAACTGATAAGATTACTTTTCCGCTGCTTGTTATTAAAGAATTCGAAAAAAAATTGCAAAAATCATAATTTTTATTAAAGCTTAATAACTTGAAAACCAAGTCAATAGAATAATATTTATTTCATTTTTGTCCTTTATATATTTGGTGACTTGGAATCACTCATGTTTGAGTAGAATTAGGTTCAGACATTAGTACCTTTTTTAATCCTGGTTACCCTACTTCCATTGATACTGCATCTGGCTTGCCCTAAAATTTTTCTTTTTTCCGTAGTATAAAAGGAAACCTAACCTCCCAAAATTTTCACAGTTGTACGAGCATTTCATTCTCTTCAACTGTTAGTTTAGGCTCATAGTTTTTGAAGGCGATCAACGCCTGAATCTTCTTCGGCTTCGACTGACCGTCAATGAAGGTAAGTTTCTTAACATGTCGTATACAGGATGAATAATTATATCTGTATGTTTTTTCTGGCATCTCTAATGTTAGAGCTTTTCAGCTCGATGAATTCAACTTTTGACTTCTATCTGATGAATACGACAAGTTTGTTCCTTTGACGATATACTAACTGAATTAGAGTGAATAGTGGTCTAATAAATACATTTATTCCTGAAGCTTATAATATCACTCTGTAGAATAACGAACCGTAGTACGAGATGACAATATTAGTAGGTTAATGGCGGTTTCTATTTGTCCGAACCGACAAGTATGCAATCCTCTTCATGAACATTTAGCTACCGTACGTGCGTCAATTGAGAGCCGTTGTGGGTTATGGCTTGTTTTTGATGCTTTGTAAATTATCTGCGACTAAAACAAAAAACCATCATCGCCAAATTACGCTTCCCAATAATCTGATTTGGCGGAGCATACGATACAGCTATGGCAGATGAGTTAGTAGAGCAGTCATCCTCGGATGTAAAACCCGAAATAACGACTCATTTGCGCAACTTCATCTTGGACCATTCAGCATTCGTACGGGGAATAGGTAATATCAAGCGTTGGTTCAATAACGAATATGTCAATTCCAACACCTCGCATAAAATCAGCCCCGAGATGATTCATGTGAATATCTTCATTCCTTCATATACCCTTCACGAGTTTGATTATGCCAAGAAGGGCACGTCGATGATGGCCACAAACGCTCGTGAGGCAGTACGTTTTATTGAGAAACTCTTTGAACAAGAAGATACCACCACCCACAAGGCAGGTCAGATGAATTACTCCATATTTATCCAATCCCCACACGAGGAAGGACCACCATGGAAGGACTGCTTGAAGTTCAAAGTACGTACTCCGAAAGTCGGAGAGTTCCCAAATTATAAAACCAAGTTCGATTCTAATCTTATTGGAAAGACGTACGAAAATATAGACGGTAAAGATTATAACGGGTGCAGACAGAATAGAAACAATGATATTCAGTATGAGAATTCGCTCTCATACCAAAATGCGTTGGCCAACTCCGATAATGAGGCTGAGATGCCGGCACGTTTGAAATATCTCATTCGGACATGTATTTTCAAGCGGTTCATTGAAAGACACCATTTCAATAATGCTAGCGAAGAATGGAAATTGATTACCGAAGACGATATAACTCGTATTTGGGTACAAAGCTATGGAATTGATTGTTTGAACGTCAACGAAGCCGAACTCTTGATGTTCCAGAATTACAACGTACACGTATTTAAAAGATTCAACCCTCATAATAACTTTTCCTTGGATGGTGACGATTTTGAGGATGGTTCTAATAGCATTCTACAAAACACCATTGATACGACAAAGTATTCGTACACCGAAACCAAGCCCATGAAGACTAACAAGACAAAGAAGTCGACGCGACCAAAAAAGAATAAGAAGAAAGTTGATGGAGTTGTTGAATCTTCAACTGCTGAAGGTAAAATTCTTAAGAAAGAGAAGTTTGATGCAATAAACTTCGCTCCCAGAGGATCTGGGGAACTCTGGAAACCATAATCTGTAGTTTTACTTGCAATGTATACACTTTTCATTTTTAGTCACTAGGACACGACCTTTTTTTCTCCAAGTCTACCAGAAAACAAAACCAAACAGAACCTTTACGAACCTTACGAAACACGATTCATCTATATTAGAAACGCGCTCTTTACTCAATTAACCCGCGAATCGAATAGCACTGAGTACAAAGTATTTGCATATAGTTGTTTTTTGATAATAAAGTGTTAATTTTCTATCCAATTTGTGTTCGTTATGAATCGTCAGTTTTCAAGGGAGGAAATCCAAAAGATTCTTCAACGGTGGCATCAGTTGAAAAACCAGTTTGGTAAACAGGCTGTAAATGTTCCTGAGTTTGCTCATTTGAGCAAAATTATTAAAGTTCTTCAACAAAACCAACAGGATTTACAAAGACAACAAGCAGCTGGCGGCTCGGGACCAATTCCTGGACAACCTGCTCCGCAGCAACAGGTTCCTATTAGTGGACAGGCGCCCCCACCTCAACACTTGCAAACTGGTCAACAGAACTTAAAGCAAGGTATGAGCCCTCAACCAAATGTTCAGCAGCAAAATGGTGGTGGCCAGTACCCTGCGAGAAACCGAGTTAATATGATGAACCAGCCTGGTAGTGGTACTCCAAATATGCAAAGTCCACTCCTAGCAAACAATATTGGTGGTGCTGTTCCACCACCGAACCAAGTTCCTAGTCAACATCAATATCCAGTCCAGCCACAACAACAACAGCAACCACAGCAACAGCAAATCCCACCACCTCAGCAGATAAATTTCCAAAACAACATGAGTGTAGGTAATGCTCCAATTAAACACCCTAGCAACCCAAATATTCCTGCTCAAAATCCTAATATTCCTCCAGGTGGAGATTCTGCATTCACAAACCAACAACTTCAATTGGTAAAGTCACAGTTCCAAGCCTTAAAGTACTTAGTTAAGGCTCCAAGCCCTGGAAATCCTCCTATTCCCCAATCACTTAATGAGTTTGTGACTAGTGATCGTTCTGCATTTCCCAATGGTCCATATCTTGCTGCAACTAACAAGAATATTCCAATGAAGACACCACAACAGCAACCACAGCCGATGCAAGTGATAGATCAACCTATTGAGGTGCCGATGCAGATACCGAAGAATATTAATCCTGTTGGACCAAATGCACCAATTCCTGGTCCTGCACCCGCCCCATCTTCTTTTGATTTGGACAAGCAGCATATCCCTAACGTGCCAACCATGCCAGTTGCAGCAGCTAAAACTGTACCAACTCCTAAACAGGAACGTAATTCACTGGTGAATGAAGATATTGCTCGTTTCAAGCCCATCATGCCACCTGTTGATAACGAGCCGCCAAAATTATTTGAAAATCTAGTGACTGACACAAAGAATCTCGAGAAATACGTCGTACTGTTGAGCAATCCTAAGGTTCATGTCGACGCTTTTGATTATCCAGATGTATTTGGAGCAGATCTAAAGGACATTGACTTTGCTGCCTTGTATGCTCCCCAGAGCCGTGTTCTGTACCCATCTGTCTTACCGGAAGCATTTGATTTGGATGAAGTCGCTAACAACAAGGAAGTTTTTATTTCAATGCAAATTGAATTAAGAATCGATTCCTTAAAGAAGAAACTTTCCACATTGGATGAAACAGATGAAAAACGTCATTCAATCGAAGCTGAGTTAGCAGAGCTCGAATTGCTCCCTTTCCAAAAAGATACCAAAGGCAAAATATTATCTCAAGTTTGGTTCAGCAAGTCGTTGTTACCCAACTCTCATCCAAACTTCTTAGCAAAGTTTAATACCTTATCCCTCGATAACGTCCTCGCCACGCACGAATTGTACAGACATCAATTAGAAACACTTCAACGTGCCCAAAATCAAAAGCATCAATCCACCATCAACCAAATCCTTTACTTCAGAGAAAACAAAATTAATAAACTTCAAAGAAGAAAAGAAAAGATTAGCAGATTCATGACAAAGATCAATAGTTTCCATAACCAAACTGCTAGAGATGAACAAAAGAAGTTAGAGAAGATGGCTAAGCAACGTTTACAAGCTTTGAAATCCAATGATGAAGAAGCTTATTTGAAATTATTGGACCACACCAAGGACACAAGAATTACACATTTGTTGAAGCAAACCAATACATTCTTGGACTCCTTGGCGCAAGCCGTTCAAAATCAACAACAGGAATCACAGGATAAAAGCGCTAGACCATCTGTTGAACAAAATGATGAACTTACAGCAGATGAAAAACGTGAAAAGATGGATTACTACCATGTAGCCCATCGTATTAAGGAAGAAATCACCGTTCAACCTTCGATTTTAATTGGTGGTACATTGAAGGAATATCAATTAAAAGGGTTACAATGGATGGTGTCTTTGTTTAATAATCATTTGAACGGTATTTTGGCAGATGAAATGGGGTTGGGTAAAACTATTCAGACACTTTCATTGCTTACCTATCTTGTGGAAAAGAAGAATATTCCTGGTCCGTTTTTAGTTATTGTTCCATTATCTACATTGACAAATTGGAACCTTGAATTTGATAAATGGGCCCCAGCTATAAAGAAGATTAATTATAAGGGTTCTCCATCGCAACGTAAAGCATTGCAGCATGAAATCAGACTGGGTAACTTTCAAATTTTGTTGACGACTTTTGAATACATCATAAAGGATAAGGCAATATTATCTAAGATTAAATGGGTTCATATGATCATTGATGAAGGGCATCGTTTGAAGAATGCCAACTCGAAGTTATCGGAAACTTTGACTCACAGTTATCATAGTGATCATCGTTTGATTTTAACTGGTACTCCATTGCAGAATAACTTACCAGAATTATGGGCACTTTTGAATTTTGTTTTACCGAAGATTTTTAACTCGGTTAAATCCTTCGACGAATGGTTCAACACGCCATTTTCAAGCACAGGTGGCCAAGACAAGATTGAGTTAAGCGAAGAAGAAACATTATTGATTATTCGGAGATTGCATAAAGTTTTAAGACCATTCTTGTTGAGAAGATTGAAGAAGGATGTCGAAAAAGATTTACCAAACAAGATAGAAAAAGTGGTCAAGTGTAAGATGTCATCGTTGCAATCTAAATTATACCAGCAGATGTTGAGATACAATATCTTATTTGCTAGTTCATCTGTAACAGGAGATGTTCCTATTAGTATTAAAAATGCTAATAACCAAATTATGCAATTAAGGAAGATTTGCAACCACCCTTTTGTCTATGAAGAAGTTGAAAACTTAATTAATCCAACTGCAGAAACAAACGATCAAATCTGGAGAGTGGCTGGTAAATTTGAATTGCTAGACAAGGTTTTACCAAAGTTTAAGAAAACTGGTCATAGAGTATTGATTTTCTTTCAAATGACACAAATCATGGACATTATGGAAGACTTCTTGAGATTAAGAGGTTTGAAGTACATGCGTTTAGATGGTAGTACGAAGGCTGATGATAGAACTGGACTTTTGAAATTATTTAATGCTCCAGATTCCGAATACTTCTGTTTCTTATTATCTACAAGAGCTGGTGGTTTAGGTCTCAACTTGCAGACTGCTGATACGGTTATTATTTTTGATACAGATTGGAACCCACATCAGGACTTGCAGGCCCAAGACAGAGCGCATCGTATTGGTCAAAAGAACGAAGTGAGAATTTTAAGATTGATTACAGAAGATTCGGTCGAAGAAATGATCTTAGAGAGAGCACACGCTAAGTTGGAAATTGACGGTAAGGTTATTCAAGCTGGTAAGTTTGACAACAAATCGACTGCAGAAGAACAGGAAGCATTATTAAGAGCATTAATTGAAAAGGAAGAAGAAAGAAAGAAAATAGGAGCAGGTGATGAAGACGAGGACTTGGATGATGATGAACTTAACCAAGTGATTGCTAGAAATGAACTGGAATTGGAGCTTTTCCGTCGTTTGGATGAAGAAAGAGCTTTGGAAACCAAGGAAGCTCCTTACCCAACCAGACTTTTCAGTGAGCCAGAATTACCAGAAATTTACAAGATGGATCCTGCAGACTTGATTAAAAAGGATGAAGTTAATGCTGAAGATTACGGAAGAGATAAGAGAGAGCGTAAGACTGCCCTGTACGACGATAATTTAACCGAAGAGCAGTGGCTCAAGAAAATCGATGGAATGGTATCCGACGACGAGAGCGATGTTGATCTCAAGCCGAAAAGAGGCAAACCAAGGGGAAAGCCGAAGAAGGCTGCCGAAGATGATTTTGAATCAGACTTGGATTTGGATGGTGGTAAGCGTGACAACACAGATGCATTTGGTTTGGATGATGTAGCCGAACCTACGGTCAAGAGACAACGTGCTCTGTCGAAACCATCTGGTCGTGGTAGTTCTGGAAGAGGTCGTGGTCGTATTCCTAGGGGTAGGCCCGCAATCTTGAACAGACCAACATTGTCTGTTGATCCGTTAACTCCGGAACAGAGAAACAGCGTTCAAGAAATGATGGAAAGCATTTATGATTTGGTTATCAACTATACCAACGAGCACGGCAGAAGATATAGTGATTTGTTCTTGGTCAAGCCATCAAGAAAGTTGTATCCGGATTACTATGTGTTGATTAAGCATCCGATTGCCTTGGATATTGTCAAGAAAAGAATAGGCAACAGGAGTTACACTAATATCAGAGAACTTCTTGAAGATCTTCATTTGATGTTTACAAACGCGAGAATCTATAATGAGGAGGGGTCGATTGTTTACCAGGATGCTGCTGCACTTGAGAATATGGCAATTGACAAATTCCGTGAACTTTCCAATCTCGAAGAACCAGAGATGCAACGTATTCTTGATTTCACAGATTTTGATGAGATATTGAATTTAAAGCCATTGGCCAGTAGTGCTATCAAGCAACCTCTTGAGACTAAGCTACAGATGTTGAACGATGGACAGACAATCGATAGTCCACTAATCGATGGATTGTCTACGAATGCAGGCACGGAGAACTCGACGCCGGCTACGTTTGATTCTTCGTTCCAATAATTTAAGAGTTTAATTAGGAATATATAAACTATGTAATACAGCCAGTGTACTGTTTGTTTAAATACTCTGCTAACGGTTCTTCTTCCGGAATTATTCGCTATACCGAGGCAATTCTTCATCAATATGACTATTAGTAACCGTGTCATTTATGATTTTATCGAACGCCTTGATGAAGTCAAAAAGTCCACCGTCATTGAACTGAACTTTACCTTGAAAGTAATTGTTCTTAGGGAATCCATCACTGGCTATGGCGGGCTGTGCTGCACTGTAAAAGAGAAATTGCCAATAATTGGCACCAAACCATGGAGATTTGATTTCATGTGTAAATTGTAATACTGAAGTCAATTTGAGATCAATCAGAAAGGTGTTGATATCTCCTTGGTTCGCTGTAATGTAGACAAACCGTTGGTTTGTAAGGTAAATGTAACCATCCGCAGCGTTTATTTGGATATGGGTTGCGCCATCCTTCAGGGAAATCGACAAGGTTTGTCTAGCAGTACGAGAATAGTAACGTAACAGCTCTAAGCCATCGGAGTTTGTCTCAAAAGGTATTTCCGAGCTTCCAAGAAGTTGATGATAGTTTTGTTTGAGCACTACGTTGTTAATGGACATCCTAAAACAAATGGAGATTATTAATTTTCCCCATCGCAAATACATAAAGTGGAAGTCAAATGTTTCGATCCTGGAATCCTGCCTTAGCAGACTTCTTTAAAGGACAGCTACCTCGCTTTCAATACAATTTTAAACACTTGGCTCGTCCTGCCCATTGTCAGCAAATAATAGACAAGTTGGACCTCAAATCAAAGTATCCAGATGGCTCGAAACTTGACATAATTGATGTCTTCTCTGGGTATGGACTCTTCTCAACGATGGTAAACTACGAGTTAAAGCCTCGAAAGCACGTAATAATTGAGGATACAAAAGCCAATGTGGGACACTGGACAGAACGGATCCAACATTTACGTGAAGTCACCAACAATCTGGAAAACTTTGTGCTATACCCTAAAAATGGATACAAATGGGATACATATGAATCATTGATAAAGGACAATGTTGTGAATCCAACCTTTCAAGACCGCGGAGCACCCCACAATGAACTTTTAATAATTGGTAATGTAACACCAGTCAAATTTGGAGAACCATTATTTGCACAATGGATAATGTGCTGTGTTTACAAGAATTGGCTACAAAAATATGGTCGGGTTAGAATGTTATGCTTTGTTCCAGATAGCACAGCCATGAAATTCATGTCCGGGAGTTCCTTCAGCAAAAGAAACAAGAGTTCTGTGAAGAGAGAATTGTTTACTGATGCCAAGTTGGTTGCGATGACTCCCAGCACCGAACCAACCGAAGCTGATGGCAGTGGATATGATCCAAGGTTGGTTATTAAAGACCAGCCCATTTTAGTGCCATTGAAGGATACCCTTCCAGCGCAAAGTTCTTTGGCTCTCTTGGAAATTGTGCCGAAGAATATAGACGCAGAAAAAGTCGAGACATATGAACACATCACCAAGGCACTATTTTTTAATTCGAGTCAGAAAATAGCTGATTCGCTTTCTCACTTAGGACCCGGTGCCAAAGATGAGTTGAGTGCATTGATCCCTAAAGAGATTCATCAAAAGTCCACAAAAAACATCACCGAAGAAGAATGGATGGCAATTTTTGACGCTTATGAAAAATGGCCATTCAAACCTGATTATACCGATACCATAGAATTGCTTCAGGAAGAATCTAGACATTTTTAAAGTACATAGGCTATATTGAACATATTCCTTTAGTCAAGTTGAAACACACCTAACTTTGTAAAACATACCGAACTCCGTTATGTACTGGGTGCAAAAAAGTAATGCGATTTCTGTGGATCGAACACAGGACCTTCAGATTAACTGTGACTGAATCTCTTCAGTCTGACGCTCTCCCAACTGAGCTAAAACCGCTTTCTTAAGTCTTCCTCAGGATTCGAACCTGCATTCAGCGAAGAGTGTTGAAGACTGACCATTAAGCCACAGGACTTCTTGGGGTATAATTATTGCCCAAGTTATGGGGCTGTTTTACTTCTCTAGGCTTTGCGAGTTCTGAGAGGATCGACTCAGGATAGATTGAAGAACTTTCATAGCTTACAGATGGCTCAAATGTTTCAATAAATTGTCTTTCTTTCAACTCAAGGTGTTTTTCCCTTAACACGCATCTCGCAAGATATGCAAATGCCGCTAAGGTTACTAGATGACCACAGTTTGCAATAAGATCGTACCACAGAGGAAACTGGCCGTGTATCTTCACCATGTTAGAACACATCTTAACAAGAAGAAAAACTCCATGAAAAAGCACCCCAGTAATCAATAACACAGTAGAGGTGTTGAAAATAAATTGATAAACAGTTGGTATTTGAAGCATTAGAACTGCTACTACACTAACTGCTGATGCGATCAACATCCCTAAATTACATATTTCCACAATAAGGAATACAACAGTAATATGTTTTTTGAAGGAAACTTCTGGTACCATGTCATAGAGATAAAGAGGACCAAAATATGAATCAAATGTTTCGTGTACTTGCTCCTCTATGAATCGAAAGCGAAAGGATGGAAGGAATAAAAATCGATTTGCTAACTTCGTTTGGATTTTTGTTGATATATCAGGTTGTAGAGGGTTTGGAATGCTCTTGTTGTAATGGTTGTATACATTCTCCTTCAACTCGATTGTTACCAGATCATATTTGTAGAATATTCTTGGAGAGACCACACATGTAGATTCGTTGAATTTCGAGTAAACCAATTCTTGACGATGAAAAATATTTTGCATTAAATTAATCACCAATCTACTACGGGCATCATTAATCTGTCCGTTGGTTTTACTAATCTCGACCATTGTATTATTTGTCATAATACGTGCGACATCAATTGGTGGTAAGGTATATGCAACAAAATTTTGTCTCCAGTATGCTAGTACACATGTGGTAACTAACAACGAAGAACCAAGACCGATTCCACGAGGAACATGCAAGAATATATACTTGATTGTCCGAAGAACTTGGGTTTTAAAAGTAACCATTGTAAATTGAATATATGTTTTATTTGTGTTTTCGCAGCCAATTATCAGAAAAGACTGTATGTTTTGTGTAATTCGTTTTCCTATATTCTTTTCTATGTATCATTACATTATATATCATCGTCTACAACCAATACTTAGTTAGTTGGAACGTTAGGCAAATTGGCAAAGAGTTGAACCAATTTTTCACTATTGAAGACATTGTCAGCGGCCTGTCCAAAGTATGAGGCGTTTGGTAAAACACCCATGAGTGTCATAATATTCGGACCAACAAATGAGGCTTGTTGTGGAACTTGAGGCGGTTCAAACAATTCCTTTGCTGGAGTTGGTGCTTGAGGAAGAAAGTCAACAGTAGCGTTGTTGTTATTGTTCCTTCTTCTCTTTTTATTTTTGGGCTCACCATCCTCTTCATCATCAAACTTTTCTTTCTCAATTTCACCCAACTCGTATTTCTTTATTAAGTTAATTCCACTGATACGGTATCTATCAGTAAACAAATCGATAGGATCATCATCTGGGAATAATTGCTCACATTTTGTAGCAAAGCTATTGGCGACATCAATTGAGAGGTAGTTTGAGGCATAAGATATATACACTTTGAATAATCTTTTCAAGTATGTCTTTTTAGTCTTGATATCCTTTGTGATAGAATCCTTGATATGCTGCTCCAATTCTGGTTGAAGCAAATTTTCTTCCAAAGCTGCTATTTCTTTGGAGAAGTTCGTGTCCGAGGCCTGAACTAACTTTCTGATATTGTCCACGTCATTGTTGTTTATCAAGTAACTAAGATAAACAAGTAAGAATTCCCCATTAGTTGTGAACGCCTTCAACTTAAATGCCAAGTCGAACACTTTCTGAGCAATTTTTGCGTTGTCAGCATAATGCTCCAAAAGAGCATTTTCAACAAAGAATTGGTAACCAATTGCTGGAAAGCTCTTACGACCCTGCTTAAATATGGCACGAGCTTCCTTGATTCCCTTTGAACGTCTTGTGGCAACCATGAGTTTTGTGTAAACCAAAGTGACCAACTGTACAAGTTCATTTTGTATTTTTTGAAGAGATTGTATTTGGGTGAATTCTTCTTTGGTGAGTTGAGGCACTTTCTTCACCTCCATATCCTCGTCGTCATCACTGCTTGGAGTGGATTCCTCCTCCTTTACCTCTGGTGTGCTTTCATCAGTATTTGCTTCCTCATTTTCAGTTTCCAGCCTGGTTTTAGAAGATCCATTCGAGATTCGACTCTCAATGGATTCGATTTTATCAGTTACAATATTATAGTCACTATGTAAAACCTTGAAAAGATCAAGGTATGTTTCTTTCAGCTTTTCAAAAGTGTTATCCTTTTCGTAAAGTTCGGCGAGCTGAAATGTAAGGAGGAAACTTCTTGGATTGAGGGTCAATGCCTCGGTGAGAAGCTCAATGCATTTATTCAAGTTTGCTTCTTCGTTGCTGAGAAGCCAAAATTTATTATACTTGAACCAGAGTTCAGGAACAAACGGAAGTGATAATGTGGATTGCTTGTAGGCATACAGGATTCTCTTTTCAAGTAATGCCGAATCTTTGAGTTCCAAATTGTTTTTCTTTTCTAATTCAATCCACTTGACCCACAACTTGACTTGACGGGCTACGGCATCGGAATTGGTGTTCCCCGTGACTCCGTATGGGATAATTTGACGTGCCAATTTCTTTTCCGTTGCATTCTGCCATTCAGTATTCCAAGAACGAGCAAGCATAAACTCTGCTGACTTTTCCGCAATGAACTTGCTGGAGGTCGCAGGGTTGATTTCGTTTTCCCACTTAGAATACTCTTGCCAAGCGGTTTCGATCGATTCAGTAGGAATTACCAAGTATTTCTTGTAAACTTTTCTAATCAAGTCAACCTTTTGCTGTTGTTCCCAACTGGCAGCAGGCGTCCAAGACTTTAAGAACTCTATGTAGTCATTCCATAAACTGCCACTGGCTATGTCGATACCCACCTTGTTAATGGCAAATTCAAAAGCCTGTATGACAATTCCGCGAGCTTTTTCACCTCCAGTAATAACATCATTGACACGACGAACGTACGACACATACAAGCGACACAAGTTAACGCTCTCAGTGATAGCAAAACACTTCTGGAATAGTTCTTCGACTCTTTGGAACTCACCACGATTCAATTCAAAGTTGATGTAGTTGCACCATTGATCTCCCTGAATGTTAGTATCCCGTTTTCGGTATTGATTGTCTCATTGAAGTTACTATAGATAGCAAAGTTTTTGCATTTATTTGTTCATCACATCGTTACATTATATACATTAACTGAGCCATAATTCTCACTCCACATGCGGTATACTTACATCAAATTTAAAGATGTTAAAGTACTTGGTGTACACTTGTCTTACCTGCTCTTCCTTGTCTTTGGTAAGCACTTGTTTGATTAATTTCGACCAGGTGACGTAGTTGAGAGGATCCACCTCCAACTCATCTTCAAGCTGGCCTATCACATCCAAGTTTAACCTTTTCTTCTTTTCTGCCTGGATGAACATGTTGTTGGACATTTCAAGCAAAGAACTGACAAATACACAATGAACTGTATGTCAAATTGGGCAATTTAGTGGCGAGGTTTCAATTGATTTTGCTGGTTGGCGACTTTTTTTCTTTGTTTAAAGAACATCTGAGTCTCTGACACTGTCCAAGGAAAAAAATAAAATTAGTGACTACACGACACTTTATCGATCTGTAGAGAGTTTTAGATAATGCTACAGTTGCACGTTTGGGGGCAAGATACAGAGATTTCGGTGATATGTCCCGAAGCATTGGCATGTGCTTGGCTTCTTGCTGCAAGTCAAAAACCATTCAAGATTATACCGTCGTGTAACACCAACATCTCCGAGACTAACAAGTTGCCTGTCTTGATAGTTGACGGCAATGAAAAGTACCATGGATATGAAGATATAAGCGAATTTATTAGCAATTATGGCTCTTTTGTTGTGTCAAGTACGCAACTCACTCCAGAACAACAACTCATTAACATCGGTTTATTGAATCTTGTCCAACGGAAGATCGAATACATCAACCAATACAATTTGTACATCAATACAAGGAATTACGAAAAATACACCAGAAAGTTATTCCTGAGGTACTTACCTTTCCCAATGATGTACAACCAGCCGCTTAAGTATCATAATAGTGCACAGGAGCAGATAAAAAGACTAGGTCTTCATCCAAACAAGGTTGGGTTCTTTAGTCTTTCTGGTCTGAATATTGCCCAGACCGAAGTATTCAATGATGAAATTGAAGATGAGGAGTCGAGCACGGTGGCATTGAGCGCGTTGCATGAGAGACTGATGTTGAGTAGATCTCGAGAAAAGGATATCTTAAAGGAATCCAGAAACTCTTTAAAATGCTTAAACTTGATACAAGAATACTTCTCCTATTTCATCAAGGATGGAGAACAACAGTATCTTTTTAGTGAAAAGGGTCCTACTACGTCTGAAGTTTTATTTTACGCATATATCAATTCCTTGACCAGCACTGAGTTGCCAGATCCTTTCATCACAAATTACCTCAAGGAGAAGAACCCGAAATTTTTGCAATTCGCTAAGGATACTATCTCCAAGCTCAATTCCACTGTACAGAAGAGTCACTTTTCAAAACCAGAGCCCCAAGATCTTCCTACTTTATTCAACGAAGTTAGATATAGAATGAACTTCGTAGGGCTGCAGTAAAAGGAGACTGTACATAAATATTGGTCGTGCGTGAGTCTTTTTTTTCTTCTTGATTCAACAAAATGTATAAATACAGCTGACGCTCCATCTCAACAATAAATAGTTTTTTTAAAAAACATCATGGCAAACTCAGCATAGTTTCATTTTATAGCATCACCATGTATCTAATGATGGAATTATATTGCCACAGATCAACTGTTTATGCCAATTAAATACCGAAATCTGACTGTTAGACGAAGGGTTTACTATTTATTTGGAAAACAAACATCTTTCTTGTAGATAAAACGTAGTAGGTCTCGAAGATAATCAAATCTCCCGAAGCATTATTCAGACAGTAAAACCAAAAAAAAATTGCCCGCAAAATCCCAATTCGTGTCACACCTCAGATCGACAACTAAGTTCATATTCCTGATTTGGTCTGATTCGGGGAACACGGTATTTTTCGCGCACAAACTTTTCTAACATTAACCATCACAATGAAGGTGTCTACAATATTGACATTGGGATTATGTGCTGTTACTGGTAGTGGTCAGTTTGTTCCAACTGCTACACCAGAACCATCACCTGTCCTGAACCTTGAGAAACGTGCCAAAGACGTGATTGAGAATCCAAAGTGGAAACAAGAACAACAACAGAAAGCGGCCAAGAGTTCGTCATCTGCTCTTCCAAGACCATGGATCAGAACCATCTCGGAATCCTTGGTAGAGGTAGTGACGCCCACTGTCATTGCTGGTGTCACCTTTGCCACTAAGCCACCTGCATCCACCAATGGATTGGAGAACTGGGTGTCATTAAACAAGAATGGTTCACCCAAGACCATCAAACCAAAATTAAAGAATGGACACATCAAGGACGGATACCCATCATACTCGACATGGTTTGGCGCGGTTACTACCATAAAGCACACAAAGGAAGATTTGAAGGCACACAACATGGCCGATGACGAGGTTTTCGAGGAAGTAGTCCATCTTCCAGAAGGACCTGGTTTGCATGACTTTAGTCCATTGATCAGATGTACTCCAGATGACTACGGAAAGAAGGGGATGGGTAAGGACAAGTCTGCGGAACCTTTCTGTTACCCAAGAGATAATGAGAAATTGCTTTTAGGGAAGACCTACTTCATAACTTGGTACTCGGAATTCTTTAAGAATACCGATGAAGTCAAGATCCACTTAACTCACGTTAAAGAAGCCATGAGAGAAAAGGGTATGAAAAAGAGAGACTCCAAAACTAACGCTGATGAATTCGAGGAAGAACGCGCAGTTCTCGACAAGAGATCAGCTGTTCTTGAGAAAGGTGGAGTTCCTCATGCTGAATCATTCTTTAGCACAGATTGGATTCCTAAATCAAAAGGTTGGGAAGCTATTACGATTGACGAGTCGTGGTTTGGTCCAAAGGACTTTTATAGAAAAGTTATGATCTCGATTCAGCCTGAGAATGTTGGGGATGACGAGTTTAACTTATTGGAAAACTCGATAATTATTGAGATTGGGAAAGGTGCAAAGGTGAGTAAGGAAACGATGCAAGACTTGAAGAGATTAGAGGAAAAACAAAGATACGGTGTTGACGAAGTTGATGTGGGCTTCGACAGCGAAAAGTACATCATTATGATGACCATGCCGTTGGTGGTGGCTCTTGCGGCTTTGGGAATGTACTTTTTTGTTTACATTAATAAGTTTGACTTAAGCCACTTAAAAAAACGCAAGTTTGCCAGAAAAAATACCACCCACAGAAAAATCCCCTTCACCAGAAGAAATGAGTTGCCTCGTTTCACCAACGATATCGAGTTATCTACGGTCAAAAATGACTAATCAGGCTTCTATTTAGAAATTTAGGTCGATGTACATGACCCTGTAGTAAGTTGATTGACAGTGTAGATGTATATGCAGGATAGTTTAACCATCAAGGTGGTTCCAAAAAAATCGCTGTTTTAGTGATAGCCTCCCGCAATACTATTGTTATAAATAAGACTCCGATTGTTCTCTTATCACACATAGAAAAAAGATCAACAACAACAACAAACATTTTGATACCCTAAGAATGTTGCAGAATTGGGATCAAGGGTGGATACTTACCACGTTGTCATCGATACTATGTGTCCTGGGTTGCTTCATCATCTACTTGGATGATATCTACTACTTTGTGTTGCCCAAGTTTATTACCTCGAAATACAATTTCAAGATCAGGGAGAATTATGGATTTATGAACGGATCGCTTGCATTTAGCTCTGGTTGCTTGTTATTCACATCTCTTTTCAGATTATTGCCTGAAGCCCAAAACTACTTGTATAGCTCCGAGGATGAACTTGATGCCGTTGCAGAAAAGTGGTTAGATTTTGATTTGATCCTTTCATACATTGTTGGAATTGTCATTTGTATTTCATTCAACTACATCTTACACTTGCTTACTAGTGAATCAGTGGTACATTGCAATCATGGTGGCGAAAGTCAACTGACTGAGCATTCCCATCTGCATCAGGAACATTCTCAATCTCATGAAGAGCATCCCCATAACATTGATGAGGTTCTGAATGTTGCTTACGAAATTGATGAATCCACTCCGTTGGTCTCACCACCGTTAAAGACCAGAAAATCGTTTATTCACTACATTATTCCTCAGGAAGATGAGTGCATCGGAGAATGCAAGGGCTACTCGTCTGCCGAGTTGTGTTTATACAACAGCAAGCACCATGTTGGTGAATCATCCTCACAGGGACTCCATTACTGTGAGATTCCCGAACTTACGGCGCATCCCGAACCTGAGAATGATTCGAGCGATGACCATTCAAGTCATTCATTGGATATTAATACCGTTCCACTGAAGCAGAGTAGCCACCATCATCACCATCACCATCAACACAGCATACACGAAGACCATAGCACCCATAAAGACCACCATCACCATATCAATACTCCAATTTCGCGTCTTTTGTTAATTGGGATTCAAACCACATTGGCCATTACGTTGCACAAGTTCCCTGAGGGTTTTATTACCTTTATCACATCTCAGACCAACCCTGAATTGGGCATTTCCATCTTTTTGAGTTTGGTGTTCCATAATTTTACCGAAGGGTTCTCGATGTGCTTGCCATTGTACTACTCGTTTTCATCCGGTTCAGCTAAGAAGTACGCTAAACTAAAGGCCGTTAGTATTGCTGCCATTTTAGGAGGCTTTTCACAGCCACTTGGCGCATTTCTCGGGTTGTTGTTTCTTAAGTGGAACAATGCATCCAACCCAGCCGATGTAATTGATTTGGACCGATTGAACTTTATTTTTGGCATTACGATGGGCATTACAGCTGGATTCCTTTCGGTTATCGGGTTGTCTATGTACGGATCAGCAGTTTCGTTTGGTGGCTCGCAAAACTTTGTCTTGATCTGGTGTGTGCTGGGAATGTCTCTTATTGGACTTACATCAATAATTGGCGTAGATTAGATTCAAATGTTAGAATGAGAATATAAACTTTAAAAAGGAAACTAGATTTTGCACCCATGTGAGATTTCGTAAAAATATGTGTGGTAATAGTTGCCACGAGAGTTATTCGCATACTCTGTTTCTAGCGTAAATTTCAGCCCGCAATCTTTTTCATTTCTTTTTTTTTGAAATACCGCACGACTCCGCCACCCAAAAATTACATGGTAGCGTTATTCACAGGAGTCATTCACTTTACACTACCTTTATATTACGCCGAAGTTATCTTGAAGATTAGATTAGTTTCAACGTTACACTAGTAAAACCTACCCGTTACCAAGTTAAGAACTGTTGATATAACCCAGACCTAATATAAATTATATGACAAATACCGTGATAGATCCCTACTTACTTTTTTGTTATATCAACCATATTTAACCTATTGACAGAATGATGGCGCATGAATTACCCTTAGCGGTACACAAGCCGGAAGATGACCGCAGATTGCCTAATGGCAACAAGGTCGATTTTGGAAACAAAAAGCAAAATAATAAGAAGAAGTCTAAAGCTGCTCCTCATTCACTACCCAACGGTGAGAAACCAGTCTTTGACACCAAGAAAGAGAATCGCAGAAACAACAAGAAGTCCAAGGATTCTAAGGATATTTCTTTGCCCAATGGAGAGAAGCCGAATTTTAACAACAATGACCAAGGCAGAAAGAAGAAGCAACAGCTGCAACAGTTACAGGATCAGAGTTTACCCAATGGCGAGAAGCCAAATTTTGGAAATTCCAATAACAATTCAAACAACAGGAATGATACATCAATTAAGAAATCATCCAAAGGGGCTCTGAAGAAGGCTGAAGAAACCTATGCCGGCTCATCATTCCATTCTTCTCCTGCTGCCTTGGCATTACCAAAACCCTCGTTCAAAACATCTCCTAAACAGGCTACGTCGTTGGTTTCACCCCTTCCTCAACAATCTCCGTTAGATAAACCTCAGTCGTTTCCTTTACAACACCCGGTTACAGCTTATCCACCGGGAAGTGTGGGTCCCGACCCGCGTTTTAATGTGCCGCTGCCTGCATTTGTGGCCCCAGTACCGGGCCCGGCACCTCACCCTTATCCTCAGAACCAGTACATTCAACCTGGATTCGCATATAACTATACACCACAGGGATACATTCAGTACCAGTATCCGGGTGCCCCGCCTGTCTACCCACATAGTGGTCTTCCCAACCAGATTGTTACTCATTTCCAACAACCATTACCGCAACTCCCACCCCAGAATGAAGGCCAAAAGATCACGTTTAATGAACTCTTGGGTTCTAACAAGTGATCGGGATGGCGATTCTGCACGAAGTTATGATGTGTACGAATTTGTTAGTTTGATTTGATTTGATTTGATTTGATACTTTAGACCTAGAATTGGGAATTGTGGGACTGCGTGTAACCCCCTGTTACGACGCTCTCAATTCCAGTTCGAGGCTAAATTTTATTGTTTTTGTTTGCTTTTTTCCAAGACGAGAGTTTGAAAGGAGTTGAGGTTTTCCCCCACTTACTTTTGGCTACACGTTGCTCAGTTGTTGTATTTTGTTTTAATTCTGACATCTGTCATGCTGCAACTAATAGTGCAATGCTAGATCTTCGGTCCAGGACCGGTAGATAATATTTTTCAGCACGTACTTCAGTCAAGTTTGACAGGTGTTGCGGCATTTTTTTACAAGTATTTTTTTGGAGGTTTTTTTGGACATGATTCATGTATTTTTTTTTAGATTTTTTTTTACATTTTTTTTGCCTATCTCTTTTGTATAGCTAATGGATTATATGAAAGGTGCAAGTAAGTCTTGCCGTGGTATAATTTTAAATGTAATTAGGTTTTTCTGAGCCTAGAAAAAAGAAACGGAATTTTAAGTGTTGAAGGAGCGTTGCGCCAAACGGCACCATCGGTGATTGATATTAGTGGACATGTATCGTAAATCAAGCATCCTGCACGGCAGAAAAAATTCCGCCACCACAGCGAAAAAAAAAACTATAAAAAGGCATAAATTTCCAAAAAACAACCTTAGAGGTTACCTATCTTTTTTTGTATTAAGAATTACTTAATTGGGAATTATATTTTTAATACATCCTGCGTATTGCCAGTCATAATAGATCAAAGTGACTATTTTGCAGCAGCCCCAGATAGAAAAACATCAACTCTTCATTGTCGCTTATCAGGACAAACAGGTCTAAACCACTGCTGAGCTATGAACAACAAGGAACTCCGTATTGCCGCTCTTTTGGCATTGGACACTGCGTTCTTCCTTTTAGAAGCTATTATTGGGTACTCGGTTCACTCCTTGGCTTTAATTGCTGACTCCTTTCACATGTTGAACGATATCATTTCGCTCATCATCGCGTTTTGGGCAGTCAAAGTCAAAAACACCAAACCAGCTGATGGTAAGTACACCTATGGTTGGCAAAGAGCTGAGATTTTGGGCGCTTTGATCAATGCTGTCTTTCTCTTGGCCCTTTGTTTCACCATCATCATGGAAGCTATCCAACGGTTTTTTGAGCCACAGGAAATTTCTAACCCTAAATTGATATTAGTGGTTGGTATTGCGGGTTTGGCTTCAAACGGTATTGGATTGGTTTTGTTCCACGAACATGGTCACTCCCACTCCCACGGTGGTGGTGGTGGTGACCACGGTCATTCTCATGGTTCTTCGGAGGAGGAGGTTGGAATTGCTCCAGGCCGCAATGACTCCAGATCTAACGTTAACGATTACCTTCCTGATACCGTTGTTTCTAGATACACTGAATCTTCTCCATTGATTGATGAACATAGCCACGATCATTCCCACTCTGATCATGACAGCGCTTCAACCAAGGCTCCTGCTAAGAAGAGTAAATCGATGAATATGGAAGGTGTGTTCTTACATGTCTTAGGTGATGCTTTGGGTAACGTCGGTGTCATAATTACTGCTTTGATCATTTGGAAGACTGACTACTGGTGGAAATATTACAGTGACCCTGCGACTTCTTTGATTATCACCTTGATTATCTTTTCGTCTGCCTTACCTTTATGTCGCAGATCGTCCAAGATTTTATTGCAAGCCACACCTCCATCAATTGACTCCTCGCGCATAATCGAGAGAATTGTCAGCTTACCATTAGTCAAGTCCGTTCACGACTTCCACGTATGGAACTTGAACGAGGATATTTTGATCGCTTCATTGCATTTGCAATTGAATGAAACTCCAGAAAATTCTTTGGACGATATTGATGTGGTTCAAATTAACAAGACGGTCTTTTTGAAAGCCGTGTCTCAGGTTCGTGATGTATTGCACGATTTTGGTATCGACTCTGCTACAATCCAGCCTGAATTTAGCAAGGTTCAATCCAGCCCTAATGGGAGTGTTTATGGACAATGTGCCAAATAAATAAATAATTACTAATTGATTTTCTTGTCATGAATTGAAATGGGAGATTTTATCTTAGTGCCATTTCAGTGTCCTCGAATACCATATAGACTTAGTTATATTAATGTCAATCAGAAGATTCCGAATCTCTTCTTTGACTTTTTTGATGTAATGCTCATTGTCGTCAGCAATTTGCGAGATGAAGAAAACGACAATGATCTTTCTCTCCGTAATCTTCGGCTCTTTGGAATATCTATAGCTTCAGTCTCCATACCAAACGAATTTAAATAATCGTACGAGTCGTCTTCAGTTTCATCCTCGTCTATTTCAGGAATATCACCGAAGCTGCTTTTTGTAATGGTAGTTTCAGACACAATATCATCATCAGTAAATGAGGCGTGTTTCGAAAAGGTATCTGGTTCTTCAATTGTTACGTTCGAGGATGTTTCACATTCAAACTCATTCCCATCATACAACGATAGATGTGACGACTCCAGACAACTTGCTATACTCAGCAGAACAGGTCTTGCTGCTGTGTCAAAATTGTCGGCGGGGTTTGTCAGTGGAATGACAATTATAGGATCTTGGCTATAATACATGAGCAAATTAATAATACTGGATATGTATCGATTGAAAACAATTTGTACCTCAGAGGACAATGAGTCCTTTAATATATCGATGACTGTTAGTATTAATGCTTCACCAAATCTTTCGTATCGTTCCGCCGTTACATTGTATATCCTTGAGCACTTCTTACTTATTAAGGCCAAGTAATTCGTGGGTAAAGGTCGATTTACCTCGACATATACAAGCATTGCTGTAAACAATTCAAGCAAGGTGTGTATCTGGTAGTTTGATTCTATGTTGGCCAATTGCACCGGTGCCATTGACAAATCAAATAGGTGGTATTTGGCGGTATTGGATTTCTTGCCTGGTAATTCAAGCTCAATTTTGTAGATTTGGGTACAGAGCTTAAGGTGGAATGCATCAAGGTTTTCTTTGTTATAACGAATGTTAGGTAGTGCTAGACGTGTTGTTCCCGATTTCTTTTGGGACACACGCATTATGTTCAACCGAGACCAAATTCGATTAACATTCTTAATATCAAACTGTGAAAAAACAATCTGTGGCTCGGCTTCAGGCAGTATAACAAACAGACTAGTCATTCTAGAGTCAAGTTAGGCGATGCCAAAATGCTCATATAAATACAAAGAAGGTGGGGATCGATTAACTAGCGGCGTTGTTGACCCAAGCTTTTTAGCTACTAATCAACGCCTCAACAAATAAAAAAAAAGGCAAGATAGATTTTGCAGGTAAGGAGTAATTAGACCAGTTTTCTTAGGTTCACAGAGTAAAGTACCTATCTTGTTCGGATTTCCGGTTTCGGTTACCTGCTGTACATGTATTTTTTTTAACCCAAGAGAAACATAATAGCAATTTGTCTGTCTCGCGTAGCTCGCTAAAAAATATTTTGAGAGCGATCGTTCGCCCTGTTACGGAAATTTTATCACAATAATGCATGCAACTAGAATTGTCCGAAAGCAGTTAAATTATATAAGCCCCCATCAGCCGATCTCCACTTTTGTCTTAAAATATGTGCATTTGAATTTCAGATGAGGAGACGTATGGCATTCAATCTCGTCGCGATCAATCGAATTCCATATCGTACCTGAATACTTTAATTTCGTGGGGTAGTATCAAGTTGAAGGATATCATGATCCCTTAAATAAGAGGTACAAAAAATTCTCCACCAAGAAATAGTAGTTCCGTCATTTTCAGCTATAACAATTTTTTCGCTCACCTTAACTTAGTCATCGCTTAACTACTACTCTACTAAAAATTGCCGTCAGTTTGTTGCGTCGCATATTTTTCATGTCTGTAAGAAATATTCTCTCGGCACTACAGCCGCGGGCTGACATCAACCAAATTAAAAAAAATTCAATTTCAATGCACTAGTATATACACTCATATATACGATATATACGAAAATTAATGTTATTGAACACGTCAGAAATAAACAAATAAAAATCAAAAGGGGAATTGATTGAGCAAACAAACAATCGGGTATCAATGGCACAATTTTGAAAATGTATTGGAACCTCGTCCTCGTATTTCGGTAATTTAGAATTACCAATACCTCTGTTGCAGGAATATAGATTGTTTTACTTGTTTTTAGTAAATTGATGTTCAGAGACTTTCCAAACAATCTTTAGAAAACAATCCTATGAAGCTTCCTACTTCGAAAGAACCTTTAACCCTTTCTTTTCCACTGAGGCAAACATATCCATTCCACACTATAAAATTAAAATCGTACTTCATAATTTTGTCGTCGTCAGTGGTTCATGAATTAGTTAAAGGTTCACCAAATAATAATTCAAACTCTGAATGAATTATGTAAAGACACTGTAAGGAACAGCCTTAACCTGGTATTTTTTTTCTTTTCTTCCTTGCATTCTTCTATCCGTGGGTGTTCTTCTCAAGTCAACCGAGGAATTTCTGTGAGAGTTGCTCAAGAAGGAAAACCCCGAAAATGAAGATGTCTTGGTATCCATGGTATTAATTGACATCAAATCACTAGTGGAACCACCCATTGCTGTTGAGTATGTTTTGCTGTGAATAGAACTTGCAGAAGACGATGGTTTCGATGAAAACATCGACGAAAGTCTACTTCTGAATGAAGTACGTTCTTTCTTTGCTGGCTCAACTACCAACGATTTGTACTTCAAACTTGCGTTAGCTTTATTAGAACTGACGTTCTTTTCGGATCTGGACCGTACAGAAGGAGTGTGTACCTTCTTCGAGGTTGGGGCATACTTCTGTCCGATAGTTTCATCTGAATTGTTCGTTGGGACAAATGCATTGAGCATATCAAAACAGTCATCGTCGCTTGAGAGGCTGTTTATACTGACATTACTCGATGCAACTGGACCTCCGACATTGAGTGAAATGCACGATCTTGCAGCAGGAATAATTGGTGGCTTGGTTAAAACATTTTCCGGTAAGTTATAACCAAGTGTTTCCATCTCCTTCTTCAAGACAAAAGAACTTCTCATAAATCCCAAAGAAGCCTTGTTCTTATAATTAGATGAGGAGATCTTGGGACTCGTCAACAAAGAAGTTGTAGATCCGAATTGCCTGCCCAATTGATATGGAGAATCGTGTTTAGCTGGTTGAGACAAAGCTGCCATGTAACTAATTTCACTAGCCTGTGAAAGTTGTCTGGTATGTTCCATTTGAAACTTGTTAATGACAGGAGAAGGAGAAGCGTCAGTACCAGAACTGAAAGATCTTTCGTCACCATTGTGCAAAGATAAGTTTGATGCACCTGAAGAACTGTCAGCATCACTGTTGGATCTCATAACACTGACATCTGCTCCGTAATTAGAGGAATTAATGTCCTCATCACTGTCATAACGAGATGAAGTGTCACTCTCGGATTCAACAATTGGTGCCAAACCCTTGAGACCAAAGCTGTGAGGGTCAAAGGTTGTTCTTGGTGTAAAGTCGGTTGAAGAGTTTTGTTCTTCAACAAATGCTTCAACGAATACACCCTTATGACTGTCTTCGCGATCTTCGGTTTCGGAAATCTCTGAAGTTTGAAGATCAACAGAGTGACTTCTCTTGTGTCCCTTTCTTCTTCTTGGGTCAAACTTTGGAGTCGCTGGTGAGTCTGTAGTAACTTCCTCTTCATCAGAAGAATCCTCTATTATTCTAGGTTGCTGTCTCAGTTGCAACTTTCTCAAAAGCGATGGTGGCTCCTTGATAGGTTCCTGTTGTTCATCTTCTGTCATTGTATCAGCTACAGAAACAGTGGAGAAAGAGTTTCTTCTTGACGAACGAGGAGTGATGAAAGGTTCTTCATCATTAGAAGACATAATAGATGGCGCGGCTGATCTTCTTAAGGGAGACTTTGCAGGTATTTCGTCATCATCATCAGTAGAAGGAGCAGGTGACGAAGACCCTGAGTCTTTGGCTCTGCGTTCCTTTCTTGGGTCGTACGCTGCAAATGGAGCGGTTGGTGCAGATAACGCTTTTGCTCTCGAGGATGAAGACAATATCGAAGCAAGTGTTGGTGAAATATTTGAAGTTGACGAATTCTTCCTTTCAAAGTTTGTTGAAGTTGGAATTGGAATAGAGATAGGTTCAGTTGAGTTATTAACCAGAATACTTCTTCTGAATCCTCTATACTTCTCGTTTGCATTTAAATGAAATTGAATCACTTTGGAGTGCTCTGATACTGGCTTGGACATAAGTGGTTTCGCTTGCACGGGCTTTGGAGGAACTGGTGGAGGTATTTCAGAATCTGATTCAGAGTCTGAAGTTGGAACTTCTTCGATTGTGTCAATGGGAGAGGATCTTTTGATATTTAAAGGTTCAATCTCAGCCTCGTCTTCACTGGAGACTTTAGCGCCACCACTGAAAGTAGACTCATTGTCGGAAGCATCAGATTCGTCAGTTAGCGACAAGATAGAATTAGCAATAAAAACATAAACCTTTATCCATACAATCTCCCATTCTGAGTTAAACTTTCCACCCAACCATTGTTTGAATGTTTGAATCATGGCATTGCCCATCGCTTCCAAATAATGAGTGGCTATCGCGGCAAATTCTTGGTTCTCTTGCACAAATTGTTCCATGAATTCGTCCAAAACTGAAACATCGTCGATGTAAGAAAGTACAAAATTAAGTATATCGCCAAACAACATGGAGTGTTCTTGCATGTCGCTCTTATCAGTGAAAACTTTCTTAAGTTGTGGATTGCCTGCAACCAAATTTGAATACAATCTTGTCACAAACTCATCCTTGTGATACTTATTATGTGCTTGCAAAGCTGACCATGACTCTTTCAAGCCTGAGAGCTCGTCCTTTTCGAGGAATAAGGTGGACATATCAGGTTTCTGAATAATTTTTAACGAATTACTTTCGTCAAGAAGAAATCGTTTGAGTATCAACAAAACTTATAAAGGATGTCCAAGCTAGTTTGTTTATATATATTTGTTTGTACCGAGTTCATTACCCATATTACCTGTAATAGAAATTCATCATATCTGAATTTCCATTTCTAGTATCTACTATTTTTGCAACAAAATTCAATTTGCTTTCCTAATTGGGAAATGCCTAACTTCTTCTCCCAAATAGGAAATTTGGGAAATGATGGTGACAGTATTTCTGCACTAGACAGGATGCGCCTGTCACTTATTTCCTTATATGCATGCCACCTCCTTCTTCAGAATAGAAAGAGGCCCTAGTGGAGTCTATAACCTTCTCTAAGGGGCATTTACCTAAAGAGGAAATGTAGTTAGTGGTGGGATTCCAACAGAATTACTGTAAAGAGAGTTGCTACTAGACAACCGTGGAGGTATTACCTTATCGTTCTCATCCGCACCCCCGACCACTAAAAGCATGCGCGTTACTAGAATTTATTCATTACTGGGTCATCATGTACACCTACTTACTATCATCAATAGAACTTTCCTTTAGCTAGATTGAATTTTTATCCTCTTGGTCTCAGGCGTAACAGGATCTTCGCTTGCGGCTGTTCCTTCCTTCTCTGAGAGTTCCTCGGTAGAACTAGTAGAAATATCTGAAGCTGCCTTGGAAGGAGTTTTATCAAAAGGACTTGTAACTTGCTCTCCCTCCTCATCGCCGGCAACCCACTCTTCAGCTTTCACAAGTTGATCGTTGAACACACTGGTCAATTTGGAAATCATATCCAATGACTCCTTAGCAAAGACGAATATTTTATCCGTTTGTTGCGATGATGGTGATGCAGTTTTCTTGACATTCTGTTGTATTGAGGATGGTAATTTCAAAATAATGTCACGAATAGCATCCTTTAACTCCATGTTGTTGAGATTACTATCATTGCTCGAGACTGGTGTCAATCCATCTGTGCTTAAGGACGAAGGTTTGAAGTTAGATATCAATCCAATGATTCTCCTCACTGTAGTGACAATTTCAGTTTTCGTCTCTTGTGCTGTGTCAGATGGGATGTCGGCACTATGGTACTCAATATTATCGGGCTGTTCCAAATCTAGTAAGTGTTCTTCTTCTTGTACTTGCTGCTTCCGTAACTCCTGTAGCGTTTTCAAATTTTCTCTGGCTTCCCGTATGGCTTGTTCTCGATCTGACACTTTCTGTTGAAGGTAACTTACTTTGTTATTTATGTGGTCATTAGCCAACCTCAAAATATGGAGACAAAACTGCAACCGTTTTCGGGTTTCGTCTGAAACTTTCCTCTCTGTAGGAGCTACTCCACCACTCGACAATCTTCTCTTTTTTATTCTTTCATTGGGTTTGAACGATGTATTATCAGCAACTTCCGCAGCGGCTGCTGCTGCTGCTTCCATATGTAGCTTCTTAGCCTGGTACCTTGCTTGATGCCTGCTGTTCAAATTGACTTCAATCTTATTTACTACGGGAATGGCGGCCTTTTCCACAATTTCTGCTGCGTAATTAAATGACGGATATGATCTCTTGGAGCTCTCGTAGTACTTGACTGCATTGGTAACTAATGGATGTTTGGTAACATGGCTGATTCCTGCAACTAAAGGATGCTGAGTATGTTGTTGATCTACTCTTGGAGGTGGTGGTTCTTGTGGTTCCTTTACAGTCGCTGGAGGGGAGGTTATGGATTGAGGTGTTGGGGACTGCGACAGCGAGTCTGGAAACAGTGGAGGTGTGACACTGTTGGTAAGTTGTGTCAAAGCTTCAGCTGCTGAGAATAAGTCTCTATCATTAGTAGACTTTGCTGTTGACGAGTTTGATTTCTCCGTAGTTCCGGTTCCATGATAAGGAGGTGGTGGAATGTTGGGTTTTAGCCCAGTCTCCTTGGATTGGTGTTCACTCATTAAATTCAAAGTGTTCTGTGGCAAAAATACAGTTCATACGATCACTTTCGTGTCAGGTCCTTTATTTTTACTTGGTGACAGTTTGGGACTTGTAAATAGAAATGGAAGGAATGCAGAATTGAGTTTTTTTGTGGAAGGAACTGTGATGATGCTCTAATACATTATCAACATTTTTTAGAAAAAGCTGCATGTGAGATTTACGCACGACGCTGACAGAAAAAAATTTAGTATCATATGAAGATGTGTTTACGATTTAAGTGAATAAAAAGACAAATCCCTGTAGATTTGACAACCTCTTGTGAAGAATCTTTAAGAGCTGAGGGGTCTCAGGGTGTATGTTGTATAAAAATTGCTTTGTTGTTTCCAGGTGGCTTTATTTAGCCTACCAGTTTTAGGTTTGTTAACGGGAAAGTTAAGTTCTGTAACCTGGAATGGGAATTGCTCCTGTTGAAAATCGACTCCACAATCTGACGGAGTGGAGTAATAATTGTCCCCTCATCTTTTCTCCATCAAATTTCGCTACAAAAAAAGATCTTCTACTTAATCCCCTCTCCATGCATCCTCACGACAGAATGTACCCCATACACTCTTTTTTCCTCTTCGAACCGGCTGCTAGATAACCACCCGCGACCCGGGATGAAAATCCGCTTAAGGCGTTGATTGTTCTTGTCCACAGTCACAACATCTTTGTACTTTAAGGGAGGGGCATGTTTTTCGTTGTAGATGCTGGACTCGCCACTAGATGGCTCAGAACTGTAACTAACTTTCGGAGAGAACGTGTCACTGGTAGGAGTGGGGAGATTCTCGTACGAAGGTATGATTGCTAGCGTAGGACTTGATTGTGTGAACATTTGTGCCAGCTGGAGCTGTAATACCTTCAGTTCAGGCTTACATCGTGTCTCTTCCAAACGAGCGATCCTCAAATAAATACTTGACATATCTGGTGCCTTTTGCGGAGTTGTATGCATCAAGAAAACTATTGTAATTGTCGTAACAGCTGCGGTTACTATTGCTGTAGCACTTAGACTAAACAAGCTCAGCAGGTTCGCATCGGCTCGATTCTCAAGGTTGAGGCAGTTTTGCACTGACAAAATGCCGCCGATTTTGCTACTGCTTCTTGAAGCATTCTGAAGACACCTAAAATTGTTAGTTAATATTTTGGAAATCAAGATAATTCAAGCTACTTACTTCCCCAATTTGCTGTTCTTCTTGATGGTTGAGCGGAAATGGTCAAAGCACGCGCCAGAACTGACATTATTGTTTTCGTAGCACTGAACTAAGTCATCAAATCGTGTTTCGATGGAAATACTTGGTTCTCTCAAGACATATGCCAATGCAGTCAATAACAGAGCTATTTTAACTAACTTTCCTGCTACCATTTTTATTTGTAAGAGATAGCGTTTATCTGATTTGTGTTGGTTGCAAAAAATCTCACTCACTGAGCGAAAGTAGTACCACAAAAACTATAATCTGATTATTTAATACACATTCTAATTTAACAATCCGCATGTTTCCGTTGCTTGTAACCATATCTAGCATGTAATGTTTGCTGAAGTATTGTTTTCCATCTCTAGAATATTGCCCTCTTGAGTTGTGTTGATCATATTTTCAATGTGTACACGACTCAACCGCATAATAAAAGTCTAAATTTGTAAAATTTGTGACTATTCTTCAAATTAATAATTGAATGAGAACCTAAACGCTTCAGCTTCCGTCTAATTAGAGCATTAGCTTTTCTATCAACTACAATTTATATGTCTTTATTTAATACAACCCTTCAAGTTCATTGTCAGTGTAGTTAGATTTCTTCAGACCAATTATTTGTACTCACTAAGCTGAGCTGTGAATTGTTGATGCGAAAGGCATGTCGGTACACACCTGAATTCAATATAGTCATAGATCTCACATGTAGTATACATCTTAATTTACTCCACTTTGGTGATTAACAATTTACGTAAAGAACAGCTCAACAGAAATGAAACTATAACACTTACCTCGGTTCTGAAATCGTACCATTATATTAAACATTTGGGTAATTGCCCATCGCTTGAAGCAAGTATGACCCGGAATACCTTTCACAGGCTGCAGCCATGGAAAATATTCAAAACAAATTACAGCCACGTATCTATGTTAAACTTAAAATGCATTATTCTTCCTATAAATGGTAACTGTACAAAAAATTATAATAAATGAAGTCAACAGACTGGATTATTAGTTGTTGGTCTGAACATACTCAGTAGCCTTGGCCTTGACACGAGCAGCCATCTGTTCATCGCCCTTTTCTTCTTCAAACGAGAGCCACTTGCCGAAGAAGAATTTGGCTTGTTTACGTGACAACTTTTTGGCCAAAGCTCTTTCAAACAAATCTTCAACCTTCTTCTTGTCACCTTGCTTGATTTCCTGATCAATATACACGTTCCACAAGTCAATTCTCTTTGGTGCATCCGAGATCAAACCTTCAAACAAAGACCGACCTTGCTCAGGATCTCCCTTGGCAAACTCAAGCTGGGCAAACTTTCTCACTACCTCGATATGGTTTTTCTTGGACAAAATTTGCAATGCTCTGGCCAAAACTTCGTGAGTTTCCTGTGTCAATCCACGATTCAACAACGAAGCACCGTATTGTACCCAAACGGAAACATTTTGACCGAACTTCTTAGTGATAACCTTGTACAAGTTGTCTGCTTGTTCAAACTTTTCAGACATGGTGTAGATACCTACCAACTTTTGATGCATTGTAAGTGAGTCCATGTATTGGCATGCACGCTTGAAGACTTCTTCCACGGATTCATCGGTACCGAAAGTGTTCTCCAAGTTAAGCATAGCAATCCAGATGTTCATCTTCTCTTGTTCTTCTCTGTAGTTGATAGTCTTCAAAGCTCTTTCACCAATTTCACGAGCCTTATCGATTTCACTTAATTGCAATTGGAAAGACATGTAGTTCATCCACAAGATAGAAGAGTTAGGGTTACCAACTAAGAGACGTTCAAAGTCAGAGACGGATTGCGGAGCTCTAGAGTTCAAGTCACCAGTCTTATCCTCCACAGTTTGAGTCTTCTTTTTCTTCTTCTTCTTTTCTTGAGTGAAGTCTTCTTCATCAGAGGATGATTCGGCCTCTTCAGCCTGATCCAAGATAGAAGCCGTCCAGTCGAAGCCAGTAGATAATCCGGTCAAACCCGATTGTTTATTAGCAGATTCGTCTTCGCTTTCTTCGTCACTTTCACTGTTGTCTTCGTCGTCAACGTCAACTTCGTCATCTTCGTCATCTTCATCATCTTCATCATCTTCAGCATCTTCCATAATTTCATCTTCGACATCGTCCTCTTCTTTTTCATCTTCACTGTCCTCAGCAACATCCATTTGAACGTCATCTCCAGAAACAAAGTAAGAAGCCTTCATACCCAAAGATAACTGCTTCTTTTCCTGGTCAACAGCTAAAAGCTTAACCTTGACACGGTCACCTTCACTGAACAACGATTCCAAGTCCTTAACTGGTGTATCGGCAATTTGAGAATGGTGACACAAACCGCTGATGTTGACAGTTCCGTCCAACTTTATAAAGACACCAAAGTCAGTAACACGCTTGACAGAACCTTCAAAGATTTCGCCAACTTCCAAGTCTTCAAAATGTTTTAAAGTCTTCAATTCACCGTTGACTTCGCTTTCCTTCAATGTCATCAAAACACGACCTTCTTGTTTGCATTCGGCAATTTTACCAACAACCAATTGGTGTTGCTTAAAGTACTTTTTCCAATCCTTCAAATAAGAGTCAGACAAGTCGGCAACTCTGACCAAGGCGTAAACAGATCTTCCCAAGGCAACGTAAATACCATTGTTGGCAATGTTCTTGACAAAACCCTTAATGAGCTGACCGCGTTGTAAGTCTTCAACAGAGTTGATTTCCTTGTCAACAGCATCCTCTGAACGGATAGAGATGGCAATTCTCTTGTGTTCGGTATCAATGTCCAAAACTGTTGCAGCAACGAATTCGTTTTGCTCGTAGACATCCTCCAACTTCATCGAATAATCATTCAAAGCATCAGTGATGTAAGCAGATGCAATAATGTCATTTGCCAATTCAACCAAAACAAATGATTCTCTGACCTTAACAATTCTACCAGGATAAGTTTGTCCAACCTTCAAGTTCTTAATAGACTTAATTGGGTTGCTTCTAGCACTGAGTACAATATTGTTGTGTTCATAGTCAATATCTTGAACGGTTGCTTCGACAGCAGCTCCGACTGGTAATCTGTTTTCAATGTCGTAGAAAAGAGAAACGTCATCACTCAATTCACCACAAGAAAACCGACCAGAGAGGTTAGAAGTAATAGAAGCCCAGGCGTAACCCTTTGTATAGTTGTGGATGAATACAACCAACTTCTTACCCTTTTCAAAATCATTCAACTCCTTTGGAATGAATGGCTTCTTACTGGCAATTTCTGACTTGAGAAGCGACAATTCTAAGACACTGGTCTTGGTTCTGTGTGGTACGAGCTTGTGACTCTTGAGATCAAAGTGGCCGAGAATCTTGACTTCCAACACTTGACCCTTTTCAAATTGAGCCAATGGGTTCTTAGCGTCCTTAATTTGCTTGATTGAGGTGAAGATTTGAGTACTGTCAATTCTACCAACTAAGTTGTCCGCCAATTGAACATTTAACTGGCCACCCTTAGCAGACTTCACAATTGCCTTGGTGACGATACCTGGAACAAAATCACCAATATTCTTCTTTGTGGAGTCGACAGGGTTAATAACTGCATCATTTGATTGAGTATCGTCGTCAGTCAAATCCAACAAGAATCTTCTGTTCTCATTGTCGGTACTGATTACCTTACAAGCAACTGATTGGTACTTGTAGAACTTCTTTGAAAGGTCGTCAGAAGCATTTTCACTGGCATACTTGGCTAACACCAAACCAGTCAACTTGCCACCGAATCCAACAAACAAACCCATATTGGTGACGTTTTTGACGTACCCATAAATGACCCTATCACCAACAAAGACTTCTTCAAAAGTAGAAGGAATGCAGTTGAGTTTTGCGGCATTGATCATAGAAGGTTTGGCAGTCGCAATAACAGTTCTGGCTCTCAAATCCTTTTCAAGGATAAGAACCTCGATAGTTTCACCGATGGACAACTTCTTGGCTGCAGCTCTGTTTTGCTCATAGTTACCGTCAACCAATTGACCGTTGTAAATGACACCACGTAAGTTTGAACCTTCCAACTCAATGACAACTGAATCCTTCGTAGTTTCGACCACGGAAGCGTTGGAAAGAGACTTACCAGGAACCAATTCAGTAATAGATTCCTTCTGTGTATCACTCAATTCGGTAGCTTGTCTCAAGGTGACAACCAATCTATTAGTTTCTTGGTTGACTTCCAAGATTTTAGCACTCACGGTTTGACCTAACTTCAAGTAGTCACTGGCGTTCTGAACAAAGGTTTCTGAAATCTCGTTTTTGGGTAAGAATGCTCTCAAGTTACCAAAGAAGGACACAAGGACACCGTTGTGAACAAACTTTTCAACGGTGGCTGGGGTCTTGAATCCGACAGCGGCCTTATCGAAACTGGACAACACTTCATCGTCCTCAACATTGACCAAAGACTTCTTGAAGGTCAAGTAGAGCTTCTTACCGTACTTGTACAACACTCTACCCTTTACCTTTGTTCCTACCTTGAACTTTCTTTCTGGGTAAACCATCTTGATGTCGGACATGTGAGAGGAAGGAACAAGACCTTCAAAGTTGTCGAACAACTTAACGATAATACCACCAGCATCTGGCAACACCTTGAGGACTTCACCAACAAATTTGGCACCCTCTTCGATTTCCTCCACGCTCATGTACTTGGATTTGAGCACGCTTGGTTCAAAGGACAAAACCAAGAGATTGTCAAATTGGTTGTATCCGATCACTCTACCTTTATGTTTGGTACCAATGGCGTAGTTTACATCCAAGTCTAAGTCCAGGTTGACCTTGGAATAGTGAATCTGAGCATAGAAGGATGCAGACCCGAACTTAGCGTATAAGTAGTTGGCATCGGAACCAACGATTTCCGTTTCGTCAAAAGTGTAACCCATTGGGAACGCTTCCAAAGCGCTTTCTTCCGCAATGTGATTTTCGAGTGAAATGACGTGAGGAGCAGTCGATAAAACCAACTTCTTTTCTCCAGCTCTCATCAAGCAACCAATGATTCTTGCTTTGAGCTTGTTACCAACAGCATATTTGTGTTCAAGGGACTTGACGTCAAACAAACGCAAGTGGCCCAAACCGATAGACCCGTCGACCAAACCAAATACTCTGACTGCAATACCGTCCTTCGAGACCGATGCAACCAAAGCATCAACAATGATACCAGGTTTCACAGCATCAAGAGACGATATAGTAGTGATGGCAGACTTCTTAGGATTGATATTGCTCTGTGCTGGTCTTAATGTAATGGTTCTCGAGGCTGGCTTAGAGACGATGGAAGCAAGCATCACAGTTCCCGGCTGCAAGTTTTCCACCTCAATATCATTGGCGTTCTTCAACTCCTTGTTGGAAATGAACCCCGTGAGACCTTCTTTACCTGTGTTTAAAAGTATACCGTGGTCTTCGACCGATTTGATAGAACACTGTAACAAGTTGTTAGCTACCAAGTCGTCGTCTTCCAAGGAGTCGTTAACAGCTTCTGGCTCAATTGTAAGCTGAATCAGTTTCTTCTTGTCATCTTCTGGAGTAGTAACCTTCGCTCTCAACCATTGTCCTTGACGGAACAACTTCTTCAAGTTGGGAAAAGCTTTTTGTTTCTTGTAAGTGTTGGAAGTTTCATCTTCATCTTCATCCTCGTCATCATCACTTTCTTCATCTTCACTACCCTCAAACTCTTCAATCTGAGCAGTGATTTCATCAGAAATGGAAGTGATAGGAATGTGTCCTATCAAGTTGTCTCCGATGGCCAAGGCAATTTCCAACTTCCCGATTCTGGCGATCTGACCCAAAACAGTGGCACCAGGGATCAAGTTCTTAAAGTTGAAAGATTCAATGGCGATTGTAGCATCTGTTACTTCATCTGTTTCCTTGCTGGCTTTCTTTTTAGCCTTTTTAGGTTTTTTGGCAGGTTGATCACTGGAACTATTGGCACGCTTATTGTTGGCGACCTCGAACAAGACGTCTTTAGTTGCTTCGTTCGATATTTCCTTGACTTCCAAGGCCGTTAAAGCAGTAGACCCGCCTCTAGGAAAGGCGGTTTCGCTACTACTTAAAACCGAGTCCAGCATATTCCCTGGGATATCAGTGGTAAATGGTTTTTTTTCAGTAAGTGTGCTCATCGTGCATTTTTTTTGGAGATGAGTCCGGGTATGGAGGGTGTATTAAGAAATTATATAAAAAAAGCGTCAGAAAAAAGAGGGAAAGAAACTTGGAAAATGAGCGACATTTTGAGGGAGACATTATAGAACATCCTGCATAAAACAGGGAAAACTGAGCTTCGTGAAGAAATGAAAAAAGATTGTAGTAGGTAAAAAGGAATGGAAAGGGGAAAGAAGAAAGAAAAAAAAAAGCGCACTGCTAAAGACCTCTCGTACCAGGAACTATATGGAAGGGAAGGTAGAGTATTGTCTTTTTGCTCCGGGTTTTTCTATCTCAGGAGTCTTCTATCGGTAGGACTCGTATGCTTTCTTTGTTTCAAGAGCTCTCCCGCTTGTTTTAGACCCTTTTTCTTGATAAGTTTGGAGTAAAAGAGGCCACAGGCGTTGCAGAGGGTACGAGTTCCGTTAGGCCCACGTCTCCATTCTGGGGTCAGGGTCGAGCCGCAGTGCAGGCAAAGCGTTTGTTTTCTGATACTGAGCTCTTCGTTAAGACCACCCATCATGCCCTCGTACGGACTGGCGGGCGGGCTAAGTTTTTTGCGGTGCTTCTTTGGTTTCGCAACCAACCTTCGTGTTTTATGTAGCGTTTCGATAAGCATGTTTATATTGACGAGTTGGCGTGAGAACTCGTGAGGATCGACCTGGGTGTATTCAAGAGGCAAAACACTCGAGATTTTGCGGTTGTGTCTTGTGATAAATTGTTTCAAGGTGGCGATCTTGTCTTGGGCTCGGTCAAAGAGAGCTGCAACCTCAGGATCGAGTGATGTATCGGTGGTGGGGAAGCTGTACATAAACGTTGTCAGAATTGGCGACACCTTGCGTGGCTCGGACTGTGGCTGCAGGTCTGACCTGCGTTCGCGGACCGGGGAGGATTTAGTCGTGTAGTTTGGCAGTTTGATTTCTGTATGGTGCAGAAAGGACTTCACGAGCTCATTAAACGATGGTAGTTTTGGAGAATTTCTGTCCATTTTCCTGATAAATGATTACGTAGTGCTAAAAAGTTTCCTGCTTGTGGCACTCCTCTACTATTTGTATAGCCCGGAGCTGTTAAACGGTTCCACATCGATAGAAAGTTTAGATATCCAGAAACGGCAGTAGTTGCAGCAATCTGCGTCATCGCGCACCTTCCGGGGAAGCTGCAAAAAATTGCGTTCGGAAATTTCACTTCTTTTTGCGGCTGCTGCGTTTACTGCGGGCAGACGACGACGACGTCGTCGTCGGCTGCATCACGACGGTGCCGTTTTTCACGTCGTCCGGCTCGTCCTGGAATTTCTGCTGACTGTCCAAAAAGAACATAAGATCTGTGACCTGTTCCTGGAGTCCAGTATTTTGCTGCTGCAAATCAGCCACTTCTTTCTCGCGTTCGGCCACCTGCGATGTCAAAAAATCCACCTTTTGTGAAAGACCATCGTTAAGAGTTGTTGATGCTTGAAGTTCATGTGCAAGCAGGGCAATTTTTACATCCTTAGCAGCGATTTTGGCGTCTTTGGCAGTAATCTTTGCATCATACTCTTTTATCTGGGACTCGTATGCCGCAAATTTTTGGGAGAGAGACTCGAGTTTGTGTTCGAGATTTGCAATGGCAGCGCTTGATGCCGCAGAAGCAGAACTTGCAAGTGACGATGCACGTCTTTGTTTCGGGGCTTCGCGTTCCTCAAGCAAGCGTTCGTAGTGTTCGCGCTGGCTTGCCAATTGACTAATCAAGAGCTGCGAGTATTCGAACCCAACCTCGTCGACTTTATCTTTCTGCAGCGGTGTCGCCTCATCCTTGCCTGGTAATTCAACCAATTTTCCATCGGCCTCGTTGGCGATAAGCCGGTGGACGTAGTTATCGCCCGCGTAGTCCCATACCCGCGACGTTTCCAACTCCATAGCAAAACAATGGCCTGTCAGTACAAAATGCTTGAGAGAATGCTGTTCGGGGGCGTAACGGCTGCATCCAACATTCCCACAGATCAAACAGATCCAAAGTCCCGACGTATCGGAACATTCGTCACAAACTGAATGCTCGAATGAGGACGAAGACGACGCCACAGGACCGGAATTTGAGGGTAGGATCGACCGCCGCACGGCGTTATTGGCTACATTATTTGAGTATCGGCAGATAGGACATGTATCGTCCTTCCACTTTGACAAGCACAAGCAGTGGAAGGTATGCTGACATGGAATGGTGAGCAAGCCTGTGAGCAGCGAATCCATGCGTTCCAAACACACTGGACAGCTTGGTAGCTCGATCAAGCCTGTTGGAGATGTGAACGGATCCTGGAGCAAGAAAGGAATGAGTGTATCGGCTGCTGCAGGTCGTGGGTAGTCGATTTGTACCGATTTTACATGGACAACAAGGCACTTTTCGGGGTCCATCGAGTTGAAGGCGCGGCCGTTGTATGCCTGCTGAAAACTGTTGGCGGTATCCAGGGTTCGGAACTTGAGAAGCACAAGAAACCGGTTCGGTTTCTCGCTCCGAAGGATACGGATGTGGGAGATGTTGTCCATGTGTGAGTCGAGGAATGCAAGAAGGTCGGTAGCCGTGAGGTACGTGGGAACGGCGATAATTGAAAGAATTGTATCATCATAAGCCGAGCTTGAGGCTGTCTCTTGTGGTTCTATCGCCTGTTCTTGTCTCTCTGTTCCATCGGTCTCACGGTACAAACGGATGACTCCCGTGCCCAACAGCTGGGCGCGTACTGGTTCTACCGGCGCCACAACCTCGATTTGTGAGCGGCGATAGTCTTCTTGTTCGCCATCGAGCTCCACGCGGAGATGATAACTGTCGTTGTGCATTCTATAAACCATACTTTTGCGGATCAAACAGCTCCAAACTCAGCAAAAGGTCGTGGTTCGCGATGATCGCGTGCTCCTGCCCGCCCAACACCGCCACCGCCCGCGGGTCCGGCACCCACACTACACGCGCTCCCGAACGCTGGCCGGAAATCACACCAGGAACGCCATCCTCAAACACCAAACACTCAGTGATGTCGATCTTATCGAGACCGCGAGCCGCACGCTCGTCGTTAAGGCTGGCAAGACAGACGTGCCAGATATCAGGGTGCGGCTTGCCGCGTCCGGGCGCAATTCGCGCATCGTCCCCAGTGACCACGTGCGGGCCAAACCGAGCAAAGTCACGCGTCAAATGCGCCGTCTTGCGCGTATAGTTTTCGCGGTTAGAGCTGGTCCCGAGTGCGATGGGAATGTCGCGGGAGTGCATGTATTCGAGCAATTCGACCGCGCCCGGAAGAAACCGGGACTTGTGCCATAATCCAGCCTGGATGTCGGTGGCCATCGCCTTCATCTCGTCAGCCGTAAGGGGAAGATCGTAAGTTTCGAGCATAATGGCGGTAGCTTCAGGTCCGGGTCGTCCCTGGAGCTTGATTTTGACTTCCCACTCCATTGGACCTTTGCCAAAACGAGAAAGTAGCTCGTTGGTGGCTTCGGTGTATAGGTCCTCGGTGTTGAGGAGGGTGCCGTCCATGTCCACATTAGTTACTGGCTTCAGATTCTCTGATATCAAATATATCTACTTACCAAATAAACAAGCTCTAATCATAATGGTGCGTTCTTGAACAAGTACGAAATACTTTCACCGTTGTGCAATCTTCTCACCGCCTCGGCCAACACCGCGGAAATGTCGATTGTGTCTAATTTTGGACACAATTCCAAATTGTTCTCAAACGGCACCGTGTTGGTGCACACCACACGCTGCAAACGTGAACCGTTGATGTTCTTGATGGCGTTTCCTGACAAGATCCCATGGGTCACAATAGCAATCACGTCACGGGCACCGTTGTCCAACAACACATCGGCAGCTTTAGCCAAGGTGCCGCACGTGTCGGCCATGTCGTCCACAATCACACAGATTTTGTCAGAGACATCACCCACAAGCACCATCCGCGACACCTCGTTGGCCCGCGCCCGTTCCTTGTGGATAAGGGCAAAGTTGAGATCGAGACGATCCGCAAGACCAGCAGCACGTTTGGCTCCCCCAGCATCGGGCGAAATGATAATCGCATCTTTGTAGTTGATCTTCTCTTTGATGTACCGCACCACCGATGGCTCAGCATACAAGTTGTCGACTGGCACATCGAAAAACCCTTGGATCTGGGACGCATGTAAATCCATGGTGATCACATGGTTACATCCTGCGGTCGTCAACATGTCAGCCATCAATTTGGCGGTGATTGGGGCCCGCAGTTTGTCCTTCCGGTCCTGTCTGGCGTAAGGGAAGTTGGGCAAAATCACAGTGATCCGTCTGGCTGAAGCAGTCTTACACGCATTGATCATGATCAACAACTCCACCACCCGGTCGTTCACCACTCCAGACCCAATCTGACAGATAATAAAGATATCTTCGTCCCGCACCGACTCGCCAATCAGGAACTGTACTTCACCAGTACTGTCCCTTTTCAACTCGCTCGGCGTAAGACGCAACCCGAGCCGACGTGCAACAAGCTCCGCTAACCCGCGGTGCACGTCGCTCGCCAACAATTTGATCGAATTAGTCGACATTCTTCCCCAGCTTTGGTGGTAAGATTTTTTGATCATCGCTGAAGTTTTATCTGAAAAGATTACAGATTAGAAAATTACATGTTACAATATTTACAGATTAGATTTACAGATTTATTATACACGTGACGATTCACGTGTTATATTATACAAATAAAAGATATCAGAATAAGTCATCAATGTCGTCGATCTCGTCGTCCTCGTCGTCGTCCTCACCGTCACGGTCACCGTCACCCTCCACGTCGCGTTTCAGTTCCTCCTCTTCCTCTTCCTCTTCCTCCTCCTCTTCCTCTTCTTCTTCCTGAGCATTGCGTGTCAGTGGAATCTTTGTCGGGTCGAGTTTCTTCTGCAACTGTTTCTGTTCGTCCAAGTACTTGGCCAAGTTCCGCTTCTTCTGGTCAAGCGAACTCTTAAGAGATGTGTACGTGTTCTGGAACTTCATTCTCATCATCTTGCTTGTAGCAGTCGACAAGTTCACACGGTTGTACTCTACAACCTTCTCCAAGTCGGCGATTTCTTCCTCCAACAACTTGACATGTTGGCGACCCAGTTTCGAATCATCATCGTCGTCATCGTCATCATCGTCATCGTCATCGTCATCGTCATCGTCATCTTCTTCTTCCTCCTCTTCTTCCTCCTCTTCTTCTTCCTCCTCCTCATCAACCTCTTCTTCGCCTTCATCGGCCACCAATTCACCGCCCACAAGTTGGAGACCAACATCTTCATCCACTGGTTCGTCAAATAATCCGTCGGGTTCCAAGACCTTGTTCAATTCCTCTTCCAAGTGCGATTCCATGTCTTCAGGAGCAAATTCATGGTCGTCAGACCGGAATTGCGCTGCTTGAGGTGTCGGTACTGCTGAAGGAGACGCGCTTGTAAAGCGTGGTTTCTGTTGCAGAGGATCGATCAACTCGAAATGACTTTCTTCTGCTTCATCATCGAGCCGAATCATCTCGTTGACCCGACTCTCTATATCTTCCATAACACGGTGGTTGACCTTACGTGGCCGCAAGCGGCGAAACACGTCTTCAAACGGTGGCATCAAACCGTCGCGGAACACCACACGATGCTGCTTCAACTCGTTATTCACTGAGTACTTGTACAACGGGTGTGTGTACAAGTATTCCGGAGGCACTTCAAAGTCACGTTCACCGTTCAACTCGGCTGGATTCACCTGCCGCAACACCAACAACATCTGGCTAACGTCAAATGTCTTGAAGATATTCTTTTTGTCTATTGTCTTGTACAATTCCGTGATTGTTGGTAAGTCGACCAAACGAGCGGCGTAAAACGTTCCGTTGATGTTCAACACCGCCTTTTCTCGAGTGATCCACTTGATGTTGATTCCTGTAAGATCACCTGACTCGACAGCGTGGTGGACAAAGTCAAGCCGTGCATCGTCCATGAACCTCACTACGATACCCTGCTCGAGCAAAGGGTCGTCTTCCAAATCTGGAGCCTCAGCATCGTATCCCTCACCAGGGATTCTCGTTGGTTTGATTCTCACTTTTGGCACGAGCCGTGGCGCTGGTGGTGCCAGCAACTCGAGCAGTTCCAACAGCGGCGCTGGTTTCTTGCCAAAACTGATTTTGAGCTTCTTTTTCGGTTTACCAACACCGTCATTGCTTTTGGGCGGCTTGATCTTAAGTTTTGGCCCCGAAGTCTCGCCCTGCAGCGCCAGTGTAGGCGCCTTAAGCTTAAGTTTGAGTGCCATAAATGAAGATAACAGTAACTATTTTGGTAAATTGCACTTTTTTTGTTGGTTTGTTTGATAAAATGCACTTTATTATCAACTTGTCCTTTTTTGCACCAAAGCGCAATGCAAAAAAGCTCGTATCGCTAAATTTCCAATTGAATCGCAACCATCGCTTTTACTGTTAAAATGAGCGGAAGACCGTCGTTGATTGATCGAAGACGATCACGAACCAACTCCGTGACGTCGTTGGAATCTGCGTCGAGCTTTTTGCACGACGAAAACAGTCACGAAATGTTTTCTGGTGCCGCATCTGAAATCATTCCATCTTCCATCACGTCGTTGCACTATCCACACCGTTTTGGCCGCCATTCGCTGGTGGGACGGGCAGAATCTACTGAAACGTCACCATTGTTTGTCCCCCAGGACGAAACATACGACTTGACCTCCGTCAGATCACATATGTCCACCAATTCCCACGACACCCAAGTCAACTTCAAGTTCTTCTCCCCAGACGAGATCGAAATGGCACAGGGTGGCTCTACATTAGAGAACCCAGAGAATCCAGTTGATTACAACACGAACTGGGACTACTCAGTCGATAAGTACGGCGAACTGGATACTGGAGATGCACCGCTGCCCAACGACTCGGATTATGGATCGCTCAACTCGCGGTTTGAGCGCCGTAACCGCCGTGGTTCCGACGAACTGTCGTCGAAATCAGCTTTATTAAATGATGGTGAGGATAACACAGATCCTGAACGCAACTTTACATCTTCATTGAAGTACCAACGTTATTACTTGGCTGAAGAAGACTTGGTCATTGGGATCGCTGGTTATTCGAACTCATGGCTCAAATTATTACTCTATTACTTGATCGGCATCTGTACTTTTGGTCTAGGATTTCTTGTACTTCGCTGGTTTCCTCGCTACCGCATCAACTTGATGGGAACCCGGGCAAAATTGGGCGAGGCCGATTGGTGCGTGATTGAAAATGAGTTTGGTGAGTTGGCAATTGTTGATGTTCAGAAAGCCCGCTTGAACGAACGACTTTCCAGTTTCTTGACAGTAGGCGAGCCACAGAACGACGAAGATCCAATCAATTCCAAAGAAAACAACCCAATCGTTCCGTACATTTACTCATTCACGTACCGTTACATCAAGTTTTTCTACAACCCCGTAGAAGATCTTTTCAAGACCAACTCGAACTGGTATGACACACACTGGCTCAATGTTCGTACCACAAAAGACGGTGTATCACAGTCAGTTCAGGACCAACGACTTCATATTTTTGGTAAGAACAATATCGTCATTGAAGATAAATCAGTTTGGCAGTTGCTTGTTGACGAAGTCCTCCATCCATTCTACATCTTTCAAGTGTTTTCCATTGTTCTCTGGTTAGAAGATGATTACTATTACTACGCCTCGTGCATTTTTCTTATCTCTTTGGTATCGATCGTGAATTCGTTAATCGAAACGAAATCGACAATTAAGCGTCTCAAGGAAATATCCACTTTTAGCAGCGAGATTCGTGTTTGGAGAAACGGGTTCTGGAAACAAATTGACTCCAATGAGTTAGTGCCGGGAGACGTGTTTGAGGTGGACCCATCGCTCACGATTGTTCCTTGCGATGCTCTTTTGATCAACGGTGAATGTGTACTCAACGAATCTATGCTTACTGGTGAATCGGTACCAGTTTCCAAGGCCAGTGCCACACAGGAAACAGTACAGCTCTTACCGGAAAACTTTACTGCTCCATTGTTGGCGAAATCGTTCTTATACAACGGTACTAAGATCCTTAAGATGAAATCGTCCAATGAAGAACCAGTGACGGCAATGGCAGTGAAAACAGGATTCAATACCACGAAAGGTTCTTTGGTGAGGTCGATGTTGTTCCCCAAGCCGATTGGGTTTAAGTTCTACGAAGATTCGTTCAAGTACATCGGATACATGACGCTTATTGCATGTATTGGCTTTATTTACTCCACTTACAACTTTATCCAGTTGGGGATTGACAAGAGAGTGATGATTTTGCGTGCTCTTGATATTATTACTATTGTGGTTCCACCAGCATTGCCTGCTACATTGACAATCGGCACAACATTTGCCATAAACCGCTTGAAGAAGAGCCAGATTTTCTGTATTGCACCAACGAGAGTCAATATTGGAGGAAAATTGGATGTAATGTGTTTTGACAAGACAGGCACTTTAACGGAAGACGGCTTGGACGTGTTGGGGTGCCACGTGGCCAACAATGCACTGGGCAGAAGGGAGATTGTGTTTGAAGAGCTTGTTTCTGATGTCACTGAGTTGTCCAGATTTGAAAGCGGAAAGTCGAATCACGATACCAGCAACGGTCAGTACTTGCTTGGATGTATGACGGCTTGTCATTCGCTCCGATTGATCGATACAGAACTTTTGGGAGATCCATTGGACAGCAAGATGTTTGAATTTACTCGTTGGAAATTCCAGGAAGAAGGCCACAAGGTGCGTGTCTTGGGTGCAACAGACGCATACACAATCGAACTGGAACTCGAGTTTGTTTCTGCCTTGAGAAGAATGTCGGTGATTGTGACTAGCGATGCCGGCGAACTGCTTGTATTTACCAAAGGAGCTCCTGAAGTTATGGCAGATATATGTTTGCCTGAAACATTACCCAGCAACTACGAAGAATTGCTTCATCACTATACCCATGGCGGTTTCCGGGTTATTGCGTGTGCTTATAAACCAATCAGCGCTGCAAACAGTCGACAATCGAGAGAGTCATTCGAGTCAGATATGCGTTTTTCTGGTTTTATTATCTTTGAGAACAAGTTGAAGCCATCTACAAAGGACACGTTAGTCCAATTGAACCGGGCCGAAATCAGAACCGTTATGTGTACTGGTGACAATATTTTAACGGCAATCAGTGTTGGACGCGAGTGTCATTTGTTGCCTCCCGAAGTCAAAAGCGTCTATATCCCAACCTTTGACGAATCCACCACAAGCATTGTCTGGGAAGATATGAATAACGGCGAACGGAAGTTGGACAGCAAGACGTTGAAACCAATGGATATCCGCGTGGATGAGAACAGTTACAAGTTGGCAATCACTGGTGATGTATTACGGTTCTTGTTGACCGAAGTCAAGGACCAGCAACTAATTCAATTGGTGTTAATGAAGTGTGATATATTTGCCCGGATGTCTCCTGATGAAAAGCACGAGTTGGTTGAACAACTCCAGAAATTGGATTATACTGTGGGGTTCTGTGGCGATGGTGCCAACGATTGTGGTGCGCTCAAGGCAGCAGATGTTGGTATCTCACTTTCGGAAGCTGAAGCGTCTGTGGCTGCACCATTTACATCGCGTAAATTTGAGATCTCGTGCGTTTTGAATGTGATAAAAGAAGGAAGATCGTCATTAGTGACCAGTTTCTCGTGTTTCAAGTATATGTCGCTCTATTCCGCTATTCAGTTTATCACGATTTCGATCTTATACAAACGAGGCACTAATTTGGGTGATTTCCAGTTCTTGTACATTGACTTGATTTTGATTTTGCCATTGGCAATCTTTATGTCGTGGTCCAAGCCGTACTCCAAGATTGTGGTAAAGCGCCCCACTGCCAATTTGGTTTCACCAAAGATCTTGATTCCGATGATCTGTCACATTGTCATTATTTTGGTGTTTCAAATTCTTATCTGGTTATGGGTTCAAGAAGAACCTTGGTATGTTGCTCCGGTTCCTGGGGGAGATGATGCGGTACAATCGTCCGATAACACGGTGTTGTTCCTTTTCACAAACTTCCAGTACATTTTGATTGCCATTGTATTGAGCAGTGGACCTCCATACCGTGAGAGTATGATGAAGAACTATCCGTTCATCATCAACTTGATAGTAGTGATTTTGTTATCTACGGTATTATTTGCTTTTGACCCCGATTCATTCTGGGGTCGTTTGATGCAATTGACAAATTTATCGGCCAGGTTTTACTTCTGGATCCCGTTGATGGCCCTAGCAAACTTGGCTGTGATGGTGGTTGGCGAAGAAAAGGTATTTGTCAAGTTGGTTGCCGTGCACAAACGCATATTTAACCGTTCAAAGATCGGGAAAAGCAAGAAATTGTTCAAGAATTTAAAGAGAGAATTCTCCAAGGCGACCGAAGTATAATGAAAGATATGATTAGACATAGTAAGTAGAGTTATTATACTATTTATTTTATTTATTCCATGCATAAAAAAACATTAGAAAAATTGAAAAAAAAACAAATGATTTTGCCCAGGATCGAACTGGGGACGTTCTGCGTGTTAAGCAGATGCCATGACCAACTAGACCACAAAACCATTTCTTGAAACAAGAATATTCTGCAACTTAGATCATCCGCTAAAGCCGGCAAGATTAACTACAAGCTTTTCTTTGTAATTGTATATGTACGTCATAATGCTGAAGGTATCATTTTGCATTTTAACAGTGTATTCACGACAACATTTTATAAATCGCTACAGAGACCCAACAATCTAAGCCGTCGGTTGTATTATCCTTCGCGGAATAGTTGTTTGCATTTAGTAAGGCACACGAGCCCAGGTCCCAAATATAGGGTCTCAGAAATTCCGTTGGCTGCACCGTATCGAAAGATATAAACATGTAAGTGTCAACAATGGGATACGATTTATTAGCTGATTGATTTGCGGAGGCGTAAGCTCGGTCATATGGACAACTACGAAAGTTTGGGCCATGTTTCGATCGCCGTGTTGTGGGTGTGGATAAATTTGGCGCCGGAATAATATTTTTTTTCCTGGGCTGTGACGCAGACACAAAAGAAGAAATATTATGCTCCCATCTTACACCACTTTTGCCGTGCATGGACCCCCACACCACTGGCCCCACTTTAACGCTGGTGTTGCCTCCGATCTTGTTGTGATTAGGGAGTATTGTGAGCAGGGGACAACAGCCACATGGTTATCGACGCTTGGCTTGTCGTTACGCGAACTTAGATTAGGTTTGTCGTTTGACTGTTCATACCGTCAGACCCTCTTCTTCCCCCCAAAAAAAATTGAAGCGCAGGGTTCCGATATTCTATGACGCCATTGGGGGTCTTTTTCGGATTCTTTAAGCTACTGCGTCCTGACTGGTTTTTACGCTTAATTAGATGTCCAAACTAAGTTAGTAGTAGACATTTTACCTTATGTGCTTGGCAGTGACCACTGATTTCCCCACAAATGAAGTTACAGGAGAAGAGCCCGGAGTTGTTTACGCACTTACAGCAACTCCGAACCGTCCTAAAGTTAGCAGCTCTGGATAAAAAAATAAAAGGAATTAGGCAAGAAAATTTATTAAAAAACAAGGAATAATATTGCCATCACTGAAAATAAGAAAAAAAACAACCAACGAATTGGTCCTGGATTTTGTGGGGTTCATCGGGTTGTATTTATAGCAAACGAATCCCGCAAGATCTTTTTCTTACTTCAGATTAAACCTCTTCTTTTAAACCTTTTTTATTTTTTGTACCTGGTTTATAACTGCAAAAAAAGAGAACGATGGTTTCTGACAACTCATCCTCCCACTCGGTGAAGGAGCACACCCCATCGACCACGAATGTGGACCCCCACGCAGATGTCCACAAAATTTCTACTACTGGTGAAGGCAATGAATTTGTCATTATTGGCAACCAAAAGTACTACAGACATGAATTGATGACGGCATTCGGTGGTTCGCTTAACCCAGGTTTGGCACCACCTCCCGTTAACGAGTTCGCTAATCCGGCTCCTTTGGGATTGTCGGCTTTTGCCATGACGACTTTTGTTCTTTCCATGTGCAATGCCAGAGCAATGGGCATCACCACACCAAATATTGTGGTTGGTTTGGCTGCCTTCTATGGAGGTGCTATCCAATTCGTTGCAGGACTTTGGGAAATGGCCACGGGTAACACTTTTGGTGCCACTGCTTTGACTTCTTACGGTGCTTTCTGGTTGAGTTACGCTGCTATTAACATCAAGGCATTCCAAATTGCCGAAGCATATGGTGATGATGTCGTCCAGTTTGAAAATGCAGTGGGTTTCTTCCTTCTTGGTTGGGCTCTCTTCACGTTTATGTTGGTATTGTGCACATTCAAATCGACTGTCTTCTTCTGTGCCTTGTTCTCGTTCCTTTGTATGACGTTCCTCCTACTTGCAGCCGGAGCACTCACACAAAAGGTTGGTGTCACTCGTGCCGGTGGTGTATTTGGTGTTATCACAGCATTCTTAGGATTCTATAATGCTTTCGCTGGTACGGCCAACCACCAGAACTCGTACCTCACCGTTCACGCCATTCCATTGACCAGATCCTGATCATACGAGTGGTGCTACTCCTTTATTTATACGTTCACATCGATTCATCAGCTTAATTTCCTTTTTATTTATCACGGAGCCATGGGGGTGGCTGCCGTACACTATATTTAGTTCTTCTGGATGTGATACACGCTTGACACAAACACCATTTTTCATTTTGTAGTTTCGATCACTTGCCATATTTTTGATTGTATAATCCCAATGCCTTGATAGGGAACAAAAACTTATAGTTGGGATAGTCGATACCACACAGATGGTTAAACACACCTTCGGTGCTTTCAAATACCCACTCACCCGTCTTCTTCTGTCTCGACATAAGCAACTCAATCCCACGATAGATTGGTTCCTTGTGCGGATAATCCGCCAACAATAAACCAATCACGGCCCAACTGGTCTGCACCACAAGCGAACGTTCGGTGGGCACATATGAATGAACCTCACACGATTTCACTGACTCTGACCAGCCTCCATCAGGCAACTGCTTCGAGATCAAGAAATCGCACCCTTTCTTCACGGTAACCGAGTTGACATAACTCAAACCAACTGTACTCATAGCCTCAAGAGCAAACATTGCTGCATACGTGTAACACACGCCCCAGGCGCCGTACCACGAGCCATCGCTTTCTTGTGATTTCATGATGTACTTGATTCCGTTCTCGATGGCAGTCTGAACCTCTTCCTTACGGTAATCAGGATAGAAGTTCGCAAAGTACGTTAATCCTAACACTGACGAGTCAGAACACTCAATGTACGGGTATTCAACCATGATATTGTTAAAGACTTCTGCGGGATTCAATTTCTCGAGCAACGATGTCGCTTTAATACGTTCATACGTCGAAAACGAACCATATTCATAAATTCCCGTGTTCTGTAACCCAAGAATTACGTCAACTGCATCGTATAACCGTCTCTCTTCAAGCTTGGGGGCAAGATCCCTAAAGGCAGGATGGTTTGCAACCATAATAATAGCCTTCAAAGCTTCTGACGTGCAGTCACTCACAACATATCCTTGATCTTTGGTACTAAATGGCCAACCCCCTTTACGAGGGTCACGGTGACTGTTGGGTACACAGTCATCATCAAACTGAGACCGAAGTAAGAAATCGAATCCTTGTCTGATCATATGATGGTACTGAGGAAGATCAGCCAATCCGGCAGTTACAAAGTATTGTACCATGAACGAGGCATCCCAGACCTGCGAACCGTTGGTTCCCATAACAGTCATACCCTGTGGCCCAAGGAAAACAGTGTCGTTGGCACGAGCAAACAATTTCTTGAAATTGTCAGAATCCTTTCCTTCGGCATTAAATGCAGCTATGACATTGAAAGCATAACTGACTGGAGCAATACACAAGTGTTTTGTATTGATGAATTCTTTCACAATCAAATCATATACAGTATTGTTGACGTGTTTTAATACCCAGTTGGGTCTGATCTTTTCCCATTTACTCAAGAAGTAGTTGGCAAAGTCCAAAACTTTGGTGTGTGGATAGTACAAGTCAACACCGCAAACGTTATTTCTTTGTTTGTCCCATACAATTTTGTCGTAAGGTTGCCATGCAACGTAGATTTCGCTTCTCAATTCGGTGAGGAAAGGGTCCAACTCACACTGAAGTTTATTCGCTTGAATATATCCAACAGGCAAGTAAATTGCCCGTGTGTGAACCCACCATTTGCCTGGGTGGATTGGTAATGAGTATGGTAATGACCAGAGCTCAGGTGGCGCAGGATTCACTCCCTCCCACGAGTATAAATTGAGCACAGCCAACCAAATCTTTCCCCAGTGGGGAGCCTTGACAGCACCACCAAATCGATGTAAGGTTGAGCGGGCCTTAGCACATACGGGGTGGTCTGCTGGTAATCCGAGAAGTCTCAATGCAATGTAATTGATTGTAGTACCAAAACATGTTGATTTGTCGGAGGAATGTAAGCCCCAGCCGCCATCGACGGGATGGGAGCTGTTAATAATGAACCGTATCATTTCCTGTTTGAATGGAGTCGGGATTTCTTGCTTGGTGTAGTAGTGTGCCACGAGGTATCCAATTGTCATAAACATGGGGCCTTGGTATAAGCAGGGGAAACAGCCGCTGGGGTCTTGTAACAAGCCAAAAAAATCGGCTCCCTTTTGAGCTGCTTCAAATGCAGTGGATATTTCACTTTCAGCTGGAGGCTCAAAGTCTGCCAGACCCAATAGGTATTGTTCCATGGGACTTTGTGGTTTGGCGGTTTCTAGGTCCTTTTTGTTAAGATAAATCCATTGTGTGCCGCCAACACTGTCACTGATTAAGCGCCATCTCTTTGGATCCGTCTTTTCTGCACCCAAAATCTCCGAATATAACATTTTTACTAAAGAAATGGGTGGTGCTTTTAATAAATCACGGTGGTAGTATAAGTTCCAGATGTTGTACGATGTGGCCTGCAGATACCGCGTAAACGATCATCGTGCATGTGACTTCCTTTTTTCTCTTTATTTGCCTTCGCGGTTTTCGAGACTTTTCGAGGATTGCAAAAAGGTCGTGTGCAGAGGCCCAACTTTGCTTACACAAAAGAAGAAAATTTCTTGAGAAGAGACAACGAAAAAAACCACACATAGTAAGCCATCGGGTTCTATAGATCGAGACTCCTTCACCTAAAACAGAAGGATACCCACGATGGCCAAGAGACAGTTGGATCAGGATGTCACGGAAAACGGTCACCGCGATCAAAAGTCGCAACACCAGCCAATAGAACTGGATGCGGGCAGCGATAGCGATGGCGCCGATGATGATGAAGACGAAGATGACGAAGAAGAAGAGGAAGAAAAGCCCACTGCCGTCAGCAAGATTAGCGGTCGGCCTACCAAGAAACAGAGAAAACAAATCTCGGCTCAAGACGTGCAACTCGCTCGTGAAACTGCCGAGTTATTCAAGTCCAATATCTTCAAGTTGCAAATTGATGAACTCATGAAGGAAGTAAAACTTAAGGAATCACACGTGTCAAAGATTGAGAAAGTGTTACACAGATTACACGAACTCATCTCCAAGATTCCAGCAGCACAGGATTTGTCTCTCCAGCAGGCCGAAGCTCTCTTCAATTCCAAGAAAGTCGTAATTCCATTTCCAGACCCTAAGCCATCCAAGGTCAACTATACCTTCAACTACTTACCTCCTAAGGACATTTCCCTTATCGGTTCTTTTGGATTGAAAACAGGCATCAATGCCAGCAGCCACGGCATCTCGTCGATCGATATCGCGTTGACAATGCCCGATGAACTTTTCCTGCCAAAGGATTATCTCAATTACCGTGCATTGTACAAAAGAGCCTTTTATTTGGCGTACTTGGCCGACCACTTGATCCCCTTGTCCAAAAAGAACAACTTGCCCATCAAGATCTCTTACCACTACTTAAATGACGACATCTTATGCCCCGTACTCAAATTGGAGTCCATCAAAACGGATAATCCAGAAGACATGACTTTCCACAAGACTAAATTTACCATTAACATTATTGTATCCTTCCCCTTTGGCATTTTCGACTCCAAGAAGTTGTTGCCAGACAAAAACTGTATCAGAGTACAATCCGACTCAGAAAAGACCGAGTTGCCACCTACTCCATTGTACAACTCATCCATTCTTTCATCCACTGCATACAACTACTACTTGAAGTACCTATACACAACAAAGAAAACCACCGAGGCATTCAAGGATGCATGTATCTTGGGAAGATTATGGCTCCAGCAACGTGGTTTGAGATCCTCTTTCAACCAAGGTGGATTCGGCCACTTCGAGTTTGCTATGTTGATGAGTGCGCTTCTCAACGGTGGTGGTAACCAAGGAAACAAGATCTTGTTGCATGGATTTTCGTCTTATCAGCTTTTCAAGGGAACCATCAAATACTTGGCCACCATGGACTTACTGTCGGGCTACCTTTCGTTTTCTTCGTTAATTGGCGAACACACCACTTCCAAGTACAACTTGGATGGCTTTAATGTCCCCACTCTCTTTGATAAAAATACCAAGTTGAACATACTATGGAAAATGAGCAAATCGTCCTACCAGTGTCTCCAGAGCCAGGCAGTCGAAACGTTGTCTTTGTTGAACGATGTGGTTAAGGACAGATTCGACCCGATCTTGTTGCAGAAGTCGAACCTTGATTACTTGAAGTACGACATTGTTTTGAACTTGTCGGTTCCACAGGATTTGCAAGACTCGTTTGGTGCATTGGAGAAGATCTCATTCATCAAATTTGACAATTACTTGCAGCACAAGCTCTTTGTCATTTTGAAAAACGCCTTGGGTAACAGAATCAACGTGTTGCACATCAGAAACGAAAAGACTAACAACTACTTCCCCATCAACAAACGGAAACCATCCTTCGTAAGCAATAGCTACATTCTTGGCTTACAATTAAACCCTGATGAATGCGAAAAGTTGGTTACCAAGGGACCTAGTAACGAAGACCAGGAGTTGGGTGTCAAGTTTCGCTCGTTCTGGGGCGAACGGGCATCGTTGAGAAGATTTAAGGACGGCAGTATCCAGCACTGTGTTGTATGGAGCGTCGAAAACAACGAGCCGATCGTGTTGCCTATTATCAAATACGTACTTGACTTGCACTTGCAAAAGGGCATATCACATCACTTGGCTACCGAGTGTGTCAAATTCAACAAAAAGTTGCCAGTTCCTTTGTCTGCTGCTGCCAACCAGGTCGTGACATCGATGGTGAGTTTTACCAACTTGAAGAGTGCATTCGATGCCTTGAATAAGGTGTTGACGACGTTGGACTTGCCATTGTCGGTCAAATCCTTGCTACCAGCCTCCACTTCATTGAGAAACTCCTCTCTTTTGAATCCAGTTCCATTTGCTGTATCGAATCCTGACTTCTGGAACGACTGTGTGCTTCAATTTGAGACATCTACCAGATGGCCAGACGAAATCAGTGCACTTGAAAAGACCAAAACGGCCTTTTTGTTAAAGGTGAGCGAAACGTTACTGAACCAGACTGAGTACACTTCCTTCATTACCAAAGACGACTCGATTCCTTTCAATGAAGATATTACACTACTCAACATCTTGCTGCCTGAAGGTTACGGCTTTAGATTAAGAGTATTGACTGAAAGGGACGAATTCCTTTATCTCAGAGCGGTGGGCAATGCGGACAAGCAGAAGGCGTTGATGCAAGATATCTACTTGAAGTTCAACCAAAAGTACTTGGGTGTTGTGAAACATACCAGAACTGTGAGCTCGCTCGCTACATATTTCCCGTTCTACTCTCCTACTGTGAGACTCTTCAAGCAGTGGCTTGACTCTCAGTTACTTCTCCATCATTTCCCTGATGAGTTGATCGAACTTATTGCACTTAAACCGTTTGTGGACGCAGCACCATTCCTGGTGCCACACAGTGTCGAGAATGGGTTCCTTCAGATCCTCAACTTTTTGTCTACTTGGAACTGGAAGGAAGACGCCTTGATTCTTGACTTGGTGAAACCTAGTGCTGATGGCTACGATGAATTTGATGGCCACTTGACTGATAAGTTGAGTATTCAAGCCCATCGCGTGATTGAGCAAAACTTTGAAAAGATCAGAAAGAACGATCCCTCCGGAATTAAGACGCAGTTGTTTGTTGGATGTAAGGATGATCCTTCTGGGATCTTGTGGTCGAATGAGTTGACTTTGCCGATTTCGAGCAGATTGACCGCATTGTCGAGAGTTGCAGTGCAGTTGGTGAAGGAAGATGGATTGAATGATACCACGTTTGATTTGTTGTTCACTCCAGCGTTGAAGGACTATGACTTTGTCATCAAGGTGAAGAGTGCTCCAATTACGTCTTCGTCTGGTATTTTACCCGCAAACTCCTTCAAAAACTTGGTGCAACCGTTGAATGCGTTCCCACAAGATGTCACCAGTAAGTACGACTTGGTGCAGGCATATGTTACCGATTTAAACCGCCGGTTTGGAAACGTAATTCTCTTTTCCACCCGTAAGTTTACTGGGTTGAACGAGGACGGCACCAACGTAATTGGCGGGATCTACATTCCTACCAACATGGTGAAGAAGAAGTTCCGGGTCAACTTGGGCATCAACACGAAACCTTCAGAAGACGATGAGGTTGTGGTCAATAAAGCTGCTATTTTTGAGCAGATCACAATGTTGGGTGGAGACTTGGTCCAATCGGTCAAGACAAAGAAGTAACCTGTAATATAGAAAGATAATATAATATACTTAATTTGCAACCGACATTTTTTTTTTGTGAGCTTGACTTTTTGTCTGAGCCTGTACACAACAATCACACTCACGTTAGTATCTACAACTACACAACCCCAGACATGTTGGATGTTGAGAGACAATTACAGGAGTTCTCGACCCAACGGTACCCAACGGTGGAGCAGACAATAGTCAACAATGCATCGGTGTTATACAAACGCAAAAAACACTTCTTGGAAGACCTTAGAAACGGCTTCCGCTTCATCGGCTTTATCGTCTTGGTGGTCATATACTTGCGGGACTTATCGATGTTCCGGTTAGTGCTCCGTGCCTACCTTCATTTTTCGTTACTGGATCCTCAGCAGGACCTGTTACGCATCCACATGAACGAAGAGCAGAGGAAGGCTTTCATTCGCTTGTTGTTTAATGGCGTGATTGGCTCAAATGCCTTTTGTTTCTTGGTTCATTTGTTCTACGGTCCATACACGGAACCCAAGAATGGCTTCTTATACGGTGGATTAACAGTTCAGTTTATTGGTGAAAGAATACCGTCGTCGACAATCGAGCTACTCTTGTTCGACTTGGCAGTGCTATCAATCCAGATCGTTTATCACAGTCTTATGTTCCTCATTGACGTGCCGGCAGTGCTTGAGCTGGCACTGCCGCACCATTCGAACTCTGAAGGCTACGAAAGAGCGCTGGTCGAATGTGATGGCTACAACGGCAAAGTATTTTTACTTTCGCTTGACGTAATGGAAAATATCCGGACTGTCTGGAGCTACAATATGAGAATATCAACACGAACATACTTTCAAGAAAACGAAACACAACCTCAACCACAACCACTTCCAGGCTCGTTTCCCCATTCTAGCTTTTTTGTCTGACCGATAACGCCAGACAGACAAAACTAGTCGCACCGGGAAAAGTGAAATTATATGCACGTGACACCATCAACATTTTTTTCATCCGATGGAGCATCAAAAAAAACTCATCACTAATCACATCAAACTAAACATCAGATGGGCGACAATATCGTGGGCATCGAGTACAACAGGGTCACTAACACAACGTCCACTGACTTTCCTGGTCATGACACCAACCATGACTATTCCTTGGACTTGGAAAAGTTTAAGGATAACCTTAAAATCGACATTTCATACATCACCGAAAGAAACGCCAACTTCGACTTGGTCAACATAGATACGTCGATTGCCAATGCATTCCGTCGTATTATGATCTCTGAAGTTCCATCTGTGGCGGCCGAAACCGTGTACATGTTCATGAACACCTCTGTGATTCAAGATGAGGTGTTGGCTCACAGAATCGGGTTGATTCCGTTGCTTGTGGATCCTGATGCATTGACTCCAGTGGATAACACCGAGAGCGAAGAGGATAAATACAATGAAAACAACACCGTGGTGTTGACGTTGGATGTAATCTGTTCCAAAAACCCCAATGCCCTGAAGACGGCCACTGATCCAAAGGAGTTGTACCGCAATGCGCATGTGTATGCTCGTGACTTGAAGTTCGAGCCACAGGGAACCCAGTTGGAGAAGTTCAAGGGCAAGCCAGTTGTTCCTGCTGACCCTGATATCTTATTGGCTAAATTGAGACCTGGCCAGGAAATCTCGTTGAGAGCACACTGTATTTTGGGTGTGGGGAGCGACCATGCGAAATTCTCGCCTGTTCTGACTGCATCGTACCGGTTGATGCCGGTGATTGATATCCGGGAACCTATCCGGGGCGACGCTGCTGTGCGTTTCCAAAAGTGTTTTCCATCGGGAGTCATTGGTCTCAATGCCAATGGTGAGGCCTACGTGAAGGATGCTAGAAAAGATACGGTTTCGCGTGAAGTGTTGAGACACGAAGAGTTTGACGGTAAGGTCAAGTTGGGTAGAAAGAGAGACCACTTTATTTTCAATGTTGAATCTACGGGTGCGATTTCTCCCCAGGAAATTTTCTTGAAGTCGGTGAGAATCTTGAGAAACAAGGCCGAGTACTTGAGAAAGTGTCCAATCCAGACATAGATGTATAGTAATAGCAATAAAAGACAACCAGATAAAACTAGATGCTTAGAAAATGTCACGACATTTGTCGTTGGATAAACTAACTGTGTCAGACATCCGACACAAATTTTCTTTTCTTTTTTGTTTCCTGAAAAAAGAATTAAAAAAAGAGTGACGAAACCGCACACGAGCCCTGCCGTATTTTGTGTGAGATAACTATTTTCGAGGGTCGCATCGAGATTTGGGATGAGCTCATCACTACGAGGGGGGGTTTTAATGTCCACGTTTAATGGCTACAGTCCCACGTCTGTAGATAGTGGCGGAAACACACCGACGTCGCACAACGGCCGAAATTCTGGGTCCACGACGAGTGGCACAGCAGCGGCAGCTGCTGCAAGCTGCGTTTCCACGCCAACATGCCCTGATCGCGCGTGGAGTCCCAAACATCGTTCGTCGTCAGTGCACTCGCTCACGTCAGGTCCCACCAGGAGCATGTCGCTTGTATCTATCGACAGTCCACGGAACTCGATCGTGTCTATTGACGACGGTTTGGTGCGGATCACCAGGAACAGCAGCAGCAGCAGTCTTGTTTCTGCGTCGGTGGAGCGGTCTTCTGACGATGAGTTTGTGGAGACGGCGCGGCAGGTGATCCGGCCGGTGCTGCGGCTCAAGAAGGCACAGGATGAGATGCTCAAGGCGGATTTTCGGTTCAAATACGCCGAGGTGACGCCGCCGTCGCCGACGCAAGATCCATTCTACGACCCGAAACCCAAGCCGCGCGCCAAGAGCGACGTTTCGGAGCACAAGAAGAAGGCAGTGCACACCAGCAAAGTGTACCTCAAGAAAATCTACTCGAAAGAAGTGCAGTACGAGATGCATCATCCGCAGCCGAGTGCAGGCACCGAGATGCCCACGCCGACGCGGCGGAGCGACACCGTCGCCAACCAGAACCTGCTCATCAACAAACTCAACCAGAAATGGAACAAGACGAGCGACGCCGAGCCGGGCGCGCCGAACTTACGCAAACGCTCCCGAAACGACGACGACAACGATGTATAATATGTATATTAGGATTATCAGCACATACTGAATACCAAGAGAATAATAATGAGACGAGCCACAAGACGTAGAGACACTAGCCACGAACCTCGTGAAGAAAAAAAAAATTCATAAATTTTCGCAACCACAGAAAAAGAAAGAGAAAAAAAGCAGATTTTTGAAGCATTTTTATTGAAGTTTATGAATAGCAAATCAACATTTCGTTGTTAATCAAAAGGTTTCGTTATCTTTTATTTAAGCGATTCTTGTAACTTATCTCAGATTCTTTGGTGATCAATTGTTGATCCAAAGTTTCTCCTCGTTTTCTTATCAGTTTGAATAGACTTTCTCTATTAAAGCAAAACATCGTCATCCTCTCCGCTTCCAAGCTCAAAGAAAAACGGATGCTTAAGTATCTGCTTTGCCGTAAGTCTCTTGCTTGCATCCATGTTAAAGCAACCCTGCAAGAGCTCCATCAAGTGCTTGTGGTCCTTGTAATCTTCCAAGTCTTGCCGCACTTGCTCGTACGGATCTTCATCGTCGCTCGAATCGTCGTTCTGAGGCGGTGCTTGTGGCGGAATCTCTTCCAATGTCTTCACAAAACGGTCGCCCTTCTCACTAAAGAGCTTGAGTGTGTCGTAAACCACACTGTGCGGGGGGAGGCACTCGTGTTTTTCTTCGTAACGCAAGAAATCGGCCAAAACTTGCACCAAGTTGCCCGCAGACGTCGTATTGGTATGGTTCAAGCTGATTTCAAGACCACATCCATGCAATTCGGCACACTTCTGGAGCTTTTCGACTCCAAATATGAGTGCAATCTCCACAAGCGCATCAGTATCGTCAGGAGAATTGAATAACGGGAACTTCCGCAGAATCAATGAAAACCCAATGATACCCGCAGACCAGATATCAATCGATGTTGTCTGGTTGGTACACTTGAGCAACACTTCTGGTGCACGGAATCCTCGTGTTCCTGCCCGATTCGCCCTTCGTGGTGGACGCTGGTCTTGTTTGGGATATGCAGCTTTGATGTTGAGACGTTTTGAATGGCTCCAATTAACGGAGGAACGGTCTTTGGCAAGACATGGACACATATTCGAGTGCTTTGAAAAGAGAGCGGCATTTGAAGGCAGCACCATTTTCTCGGCCAAGCCAAAGTCCACCAACACACCTTTCCCTTTAAAAGGATCGTACAAGAAGTTGGTTGGTTTGAGATCGCGATGGATCACACCCTTGTCATGAACAAAGTCAAGGGCTTGGAACATCTCCCACAAGTACTTCTTGATGCCCTTCACTGGTAAATCGCGGTAGAAGTCACGGAAGTCGGCGTGCTGGTAGTAAGGCAATATGGCGACAACCTGATCTTGGAAACGGAGCACGTCCAAGAGAGGCGCGACGTGAGCGTTGCCGGATAACGTGTATAACAAGTTGAGTTCGTTGTGAATCCGGTTTGGTGAAGACGTCACGTAGATCTGCTTAAGAGCCACGATCGGGTTCTTGCGTTTGGCGACCACACTCTTTTTGCCAACTTTCTGCTTCAACGGAGGCAGTTTCCACACGTCGCTGCCAAGCCGCACGCTACCGTTAAGCGCTTCTGCTTTGTAAACCTTTGAAAACGTACCTTCTCCAATCTTATCAATGAGACGGTAGTTTGTCAAGAGAATCGGAAACGATTCCTCGAGTTTGTTCATATCTTCCAACACTTCGAGCGAAATCTCGTCCTCAAGCTCGGTCTCAGGCACAGTTGGTGCTTCTGTCACTACTGGCTGCACCTCGGCGGGCGCTTCTGTCGCCGCAGGCGTATGTTCTTTCAGTAACTCGCTAAAGGAACGCTCCACGTCGTCCAAGAGTTCTTCGGCAGCCACAGACTCAACCACGGTCTGATTTGCCGCCAAATTCGCATGGCTGGCATCGCTTGACGGCAGCGACTGTTTGGCAGTGTATCCAAGCGCCTGTGACACGTTACGGTTGCGGATGAACGGCGAGTGGGCGACGTTGCGTTCGGCCGCAGGACTTAATCTGAAGGCACGCAACGCTTTGCGCGGCTTGTCGTTGAAGGGATCGTCCTCGGAGCTAGTAAGGGTTCGTTTGAGCGGCGCTTCGAGCTCCGCAGCCGCCCGTTTCTGCGGCGAAATGCGTTCCTTAAGCTTCTTGAAGAGCTCCATGACGCGTGGTAAACAAAATTGGATGCAGGGCTGGATCAACAAACAAACGAGACAAAAGACGATGCCAGACAAAAAGACGATGCCAGACAAAAAGACTATTCCAGACAAAAAATACCCGTTGAAATAGTTAGATGAAACCTATGAAATATCACACTGATTGTAGTGACCGTTAGACCTTTTCTTTTTCTTATTCTTTTTCTTCTGGCTGATGCCCTTACTTTTCTAGTGATTGTGTCTATGGTGCCCTGTCTCCGGATTTTGTACTTATTGTCTGTTTTATTAATCTACATTATTAACTTCCTCTGAATCACGTCTGCTTTCTACGTTTTTTTTACATTTATTTATCGTGTCTGATTTTCTCGTAAGCTCTAACATTTTGTCTGTCTGGTGTCTGTGTAGATCTTTTGTCTGTGTGGATCTTTTGTCTGCACATTTCTCAAATTTCTCAATTTTGTCAACGGTTTTGCACTTTAACTTTTGTCTGTTTTTTTCCTCGTTGTAAAATTTTTCACCCACCAATGTTACGTCCCAGAGCAGGCGTGGTCCAACAGGTCCGCTACAAAAGAACCATAGCGTATCCTTTGTACAATAAGCAGCACGATGTGCAGTTAACACACCCCAAAAAGGACCATTCCGGAACGAATGCCCGTGCATTGAAGGGCTTCTTGGGCCCCAAGAACATGAGAGGCGAATATTACAGAAACAGATACTACTATCCGCCTCAGAACCACAAGCCAGAATACATTGTGCCCAACGGTCAGACTGTAGTTGATGCGAGCTACAAGCCACAGGAACCTGTCAAGCCAATGTTGACGGCTGCCGACAGAAATCCCTCTCTTCATCCATTTCCGTACAACACATACACCAAAACGGCATCGGTGATATCCGATGACTTGAAGAGCCGCATCTGTGACGATGTCAACGAGAACGGCTTGCATGTCCAGGAAGCGGCCCACAAGTACGGCTTGAAGATATCCAGAATAGAGGCGATCATTCGGTTACAAAAGATTGAAAAACAAATGGAACAAGACGTATGTATACCTTTCATTACAACGGCACACATGATGAGATTATTTTTATTTATTCGATTAGTCTTTAAGACACCAACAGGGTTAAAACTTTTCCACTGAACTGTGCCGACATTTTTTTGTCCTAACATTAATACTAACTTTACAGAACGCCATTAGCAACGACATGAAGAAGTTTGGCGACGTCATGTACAAGATCTTCCCATTGTACACGCCTCCACGTGATTCCGACAATTTGACGGAAATTCCTACTCCACACAAGACTTTGCACCAAAGATTCTTGACCATCGCCGAATCCGAGCCTTTTGGACCGGTCGACGCCGCTAAGGTGTTGGACTTGCCAGTTGCCAGTGATACGTTGGCCAACTTGTCGGAAGTGAAGGAAGAAAGCGAAAAGAAAGTGCAAATGAACAAGGTTGTTGTCGGTACCCAGAACCAGGGCGACAGAACGGCGTTCAAGTTTACTTCGGCCACTTCTGGCGACGTCGGGTTCCGTTATGGTGCTTCGAGAAGAGACAGAAGAAAGGACAGAGCAGTTGGCTTTGACGCTGAGGGTAGAATGGTGTACATTTAATGTAAATAGTAATGAGAGTCGTAACGACAGACAAAAATGAACACAACGAAAGACAGACAAAAATAGAACCCTCGCAGCGCTTCCAAACTGTAAAAGTTCCGTAAAGAAGGGTTTTTTGTATAAATTTTTCGTTGTATTTTCTGCAGTCTTTTTGCTACGCGCACGACTTGAGGACACGTCTGAAAAATTGATCCAACGTCACGAAGCAACATAAACAATCAGAAGAACGATCCGATAAATATGTACGCCGTTTTTGTGACTTTGCTCTGTGTGTTGCAAGTGGTTGTGGCTCTGCCGCTTACCTTCATCTTGAGCGCACATGAAACGTCGTGTTTCTACGTGTTCACGGAAAAGCCTAACACCCACATCGACTACTACTTCGCTGTGCAAAGCGGTGGTGCCTTTGACGTTGACTACACGATCAAGAACCCAAGACAGGAGATCATTACTCGTGAAGACAAGCAGAAGCAAGGTGATTTCGTTTTCCAGGCCGACTCGCCTGGTGAATGGGAATTCTGTTTCTTCAACGGCATGTCGACCTACGCCGACAAGGTGATTGACTTTGAAATCAAGGTGGAGGGCGACGCTTCCGGATTTAAGGCCAAGTTGCCTGACCAACCTAACTCCAAGCCCAACGCACATGTTGAGGAGATGCAAAGAACCGTGGACGAGATCGACAGCCAGTTGGACGGCTTGAAGAAGACCTTGATGTACTACAAGACGAGAAACAGCAGAAACCAGGCCACCGTCAAGTCTACCGAACTGAGAATCTACTACTTTTCCATTTTCGAAGTGTTGTTGATGGTCGGCATGGCTGGTTTACAGATTGTCATTGTCCAGTTCTTCTTCAAGGGCTCCAGAAAACAATTGGTTTGATGCTGGTTCCTTGTGTATAGATGACTAGTATTCTAATAAAGGCTAGCTACGTAAACAACCGTAGAAATTGTATATGATATTGTCATGCAACGTCGAAACTAAATAAATGTCTGAAATGTCTGAAAAAGACAATTTGTCTGAAATGTCAAATACCTCTAAAAACTAATTGTCTGAATCATAAATTTGACATACAAAGTTAGCCATGAACGATACGTTAGCCCGGCAGTCTGACGTGACGGTTTCCACCAACGTGACGCTGCATGCCGAATACAAAGGCTTCTTCGTGTACATGCTCAGCACCTTGGTGCTTGTGTGCTGGGCCGGCTGGGCGCTTCTTCCCGACACCGTGCTCCACAAAACCTTTTCGATCCACTACTATCCCGACAAATACTGGCTGATGGCGATTCCAAGCTGGTTTCTCGCCATGATGCTCTTCTACTACATCGCGTTGGCGTTGTACAATACCGAAGTGCTAACGCTCCCGCTCGACGATATACGTACCATGGTTGATGAGCACAGTGTGTTTCCACCCGGCAGCAGCAGCAGCGGCGCCGGCGCCGGCGCCGTCGCCAACGCCAACACCTACGCCAGCAGCACCGAGTACCTCCACCGCGCGCCCAGCGGCGTGTGGGACCTTCCCGTGACTCTCACGAACGAAATCTTGTATTTATAAATGTCTATATACCGTAAGTGTTGCGGATGGTGAGCCGCGTGTCGTGGTCGATCTGGCTCAATACCGCGGCGTCCCATTCGGCGCCCAAAAGCTGCTGGTAGCTCTGTAGAAGCTCGTGGAACCGGCGCTGGAGCGACTCCGGCGCCCCTGTGTAGCTCGCCATGCATGTTACAAACACCGCGAGGTTGTGCTTGCCTGGCGCCGTCGCCAACCCACCGAACCCGTGGTCCGGATTCTGTGCCACGATGTTCAACATCCCGTCGAAGCCCGATTCCTTCTCCTCGTTCTCCGTCAAGTACATCATGTGCGAGCACCACGCCACGATGAACTCCGGCATCCGTGGCGCGAGCACGGCGCCGCCGCCGTGGAGACCCAAGCGGCCCAAGCAGATCGCAACGTTCTCCAACACCAGCTGGTGCGTGTCGACGCTCGAGAGAAGCGGCACCAACAACCGCACCAAGTTATCGGCGTGTGGCTGGAGTTCGGCGTACAGCACACGCACGGCGACCTCTCCGAGCGCCCACACCGCGTTGTTGACCACGGCGAACGTGGCATACGCCCGGTTATCGAGCTCGGTACCGATGCACACGAGCAACGGCGCCACGCCGGGCTTGAGCACGTCCATCGCCATCATCGCCATGTCGCCGACAAGCGCGTACGCCAGCTGCCGCACGTCGGCCAGATGGTCTTCAAGACAAAGCAACACCAACTCGAGCAACCGTGGCGCGTGGGCAAGAAGCTCCGGCGCGTGCGCTCCCATGCCCTGCACCAAGCCGTCGACCAAGTCGAGCGCCGTCACGACAAAGTCTGTCTCGGGCGCGTCGTAGTGTGGATCGGTGTGCAGCTGCTGCACTGCAGCGAGGTTGGTTTCCAAGATGGTGGTGGCACGTTGGTACGTCGCCAACGCGTATTCCGAGAAGAGCTCGCCCAACGTCGCGGCCACCAGCGCCATGCACTCGAGAAGCGGCCACAAGTCGCGGTCGGCGTCGTCCAACAGCTGCCACCGCGCCAACAACGGCGGCATCAACGTGCGGACCGCCGCGGGCGCCGCCGCAAACCGCTCGTGGCCCATCTTCTCGACAAATGTTTGCACGCAGTCGTACAACACCACCATATTGCGCCGCTGGTAAACCTCAAAGCACCGGGCAAAGTGCTCGAGCAACGGCGTCATGTAATCTTCAATAAGCGCGGCGTCGACCTCTTCGACAAACGCCGAAAGCGCCAGGCTCGCCGCCTGCTGCACCACTTTCTTGGGATCGACGGCGCACCGCACAATCGCCTCGAACGTTGGCCGGAAGTAGTTGGCGTACTCGCCGCCGGCATGCGCCTCCTCCGTCACCCAGCTGGCGTACCGCGAGAGCGTCCAGCACGTAATCTGGCGCACCGCCGGCTCGCCGTCCTGGAGCCGGTCAACAAGGAACGGCACGAGTGTCGGCAACCGGTCAGCGGCCAACTCGAGGCAGCTGGTCGACACCGCGCCAAACGCAAGGATCGCCGCCTCGCGCACCGGCCACTCGGGGGCCACAATGCGGTCCTGGAGCACCGGGAGCGTGTGCTGGAGCACCTGCGCCGGCATCGCCAGCGAGAGCACGTCCAACGTCGCCGCCAGACACTTACGCAAACTCCATTCGGCGAGCTCGTCGTCGGACTCGGAATCGGACTCGTGCGAGGCTGCGTGGGCGTCGCGCCCGCGTGCATTGGTGGGTTTGACGTCCTCGTCACGGTCGGCAACGCCCGTATCGTCGCGCTCGTCGGCGAGATGGAGCAAAAACCGTTCTTCTTCAGAGTAAACCATGCGGTCCAAAAGCACCGGAACCACGTCGGCGAGCTTGGGAGCAAGAAGCTCGCCCGACCCCGATTCGGCCAGCGCAAGCGCAAGCAAAAACTCGCACGCTGCCAACGCCACTTCGTCGTCTTCGCCACGCATCAAGTGCACACAGTAGTCAACCACGCCAGCAATGTGCGCCACGAGCTTGTCGGGACGTGTTTCCATCACCGCAGTGAACGCGGCGCAGATCTCGGTGTGCACCTGGCCCGACTCGTCGCCGGCCAACGCAAAGAGTTGCTGGAGGTAGTCGTCCAACAGCACGAGCACCGACTGCTGGCGGAGCGGCACGAGCTGCGCCACGCAGTGCACGGCGAGCGCCCTGACGCGCGGTGCCGGCAGCTGCATCAACGCAAGGAACCGCGGTACCAACACGGCGAGCGGGCGGCCGCCGTGGTGCTCTTCGTCGAGCGTGGCGCCGCTGTCCTCACAGATTTTGGCCAACGCGCCGGCGGCGGCTTCCTGGACGTGCGGCGTGTCACTGGCAGTGAGCTGGAGGAGCAGCGGAAGCAGCTGGGGCCAGCCGTCGGCGCCGTAGATCGAAAAGAGCGCCGTGATGAGGGTGCCGCTGATGTTGCGGACGATATGGTCGTGGGCGGCAACGCCGTCAAGCACGCTGGCAAGAATGTACGGGCGTGGGCGCGAGGCAGAACGCAACACGCTGTTCTTGAGATGGAGCCCGGCCGCTGCCCGCACGTCGGGCGTGGCGTGGGGGTTCATGAAGGTATCGAAGACGTAGTTTTCAAAGTCGGGCTGCGCCGCCGCGAGCGCAAGCGCGTCGTTGGCGGCATGGCGCTCGGCATTGCTGCTGGCAAGCGTGCCTCGGAAGATGTGTTCGAGCTGCTCGAGCGCAGCGGGATCCGCTGTCCACGTCATGATGGTGTTTCGGGCTCTCTCATCGCAAAAAAAAAAAAAAAGATCGTGTATTCTATTCTACAACATGCCGTCCAACTCGGCCAACTTATCTGCTATTTCGTCAAACTTGCCCAAAATGGGAATGAACATGTCGTGGACGGGCTTTGAGAGTCGCCGTGACTTTATTGATGTTTTCTGGAAGTCTACGGGCGCCGTAGGAACCGGGTCAATTCTGTCTTTTGCGACAGGATTTGAAATTTCAATTTCTCTGGTGACTGGCTCGCCACTGTCTTCATCCTCTAACACTTCTTGTTGTAGTTCTGTTTCCGGCTCGTGGGGAAGCGGCTTCGTCGCAATCGCCTGCTTAAAGAGCTCGCGCGGCGTCATGGCGTCGTACTCCTTCTCTTCAAACGTGTCGAAATCGCGCTCCAACTCCGTCTTGCCCGGCTCCTGGATCGCCAGAAGCGCCAGCTCGCTCTTCTCCTTCTCCAGCACGCGATCCTTGCCGTAGTTCAACAGATTCATGCTCGTCAACGGCGTGATCTCGCCGATCTCGTCAAAGAACGCGCCTTCCAACGGCTCCATGCGCTCGGGCGTCGCCCGCTCGCTGCCGCTGCTCTCGCCGCGTGCCTCCTCGATCTCGCTAAACTCCAACTGGAGCTGCTGCTGGATATCCAGCGTCACCTGCGAAAGCCGGTCGAGGATCACCAGGCGCCGCAACTGCGCCTGGGGATCTTCTGGCGAGCTGGCAGCACGGTTCTTATTGGATGGCGGCGGCGTATCGGGCGAGAAGCTGCCAATCAGCGCCGTGTCGGGCCGTGCAAGCTGTGGGTCGACAAACACCGTTTCGTGGAGCAAGCGCAGCTGTACCTTTTTCTTGCCGCTCTTCGCCACCACCAACGGCGTCTCGTTGGGATACACGTCGCTCAACACCTCCGAGCGCTCTTCGTCGTTTGGTTTGTGCTGGGCGACGCCCGGCTGGTGGTCCTGGGGCTTTTGTTTGACGAGTTCGTCGTGGATATCGTAGAAGTTGGTGTCAAAGTCTCGCACCGTCTCGTCGCCGTCGAGATCGAGGGTGCCGAGGTTCTCAAACGTCACCAGTTTATTCTTCAGCGAGTTGCTTCGCAACAACGCGGTGGTGATGCTGCCGGAACGCTCCAACTCCTCGTTCTTGAAGCAGTTGAGGCGTGCAAGCCGTTCGCCGTGGGTTTCAAGACATTCTGCCGGCACAAAGCCGATTTTTCCGTCCTCTTCATCGCTGTGTTCGTCGTCGCTGAGCGCATGCTTTCGGCGGTGCTGTATTCGCTCTTCTTTGGACATTTTGCGCACCAACCACCAGTAGTTGTCGGAATCGTTGACGAGGAACACGGGCTCATCGCGTGCCAACAGGCAGTGCAGCGGGTCGGGGCCCGCAAAGTCGTAGAGGCCGTACAACTTGTCGGGGTCCAACTCGCGGGGCGGTGTTCGAGGCGGCGACGGCGGGAGGAGCATGTCGTCGAACTCGTACTGGTCGCTGTCGCTGTCTTCGCTGTTGATGTTTTCGTGGGTGATGCTTTCGTGGGAGATGCTTTCGTTGTCGTGAGTGCTTTCGTGGTCGTGGATGCTTTCGTTGTCGTTGCTGTCGTTGCTTTCGTTATCGTAGATGTGGACGGCACGGTGTTCCGTGGCGTCGTAAGCGCGGTTGAAGCGCGTCATGAAGCGCAGCTGGCGTTCGTGATACAAGTCGTTGGCGAAGTCGTCGTCGTGACGGAACTGTTCGAGGACTTGCGACACGTTGTTGCGGGCGGCGCCGGCCATGCTGCGGTTGACGACGACCAGCAGCGCGCTCTGCTGCGTGGAGGTGGTCAGCACAAACAGAAGCTTGCGCTCAAGGTCGGAAAGAAGCAGGTTTGTCGTTTCCAACGTGTGGGGAGCCGGGCTCGCGGGAGGGTCGCTGGGATCCATGGGTGAAGAAGAGTTTTGATCTTGATTCGCGTGCGCGAGAAATGCTGGCGGCTTTGGTAAGACGAGGGGATTTTACAGACAGACTGCTGCGCAGGAAAAGGGTGCACTTTGGTGCTTGATGTTTCGAGGGTGTTGTGTTTCGGGATGTCTTTTGGGGCCAGACCCGTTAATGTGAAACAACTGAGGCTGGTGCTTGCGTCGCGATGGCGCCATGTTGCAGGCCCTGGTGATGCACGTGAGATGGGGATGGATGCTCTCGTCGACGATGATTGGCCCGCGCCCCTGAGTGCGCCGCGCGCGCGCGTGTGCTTTCTTTCTGCGCTCTAAACAATCCAGCCGTGCTACAACTGTCTATATCTATTATGTAGATCTTTCTTAGATTCTCGTTAATCCTTCTTTTTTATTATACTATCTACTTCTTAATGACTTCGTTGATCGCGTTGGCCAAGTATTCCACGTTGTTGTCGTTGATTCCCGAGATCGAGAATCTACCGTCCTCGGTGGCATACACAGAAAACTCGTTTCTCAACCGAATCACCTGCTCAGCACTCAATCCGGTGTACACAAACATCCCACGCTGCTTCAACAAATGGTCCCAGTTGTAGTTGCTCTTGTCCAACTTCTCATACAACTTCGAACGCACCGTGTTCAAACGACCCACCACTGAGTCCAAGTCCTTCAACCAAGCAGAAAGAAGATCGTACTGCTCGTCAAAGATGATTTCCACAATCTTAGATCCATGGATTGGTGGAGAAGAGTACATTGGTCTAATCAACTTCTTCAATTGCGACTCGACGGCCTTTGAATGCTCAGCAGACTCGGTGATAATCGAAATCGACCCGGTTCTTTCCCCATAAAGACCCATGTTCTTGGCAAAAGATTGGCACAAAGCATACGACTTGATCGAACCGTCAACAACCAACTCGTTCAATCTTCTAATCAAACCAATGTCCTTGTATGGATCACCAGAAGCGAACCCTTGGTAGGCCATGTCAACCAATGGGAAAAACTTCTTCTGTTGAACAATTTCCAACACTTCGTCCCATTGCTCGGCAGTCAAGTCCATACCGGTTGGGTTGTGGGCAATGGCGTGCAACAAGACGATAGAACCGTCTTCTTGTTCTTGCAACGATTGCTTCAACTTGGCAAAGTCCAAGTCGTTCTTAGAAACGTCGTAGTAGGCGTAGAATTGAGGGTCCAAGCCAGCATCCTTGAACACAGCAACGTGGTTAGCCCAGGTAGGCTTTGGAACCAACAACTTCTTCGAGGAGTAGAAACGGTTGAGGAAGTCACCAATGACACGGAGGGAACCAGTACCGGAGATGGTTTGGGCGGTGACGATTCTACCGTCAGCAATCAACTTCTGGCCGTTGGCGTCCTTGTTGGAGTTGTTGAACACGAAGCTCTTGACGGCGTTCTGGAATGGCTTGGAGCCGGTAATACCGGTGTACTCCTTTTGGGTTTCGAGCTTGAGCAAGATTTCTTCAGCCTTCTTAACGGCAGGGAAGATGATTGGCTTACCGGCGTTGTCTCTGTATGCACCGACACCCAAGTTGATCTTGTTGGGGTTCGAGTCGTTGACAAACGCTTCGGTGATCCCCAAGATCTTGTCTGGAGGAGCCAATGGGATTTCAGTCCATGATTGGAGTCTGCTGACCGAGGAGAATTGTCTGAGTGACACACTTGGCTTGACGTATCTGTACATTTTGTTGAAAGGAATTAATGAAATGTTAGCCTACCACGAGATCGCCCGACTCACACCACTATTTATATGGAAATGCTCGGTTTGACAGGGAAAAATTCTTCCCAAACCGGCCACCACGTCCACCCCACCTTCGGGCCACTGGAACACGAGCCGCGGCCAAAATTTCCGGCAATGAAAAAAAAAGAGTAACATTATCATACAATTCCGCTTAGATCTGGTGGATCTAATGCCTGTTCAGAATGCCATGGTCGATGGTTTATTCACAACAAGTTGGGTCGGTGGCCATGCAGATGGTTCTGTCCCCTTAGTGCCACAATTGACTCGGACCACCGGCGCCACGTGAATCATCAATGAATCATCCTACCATTATGCAGGCAAAATACCGGTCTCGGCGCGACCGCATTCATAAAAAAGTGGAGAGACGTATCACGTGACTAATGCGATCGGACGAGTCTCACGCTATAAACTCCCATTTTTGGCTGGCGAGAAAGCGCCCACCTCCAAATCGGGTTACATCGCGACTGGCGGATTTTATTTTCCGACAACCCTGCCAAACGGGTTCTTCCGAAGATCTTCCCCCATGCGAATTACGCAAAATCTTCTGACTGTGTGTGAACTTTGGGCACACTTGTTTCTACAGGGATGAGTAGTAAACAACTAACTGGTTGTATAGTGTAGTGGTTATCACTTTCGGTTTTGATCCGAACAACCCCGGTTCGAATCCGGGTACGACCTTTTCTTTTTTTCACATTTCTGTATAACCATATCAAAATGACGTTAAGTCATTATAGTAATCTTTCCTACAATTCTGCTTATTCTTTCCAATGAGCCTCTTCTTTATATTCCATTGCGATTCTCGTAGCTTGAAGTTCTCTGATTTTGCGTGGTCTTTGCGATGCGGTCACGTGATTTTTCCAGATGAGATGCACAAAATTATAATTAATTTTTCACGATACTAGTTCCCTAGCTATGATTAGAACTATGTAAGTATACCTAAGATCAAGCTTTATAAGAGCAGTACTAACTCGCAGAAAACCAAAGAACGCCCGTTCCAAAAGAGCATTAGCCAAAAAGGAAGCCAAGTTGGTGGAAAACACCAAGTCGGCCTTGTTTGTTCCTGGCTCCAGCAGCAACAAGTTATTGCACGATGCCATGTGTGATTTGATGGCGTTGAAGAAGCCACACACCAAGAAGTTCTCCAAGAAGAATGAGATCAGACCTTTTGAAGACGCCAGCGAGTTGGAGTTTTTCAGTGAAAAGAATGACACTTCTTTGATGGTGTTCTCCACCCACAATAAGAAGAGACCAAACACCCTTATTTTTGCTCGTTTCTTCAACCACAAGGTGTACGACATGATTGAATTGTCGATACAAGACAACGTCAAGTTATTGCAGGACTTCAAGAAGTTGACCTTCACCATCGGATTGAAGCCAATGTTCACATTTAACGGACCAGCTTTTGACTCTCACCCTGTCTACATGCACATCAAGTCATTGTTCTTGGACTTCTACCGTGGAGAAGAAACCGACTTGCAGGACGTCGCTGGTTTACAATACATCATTGCATTATCCACCGGAGACATCGAAGACTCAAACGAAGATTCCACCAAGAACTTGCCATTGTTGCACTTCAGAGTCTACAAGTTGAAGACCTACAGATCGGGTCAGAAGGTTCCTCGTGTCGAAATTGACGAAATAGGTCCAAGATTTGACTTCAAGATCGGCAGAAGAGTCACTCCAGCACCAGAAGTCGAAAAGGAAGCTAACCAGAAGCCTAAGCAGTTGCAGGCCAAGGAGAAGAAGAACGTATCTACTGATTTCATGGGTGATAAGGTGGCCAAGATTCACGTGGGTAAGCAAGACTTGAGCAAAATGCAAACAAGAAAGATGAAGGGTTTGAAGGCCAAATATGACCAGGATAGCGATTTCGATAACGAATCGGAAGATTTTGAAGACTTTGAGCCTGAAACCAAGAAGCAAAAGGTCTAAATCGAGTGAGTTTGTACATTATGCATTAGAGAACAATATACGTATATTACTGTAAATTAAACATGTATCCTGCAGATTGTATGCGATGATGATTTTTTTCACTATTCACCAAAACCGAGTTTGTAAATAGTGAGCCTTCCCAAGAAACACGCCTACTTAATTCCTTCTGTATTATGCTGACGTCTATCTTTAGGGCCAGAAAGCTGCGTCCTGAATCGGCACCACCATCAGCCAATGTGACTGTGGAGTTTTCCGACGCCAATATTGCTGCCAAATCGGGCACGGTTGAATTAACCAAAAACAAACAATATTGTATGTCCAAGTTGCCGGCATTGCCTCAGGTATTTGAGAACAACGTAATTAATGGCTACTCCGACCATGAGTCCAAGTTTTCGTTGGTCATCAACGACAACTCGATACATGTCTGGGGATACAAATCCACCGACCCCACACCGCTCTCGATCCAGTTCCCCATAGACAAATCACCATTACTTCCGCTAGCCATCTTAACCAAGCCTTCAAGTGGAACGCTGCAGGATCCTGGTTTGGTGATTATTGACTCCACAACAGGCCATGTCAAGTTCTATGAAAGTGTCCAGCACGCCCCAGCTTTGGGCTTAATCAATAATAAACTCTTGGAATTATCCATTCCCATCAACCATGCCAAGGGCGAATACATCACGTTAGCCGAAAACGTTGAACCTGCTGGTGTGGTGGTTGCCACATCGTGGAAAAGATGTGTGTTGGTCTCCTTAAGAGATTACAAGAGCAAACCACAGTTGTCAATCTTTGAGTTGATGGCTCCTTACAACTCCAGAAGCGGCCTCACAAGATTCTTCTTTAGTTCCACCGATGATGACGAAGTTAGAGACGAGATTGTCAGCATAAAGTCCGGTAAAATAACCAATTACGGATTGACACAAGAGATTATTATTCTCGATTCCTCTGGTTCGTTCAACTTCTTTACTTACCAGTTAACTTCCGCTAACGGGAGCCCATACATTGACAGAAAGAGATCCTACAATCAATCATTAATGGGGGCTCTTGAAAACAATATCGACGGTTATCTTCCTGGCTCGAGTTTGGATATCAAGTTCTTGGACTTGTGGCCCCTCTTACAACTAAATAACATCTATTTGGGATTATGCCACATTGATGAAGGCATCAGCAGAAACAGAAATTCGAATAAAAACTTGCTTTTGTTGACAATGAAGATAAATGAGACTGGTGTTCTCTTGACGGGATCCCACAAGCTCTTGAGATACGAACCCGAATCAATAATTTCCCTGACGAACAAACCAAAGTTATTCTTGCCAGCTCCAGGCAAAACCGCCTTTGTCTCGATAAACAACTCGGTTATTATTACCGATATTAACACATCTTACGTCGAATCTCAGAACACATTCTCTTTTTACAAGCCAAGATGGGAAGATGTGGTCAAATTAAAACCTTCCGTTGAAGTTATTGGTCACGGTTACGAGGACCAATCGGCCAACTCAAATCCTGCAATCATTTTAATTACAAAGAACTTTGGTGTATTGAGGTTGGAAAGATTCCCAGAGTCTAGCTCCACTTCTGCCGAGTCAACAGACTTAACCAATCCATTCAACATTATCAAGTCGCATATCGAACAAGCCATCTTTTACTCAAACTCCCAAGAGATTGAGTTTGACCTCACGGAAGATTTCTCGGAGCAGTTAATTGTGAAAGCAGCTACTACTATTACTAACGAGATTGTCGACTCTACATCTCCATATTTGCCAGATTTCTTACCCTCGATTAGCGATTTCTTGACCTTGAAGATCCAGTTATTGCAACGTTTGATTGAGTTTTCTTTGAGAAACTTTTTAACTGCTTCCTCTGTCATCGTGCCCAATGTTGTTCAAAGTCTTGAAAAGATTGAAGTCGCGTTAAAATTGTGGACTTTGATCGATACTTCATCTCAACCTCGTCTCAAAGATATTTTGGAGTCGATCATCAAGGAAGCTAATTTATTTACTATTTCTGATACCGATGATATTATTCGCAAGTTTGTGGGGCATGGAGTAAATGCAATTAGTCAGATTCTTTCAGAATTTGTTGAGAAGTTGATTGTCGATGGCTTTTCATTCTCATTCTTGACAGATTTGCTTGTCAAAACTCTCTACGAAGGGATTTTCGTCAATGAAGGCAAATACATTGTTCAATCATCGGCCAATATTCCAATTCACAAGCTCTGGATCTTTGACACAGCAATTTTGATTAGACTTGAAGAAGTCTTTGTTAAGGAGTTCGTTGACAACACAAACTTCATTGCTTCTACTGAACGACTGAACAATATTACCAAGTTGGTTGAAGTGCTATATTACTTTGTCAACAATGCTATAAATTACATGCAAGCAAATGAACTGTCCAATGAGCAACTTAAGGAATACGTCAGATGGTATAAGGTCCGCAAGTATTACTGGATTTCTGCTCTTCTCCAGCAAGGATTATCCAATGATGCCATCTTGATTGCTGAAAAATACGATGACTTTGCATCGGTGTCACAAGTTTTGGAGTCAGAAAAGATTTCAGTCACTGAAAAGTATGGAATTGACAGTGCTGAACATGATGAGCTCCGCAAGAAATATGCTTACTACTTTGACACCTTTAAGTACGAGTTTGCGAAGAACCTCTACGATTACTATTTGAAGAATGATCAAGTTCAGCCATTGTTGTTGGATTTTACCGACTACAAGCATTACCTCAAACAATATTTGCAAGAAAACACCAAGAAGACTGGAAATGTTTCCTGGATACGTTATTTGTTGGACCTGGAATTTGACAAATCTTCCGAAGTCCTTGTAACGGCAGCAGAAACTGGTGTCAATGATGATATCAGAAACAAGGAATTGAAGTACTCTCTTGCCAAATTATCTGTGTTGGCATCCAGAGCAAGAAACTTACCAGTATCCGAAGTTTACTTACACGAGTCGGAAAATAACCTTATTGGCATTCGTAGTCAGAAGAGACTTTATGAAGCATTGATTAAGAATTACAATAGTGAAAAGCATTTCTTGAAGTTGGATACTACTTTAAATAACTTTACCAATGAATCCATTGACTACAAGGTTCGGAAGGATCTTCTTCAGCTGAGCTTTGAGCCATTTTCCAACAACAAACAATTGACTCCAATTAACTTGATAAATATGTTGACGGTGATCAAGCCTTCGGTGTTGAAACAAGGCTTTTCTGATGCATTACAAATAGCAGCTATCGTGACAAACGATAAGTTATTTGTCTATTTTTCACGTGTTGTCTGGCTCCGGGCCTTGACTATTGGGGACAATTGGTCTATTCTCGATAGTGAGAAACTCAAGTTGTCGACGGATGAGGATATCAAGCACAAGATACGGGAAACCGTTCTTTTTAAGACATTGAACGAGATCAAATTGAACGGCAAGTTGGTTGAGCAATTGGATATTCTCGTGGCTGAGGGAGAATTAAATGATGAGGACGAGGACAGTTTGGTCCTTCGTGATTTCAACCAAACCTTGCTTGAAAAATTACAAGAGCTCAAGAAAAAGTATAACTTCAGCTCATGGGTGGATTCCATCAAACAGGAAGTGAAGCAGTCACTTTAAATATGTCATAATAGAAAATTAGTATATTCTTTTATTCTTGTGTCACGTCTTCTGTCTCTTCTTCCTCATCATCCAATTTTATTCTTACCAAAGGTTCAGGTAAGGGCGTTTTTGTTTCGTAGTCCTTTTCAGTATATTTCATTAGTCCCAACGAGGCAAGTGAGATCGATTTTACCATATTCTGCCAATTGGCCAAGATGAGTGCTACGCTTTCGGTGCCTTCTTTCATAGTCTCAAATTTGTCTCCTACTTCTTCCAAATTGTTGGCAAGGTCTTCTGTAAGTCGACGGAATTCCTGAAGCATTTCCAAGTCAGCACGCTTCTCAAGAATCTTCTGGTAATATATGTTCTTCAGCATCTTTGTGTGTTGACGTTAAATTCGCGTAGATGAAGTGGAGTTAGTTTGTTTTTGTTTTAATGTTTTTGTACCACTGATACCATCTGGATAAATTTTTGTGTAATGTTTATATACAAAAACAAACCACAACTACAATCTACAACTACACATCCACGACGATGGCACGCAAATCAACCGACTTTGCTCAGTCATTGTATCAGTTTCAGAAGGCTAAGGAGGCCAAGAGTGGCTTGAACATCAAGGAGGCCAAACGAACGTACCTGCAAAACAGCGACGGAACTTTTACAAATGCTACCATAGAATATTCACAACAAAATCATGAGTTGGCTAGAAGTAACTCGGTGATGTTGACTAGAATCAACGAACTTGAAGCACAGGTCTCTGAACTAGCCCATGAAAATAACAGATTACGAAAGAGCGATTTGGAGTCGAAGTGGGAGAGGATCGAATCTTTGGTGATACACAAAGTGACTGAGCTCTTCGAGACAATGAAACAGGTAAGAGACGAAGAAGGATGGCCCAGGAACACAAGGTTGGATGCACTTCAGTCAGGACTCGTGACTTCTACGCCTATCAGTGAATCTGTACTGGACTTTGAGCTTGGCGAATTGGCGTTCGTTCAAGACGATTCAGAAAAGAAGATCTCCACAATATTGGAGGAAGATACAAAAGATATTGAAGAGGATATTATAGAACCCGAACATAAGATCAAGGAGCAAACTATCCAGAAATCTGTAACCAAGCAAGTTGAAGTGGAACCAGAGGTCAAGGAAAGACCCCGTCGTAATACGAAAAAAGTGGACTACAAGCCTATACCTCTACGGGCCAAAATGAGGCGAGAATCTGTCAAATTAATGGATGCTGTTGGAGACAATGTCCTCATAAATTACGCAGTAACTAGCAAGAAAGAGCCCAAAGAACGTAAAGCTCTTAGAGACGTGACAAACACCGCAACCAAGCCTAACTCTTCCAAGATCGCCGTGTTTAATGATGTAAAAAAGGACGATTTATCTGTATTTGATTTCGAGGAGAAGCGGCCAGAATCGGTGTATATTGGCAGCCGCACCGCCAAGAGGCGCAAGAGACATACCATGGTATAGAATTAGACACTCATTTTCATCTTGATTGGTCCGTATGGATTGTAGTCTGAAATCACAAAGTCCTCAAACTTAAAGTCATCAATGGACTTGATTTCGTTCTTTCTCTCTTCCTTGATATGCAATTTGGGGAAATCGCGAGGTGTTCTGGTCAACTGTTCTTTCAAGGCATCGATGTGGTCTAAGTAGACGTGGGCATCACCCATAGTATGGATAAATTCGCCACAGTCCATTTCAACAATGTGGGCTATCATCTTTGTGAGCAATGCATAAGAGGCGATGTTGAATGGAACACCCAATCCCATATCACAGGAACGTTGGTACAATAAGCACGATAACTTGGGTCTTGAGGATGTTTTCTGTTGTTTGGCGGTGTTTGATTGGGGCTGGTTTTCTGGGAAACTCACGTAAAACTGGCAAAATACATGACATGGAGGTAAGGCCATCTTGGCAAAGTCTGGGGGGTTCCACGCCGACATGATGATACGACGGTCGTATGGGTTTGTCTTTAACTTCTTGATAACGTCCTGGAGTTGGTCAAAGCCCTGGTTAGAATAGTCTGCGTCGCAATCGGTGTATTCAGCCCCAAAATGACGCCATTGGAACCCGTAAACAGGACCCAAATCACCTTCACGGCGATCGGTCAAGCCAAGCGAGTCGAGGTATTCACGCGAGCCGTTGCCTTCCCATATCTTGACACCTTTTTCGGTGAGCTTCTTTGCATCGGTACAGCCTTCAACAAACCAGAGAAGTTCGTGGATGATCGCCTTGGAGAATACTTTCTTGGTCGTTAATAATGGAAACACGTCGTTGTCCAAGTTGAATCTGAGTTGTGGAGGTGCAAAAAGCGAACGTGTTCCGGTTCCTGTACGGTCCGGACGATGTTCACCCTCATCGATAATACGTTGGCAAAGATCGAGGTATGCCTGTTCGGATTTGTTGATTGATTGAGTCATGGTAGACGCGTCTGGGTGCAAATAAAAAAAAGTGTGGAAAAAATGCGAGGTTTCGCGGTTGGAATTTATCTCGATGTCAGACTCAAAGATTTGATCTCAGACAAAATCTGCCGCACTAATTTACTCAGACATAAACAAATGAAGCGTCTGAATTGATTTACTGATTAAGTTAGAAATAAACTAAGCAATATTTATTGGAAAACTGAAAAAAAAAAAATGTCTGAATGGAATAGCAACATAATGTTGTGTTTAGTTTGCTTTAGCCTCTCGTGCCCACGTGTAAAATGCTCTCCCCGTGGTAACTAATTTGGTAATTAATGGTAATTGGTTGCTATTCTGTTTCACATTCTGTATAGAATTGACGACTAATTTGACACAGTTACGAAGTTTGTTTTTAAGCCTTACGATGGACTAGACCCTCAATTTGGTCCTGAAATACCATTTTACTTCTACATTTCCATTTTTATGAAATTTCAGAAAAATAATAATATAATTTTTAAAATTGCAAAATTGAATATATTCTAAATATTTCTTAAATAAAATTACTTAGAACCAAAAACAGCATCAGAAGCCTTTTGGAACACAGACTTATCCTTGTCTGGAGTAGCATCGCCAACGGCATTGTCAACAGTGTCAGTAACCTTGTCGGAAGCCTGTTCCAAGGTGGACTTTTGAGAGTCTGGCTTGACTGCGGAACTGATCTTGTCGGAAACGTCTTTTCTACCTAAATCGGACATGTTTAATAATTGTTAGTTGATTGTAAACTGAAGAATACAATATTAATGGGAAAAAGGACCCCTATTTATAGTGATTTCTCGAGGCAATAAATTTGCCACACATGCCACTAGTAGCAACAGTTCTGAGCCATTAGCCACCACCACAATAAAAGTTCCCCACCAAATTGGGCGTAGGTGCGCATTGACGTCAGACATGATCATACATTTGCTATACAAGGTTCATCCAAGAAATATATTTGAACCACTTAGGCTCTACTAAAATAGCCTGTGACGTAGCTATGACGGTTTCTGGCTTGCCATCCGGATGAAAAGTCAGCAATGTTCCTTCAATGACCACCTTACGTCCTCGTGCCTCAATTACGTTTGCTCGCAATACAACCGTACTATTGGGCGGAGCCTGATTCTTGAAATTGATCGAAAGTTTGGCAGTGACACCTTTCTTAGATGGAACCAATGGGAATCCTGCCGAACATAAGCCTTCATCCAAGATGGTGGAGACAATTCCATTATGGATCTGACCATCTTCCGAAACCAACTTGTCTCCCAAATGGTAGAATGCAGTTAGCTCCCCCTTGCTTTCGTCGAGAAACACAATAGGATCGATTTCGTTAAGGTCAGGACCGAACAAAATCCCGGTTCCAATGTAGTTTTCGCGGTGTTGGTTTGGAAACGTCTTGCTACTGTTGAACTGAGTGTAGCGAGGGTCCTGGCTCAACTGCTTGTACAAGCTGCTCAGCTCGATCCGAGCCACCACAGATTCGTTGATGTGGTTCAATTTACGTTCGGCAAAACTCTTTCTCCAGTCCATCGGAAACATGACTGCTCCAAGTCCGAATGCAACGATTGGAACCGTAGTTCTTACAAGTCCTCTAATCATTCTTGTATGTTCTTAGGTGTTAAATTTTTTATATAAACCTAAAAAAGATGGGGTCGAGTTTGCATGATTTTACATGCAGGCCAATATACCCCATACCTCTGGAAAGCCATCGACATTATCTTCCGCTGAGATCGATTCCGGAGTGCTCAGCAATCAGTTGGACCAACTTTGGAGGATTGAGTCCAACGATGGTTTCCAACTTTTCGCCATCCTTAAATAAGAGAATCGTTGGCATGGCAGTAACGCCGTGCTCCAAAGCAGTATCCTGGGCGGCATCGACATCGACTTTACCGAACTGAACTTCAGGGATTCTCTCTGATAACGTGGCAAGTATTGGCTCGAGCGCCTTGCATGGTGCACACCAGGTAGCGTAGAAGTCGATCACCGAGACCTTGTCGGGGTTTGCGACAAACTTTCTGAACTCGCTCAAGTCGACGAGTTCCTTGACGTTGCCCAGAGAGGCAGTCGAGAGTGGTCTGAAGTAGTTCCTGGGAGCCATTCTGGCGCTCAGACGTATAACGGGACTGCAGAGAGTACGCAACATTGTCATAGAATTAGTAATAGAAATGAATGAGAATGATTTCCAGGATTTGAGGACCTTTAAAGAAATCGATGAAGATTATGTAATAAAGAATTCTTGCAAAATGTGAGACAACTTGAAATATTCCCAGGTTCGTTCACAGATATTGTATTAGCTATGTAGTCTACTTCTTCTTGTTGGAAGTCGAGTTCTTTGGCAACTCCTTGACGTAAGGAATGAACTCTGGCTTGCCAGGAATAAATGGTCTCAAGACCTCTGGAACAATCAAACCGTCTTCCTTTTGGTAGTTTTCCAAGATACAACACAAGGCTCTTTGGGTGGCAGACAAAGTCGAGTTCAAGCAGTGGACGTACTTCTTCTCAGTCTGGTTCTGTTGCTTGATACCACATCTGATCTCCAAGTTACGCGACTGGTAGTCGGTACAGTTGGAACACGAGACCAACTCCTTGTACTCTTCTTGGAATGGGAACCAAGCTTCCAAGTCGTACTTCTTGGCAGCAGCGTTGTTCAACTCACCGGAAACAATACCAACCACACGGTATGGCAAGCCCAACGACTTGTAGAACTTTTCTGACAAACCAATCATTCTGTCAAACTCTTCCCAGGACTTTTCTGGCTCGGTCAACACAAACTGTTCAATCTTCTCAAAAGCGTGGACTCTGAAGATACCCCAGGCGTCCTTACCGTGAGAGCCAGCTTCTCTACGGAAACAAGAAGAGTAACCGGCGTATCTGACTGGCAATTGTTCGGCTGGCTGTTCGAACCATTCGTTGGTGTGGTAGGCCGAAATTGGTTGTTCGGAAGTAGCAATCAAATACTTTTCGTCGTCGCCGTCGGTGACCTTGTACAATTCTTCGTCGAAGTCGGACAATTGAGCGGTCTTGGCCATGACTTCCTTGTTCATCATCACAGGAGCTTGCAATGGAATGTAGCCATTTTCAGCCAAGAAGTGCAACCCGTAGTTGATCAAGGCCTGGTTTAAGAAGACACCGTAGTTTCTCAAGAAGTAACCACGGTGACCGACAATTCTGACACCTCTTTCTGGGTCGTAACCGTCCAATCTCAACAAGATTTCGTGGTGAGATAAAGTGGCTGGGGCACCGGTGGCAGCAGCGACCTTTGAAACCTCGTAGTTTTCTGGAATCCAGGTACGGACCAATTCGTTGTTGGCTTCATCTTGGGAGTCGACGACCGACGAGTGGACGATGTTACCGACTTGGTTGACCTTGTAGCGCAAGTCAGCGTCGGCCTTGGCTTCTTCGTCAATCAACTGTTTCTTTTCAGCAGTGAGCTGGTCCTTCTGAGCCAACAACTCGGTAGCATCTTCCTTGGCCTTGAACTTCTTACCGATATCCTTTTGGACGAGGTTGATCGCCTTGTTTTTAGCGTCCAAGTTGAATCTGATTACGGTCCAGTTCTTGTAGTCCGCGATGATTTCGTCGACTAATTCGACGGAGGCACCTCTCTTTCTTTGAGATTCCTTAATCTTGTCGGGTTCGCCGCCCTTTTCGACGAGAAATGCGTTAATGTCCAACATTGTGTGTGATGACTTGACGGTTAACGTGTTTCAAATTTTTTTTTTCAATCTTTTCAAAAAGTCGCACATGTCGCGTGTCGTCGTACACCACCGAGACAAAGGTATGCAAAGGTTGTTGTGGGACCGGATGGCGGGCCACGTCTCGCCGCTCGAGTTTGCCACCACTGTCACGGAAACACACTACTCGTTGTTGCAGCAGAATGCACGGTACAACGTATTCCCTGTGAACTGCCACCGCAATGCCACGGTGAACAGTCTCGCGATGGAACGCCACGAGTACCAGTACCTTTTGAGCGGGTGTGCCGACTCGTCGATTAAGTTGTGGCATGTGCGGCCGGCAGACCATGTAGACACCAAGCACTGGTCGCAGCGGGACACACACGACTACGACGAGCCGCTCAGCACGTATTCTGCCGTGGCGACGGTGCCGCGCAAGTCGGTGCACCAGTTCGGCGTGTCGCTGGTCCACTGGTGGCCCGCCGACACCGGGATGTTTGTGCTGGGTTCCTTTGACCACACCGTACGGGTGTGGGATACCAATGAGCTTGCGCCGGTTCATACTTTTGATGTGGAGCAGCGCGTGTACGCCCTCGATATTGCTGCCGAGACCGCGTTGGTCGCGGTTGGCAGCGACCAGCCGTTTATCCGTCTTTTGGACGTCCGGTCGGCGGCCGGTGCACATACCTTATCGGGCCACAAGGGCAAGACGCTCTGTGTCCAGTGGCACCCGCAAAACCCGCATCTTCTTGCGAGCGGTGGCTACGACGGCGAGGCTAAGATCTGGGACGTGCGGCGTGCGCAGAGCTGTTTGGCGCGCCTCGATATGTTGCGCACCAACACGCTGGCGGCCGCCGCGGCAAGCGACAACCTCACCCGGGCATCAGTAAAGGCACATCTGGGTCCTGTCAACGGGTTGGTGTGGGACGATAGCGGCACGAGCCTTATCACGGCAGGAAACGACGATAAGGTGCGTGTATGGGACATGACAGCGTCGCTCGCGCCGCCAGTGAACCGGTTAGTGAATTTCGGGCCGCTCACGCGCAACAAGTTCCCGCAAACAATACCGATGCTTCTAAGTCGTAAGAACGAGAGCGAGTTGCAGTACTTGCTATTTCCCTCCGACAACGGCGATCTCTACGTGTTTCGGACTGTCGACGGCAAAATGGTGTCGCGGCTCTCGCGGCGTGGGACCAAAAATACCGGCCGCACCACCGCCATGGCGAGCGCAGCGCCGTACTCGGGCACGTACTACTGTGGTACGATTGACGGCGAGATCCTTGTGTGGTCACCACATTGGGAAACCATAAACTTATAGTAATAACAAAAGTATAGAAAAGGCAAGTCTTTATTGTATATATCCGTAAAAAAAAATTAGGTTAGAATATTAAAACGGTGGAGAGGCTCTATTTCTTCTTGTCGCAAGATTTGTAGGAACCTTTTTTCTCTGTTAAAATCATCACCAAATTTCTACTCGTTTTGTCCAGTAGCCATGAAATTAAAGCTACAGGTGGTGCTTGTTCCGGTTGGATGCTGCGATATAATGACGGCAGATATCGACCGCCAGGATACCAAACGGTTCCTCCACTTGTGTGAACCGCACACGACGCTCGAGGTCGTCCAACACGATATCATCGGACGCTACAAGAAACTATACCCTTCCGAAGACCCGCTTCAGATCATCTGTCTCCAGGACAACCAGCTCTGTGACTTAGACTCCGACTACTCCGTTGAAGATGTGTTTCTGTCCGGCGACATTCTCCGTGCTATTGTCGCCAACGCCTTCTCGCACCAGGACTACTCGCACCTCCAGACCCCAGCGAAACCTCCCGCCTCTTCAATTGTCCAGAGCACACCACTCATGCTGGCTGCGCCGCTTATACTGGCAGCTCCGGTGCTTGTCCAAGAAACAGAACCGCACTCGGGCCGTAAACGCACCCAGGACTACTTTGACACCAAAAATACCCAGCTTCCCACCAAAGAACTCGTGGTGAAGAAACAGCGCTTGTCGAAAAAGGTCGACACCCGTAACGTATCGCTCCCAGCACCCGAACTGAGTCCAAACCATGCCATTCCACTCAAGCCAGCAGCAGCAGAATCGGCCAGAAGCAACCGCATCACCTCGGGAATGCTCGATGTACCGCCCCACACCCACCACGAACGCTTGGATATCACCAAGAAATTGCAGCAAGAAGCTTCGTTGATCGATGATATTAGTTCTTCGAGTCTCAGCAGCGAAAACTCGGACAACGACGAAACGTACGTCAATGCTGCCGAGGTCAACGCCCCGCCACAATCGTCGTCACTCGATCTGTCTGAACCTTCTACATCTTCGGCAGATGTCTCGGAGGAAGATATTGCTGCCGTTGACGACCACGAAGACACAATTTCCAAGGCAGAAATCATGCTGATTTTCAAAAAGGGTATCACCGAAAACAGTTTTGTGGAAAGCTTGAAGCAGCTGACAGTCGACCCTAAAATCGTCCGTGAGCTATCCATCGACATGGTCGATTCCTCCATTCTCACGTCACGAAGACCTCGAGTAGCGGCTGTGAATGCTACATCGAAATTCAGCGGCCAACAGTCAAACAATAACGGCTACAACACACGAAGTAACACCAACGCCTCGAAATCACCTCCAGCTAATCCAGCATTGGCCAAACCGTCTCAAGCTGAACCTGCTATCAAGGATGCAACTGCCACTGCAGCCACTAAAACAACCAAAGACACGACACCCACCAAAGACACAACACCCATCAAAGACACAACACCCACCAAAGACACAACCCCAAACAAGCTTACGCCACCCACCAAAGAAAAGCCACCCACGAAAGACACGTTAACCAAAGAATCAACTCCACTTCCATCTGCACCAACCACTTCCGAGCCTGTCAAAGCTCCTCAACCTGTCGCTCGTCAGGAATCGGTTGCCCCAAAGCTCCAACCACAGATTAATCAAGTCAAAAAATCAGCACTGGCCTCTCCTCAACTAGTCACTATAACGAAAGAAACTGTGTCTGCTCCAAAGAAAGTGAATGGGAAGATACCCTTTTCAGAGGCACCCAAGAACCAAGACTACTTGAAGCACTTGTTGGAGCGTATGCAAGACTTTGAGCAGAAATTCGAGGCTATTCCATCGAAGTTACTGGAAGTAAGCATGCTTGACTTGATTCCACAGCACGAGTCTCTGCTTGATATACCCAACTTTGTACCACGCGTATACTTTTCCGAGTTCATCAAGAAATCTATTGCAGAAAAGCCAAAGGATGCAATTGATGCCGAATCAGACTCGCAAAACACAGCCGAATTAGTTGTCTCTCCAGAAACTGTAGCAAAACAGGAAAATTCAGTTGTCTCTCCGGCAGCCACGGCAAAGCAGGAAAATCCAGTTGCTTCTCCGGCAGCCGTAGCCAAACAGGCAAGTCCAGTTGGCGAAACAGATGTTGCACCAGAAGATGATATCGTTGTTGTAAGTGTCAAGCAAGTTCCAATCAAGCCTCCTACTCCAAAAGTGGCCACGTCGACAGCTGCACCACCTAAACAAGCACTTGCATCGCCAACGAAAACGGATACTACAAAATCAGAAGGACCGATAAATTCTAATAAGGGTAGTACTAAGTCAACACCATTATCAAGCCCTGCACTGGTTGAAGTGGAGAAACCACCATCACCTGTCGACATACAAACATCAGAAGTGGCTCTATCACGGACAAGAGAAGAAGTTATAGAAAGTCCTAAGAAGAAGCCACCAACCAAACCAGTCGATAACGGTGCAATCAAGAAACCGTCCAAGCCTGCGTTTGATATTGCTGCTAGTCAGAGTTTCAGCCCTGTAAAGCTGTCAGAACTGAATTCCCCCATGAGAACTCCTCTTCGTGTACTGGGAGGCCCTGTTTCCAGATCAAAAGCATTGACGGAACACGATAAGATCAAAGAAAGAGCGAAACAGAAGGAACTTTGGCTGGCCCGCCCTTCTCAACAGCGGGAAATAAGCGTGCTTAAACGCAAATTTGAGGAATCTTCTGACGAAAGCGATGACTCCTCAGATTCGGAAAACGAAAGTACTAAACGGCCAAGGTTGGTTGCATCGACCCCCTCACTTCAAAAAGCCAGATCCGTTTCCGCCCAAAGTGCATTGATTTCCAAGACGGTTCCAATGACTCAAGTCAGGACACCTTCGGCCAGTGTGGTGAAGCCCATAGCCACTCCGAAGACGGAGCCTCCACCGATGGTGAGGGCTCCTAGAACAAAGCCTACAACAAGACCATTGAACAAAATCAAGAAGCCCATTCTTACTTCTTTGGAGGACCTTGTGGCTCGTGGTGTTCCAGAAGTCCGTGAAAGCAGTGTGGAAGCACAGACGAAGAAGTCAGGCCCAGTTTCCAAAAAATTTGAAATCGAGAGCAGTGATGACAGTGAAAGTAGCAGCGATGACAGTGATGATAGCAGTAGTGACGACAACTCTTCGAAGTTTCTCAGTCTTAAGAAAACTACAGCAAAACCAAAAAAGAACAAGAATATCTTTGCTCGGCGTAAATAAAGGACCTATAGAATCAATACAGTTAAAAATTCAAATTCTATCCTCCAAATCCTCCTGGGGAGAAGTTGTCTTATGCTTAGCCAAATCATGCTCGACCACCTTAACGTCGTGCTAGCTAGTAGCCTTAGGCTTACGTGCAATACACCTACCCATTACACCGGTGGTCCAGCTAGCGTACGTTATGTCTGGAGGAAGAGTTCTGGTTATCGCCTTGACGATACTGGAATAAATATCGTTCACGAACTTCTCAGCAACCTGAGGCAGCTCGAGAAACAAGGCACCGACGTATCCTTCGAAATAGTCCGCGAGAAATTCTTCCTCGTACATTCTAGTTTCTTCTGCATCCATGTATGGGTGTGGCTTCCCAGTGATATAGTAAGGAACGTACTCATTTGCAATCCAGTTGTTTAGAATATCATCCTTTATACCTCTGTGCAAGTTGTATACCATTGTCAATTTAGACAACACGGTATTTGTGATCAACATAGTTTTAATCAAATGATAGATATTTGAGTGAATCTTGTCAGCATCATTGGAGTAAATCTTGTACAATAGATTTGATGATTCTCGGGCGACAAAGAAGTCACCAAGACCGTCAAGGAATGAAAGCTCGTATCTTATCACGTTATATGATTTAGGATCCAAGTCATAACCCCTAGATAAAAACGTTTTTGCAACCGAGTGACTTGAATTCAAAAGTCCACGATACGATTCCTTGTGCAAGAAAGCTTTTGCACGCAACTCACGGTTACGAATACGAGGCAAAGGGGGTAAGAATATTTTGTTATGTTTTGTCTCGTGGAGTGTGATGTGTTTAAGTTTATCACTGTATAACAGATCATCGAATTCAACTGTCAGGCAGTAATTCTTGAACACCCCCATGATTTCCTGCTCATGGGGTTCCTGGATGTGTTTGAGTGATAAATATGCTGGGTTTCTTGTTTCCAAATAAATATAAATTATCTCGTCAATGAAATGATCAACGTCCTGGTTGATAAGCTGGAAATAGGCAGGTAAGATATACAACCATTTGTTGGCTGCAACATTATCCTTGTATTCAGTTAACTTCTGTTCGTCGATAGCTTCACCAATTAATTTTCTCAACTTTCTGGCTGTTGCTGAGTCCAGATTCAACTCCTTACGGAGAAACGTGGTCATGTCATGTACCACTGCCTTGATTGCACCTGCACCGCCAGCGAATAACAAATTGTTAAGTCTTCTGTATGACTTAAATCTCAACAAATCGGCTCCTAAGTTGCAAAGATGACATTTAATCCAAGGAGTTGCTAAAAGGGAATTAAGCTCATGGGACCCAAAGAGGTCTGCATTCAGGGTTGCCATACTGGTCCTAGCTTGTGTGGTAATTAGTCTTGTAGTACTTCTTATCATTAGATACTAGGTTATATATTGAAGGGCAATGTTACAAATGAGTCACGTTGATCACATATACATAATTTCGTTTGGGGCACGTTTGGGGATGGGGGTATTTACGAGTATCCTGCCGCGGGACCCTTGGGGATCGTTATCACGTTCCGCGTTCCAGGTGATGACGTAACTGGTAGTACAACTTTGTTTACCTACTGACTAGTCTAAACTAACACGTTAAGATTCAGCTTCTTTTTGAAGTTCAAACCAAACATACATACGTTTTGCTTGTCTGGTTCCATGTATGTCACTTTCTTATCAGAGCAACGAGTCATTTTTTTTGCACTTATATTCTAAGGTTACTTTTCGCAGCCTGCGCGCCCAGGCATATCTCCCCTACCTATGACACATATTCTACACTAAGGAATCATGACCAATTGGGAGTACGATGTCAGACTTAGAACAGAATTCAAGCCCACATTTGTTGGATATGTACTACAAGGCTACAGCGATGGATCTTGATCTTATTATGAGCGGCCATCGTATGAGGTACGTTCTGTAATCTTTGAACTTGTTGAATGGTATGTATTATAATACATTATTTACAATACTAGATGTTCCAATTGCAGCAATTCCGAACTGGAGGTACAAGTAATTAAGCCCAGCAATTGCTCACAGCTCTCGTTTACGAGTGACGCGTTCTTCCCGGCCAGAAGCATAAAAACAAAGCAAATCACAAACTGCATGTTAAGGATTATGACTCATATTGTGGGGTAACTTAACATTGAAGGTGGTAGAGTGAACCCTCATGCTCTATGCCATGTTAGAAGGTACTTTACATTATTCTGTTTGGAATGTAAAGATTACTAATCTTCTATGATACAACTAGATGCCTGCGTAGCGTAATGGTTAACGCGTTTGACTTCTAATCAAAAGATTGCGGGTTCGACTCCCGCCGTGGGTTCTATTTGCGGTTTTAGCTCAGTTGGGAGAGCGTCAGACTGAAGAGATTCAGTCACAGTTAATCTGAAGGTCCTGTGTTCGATCCACAGAAATCGCATATTTTTTTATCTTTTTAAGACATGCTTTTATCTACAACCATCATTGTGATGGGCTGATGAAGTTTATCTGTACTTTTTAACCCACGTTTTTAAATTAACTAAATTAAATTAATGCTACATCTTATAAACTATGCTAATGCTATTCTAAATGATTAGATACAAACTCTCTTAAATCGACGAAATGTAGCTTCAAGAAGTTGTGGGTAACAAAGTCTGAGAACCCAATTTTAAAGTTGCAGAGATAAAGAAATCCCATTTCAATTTTAAATAACTCCTTGGTCGAAACACCACCAACTGTCGCGAATGCTTTCTGTTTCTGGTAAACATCTTCCAAGCTTTTTGTAGAACATCTAATAGAAGCCAATATGAGGCGATACACGTTATTGTTGGTTAACGGAATTGTGCCAAAAAGGACGCAGAGCTTGAAGAGCATCAGCGCCGAATGAATGTACGATGAGACAGAAATTGAAGAAGAATACGTCTGAATTCGAAGTAAGAATTGTTCCACAGACAAAGATGGGACCTTTGCGAGAGTAAAGGTCTTGATGAGTTGGGGAGACTGAGTTGATGCACCTTGAGTTCGGTACTCCTCTCGGAGATGTTCCTTAGGGCTGGCTTTTTCTGATAACTCAAGAGAAGTATCTTGCACAAGATCTTCAATTGGAATATATGGTCCTTCTTCGTGTTCATGGAGAGAATCAGGCGTTGTCTGTCGATAATTGATACCCTCTTCGTCATCTCTAAAATTGTCTTTCATTTGGCTATTAAGCTTCGCAAACTTTAAAGGCGGTGGTGACAATGGAGAGTCTGAGTTTGAAAGCTTGGTAACTTTGATACTTTCATCATTATGCAAGGAAGAGACGCTGGGTTCATCGGAGCTGGGTAATGAAGGGATCGGAATTGGTGATGTGGCCTGTTGAGGAAGAGATTGCGGGGAATCTGGGGTAAGATCGTAATACTTTTCAAGTTGTTGTTGTCTAAACTGTTGGAATAAGTCTTCATTGGCATGTAATCGTATCATGTCCTCTAGTGTTGTGCATAGCACTCTTAAAGCATGAAATGTATGGAACTTATTGATATCCTTAATATCATGTTTAATGTCAAATACCAATTCGTCCATATTGACCTCATCAAGAGATACGGGGTCATCCACAAACGTTTCTTGCGGGCGTTTTAATGGGATTTCTGATATATCCTTAACATACGCCATTTGATACGCTAGAACAGTATGAGAGAGAGAGGGACTCCGAATCAGGCTTATAGTCTTTCGCAAAACGAAATCATATGGCCAATCGGTAAACGCACGTCCATTTTATATTTGTTACGTCTCGGATATACAACAGCTGGGTGAATGGAAGTGCTTGATTCCGAAGCGAGACAAACAAATAAAAGTCTTACAGCCGATGCTACTTTTCTTTGTATGTCGTGGGGTTGATTATGGAACTCAATTGTGTGTGACGTAAGAGTTGTTTGTTTTGATAAACATCGGGCTATGTCATGGCTTGTGTGCTTAGGAACTAAATGGAGGTTTCTTAGTTAGCAAGTATACATGATGGAGATATGATAAATGCCGAGTAAGAAAGTACTACGAGTTATAAATGTGCTCAAGGTTTAATCGTGTGGCATATTTACCATCAGACCAGACTAGTCGCAACTAGGTTTCGATGACATAACAGTGACCAAGTGACGCGGCACTCAATCGCGGTGGCGCGTGTTGCAACCACCAATTTTATATATGTGAATAATATTTACTAATTTCTCCTGCACGTCGCACTAATAAAAACAAATACCCACCATAAAAATAGCACTCCAGCAGTTTACATATGTGCACTGAGACAGGCTGTGCTCACCCCCCAACCAAGAAAAGTCAGCTAACGTGAAATATTGCTCAAGATAACTATTATCAGGCTGTACCTTTAATCAAAATACTTGCCTATTCTGGACTTATAGTTTCCTAATTCGGAATCATTCCGATCTCCTTCCTCTTCCAAGACATTTGTTCTGCGCCACTCATATCTCACCCCTGTCCCTTCGTCCTCCTTCGAAAAAGTCTTCCCAGTCTGCTTCCACATAACAACCGTCAGATCCCAAGAACAAAAAATATTGCACTGCGGAAAAAAAAAATAAAAAAAAGAAATCTCAAAAAAGAGAGGACTCTGATTTTCCCTTCAAAACAACGCTTTTTCTTTTAGCTTTATATCTTGACGAAGTTACATTCGCTTGGTGATCCCTATTCCAACATCTCCTAACTACAAGCTGAAAGATGTTGGTGTTGCACAAACTCTTTACGTTTGTCACGTTGGTCTTCTTGGCCGTTTCCGCCGAAGCCCGTAGGCTCCTTTCTGCTACATCCTTAGTGACATGTATGGAAAACTCACAGATCAGTCCGTCATATTTTAACGTCACATTCAACCCAGATAACAGAGCTTTAAGATACTCTCTTGATTTGAGTACCACCATCCTGAGTTTCATCCAAGCAGAAGTGCAAGTTTTTGCCTATGGTTTCCTCATCATTTCGAAAAAGGTTGATCTCTGTGATTTGAATTGGAAACAGTTCTGTCCTATGTATCCAGGGCACTTACAGGTCGAGTCCATTGAATATATCTCCGACGAGTATGTCAAGCAGATCCCGGGTATTGCCTATACCGTCCCTGACATCGACGCTGTTGTGAAAGTTATCGTGATTGACAAACTGACAAATGAGACTATCTCATGTTTGCAGTCTACCTTCTCTAACGGAAAGACAATCAGTCAGACTGGTGCCAAGTGGGCGACGGCGGTGGTTGCCGGGTTGGGTCTTTTGATTGCAGCCTTGTTATCCACCTTCGGTAATTCGAATGCCGCCTCTCACATTTCTGCTAACAGTGTTTCCCTTTTCTTGTACTTCCAAAGTGTTGTGGTTGTATCTATGCAACATGTTGAAAGAGTACCACCTATTGCAAGTGCCTGGGCAGAAAATTTGGCTTGGTCTATGGGATTAATCCGGGTTGAATTTATGCAGAAGATCTTTAGATGGTACGTTCAAAGTACCGGTGGTACACCAACCTTGTACTTCACTAGTGCCACAAGACAGATTTTAGTTCAGAGAGCATTGAATATTTTGGACAGTTTACATAAGCGTGCTCTCGACTTTGCTTTGTCATCTAATCAGAACTTAATTGTGTTAAGAGGTATCGAGAGAATTGGTTACAATTCCAAGATTGAGCCAACTTCGATTGTATGTACCGGTTTTACCTTCTTTATCATTGTTGGGTACCTCTTGATTGGTCTCTTGGTCATCTTCAAATCAATCCTTGAGATTTTGGCGAGATCAGGAAAATTGAAAGGAAACAAGTTTGTTGGATTTAGAAACTCTTTTGCCATGATTTTGAAGGGTAGTATGTTGAGATATATTTACATTGGTTTCACTCAGTTGGTCATTTTGTCACTCTGGGAATTCACTCACCGTGATTCCCCTGCTGTTATTGTGTTGGCTGTTCTCTTCCTTCTCCTTCCATTAGGAATGATTGGTTATTCCCTTTGGAAGACCATTCAATTTGGTAAACGTTCAAAAGCTCAATTCAACAATCCAGCAGCTTTGTTATATGGTGATGCCGCAGTATTGAACAAGTATGGATTTTGTTACACAATGTTCCACGCTGAGAAATATTGGTTCAGTGTTGTTTTGTTGGGCTACAACTTTGTGAGAGCTATCTTCATCAGTTTGTGTCAAGGCTCCGGTAAGACCTCCGCACTTGTGTTGTTCATTGTGGACTTGGTGTACACAGTTTACTTGTTCTGGCAATCACCATATTTGAACAAGGCAACGAACGTTGTGAATTACATCATTTCGATTGTTACGACCATCAATTCTTTCCTTTTCCTATTCTTCTCTGATTTGTTTGGTCAACCAGCGCAAGTTGGATCTATTATGGGATGGGTCTTTTTCGTGTTGAATGCAGCATTTTCGCTTATTTTGCTTGTTTTGATTATTGTTTTTATTATCATCAGTGTTCTTTCCAAGAATCCAGATGCTAGATTTGCTCCAGCAAAGGATGACAGATCCTCATTCCAGAGAAAGTCATCTATCAAATACCCTAATAACGAAAAGGGCGGTGCCATGGGTATGCAGGACACCGAATTGGGTGCATTGGGTATTGCTGCTCAAGATCACGCCAACAACTGGGAGAATCAAATGTACAAGTTGAATGATTTGTCCGCAGATTCGGTTCAAAACGATACTGACATTTTAACCCCAGGCGTGGATACTCATAAATTTGAAAACGGCGAGGAGTTATCATTGGAAGATGAAAATTCATCTTCTTCTGAGGAACAAAAAGAGACACTTGGAGCAAAGTTGAAGAACTTGACCAGAGGTTTATCCGTAAGAGGTAACAAACCCCAACCAGCTCTTCCAATTAATTCAAAAACGAAGAAAGTTAGTGATACTACGGTGCAGAGAAACTCACATCCAGAACCAACGGTTGAAGACGAAAGTACGTCACCCTCTGCACCAATAACCTCGAACTTTAACCAAAATCAACACTTTCCAACTCAACAACATAACAGAGGAAACTCTACCATTTCAAACTTGTCGATGAATAATGATCCAATCAATGCCAAAGGATTTGTATAATACTACTAGCTACGTTGTTTATAGCTGTTCTTCATAAACTTTCTAAGATAGAATTTTCAATATCGTGTATGTGTTGTAGATATTGTAATCCTTTTTCTTTAGATAAGAGAAGGTTAAATTTTTGGTCTAGGGTAAGCTTGATTTTTGTTATCGGTCGTTTGAGCGTTTGTAAGAGAGGATAGAGTTTCTTAAGATCCATTGGTGAAACTAATTTGTTTAAGTATTCAGCCATCTTAGTCTCTGCTACTAGAAACTTGTGAAGCTCGCCATCGGTGTAGTTATAATTTTCATTGACATCAAGTTCTTTTGCCCAAGACTTATCCTTAAACCGAAGATCAAGTGGACTTGGGGTTGTTAAGTAAGGAATTGTTTGCCTGAGTGAGAACAGAGCTGCTGTATACCATTGGCTAGTACTATCTGCTGCAACCAATGGCATTATTGACAGGTTGGTGAAGTTGCATCCAAAGTCATTATTAATGTATTGGCCGACATTTTCAAAAGGTTGAGTACATTTGAAGATACCACCTACGAAGGTAAGAGGGAGGTAAAAGGATACACCTCGCTTCGCATACCGTTTTCTTCTCGCCAACTTGTAGCAAGCTAACTCTGGGTCAGTTTTACCACTTCCACCTAAGAGACCCCATAACCAATGTCCTTTGGTTTCTTCTTCCAACATACAAAATTGCTTACCCCAATCAATATCGTTAGTAGATGCAACTCTAATAACTTGCTGGTTTGTGTTTTTTCCCTTGCTACACTGTGTAATCGATAAGAAGTTCTTATTAGATTTTCCCATAGTATGAATTCTATCTATTCGAAAACCCGAAAAAGATATCAAATCAAGATTTTGCTTGCATGAATCTCGTTTACTAAAAATCCAATTAGCACTGACTGTCGAAAGTAATATAATTAGCATCAACATGCTTTTTACCCGCTGGCTGCTCGAACGCGATACCGAATTTGCACCCAAAAGGATGTTTGTACCTGGAAGACTTTGCACGTGACTAAATTTTGAGATGCACCATGAAAAAAATGGCATCTCATCACAGCCATTTCGTAACACATCTTCAGTAATGGAAACTCAGCAGACCAACAAGACCCATAGGGGTGGGTCGAAGAAGACCACTGCTAAGAAGAAGTTGCATCAAAATGGTCAGAATCAGAAGGCCTTCGCAGTTAATGCTCCACGTAAGTTGGAGCGGATGGCTAGAAGATCTCACGATGTCAATGAGAAGAAATTGCATGTGCCGATGGTCGATAGAACCCCGGACGATGATCCTCCACCAGTCATTGTTGCTGTTGTTGGTCCACCAGGAACCGGTAAAACCACTTTAATTAAATCCTTGGTTAGAAGATTGACCAAAACTTCTCTCACAGAAGTCAAGGGTCCAATTACCGTTGTCAGTGGGAAGAGAAGAAGATTGACATTTATTGAGGTCAGTAATGACTTGAACTCTATGATAGATGCTGCCAAAATTGCTGACTTAGTGTTGCTATTGATCGATGGTAACTATGGGTTGGAAATGGAGACAATGGAATTCTTGAACATTGCACAACATCACGGTATGCCCCGTGTCTTGGGTGTCTCAACGCATTTGGACTTGTTCAAGTCTCAGAGTACGTTAAGGACTTCAAAGAAAAGATTGAAGCATCGTTTCTGGACAGAAGTGTACCAAGGTGCCAAATTATTCTATTTGTCTGGTGTTATCAACGGTCGTTACCCTGACCGTGAAATCTTAAACTTGAGTAGATTTATTTCCGTGATGAAGTTCAGACCTTTGAAATGGAGAAACGAGCATCCATATCTATTGGCTGATAGAATTACCGACTTAACCCATCCACAAGATATCGCTGATAATCCAAAGTGTGATAGAAAGGTTGCTATCTATGGTTACTTGCATGGAACTCCATTGCCTTCTCAGAATGCTCAAATTCACATCGCAGGTGTTGGTGATCATGTTGTTAAGTCAGTGGAGAAATTACCAGATCCTTGTCCTACCCCCTACTATGAACAAAAGCTCGAAGAAATAGAGAGAGAAAAGGTCAAGGCAGCAGCTGAAGCTGGTGAAACTATTGCAAAGACTACTAGAAGACGTAAGAGATTAGAAGATAAACAGAAAATCATCTATGCCCCGATGTCTGATGTCGGTGGTGTTCTTGTCGACAAAGACGCTGTGTACATCGATATGGGTGAAAAGGAAAGTTTCGTGCCTGGTCAAGAGATGGGCGAAGGTGAAAAGTTAGTCACTGAATTGCAAGAGGTACAAAAAGCATTGAGCGAACGTTTTGACGAAGGACCAGGTTTGAAGTTGTTTTCTTCTTCTAAGGAATTAAATGAAGTCGACGAAGAAGAATCCAGCGGAGAAGAATCCGAGGAAGAAGACCTTGATGAAGAAGTTGACGAACAAGTCAATACTGGAAGAAGAGGATTGAGAAAAGCCAGATTGTACGGAAAATCTGTTGCCGAAGATGATGAATTCGACAACGAGATCTCTGAAAACGAAGATGAAGAAGATGACTTTGATTCTGGTGAACCGAGAATGGTTGAAATTGATTTCAAGAACGAAAAGAAATATAGAGATGACGAGTTAGAATTCGTTGAGGATTCCTCTCTTTCATCAGATGAGGAAACAGACTATACTGAAACTGCTCGAAGATTGAAAGGCTCTATTCAAAGAAAATGGAACATCAATAAATTGATGTACCTTTCCAACATTGAACCAGCTGAAGTTATCAGAAGATGGAAAGCAGAGGACCAAGATGACGAGGAAAAGGAAGAAAACATTGAGGAAGATGATGATGATTTCTTTAAGAAGAAAGATGTTAAAGATTCCAGCAGAGATTTGGATGAATTTATTCCCAGCTTTCCCTCTCTTGAAGAGCTCAAGGTTAAGTTTGATCAAAATACACTTGAAGATAGTGATGAAGAATATGAAAATGGCTACAAAGCTTTGAAATCTCGTTTTTTGGTTGCTCCAAAGTTGGACGATAAAAATGTAGAAGGAGATGATGTCAGCGGTGAAGGAGACGATGGCGAGGAACTATATGGAGATTTCGAAGATTTGGAAGCTGAAGAAGGTGACCAAGATGAAGACAACGATGAAGGTGGTGACGACTTCGCTGATTTTGATGCTGAAGAAGAAAATGATGAACAGGAAGAGGAGGAGGATGAAAACCTTACCGTTGAAGAGAAGCGTCAATTAAACGCCGAGAAGAAAGCAAAACTCAAGCTACAATTTGAAGATGAAGAAGATAGAGAATTCGGTGTCGATGATCCCGAAGGTGATACTGAAGCAGATACATGGTATGAATTCCAAAAGAATAAGATGGCAAAACAATTGGAGATCAATAAAGCAGAATTTGCCGAAATGGACGAAGCTACTCGTCTTAAAGTTGAAGGTTATAAAGCCGGCTCATATGTCAAGTTAGTCTTTGAAAACATCTCTTGTGAATTTATCGATAACCTCCAGCCTGAATTTCCGATCGTTTTGGGTGGTTTATTGGCTACCGAATCTCGTTTTGGTATCATGAATGTCAGAATCAGAAGACATCGTTGGCACAAGAAGATTTTGAAATCTCAAGATCCTTTGATTTTGTCTTTGGGATGGAGAAGGTTCCAGACATTACCAATTTATACTACTTCAGATTCGAGAACCAGAAACAGAATGTTGAAGTACACTCCCGAACATGCGTACTGTTTTGGATCTTTCTATGGTCCGTTGGTCGCTCCTAATACCACATTTGTTGGTTTCAATCTTGTGGATAACAAATCCACTACTGGTTCGTTTAGAGTTGCAGCTACCGGTATTGTTGAAGACTTAAACTCTTCGGTCGAAATTGTCAAGAAATTGAAGTTGGTTGGTCATCCATATAAGATCTTCCGTAATACTGCCTTCATTAAAGACATGTTCTCGAACTCTTTAGAAGTGGCCAAATTTGAAGGTGCTTCGATCAGAACTGTCTCGGGTATCAGAGGTGAAATAAAGAGGGCATTATCTAAGCCCGAGGGTCATTTTAGAGCTACCTTCGAAGACAAAATCTTGATGTCTGATACTATTTTCTTGAAGACATGGTATCCAGTAAAAGTCAAAAAGTTCTATAATCCAGTTACCTCTTTGTTGCTCGGCGAGCATTCAGAATGGAGAGGTATGAGACTTACTGGTCAAGTTAGAGCTGAGCAGAGTATTCCAACCCCAATGATTGCTGATTCTGCCTACAAGAAGATTGAAAGAGCTGAAAGAAAATTCAATCCACTCAAGGTGCCAAAGTCCATTCGAGCAGACCTTCCATTCAAGTCCCAAATACATGAAATGAAGCCACTGAAGAAGAAGACGTACATGGCCAAACGTGCAGTGGTTGTAGGTGATGAAGAAAAGAAAGCAAGGCAATTAATGCAAAAGATTGCAACGATCCGTAAGGAGAAGGACTCTAAGAGAAAGGCCAAGAAGGACGAGAAGTTCAAGGATAGATTGAAGGAGATGGCAAAGAAGGAGGAGTTCAGAAAGGAAAAGGAGAGAGAACGTAAAAAGGATTACTTCTCCAAAGAAGGAAAGAAGAGGTCCCTAGGTTCAAGTGACGGTAATAGTCAAGCATTTGGAAAGAAAAAACGTGTATGATAGTATAAATAGAAATTATAAATGATATTCTAACATTCTAGAAGAATCCCCTTTGAAAGAAAGTTCTTCATCGTCCCAAACTATCTTCATGACATCATAAAACTCATGAGCATAGAAGATTTGAATTCCGTATTTCGATGCGTAGAAATCTTCTACCTGAGTCATCTTAAAGTCAACTTCTTCATTGTCCCTCAAGAGCTCGTTGATCAAAGTTGAGTTGATGGACCCTGCCTCTTCAATACTTCTGCTGTACTCTTCAATCAAGTCCTTTCTATTTTCACGAGGAACAATCATTCTTTTGATGCTTGAATTCAAATGTGCACCCATTAATTTTTCCTTAACTCCTCCAATAGGAAGAACTAATCCTCTAAGGGTAATCTCCCCAGTCATAGCAATATCATGAGGGACAGGCTTGTTCAAAATAATAGACAAAAACAGCAATGCGATAGTAATACCAGCAGAAGGTCCGTCCTTCGAGATAGATCCCATTGGGACATGCAAGTTGATTTCTAAGTTATTAAACTTGTCGATCAAAGACTTTTCATCATATTCCTTGGTTCTCAATAAATGCTTATGGAGCAAAGATTTGATGAAGATCAATCCAATCTTGCCACTTTCCATTAAAACATCGCCTAAACTTCCAGTCATATTCAAACTGCAACCAGAATTAGTGTTTGATGGGTTTCCAACTCTCTTATCGAATCCAACACTTTCAAACACCAAGACTGATCCAGAACCATCAGAATTATATGATAAACCGTTAACAATTCCTACCCTGGAACTATTACTGGTCGTGGTTTCAATAGAAGTGATATCACCGGTTCCATATGGAACTCCCAAATAGTTTGTCAAATCATTCTTATCCACCACAGGATTGTAAACGACTTTACTATTCGAAGCTAAACTTTCACAGTATTCGACAGCCTTAAATCTGCAAATTGTACCCAATTTACGTTCAAAGTTTCTAACACCAGCTTCCCGGGTATAATCAACAATAATCTTCTTCATTGCTTGTTCACTGATATGAATGTAATCGTCCAAATTATTATCAACAGGGAATCCGTTTCTTTTGATCTGTCTTGGAAGCAAGTATTTCTTACCAATGATAAGTTTTTCCTTGTAATCGTAAGCATTAACATTAATCATTTCCAAACGGTCCAACAATGGTCTGCTTAAGTTATAAGGGTCATTTGCAGTACAAATGAAAATTACCTGTGATAAATCAATCGGAAAGCCCAAGTAATGATCAATGAAAGAGCTGTTCTGTTCAGGATCTAAGACTTCAAGTAATGCAGCAGAAGGGTCACCGTTAAATTTATTAACGCCAGAATTTCCTCCAATAATCTTATCAATTTCATCCAATAAGATTACTGGGTTCATTGATCTTGACTTGCGTAAGGATTGTACAATTAGACCAGGCATTGCACCAACATAAGTTCTTCTGTGACCTCTTATTTCACTTTCATCTTTAACACCCCCAAGTGAGATTCTTTGGAAGTTTCTTCCCAAAGACTTTGCAATCGATTTGGCTAAAGAAGTTTTACCAGTACCTGGCGGACCAGCTAACATAATAATTGGAGACCTATTGTTCTTAGAAACTTGAATTGATTCAAGAGTTCCGTTACCTCTAGATTCATTGATTGATTTCTGAACTTTCGACTGCGCTTGCTTCTTAAAATAAGATGTTTCATCGTTGTTAGCAATGACAATGGAAGGGGATTCAGTATTTTCCTTGGGATCCTGCTGCCTTGCCAGTTCTTCAGCTTCCTTGGTCATGAGTTCAATTTGTTTGTCTGCATTGATTCCAAGCAATTTCAAGACAACTAAGTATTGAATTAATCTCTTTTTAACGTGTTCTAGACCATAATGGTCTTCATCGAGTTGCTTCTTAGCAAACTGGAGATCGATTTCCTTGTTGGAACGGAATCTGGTAACATAGTTGTCCCAAGGGATATCCATAACGATTTCCAAGTAATTCCGGATCACATGGAAATCTGAGTTTCCACCACCACCTTGCTGTGAAGAAGACTTAATGCGTTTGTAATCCTTAAGTATTAACCGCTTGGAGTCAGAAGTCAAAGTGCTAATGGTAGGTAATTTGTTTTTAATAAAGCTTGTAATAGCACGCAAATCATCATCCTCGTCGTCATCTTCTTCGTCAAACTCGTCCTGACCTTCATCTGATTTTTGCAGACGAGGGCGTGCAAGTACTCTTGAATTCTTGGAATTCGTTGTACGTACACCCTTCTGTCCATTTGGCTTATTGTTAGCCATTCCCTCAAGAATAAGACGGATCGACTTCAATTGGTTGGCTACCACGTTAGCTTTTTGGATATTTGTAGCTTCATTGTAGAACCAGTGATTGGCAAATTTGTTATTATCCTTCAAATTATCAAAAATATAGACCAACTGGTTAATCATTTCCTTCATGGTCTGAATTCTTTCATTTACATCAAACTTGTTCAATAATTTCAATTTCTGGTGATTTGGAAAGGGTAAGATCCCGCATGTCAAATCAAGTAACTTAAGGAATGAGCTTTTGTCTACTTTGTAAGACTTTTCATTGGAGAACTGTCCATATAATTTCTGAAGACTGGTATAAGCCGTAGTAAAATCCTTTGAACCCGCCAACTGTAAGTAAAATGCATTAGCCAAAGGATTAAGAGTTAACAAATCTCCTCTAACAGCCTTCGATTTATCAGACTTCTTATTCACAATGGATAATTTGTTTGAATGGTTGGAATTATTCTGGGCCAATGCCACACGGTAATCCACGATAAAGGAGTCAATACTTCTAAATAGCTTATAACTGTTCTCACGTAATACTTTGAAGTTGCCACTCAAATCACTGAAATTAGAATTCCAATCTACTTCGAGATACATTTCATTGTTCTTCAACTTGTTCTGTGAGGGCAATTTCAAACCTCTTGTAATGGCTTGGATAGTTAATTTAACATTGGTTGTGTCATCAACTATGCCAACGACCCTGACAATCGTGACAACTTTGGACTTTTCGTTGACGTCAATATTGGAGTTGACGGGATCCTTGATTTTGTCCATATTGGGCTTAATAGCCATAGTCAACCAATCAAATTCGCTAACTGGAGGGGATGGTTCTTCGCCATCCTTGATTTGAGACTCGTATTCAAATAACCTACGGATACCTTCGGTTGCCTCCCTGGAAATGATGGTGGGGTTGTGAGTGTAATCATCTTCGTTGGTGTCAGGGGCTATATCAGTATTGTTCCCAAACTCATATTCATTAAGCAAGTTATTGATCAAAGAAACGTTAGGCACGAGTTCCTTAAATCGATAAAGCAATGCAGCTGCCTTGAATCTCGAAAAAGTAACGTTGTAGATGATTCCAGGAAGGAGGACCAAGTTGGAATCCAACTTATAGGTAGGTAACACAAGAGACTGTGCCATGTTTCTGTCAGTGTTGTCGGAGTATGAATGGTTTTTTAATTTGGTTTTGTTCATGTCACTAAAAAAAGTGTTCTACTAGGACCGTTTTACGGCTTTATCTGAGTCAAGGTAGCGTGATAAGGCGTGTCCCGCATACCTTTTTTTTTTGTGGGGAAATGACCGAGGCCTAGACATCCGAAGTGCACCTGAATATTACTTTCCTATTAAGTCGTTATTAAGTGGAGGCAATGGTTACGATTGACTCCAATAAGCAGACAGTTTGTGGATAGGGGAAGGTGTAGGTAACTCCTCAATGCTTTATTAAGGAAAAGAGGAGTATTTTAGAAAATATAGAAGAGTGATTTGCGTGATTTATGAGTTTTTGCAACGTTCCAAACTTAGATCAATCATGCTCAATTGGAATCGTAATTCACTACATGCATACACTTTGTGTTATTATAAATCGCTCAAGTAAGCAAATCTTCAGCAGCAAATATCCCGCATAAACTTTTTGCTACAGTAGGTAATCGTTAAAAAAAACCATTATAATATCCTGATTCATTCTATACTTTGCACAAATTTTTATGGCCTCACCACGGTCCTCCTGAATCCCGGATTCTTGTCTTGAGAAAAGGGTAGTAGGCTTATAAAACATCCTTTAAACTGACTTGTCCACTACCTCTCGCCAAAGGCTGTGGCTGAGTATCACTCTTCTTCCACCCAATCATAAATATAACATTGAAAGTCGCTGGCAAGGTGACCTTGCCTTGCTCGTCAGTTTCACCGTGCAATGATTTGTAGATTTCATTTGCTGCTAATAATACATCTCTTGGTAAGTAATTGGCCCGAGACAACACGGCATTCTGTTCTCCCATGGCCTGTAAATCGTCACAAACTGCAACAATATCTGGAAATCCCCCTACAACGATATCTTCTGCATCAATTGTCAACATGCTAAAACCAGCACGGTTCATCAAAGATCCGATATCATTTAAATGCACCAAAGGAGATACACGTGGAGACATACCACCCTTTCTTTCCAATTCGGCAAGCTGCAACGATGTTCTCAATTCGTACAAGGTATCACCACCAAACAACGTTCCCATAAACAAGCCATCGGGCTTCAATACTCTGTTGATGTTGGCAAGAGTAGCAGGCAAGTCATTAATCCAATGTAAAGATAGATTAGATATTACAGTGTCGTAGTAGTTGGATTCCTTCAAGCACTCGTGGTCAAATGCTTCTTCGTCACCAACGTAGCGCGTAACTTGGCCTTTATACACCTCATTGAATGGCTCATTAATATCACGATAGAGCAACTCCTTCGATGAATCAAACATTGTCAACTCTTTGATCTTATCTCTTATAACTCTTTTATCATTGTTCAACTGCTTGATGATTTCAATATCTGCGCCGTCGGCATCTGGAGGAAATGGTGTATCAATACACAAGTTCTTCAACAAGTTTCCCAGACTAGCACCAAAATCCAACACACGAGTGAAGTCTCTGGTAATAAAGGCAAGACGCTCAATTGTTTTCAATGCGACCTCATCTCTCAAGTAATCTTTCTTAATAGAAAGTGCAGGATTGAGTAATGGAGTTCTTGATCTATGAAGAAGCTTAGCTGATCTATCAAACACATTAAACTGTTGTTGCTTTTCAGCAATCGTGGCCAAAAGCCTCTTGCCAGACATGAGTGAGTTTTAGTTAGAGCGATGGTTTTTCTGTTTGTGCGTATTATAGGTTTTTCAGAAATCAATAACTTATGAATGGGATACGAAGGCTTACTACAGCCGCAGTTCTCCGAAGTTCAGCAGCAAATACGCCCACTGGCTCTCATACAGCGGCGGGATCCGCAATCTCCAAATTTATAGTGAACCCTGATGTTATTGTTTCACCCGAAAAGCGGGAACTTCAACTTCGCCATTACTTGCAACGGCACGAATATCACGAGATGTCAGCCTTATACGAATGGTGCCAGCAAGAGCAGTTAGCATTGACTAACCATTCATACAACTTGATGATTCAGGGTGAATCCAGGAGTAGAAATCGATTAGATCAGGCTTTTGCGTATTTCCACACCATGGTGAATAGATATAAAACAGAAGCAAAGAGTTTGATAAAACCAGTGACGCCACATGAATTGCGATACAATCTCAAATTATTGTTATCTGTGGCACGAAGAAGCTCTGATTTTGTTGATCTATTCAGTTTAAATCTTCTTTGGCATAGTTACGTTGGAGAATTACAAGATAAAGTGCTTGTATCGCTGTTTCACCGAGCATATGTTGGTGTTTTAATCAATTCGAAACAATATGGAGCAGCAGATGAATATTTGGATTTTCTCTATGATACTTATGAAGACAAATCATTGGCCATGGTTGATCCAATTCATTACATAGATATTTTAGTTGAGATTCATGACTTCAGACGGATTCAAAAATGGATCCAAATATTGATTACTCACAATCACAGTATTCCAACTGAAAGTTGGTTTAAAGTTTTAAGCCTAGGTCTATATCAGAATGACTACACTTTGGTGAAATTGGCTTATGATAACTTTATAATGAAAGGGTTTCATGATTCGAAGATTTCGACTCGGGATATCATCCTTGAGGACTTGAGTTCCAAAAATACCATTTTCAACACCATTAATGATACTACTATATACCAAATTTTGCATACTTTATCTACCCATGGAGATGTTGACCTGACACTAGGTTTGATCGAATCACATTTCCTCCATAAATCTCTCAAAGGTGAAAAGGCATTGACTACTGAATTGTGCATTAAGATTATTGAGGCTTATGCATACCATAAGAGTTTACAACTGTGGGATGAATTACCAGAAATCAATGAGAAGGATTTCAGCGTACGACGTGTCATGGACGTTCTAAATGGTTTTATCACGAAAATAAAATCCCTGGGCCAAAAGATATTATCCTACAAAGACTTATCGACTGCATTTTCAGTGAAGTTCTCGAATTATAGAATTTACGACGCCAACATAGACAAAGCCCAACAATTAATTACTAATATTGAAAATTATATTAGGGAGTCCCCAGAGAATACTTTTTCACCTACAGTATTGCCTGCAAAAATCAGTAACAATAATATCGAAGCTTCACCCTTTGGTAATGTTTTTGCTAATTTAGACACACTTCAGGTTTGTATACGGGATACGACAACATACGCATTGGACAAGAAGTTTCAACCCGAAAGCATAACCATTTTTATTAACTGCTTGTTCAATCACATTAATATTTATCAGAACTTTTCAGCTTTGGTGAATGCATTGGTGACATTGCACCTGGTAAATCCCAATTTTATCCAGGAGTGGTTTAATCACGAGCTGTATGATATTATCATCAGCTCCCTAGGGTCTTCGTCTGCATCAAAGCAGTGTGCATTGCGTATTTATAACCTCATGAAAGATCGTGAGATTCCGATTACTCACGCACACTATTTATCGTTCATCAACGCTAATTTGCGAGGCTACATACATGATGGTTTACAATATTTTCTTTACACATATTTGAAGGAATTTGGCGAAATATCATTAGAGGTCCGCCAACTATTAAAGGAATTGCCCGAAGCAGAAGTACAATCTGACCTGAGAACAATGGAACTTCTTAACCGATTGGATATCGGAAGAGTTATGTCGCCATCTGAAGTGGACCAATTATGGAATGAACTCGATCTTTGCCAAGATAGTAATTGTTTTGAAACTGAGAAACCTAGTTCGTTCAATCGTCACTATTACCGCAAGTACGACACTCGAGACAGAGGGTATTTAGATTTTGTTTTGTCAACATAGATAAATATAAGCCAGTTATATTTGTTGGTTTTCTTAGCCATTTACAGCAGCCTGTAAATCATCAGCGTTAATATCAATTTTGGTGGCCTTTTGTTTGGCAAGAGAATTCCATCTAGTTTGCATGCTTTCAATGATACTTCTGTCAGAATCGTTATCATCCAAGATATCAGGATATTTTTTCTTTTCCACTATTGAATCATTAGCAAATGTAATCGAGAAAGTAGAATTAAATGATGAACCCAACATAGTCGAGTCAACAGCCATCCGCATGATATTCTCTGCGTGACAGGCTAAGTTATCATAATCAGAATCATCTGGGGTGGGTACTTCCACCTCTTTTGGCTTACTCGCAATAAATGCCTTGTCCATCTTTAAAAATTTGTTAGATCTCTTGTGGTTGAGTTGGGCCTCTTTCAAAATTGACACTGGTGTAGATTGAAGCATATTCTTCTTCTTGGCAGATTCAACCGGAGAGAAAAAGATCGTCTTATTGGGGATCGGAGTGTTATAGATTGAAGAAGTTTCAGAGTAATCATCTCTCAAGTCTTCCTTAATCTCAATTTCTTCTTGTCGAGTACGCTTTGTCCCTCTTGTTCTGATATTAACTTGAGGCTTGGCTGGAGTAGAACGTTGAGGTGGAGCGATCTCTTTGTTCTTAGAAAACGGAAGCTCCATTTGGTATTTGTTAACAATTTGTTTATTTTCCATAAGTATCGAATCAAGCGGATCTTCATTGGGATCTTCGGAAAACCTCTTAGACACGGGTGTTTTACTATATTTTGGAGCCTTTGGTAATGGTTCGTTCTCCATCTTCAAGTTTTTGGCAAGAAGAGTATCGCGTGGGAGCTTCAGTGTATTGGAGCTAGCCTCAAAAATAGGGAATGGATAATCTAATGTAGGTGACATGTATAGGGATACAGAAAATTAGTGTTTTGGTCAGATGGCCTTTATTTTAAGTACCATTACATTACTCTATTAAGACTAAATTGTTTATGTTTACTCTTCCGCATTTGGCAGGTAGCAGCATATGTGAATGTACGGCATGTAGCTTGGACAGGAAAGCATGATCAAGAAAGAGATGCATATAGGCATGTACTGTATATAATTTAACTTTCCACACCATCATTTGGAGATGGGCTTTGGTTTCATTTACTACAATATTATTGGCTGAATTAAGTGTATTTGAATTCTAATATACAGGGTAGTAATGGCCTACTTTTATCCCATGTAGCCAATAGTTGGAGGTGTTTAAGGTCAGGCAACAGTCCCAAGTAGAATATCTCGAGATAGCTACCATTGGTACCTTTGAATATATGCAAGTAGTCGTGTTACCGTTTTTTCATTTTCATGTTTGATGAGATCTGCTGACAGAAAGCAGACTCGTGTTCATTATATTAATGCGTGGTCGTAATGCATTCTATGCCTGGAAGTAATGTCAGTTCAACTGGTTTCTTATAATTTCTCCTTCTTGGCTTCGTGGTGCTTTCTGAGTCTTTCGTCTATTATAGAATCATTTCCATGGACATTGTCTATAGGACATGGAAGGACCGAGTTTGCCCCAACTAAAGCAAAACAAATAGCAAACGTCGAGGTAAACAACGAATTAGTCAATCTGTTTCTCTGAGTAGCTCTAATGGAAGAGAACATTATGGAAGGATATGTACAAACAACAAATATTAATTCAGATGAATTATTGGATGTTTTTCAGTCGATATCTTTGAAAGAGCTGCGACGGTTAGGTCACGTGAGAACGAATTTTATATCCAATGATGGATCGCCTTATGGTAGTCATGTTTCCAAATTATGATCTACAAATTAAGTATCAGTTATTGACCCTAATCTCTTTTAATATAGTAGATAATACTAGTTGAATGAATTTACAAAGACTTTGCATCTTTTATTGAAGAATTACGTTAAAAATATTAATATGATAGCAGTTTGTATGTTTAGAACCACGCCATTTTGTATAGATTCCCGGAGAATTGTCCATTTCTTTCAAACATCTTAAAAATGTATCTCAGCTTCAACCCTTTATTGGCCTTCCGTGTAGACTACACATTATACTTTATATTCAAGTTAATTGCAATTTTTGTAAAATTTTCTTCAGAAATCTAGATTTCTTAGCTCAGTTCGCTGTTGTAGAATTGAGGGAAAGACTTTGATAAGGAAAATGACAACCAAAGGTACGATTATTACGCATAACCCTAGTAACTTGCCAGTTCCATTGCATATCCCTACAAATAGCAATTATTCTCGCTACATCTCATACTAAAATATGTTTGTATTAACAGAAGACTATAACCCCATGTGCAGAGATTTGGGTCCCATGCTTCTATTACTATATTACAGGATATATCGTTGGACCATGCTCTATTGGTAACTCTTGTTCATGCCACCCTTTTCAAGCTCAAAACCAGCCTTAAACTTTCTTTCAGCGGATAACTGTTGAACAGATTTCTTTTCATTGACGAGTTCAACCTTCACAATCTCCTTGACTGCAGCTAGCTTATGGGCAGTAGATGGTGATACACTCTGGTAGACAATATGGTTTCTCTTCTTCAACCCTAATGCTTGAATATTCTTACGCACTAATGGTGGCATTCCTATGGTCGATCTTGTTTGCGTTATCTTGTAGAACATTTGAGCGGACATCTTCGTGGATCAGTATTGTGGTCTAAGTTACCTGAGATGAAAAATTTTGGAAGACATGTGCGACATTAAATTAATTCAGCTCGCGACTTCTCAATGTCGTACTGGGTAACACTTCTATATGTAATATATCATAATAATGGATGATACCATTGAGAACGAAGTAGTTAAGAAAAGTGAAAAGCTCCATTCTGATCTCAGTCAAAATGTTCTGACAATTGTACGTCTCGTTGATAATGAACTTGGGTATGATAATACAATCGTACAGAAGCTATTTCTTTTGATCAATGAATTTGATCCGTCTCCAAAGCTTCTAGATGATCACTTAGAGTATTATATTGAGTCATTGGCTCATGCATTTTTGATTATAAACCTGCGAGAAACACCTAACACTGAAATGAGCAAAGGAATTGCTCTCTTACTCTACAACTTTGCCAAGGTTAGAGGATTCAAACATGTTTCCAATTACTTTTCCAGTGATGTCTACCTCGTCTCAAGATTAGTCGAACTTGCAGCTAGATGCACTGAAAATGAGACATTTGTATGTTTGATGTGGCTTTCGAATTTGGTATTGGTTCCATTCAATTTGGATGATATAGACCCCAATCTTTCACTGCAAGTCCTACTGGTCGGGTTGGTTAATTTGGAGCAGCATACTAACGTTTCAAAGAACCAAGTTATAGCACTGATATTACTATCTAGGTTATTAGTCCGTCCAGATTTGGTGGGTGCTATATTACCAAAATATATCAATAACTTTGTACAACCCGAGTGGAGTACCACGAATCTTAATGCATCTAAGAGATTGGGCCACCTTATGACAATTAACAAAATACTCAAACGTGCTCCCTATGAAACCGTCCTTCCCTTTTCAGATTCTATTTATAATCTTGTCTCGATTGATTTGGTCAACTTGAAGTACCAGCAAGAGCATAAAAAATCTGAATTGACCAACCTTAATATTCTCTATATGATCAAAGTTTTGGCCAAATTATCTCTTATCGCTATCAAAGTTCATAATTTTGATAAACTAGCCGACATAATCAATAATTTGCTTAATGATATCATGCTATTGATGGTTAGCAAGCTTGATACAACTTTGAGATACGCACTTGCCAAATCCCTTAGTTTGATTAATCATCAACTATCCATTTATGCTGTTAATTACCAAGAGCAGATGTTGCGATATTTGATAGATCAATTGGACTTTGAAATTGACTATCACTCCTTTTCAGAGCTTTCTCTTGACAGTGATGGAATCAGTATACCAAAATTCCACTCGATATTATTATCACTCGGGTACCTGGCACTTAACAGAGCAATTCCGCAAACATTAATTCCTGCTATTTTAACAATTGTACACAAGGGCTTATTCTTTGTTCAAAGAAGATTGACCACCGTGCTAGGTAGTCAGATTAGAGATTCTTCCTGTTTCATTCTTTGGGCATTGTTCAGAATGTTGAAGCCTGAACAGTTTGATCAGTTAGATAATAGGATGATGCAAACTATCTCAATGGATTTAATAAAGCTAACTATCACTGACCAGGATCTAATTATAAGGAGATGTGGTGTAGCTGTGATTCAAGAATTTGTCGGTCGCTTTGGTATGTCCATTTTCAGTAGATATTTGGCCGATAGAGACAGTGTCGGTGAACTCATCATCAAATTTGTTGAGTTGTTTGACAACTCAAATATTGGTTCCCTCGAGTCATCTTATGAATTGCTGGAGGATCTTATTGCTCTTGGATTTGATAAGAATTTTTTTATTGAAATGCTTCTTGATACAATTAATGATGACAATACCTCGTTTGATATTGTGAAAATCAATTCATTTCATCTAAAGAGGATAATGTTACTACCAGATACGGCGCTTATTATTCCTTTCGAGAGATCATACCTGAAAGAAAAAGTACTTCTGCTATTAGATCCTTCCAAGTTGTATTCTATTACTGAACTTTTGTCTGTACAAAATAATTCGGATATTTTAGAGTCAGTAATAGTCCATGCCAAAAGGCTCAAATTTGATTTTCACCACGATTCGATTGAAAAGAATGAAGGGTTCATGAAATTTATCAATTTTCTAGTTACAAAAGACTTATCTTTTTCAGATTTTTATAATAACATCTTGGAAATTCTCCGTGGAGATTGTACAGATGATTTGACGCTGGAATTTTCAACTTTCTTCAGGTCTTTGTCGGAGAAGAAGCATTCTTTACCTCGTGAGATCTTTCAGAAATTCCAATACTACTTGTTGAATAACAATGTTACCCTTTCGCGTACTATTTTTAGCTACCTGCTAAGCGACACGGAAGTTACTGAGGTTATCGAAATCATGAAATCTAGCAAGGTGGATGCTCTGGTTAGAGCTAATTTAATCAGGTGTTTGAACGAAAATTTTACAATATCTAAAGTACATCTTGGGTCTATAATATCCTTACTAGATGATTACACTGTCACAAATCAAGGTGATGTGGGTTCAAAGATTCGGTATGCAACCATCCAACTAATCAGAGCTAATTTAACTGCATTTGAGCAGCATGATGCTATCAAATTGAAAATAATTCGTCTAGCAGGCGAACTTATTGACAAGATACGTATAGCCGCCTTTTTGTTGCTCATGAAGATTGAAAGCAAGGAAATTACAGTCGAAGAATTGAATGAAGGCTATTTTCGAATTCTCTTGAATTATTATACTACCATTGAAAACAGAGAGATGAAAATAGAGTTTTGGAGAGGAATCACGTTTTCTTTGGGTGCTATCACAGCTAGCTCACTGGTAATCAATGAATCATTTGTTCAGCTCCTTGAATTTCTTAACAAATTAAACATTACCGAACAGGAAGATGCACTTTCTGTGTTGCTCACATTACTCAAGGCAAAAGAGCAAACAACTGCAAGAGAATCAAAGTTGTTCTTAATGGTAATGAACTTATTGTTGCGTTTATTTGAAGCAAATTATCAATTCCCGCCAGGGTTTAGTTATGAAGGACTTTTCATTAGAACGTACAACTTGCACATTAACACAAATAACTCACTTCGAGTCACACTAGCGATAAGACTATTCCAGCATTTATCTATTTACAGTCATACCCCACATGCCGTATGCACAAAGAGCCGAAAAAGACTTGTCTGGTTATGTTGTAACCATCGAATGCTACAAACGCGTACGGCAGCACAGCAAGCTCTATTTGAAGTTTTGAACGATGTATCACCTTCCAATACAGAGGCATTCGAAGTAGTAGAGCGGCTAGATCTACAGGCTGATTTAAAACCCAAATTTGACATCCTAAGTCAAATATTTATTACCCTATAAAATAACGAAATGAAATAGTAGCATCTTCCCTGTCCAGCATTTAAGAACTAAAAGTTATCGTTTTGTATTCGTTTTGTATTCCTTATTTCAACTTAGAGCCCAACTACTAAGTTATCTGATGATTTGTGATATCTTTCTTCATTGATAAGGTTGTTGATTTGCGTGTTCACCAAGTTGAAGTCTTCGTTTGTTGAATCCTGTGCTGGTGTTGGCGCGAGTGTGAAATATGAATCATCGTTCTTAGTCTCATCCTTCAAGGGGGTCATTGGAGCAGTAGTGAAATGGTCAGAAAAAGATTGATAAGTCATGTGTGATAAAATTATTCTTCTTGAAGGCGAATTCTCCACTTATATACTCCAATTTTTACACTAGAGTGTGGCTTTTGTGTCATGTGTAGATAGGCTCTATCTTCGGCTTCCCCGCAAAAGAGGAGAAGTGACACAATCTGACTTATCTAGAGTTTATTTGCCGTTCTGAGAACTACCCGCGAAATATTCTCCACAAAGAACCTCGGTAACTTCTGGGACGTGGCTGCAGATAATAAGTTTTTTGTGTACTATATTACATAATAAATACCTATGTCAATTGGATCCATTTGTATCCAAGTCCGTCCACAGATTGCCACCGGCTCCACCTGTACCGGGTGCGTACATTTTATTGATTTGGCCATTGGAACCGTGTCTGAGACTCATAAGATCATTCACAGCTAGTTTTTCCTTTTTAATTAACTCTTCATCTTGAACAATGTTCCCATAACCTAAAGTTGGCGGGGTATTGATAGCACTCGAATTTGTGGTACTGCCCTTTCCACCGACAAAGTAGTCAAACTTGGGAATTATAGGCAATTTGCTAAAAGATCCAAACGATGTAGGAGGTGTGCTGGTGCCAGCACCGTAGAAGCCTCCAAGTAGGGAATGACTTCTGTTTGCATCTGGCTGTTGATAATGTTGTGTATGCCCCAAATTCTTATGAACCGTCAACGCTTCCATTTTCTGTTGCACTGATCCACTTTTATACTTGATAAACTTCAATACCTTTAAATACTTTAAATCTTCATCCATATCTTCGTCATCCCAATCAATACTGCGATACATTGTCATAGCGACATCCTCTTCTTCACCATCACTATCTTCATCGTCTTTCAATATTTCAATTTTCAAAACGTCGTTCATCAATTTCTTAAATAAATCATCTTCCCTCCGTCTTCTTGTGGTTTGCTTTCCTATATCCGTTTTGTAATTGATAAAAACTGAAATGAATAGCTCGATACTTTTCTCCAAAAATTGAACAGAATCACCTATTAAAGTAAATTCATTTCGTTTCAAAAACTTTAATTGACAAATCAAGAGATAAACCATCTGCAATATGATGGACTTTTTCAAGTTAATGATTGTCATACTAAGACCATTAATCATATTATTAAATGGTGACGGTGGAATGACTTTAGTTTTTCTCGTATTTTGTTTCGAAGAACCAGGTGTGTTACTAGTTCTTCTTCTTTTCACCGAAAAATCGTTTATGACAAAACCATCCTCGTCAACATCCAACCCCAAACTCTCCATAACTATATTATTGGGAGCTGGATGGCGGCCAGTAGCCTCGATTGGCTTCTCTTGAGACATCGAGAGATGTTCAAAGATTAACATGAAATAGTTCAATGCTTCCCGAGAAATTTGAGAGATAGACACGTAATGCTCAAAATTCAATTCCTTATCCACGATAAAGTTAAGATAGTTCATTGACCGGATCAAGATATAATGAAAATTCAATTGGATCTTAATGATTTGTGAAGCCGTATGAATGTCGGGGATTCCTGTGTTATTAAAATTGATCATTCCGTCTTGTGTTATACCTGAAGATATTTTGGAACTCAGCGAACTCAAATCGTGATACAAATCATTGGTTGTTATTTCAGTAATGTTTGGAAGATTCATTTGCAAGTACAACGGAATTAAGTTAATTTTCTTCTCCTTTAATGAAAGTCTCCAGTCAGACAAGTTCTTGTCTATGGTTAAGAACTGAGTAAAATTATAGTTCAAATTACCATCATTCCCATCGCCATCGTCTTCGTTCAAAATCCAGTCCAAATGCTTTGGGTGAGGGTGAAGCTCTTTGTCGTGTTTCTTCTTTCCTTGTTTCAAATATTGATAATAGTTTGGCGAGAATGATGACGGAATGATTATATTCATTAAGTTTAAGAATTCAATACTAGGTTTCAACAATGTTTTGAATAAATCATCAGAGGCCCCATTACCATCTGTCTCATCGTCAAGTAGAGAACTTAATTTCTCTGGAATCAACTGAAAATAACGATCAATAGTCACAGGATTGATCACAGTTGTATTTAAACTAGGCTTGAAACCAAATTTCAAATTGAAGCATTTGAGTAATACCTTGAAGACCCAGAAAATCTTGATTCTATCGCGCTTTTGTTGTAAGTTCAAGGACAAGTCATTAAAGAACAAATTCTTGGAATTCAAGTTAATCCCTAAAATCCCAATAAACGAATTAATCAATGAGGACAATATCAAAGACTTTTCCTTGTTGTTCGTCAATAAGGAATAATACAAGAACAACTGATAAGTTTGTAGCTTGTTAATTGAAACATGGAAAACGTTAAAGTATGGAAGGAAGTCATATAAAGATGTTATGACCAAGGGTGACGTAGAAGATCCCGGGGATATAGTCCCACTGGATTTCTGATTAAACTTCCTGGAGTATGAGTAATTGGGATCTGGATGGTTCAATAACAAATTCAAGTTGATCGTAGGGTCATTCATCATCATCATCGCGTATATCTGAATTATTATCATCAAGTATTCATTTACTATCTGATAATCATTATTATTGGAAAGATTAAAACCATTAATTGTCGAGTCGTCATACGTAAAAATGAATGGATACATTGTATGGAAAGCATCGTATGATTCCATAAACGATTTATAATCAAAGATTGGAACAAAGATATTATAGTTCAAGAAGTATTGTGTTATTTGGTTATCCAACTCTTTCTTGTTGTTGAATAGTTTCTTGAAGTTATTGATAAGTTTAATAAACAAATCGTAAACATCAATAGGCAAATGGTTGTTCGCCAAGTTTAGATCATCCATTCCGTGACTATTATTGTTTCCTGTCAAGGGATTATAAATTACGTCCAAATCCTTATTATGAAATTGGTTATAACTTGTATAAGATGGATGATATAAATAACTGTTGGGATCATTCAAAAGATAATTGTGACTGTTTGTTATCTTCAAAAATGGTAAATTCAAATTAATAAGAAGATGGTTGAACTGAGACTCAAAGTTCAAATTGTCGTTACCAATAATTATTCCCTTGCTATTAAGGTTGAAAATTTGGTCTATAGGGTTGTTGATGTGAACAGGTTTCTTGTAGGTTGATGTTGATGTTGTAGTTGTTGTCTTGTGCTTAGTTTTAGTAGCGGTCGGTAAGCTATTCGCTTCCGTATCCGGTTTGACTTCATCCTCATTTGGCTCACCATATTTCAATTTAAGGAGTCGATTCTCTTCTTCTACTTCTTTTAGTTTGCGCTCCAAGTTCTCCGTATAACCTTTAGGAAACGCCCGTCTGGTCAACTTGTCACTAGTCACACATTCAAAGGAAATCTTTTTGCAATTATGGCACGGGATTTGTCCATCACACTTGATTTTCTTGATACGACAACGATCGCAAGCCTGTGAAATACGCATTCCACTTGTTGTTGTTATCAACTTCAAATTGGAGGCGGTTCTGTTGCTTGCATCTTTAGTGTTACTTCCACCCATAGCCAATTGTTGCCGTAACTCAAAGTATTGATAAACGAACTATGTATCTTTGCAGCTGGACGGAATACCGTATGTAAATTGATGGTTGTAGACTTGTTTATGTTTCGTCTACGAGTAGTTTCGGACAGAGGGGATTTACTTTATAAGAAAAAGTTTTTGTGGAAGTGGAGGTTCGAGATTTCCCCAGACTCTCGGGTAAAAGGCAAAGTACCGAATAATATGCAGGTTTTTGAGCTCAAGTTGCGTGTGATCCTGTTTCCCGGGTAATGTCGCCAACACCGACTTCAATATTGTAGCTACAATTGGATGTACTTGATAACGTTACTGGAGATGGTTAGAGTATTCTTTTTTATATCTCATTTTGATGACTCGTAAACGTTTTACATTTTAGTGATTCTGATTTTGAAATATTCTAAGTTGTTAGCTCAGAATCACAATTATGGAGAAGGTATCAACAATTTATTTAGAGTTTGTAGCTGGAGACTGGAGTCTTACCCTTTTGTAATCTTTCTGAAAAGACAATATAATTCATTTTGATGCAATTGAGATCAGAAAATTGGTAGAAAGAGAAATATATTTTTTTGTTTTGCACCATTACTTTAGTATAGTAGATTGTATTGAGACTCCAAGTAACCCTTTATATTCATTCTGTCCGTAATGTAAAATCTATATTTATATAACAAATGTACAAACAAATAACCAGAGCCTGGTTAGCTCAATCGGTAGAGCGTTTGACTCTTAAAAGTCACACAACACGCTTAAAGGTATCAAAAGGTTACGGGTTCGACCCCCGTATCGGGCTCACTTGCGCAAATGGTTTAGTGGTAAAATCCAACGTTGCCATCGTTGGGCCCCCGGTTCGATTCCGGGTTTGCGCATTTTTTTAATAATTTTGTGTGATATTTTTATTCATTTCATTGTATTAATCATATCTAATATATTTAACAACAGCTGCACTTCTTGTCACAGGTGCATGCACCTTCTGACTTAGTGCAGCATTCACAGGTCGAAGTAGAGCAGCACTTGCAAGAAGTAGCATCGGAGCAGCACTTGCAGCCTTCGTTAGCGTAGTTGACAGCGTTAAAAGTGTAGGAAGCCATTGTGATTATCTGTAAAGATGAATTGATGAATTGATTGATATAGAAATAAATTAGAACATAGACCCAAAGACCCTGCTATTTATAGTAGAGATGATAGAGATAATTTGGCTGCGGGAAATAAGCCGTAAATTCGTGGTTATGATACTTGCGCGATAACCGCCATAAATATTTAGGGTTTCTAATGCGATATACACATAGTATGCTGCGTGAATATGGCCGTGGATCAAATAAAGTCAAAGTGCTCGGACTGTACGGCGATAAAACAAGCCTTTTATTGTTAGTTCTGGAATTTTCTTTTTTTTTTGGAAGCTTTCTGTGGAGAAGCGAAAGTCTAGATCTGCACCAGGGCTAACTCCAAGACACGGCAGAAAAACTTTTGCCTGCTCTCTATTTATGCATAATTCTATCTCTTATGGTTAGTTCTTCTGCTTATGATCTAAATGTTCCCCATATTCCACCTGTTTGTAAGAAATATAGCAGTTGTTTGGTCTAGTTGGAGGACTGATTGCCAAGCACTACTACTTGTCGAGTATTTTGCAACAATTTTTGTACTAGGTTCATAACCAAAATATTTATGGCGGGTATCGCGCAAGTATCATAACCACGAATTTACGGCTTATTTCCCGCAGCCAAATTATCTCTATCATCTCTACTATAAATAGCAGGGTCTTTGGGTCTATGTTCTAATTTATTTCTATATCAATCAATTCATCAATTCATCTTTACAGATAATCACAATGGCTTCCTACACTTTTAACGCTGTCAACTACGCTAACGAAGGCTGCAAGTGCTGCTCCGATGCTACTTCTTGCAAGTGCTGCTCTACTTCGACCTGTGAATGCTGCACTAAGTCAGAAGGTGCATGCACCTGTGACAAGAAGTGCAGCTGTTGTTAAGTAATTTCATCACTTGATTTTGTTGCACACACTATCTGAATGATTTTTTTATGTCGGTACATTAAATAATGAATACAGGTATTTTGTTGTTTCTCTCTGTAAGTAGTTACTTATACCTGCTGTGTTCAATCACTGACAGACTGTGTTTCCAGATACTACATATTAACATTCGTTGCAAAGACCACGTCTCAACTGCCACCACCGCATCCGCCACTGCTACCACCGCATCCGCCACCACCACTGCCACCGCATCCGCCACTGCTACCACCGCATCCGCCACCACCACTGCCACCGCATCCACCTCCACTGCTACAACCACTTCCACCACACAGATAACCACACGCTGCTCCATCGGCATTGTTTTGTGGACCTTGAAATGATCCTCCATTATCAGCAATGGTGCAACACATTCCATTCGCGTAAACGTGAGAGTCTGCAATACAGATTGGCAGGATAGGCGGTATCACAAACAAGAATGGATAGGTTGCATAATTGAATGCATAAGCGTAAGATCCATAATTGTCTATGTATCCTGCACTCGAAGGGTTTTTGTTACCATACTTGGATACAATCTGTGCCCTTCTGCTCTTAGCATTGTTGAATGGCAATTGTATGGCATTGTGAATACTCGGGTGCGTATATCCAACCAGTTTGCGATATAGTAAAGATGATTTTAGTGCTACTTCGTTTTTTTCTGTCATCTTATGCCTTCCAAAGAGTTTTCCGATCTTTGAATGTGAGTTGGAGCGAATGCATACACAATACCAACAGAAGCAGACGGTATATTCCTCTCCAAAAACTCTTCTCCATAACTTGGCTGTCCTTTCAAACCCTGTATCTAATCTGCTTTCTTCAATTTTGTCATCATGGTCAATAACGCTCCTTGCACGCGACATGAGACAGTCACTAAAATATAAAAACATTGATAGTTGATGTGTATGCCATACCAAGTCAATATCCAACGTTGGAACAATCATCCATGGAGCTTCGGCTAATAATCGAAAAAATCGAGTATACCGAATAGTCGACTGAGCTAAACTCTCTTGCATTACTGGCGAATGAAGCCAATCTAAAGCATTCATCTTGATGACAAATTGTTCTTGCCTTAGTACACATCCAACTAAGTCTTCTGAGATAATTAAATTTTCTGGAGTTGTCAAATGGATTAAATTCATCTCAAAGTATTGTCGCAAAATAACCTTCTTCATATAGCGATAACCTTTTGTTATCAGCTTGCAAATAAAACTCTCAAGAGAAATATCGGTTTTTAACTCATGATAGTAATATTTGAAGTTTTCCAATAATAGGGATTCAGTAGCCTCGGGGTTTCTATTTTTGGCAGAAATCACACTCGAGAAGTACTTGTGAATACCAGGTAAACTATTATTCTTCAAATCCGCAAATAGTTGTCTCTTCCGTAACTCGTCGTGCGTAAGTTTATTACTGAAACCACAAGCACAGTTTTTGTTCAGATAAGTATAAAACTGTGGATCAGCAAAACCTGTTGAATTGTCATTAGTGTACGGAATGTTGGTAGCAAGAACTTGGTCGCATATTGGACACTTTATGGACAATAATTCTTTGTACATCATGAATGGTTCTTCGTTGTAGTCATGACGCACCTTCTCCATTGAGTAATTCTCAATTAAGATGTCGTAATCAAATCTTGATTGTTTTGATGGATTGTACTCAAACGTAGTATTGTCAATTGCTGTATGCACTTTCTTCAATGGAAAAGGAATCATTGCAAACTCCAAGAACAAATTCCTCACAAAGTTATCATAAAATGCTCTTGGGTTCAACAAAAATGCATGCCAAACCATCAAGATATCTAACGGGGGTAGTATCGAGTTGAACCTTGTGATCAACTTTTCATCACGTTGCATCAGAGCTCGAACATAACTGGCAAATTCATGTGTCTTTGGTCTTAATTTTGTCAGATGCTTCAGGGCCATTACAAATACAATAAAACGACGAACGGCACGAGTGACAAATACTTGCCACGTTTTCACCCGGTATTTTTCATCACTTGAGTTCGAGGTATCAATTGGTCCGCAGACCTTTTCTTTCATAACTGCAAAAGCCTTGAGGAGCTTCAAATGAGCAACTGTGTCTGGTAACTCAGGTATGTGCACCTTGACATCATAGAACAGGTTGGTTGAATAAGCCTCACTAGCAAAACTTCTGGGGTTGGCTGAATCCAATATCAGAATGAAATCTTGAGGATTCTCCTGAATCTCATTTGTGGATTCCAATGCTGAATTCTCGTCGATCTTTGATTTGTCTGATATCATGCAAATAGATTCTCTGGGGAAAAAACAACTAGGTCGCGGATTTATCGTATTTAAATTCGAAGATTAGCTTTGGTCATGTATTACCAGCCTAAGCCGAAATTCTCGTAATTTATCGGTAGGGATTTTTAAGTATTTGCGATACTATTTTTGTGTAATCACGGCATCGACTGCATGTTTGATTTGTTATTGATAACGAAGCGAATTATGTCCAAGATTAAGACGTCATAAAAAAGTTACACATGCACGGATTCGGTACAAAAAAAATGCGCAAACCCGGAATCGAACCGGGGGCCCAACGATGGCAACGTTGGATTTTACCACTAAACCATTTGCGCAAGTGAGCCCGATACGGGGGTCGAACCCGTAACCTTTTGATACCTTTAAGCGTGATGTGTGACTTTTAAGAGTCAAACGCTCTACCGATTGAGCTAACCAGGCTCTGGTTGTTTGAATTTATTTGTGTTATTATAAGTGAATTCCTTGGGAAAAGAGTAAATAAAATAAAACCGAAATCTCTATTCATTTTATGTCTGTTATTTGCTTTCGATATACAATGTAGTATTTTTAAAAGGCGATAAACCAGTATATGCTGAAACTAAATACAATGAAACCAGTAGAGCAGACAAAGCATAAGTGTAAAACAATAAATCAAGCTAGAATTGAATGGGACCTATAAAGGTCGTAATGAATATGCAACTAAAAAGAGATACCAGTTTAGTACTTACCACCGGTTCTTTCTTTTCTTAATTCATTACGTTCTTGCTCGACATCAGCATCCCAAAGAATAAAGTCATCCAAAGCATTTCCACCTGGAACCATAGGTAAAACAGGAATCTTGTTTTCAACAATGACTTCCATCAAAACAGGACCAGTAGCGTCCAAGAACTGTTTAATACCAGAGGCCATATCCTCTTGCTTGCTCACTCTGATGCCTTGCATACCCATTGCTTCAGCTAATTTTATAAAGTCAGGGTTGGATTGATGAGTGTGGGAGTATCTGTCTTCGTAGAATAAGGATTGCCATTGAACAACCATACCTTGTTCTTCGTTGTTCAAAACACAGATCTTAACTGGAGCATTGGCTTGAACAGCGGAGGACATTTCCATCAAGGTCATGTTGAACGAAGCATCACCATCGATATCGATGACAATGGCATCTGGTTTGGCAATTTGAGCACCAATAGCAGCAGGCAAACCATAACCCATAGTACCCAAACCACCGGAGGTAATCATGGTTCTGGGTTTAGTCCAGGTGAAGTGTTGAGCGGCCCACATTTGATGTTGTCCAACCCCAGTGGTGACAATGACTTCCTTTCCATAAGTAGCAGACTGCTTAGCAATTTCTCTGATCAAAGTTTGAGGTTTAATCTTTGATCCTGGAGTTTCAACCAGGTAAGAGTATGGGTACTTTTCGACCCATTCTCTACATTGACCGAGCCATTCTGGTCTGTCAGACACTGGCTTAACCAACGGAAGGAACTTCTTTAAGTTAGAGGTGACATCACCTTCGACTGCTTCAGTGGCTTCCACGACCTTGTTGATATTCTTTGGGGTAATTTCAAAGTGAACAATACCACCTCTGCCTTCTTGAGCAGCCAACTTGGCCTTTGGAGCAAACTTGGTCACATTACCAGTAACTCTGTCATCGAATCTGGCACCCAAGGCAAGAATAAGATCGGCATTTTGCATGGCAGTATTGGCAGCAGCACTACCGTGCATACCCAACATGTCCAAGGACTTAGGATCATTCTGGTCAAAGACACCCAAAGCTTGAATGGTAGTGGTGACAGGAATGGCGGCCTTGTCGGCTAATTCCTTCAATAACTTAGGACCATCAGGGTTGTTCAAGAGACCAGCACCGGCGTAGATGATAGGGTTCTTGGCTTTATTCAACAAGGAAGCAGATCTTCTAATGGCCTCTAAGGTAAACTCAGTAGCGGCTTGTCTAGTGATCTGACTCAATGCGTTGTATGGCAAGGTACCGTTCATTGGAATCGACTGTCTCAAGATAGCAGCAGTGACATCCTTTGGCAAATCAACCAAGACAGGACCAGGTCTACCCGAAGTAGCAATTTCAAAAGCTTCATTTATACGTCTAGGCAATTCAGCGACGTTTTTCACCATGACGTTCCACTTGGTACATGGTCTCGAGATACCAATAACATCGGCTTCTTGGAAGGCATCAGTACCAATAGCAGTGGTAGGCACTTGACCAGTGAACACAACAAGAGGAACACCATCCATCAAAGCATCAGCCATTGGAGTCACGACGTTGGTGGCACCTGGACCCGAGGTGACTAAGACAACACCAGGCTTACCAGAGGCTCTGGCGTAACCTTCTGCCATGTGCCCTGCACCCTGTTCGTGTCTGGGCAAAACAAACTTGAACTTGTCAGAATTGTAGATGGCATCGAAAACTGGCAAAATAGCACCACCAGCGTAGCCAAAGATCGTGTCGACATTTTGTCTTAACATCATCTCGTGGAAAATTTCACCTCCAGTCAAACCAATAAACGAATCGTCCATTAACTGCTGTTGCTTTCCGCGTATAGTGGTTGCATTACTGTCATCCTGCTCTATAGCAGTGTCAAATGAAGGAGCTGGAGCTGGTCTCGAGGCTGAAGCAGTGGAAGATCCAGCAGCCGTGGCTGCGGTCATGGTAGCTTTGTGCAAGTTGGTCTTAGTAAGATTTCTGGTGGCGATGGTGGTCGCCATTTTCTGGCACACTTTCGCTCTTTTAAACATGATGAGTAAACAGATGTGGTGGTATTATGTTTTAGGTCAATAAAGCGTATTGTACTTTCTTTATAAGACCTGAACAGAATGAGTCAGGTAAAATACCGGAAACGGTGAAAAATTTTCTGTGGGGCGTTACCGGACAAGCGGTAACAATTCACGTGAAATGTCAGGTGAGAAAAAAGAAACTCAAAGAACCATGATTATGATTCTCTACATGCCGTACCTGTAATTATACTAGATTGTTTAATATATTTTACTAGTCCCGCTTAACCGGTTGATTAATCTCAACTTTTTCAATCGAACTTCTTTCTGGTTCCGCTGTAGAAACACAAGAAGAATCGCCGCCCACCGCCTGGTAAATCTCCTCAGGAGAAACTACTGGCTCACTCTTTTCTTCCTTCACTTGGCCTTGCAAGTTGGGGTTAACAGTAGGATTACCCCAGTCCAAAAAGTCACGTCTCACTTCAACGTAATCGTATGCAAATTCTCCAATTTGGTCTTCATCAACACCGATTTCTTCAGCATTGTAGTCGATTCTCAAATGCAAGCCGGGTATCCGGTCAATAACAAAACATAAGATGGCAGTAACCACTCCAGAATATGCAGCAGTGGCCAAGATGTATGCGATTTGAATGTACAACTGTTTCCAGTTGTGATCGATCCAGCCTCCAGCGTGGTCTGTAGTGTTATCATATCCAATAACTGTAGCGCTACCGAACAATGCATTGAAAAGCAAACCAACAATCCCAGCTACTCCGTGCTCAGCTAACACATCCAAAGAATCATCCACACGGCAAAGATACTTAATTTTGGTGGACAAGTTACATACAACACCCGCAGTAACTCCCAACACGACTGAAGCCCACAATGGAATCATTCCCGATGATGGTGTCGCAGCAACCAACCCTGAAATACATCCAGAACACATTGCAACCATGGACCACTTATTTTCCAATCTGAAATCCAAGAGACACCACGAGATAGCCCCAAATGCAGCACAAATATGCGAGTTCATCATGGAGTATGGAACCTTAACCGAAACATTGTTACAGGAAAATCCATTAAAGAATAACCAGCCGACATAGAGCAAACATGTACCCAAAAACACAGTGGAAATATTGTGTGGACGGTAGTTAATCATCAAGGTTTCGTTTCTTCTTCCCAAGAAGGCACTAAATACAAAGGCAGAAACCCCGGATAAAATTTCCACTGGACCACCGCCAGCATAGTCCAATACTCCTCCTCTAAACAGCGAGGCCCAGCCACCGCCCCAGATCCAGAAAACCACAGGACAGTATACAATCGTGGCCCAGCAGAATAAAAAGATCATCGAAGGTAAAAATCTACCTCTTTCTGCAATACATCCCCCTGCTAAAATGGCCAAGGTTACCAACAAGAACTGTAATTGGAAAATTGCAAATGCTATTTCCGGGAACTCCTTATCAGGACCGGTCTTTCCTATTAAATTCTGGAAACCAAAGTAATGCAAATCACCAATAAATCCATTGGAAGACTTATCAGAAAAGGCAAGCGAGTATCCCCAAAAATACCACTGAAAGATACCAATAAAGGAAGACATAAAACAGATCCATATCATGGAAAGTGCCGACTTTCTTCGTGCTAAACCGGAATATAAAAATGCTAAACCGGGAATCATGATCCAGATCATTGAAGATGCAATCGTAAAAAGAAGGATAAAACTTTCATTGTATTCGCTGTTTTCAGTAAAGAGCTTTCTTCTGCTTAGTATTTCGGCCATGAATTGAAATTATAAGATGGTAATATATATTAATGGAAAAGGAAGTTGATTGAAGTAAATAAAAAAAATCGACGTGATCGAAAGTAATAAAGCACAATAAAGCTTTGTTGCTTGGGTCAAAAAACAGCCAAATTCTGTTTATATATTCCATGCATGCCTCTGCTAATTTTCTGACTCTAAATCATCATTTCATTTGCCTCAATTTACTAAGATTTTTCTTTCGCACTTGTGACAGGAATACATCGCTGGTATCCACCAATCACAGTCGCACCGCTAATCTATCATTTGTTATCAGGCAGCGACACAAAAAAATTCAGCACCTAAATAATTATAAACGGTTTAACTGATATCATATATAAATCTAGGCTTATTGGCACCTGGGGTTTGATAGGGTCCTTTTGATATTGTTTATGTGAGATCATAAGAGTCCGATCTAGTTTTTTTTTTAATTATATGGCTAAATGCTGATCTATTAGACACTTGTCCTATGTCGGCATTGACACATCTAGCTCACAAGTTTAATACGCCGCACCCCTCCTAATTTTGGCGAGTACTTTCGCCGCCACTCCTGATTGGAGTGATAAACTGGTTTGTACTGCAGATAAATTACAATTTTCCTACACTGCCCGGTTTGCACGTGCAGACTCCGGGTGTTCCCTTGCTCTTTTTGTTTGCAGCTGTACGCAGGTGCTTTAATATTTCTGGTATTTAAGAGTCTAAATAAAAAGGCTTAGCACAATAGTAGCCATGACCATTAGAAGTGAATTACTATCTTTGTTGGAACCTCCGGTACTATAACTTGATACCGAGGGAATTGGGCTAACTGTGGCTGTTATTGAAATAGTGTTTGTTGGTTTATGCTTTTTCTGGACAAACGATATGGTACTAACCAATGAGTCTAAGGATTTCGATGAGTCTGGAATTGACGCGGCTGAAGATTGAACAATAGTCGCAGTCGCAACAAATTGGACTGGAACAAAATTAGTCGTGCGATCGGCTGCAACACCACTCGAAGTACTTCCATCAATTGAAATGGTGGTCAGACTTGAAGTCAGATCAATATTATCAGAGTAATTCGTTGTAGTTAGCGGTAAGTCAAAAGTAACAGGTGTACTAGAAATCAGTGGAAAACTGGTTTCTGGTGTACTGGTCTTGCTTTTACTAGTCAATGGTTGGGAGCTACTGACAAGGCTACCCGAAGTGGTCGTAGGTGAAATTGATGATTCTGATGAGGATACGGCAGACTCAATTTGTGTGCTTGTATTTGAATCGGAGCAGATAGTTTCCGTGGACTTTTGACTAGTGCTTTCTACCATAATTGGTGTATCAACGCCAATGGTTATGGTCAGTGAAGCAGAACTAACTGGCAAGGTTGTGGTGAAAGTGAACGAACTAGTAAATGGAGGAGACGTCGTAATCGTTGTCTGTGTATCATTGGAGTATCTGAATATCACCAGAGTGGTCGTAGGAATACCAGTCGAACTACTGTCAGCAGATGTGCTCGGAGATTTTATTGATGAAATCAAACTGCCGGAACTTGAAGATGGCGTTGGGATGATTGAAATGATGGCGCTATATGAAGTTGGTGGAGTTGGATATCTGGAAGGAGAGATCAGGAAAGAGTCCGATGATGGTATAGTACTTGACAGAAAAGGGCTTGACAAGGATGCAGAACTCGATGGAGGTATAAACTTTGATAAAACGGGACTGGTAGACTGGATTGGAGTAGTGGAACTCAGGGTCAGTATGGGACCTGAAGATGTGGACAAAAACGAGAAACTTGACAATACTGATGATGTTGATGGAGGAATTGAAGAAGAATAGCTTGAAGGAGTATCACTGCTGGAAGTCGAAGATAATGAGAGTGAGGAACTCAGGGAGGAAGGAGTAGAAACCGAAGCAGATCCTGTTGCATTTACTGATCCTTGATAAAGGTTGAACACGGCATTGTGTCTTTGGGATTGAGTAGATCCGTCTCCACATTTCAAAATATATCCGAATCCATAACTCACTCTCCGTGTTCCTTGAGGGAAACTCGTGGTGCCCTCAAGGAATACACGCCCACTGGGGACATCTGAGAAGCTTAAATCGACCCTGTTTGATTGGCATTTTGCCAGCGAGGCGACATTAGTAAATGATTTAGGGAACATATAATCGTTGAGAGAGTCGGTAGCTCCAAGTGAATATTGACTGCAATCAATGTCTCTGTCAGATACTAATATCAAGACACCAGAAGATATACCTCCCGGGCAAGTACCGGAAAGAACAAAGATTTCATCCAAGTTATTTGGCACAGCTCTGGTATAAAAAACCAATTCATCACTGTTGGAAACTGGTGGATAGAAAGGACCAGATGCAAAGTTAGCTTGAGCTAGTAGGCCACTCCATGTTATATTCTGAGAACCAGGCTTTATAGAACTTGCAGCTTCGAGATCCTGTTGAGAAGTTGAACCGCCACTGTTGAATGAAAACGAGTAAGATAAGGTTCCTTCAGCTTGAATTGGTATAGTTGAGGACACGACATCAGTGGCTGAACAAGATAAGACAGTTCCAGCAAACGAACTATCTCTGTTAAAAGAACATTGTGCATAAATCAGTCTGTTGGCTTCAAGATTGACCAGTAAACCCACAAACGTGACATATGCATTGGGCATTTCGAGGGAAAACGAGTCACCAGGCGAAAGAGAAGAAGTATCGAGTTTCCAGCTCAAGTAAGCGGTCCAAATATCATTAGGTAGGCCAGAGTTAGGCTGAATCAAGTTCAAAGAAGTAAAAAGCGACGGAATATTAGCGGCATTGGAAATTTGAACCCAAGTAAAAAGTAAGACGAAGAAAACGTACATCTTGCAGACTGTGGAATAAGTGAAGCCTAGTGGAATAAGGTCTGTATTTATAGACAATTCCGGTTTAATTCATCTAGGAAACATCACTTCTTGAAATCTTCTCTATTTGGAATGTAAAGGCTACATTGAATTAGTTCGGTGAGTATACCTGTTTTTTATTTTTTTTTTCTGTGGTTGCAAATAACTGTTCCATTGCTGACCGTTTTGGGAAATTTTATTAGATCGTTACGAAGAAAAATATGCTATTTACAAGATATTATTGTGGCAGCTTCTGCTTTTCGTAGAAGTGAAACGTTTCAAAGCAAACCTCGACCATGATTAAAATGATAATAATCCACTCGAGTCGGGTTCCTTTCTTCTCGTTTAATACGCTGAGGAAAGCACGCTGTTCCTCGGTAGCGTAATCTAGTTTTCGATTGAGGATCGATATTCTAGGGTTTATGTCTAGGGTCTTGGAGACCGACTCGTAAATCTTTTCCAACGCAGGTTCACTCCAGTATAAATCGGGTGTTTCAATTAATTCACTGTAGAGATTTAAGTTGCCCCGTAATAAAAATAATCGACCGGTAAGTTTCAAAATATCGCTTTCCGAGGTGGTAATTTTGAAGCCCTTAGCCAAATGTTCCGAGTTTTTCTTAGTCAAAATTAAGTGTTCCTCAAATAAATTTTCGAGTATCGATAATCTGGTTGACCGTGATAAGCCAATTGCAAATGCTGCCCGATCCAACAATTTTTTCTCTTCGGTAGCCCCCTGTACCACCATGACTTCTCCTTGAAGGTAAGACTTACCACCATTTAATGGATTCTTTGGTAGCAGTTTCAAATCTATCCAGTCCATTTCTTCAGATTCAAATTCATCGTATTTCTCCACGATTGCAGGATCAAGGATAGGCACAAAATACTGACAAATCGCTTCTTCTGCTAGGTCCCAGCCCACCACAGATCCGTTTGAAAGTACCATCAAGTCTTTTTCGTGCAATTTGACATTGATTACCTCATCTGGAATAACGATATTGTACTCGAACCCGGCCAATCCCGCCAATAATATTTCAAAGTCAATTGACTCACCAACAGTAATCGACGTCACGGGCGACAAGAACTTTTCCAAGGTGTCAGCATGGTTGTTCTCGTTCAAAAGAGAAAGAATATAACTCGTTGATTCGTTTTGGAACACAGGATCAGGACGCCTCCTTAATTTCAGTGTTGTATTCTTGATCTTGTTAACTTTCCCTTTGGAAAGTACTGAACCTGTGGTTTCTGCTATTGTTGAGTTGAATCTCCAACTCAAGACTGGTCTCACCACAGATGGTATCCATTTAGGAACCCTTACACAACGTGCATTACGTAAGATATGTTGTGGGAGCATGTTCAATCTCTTCTAGGTGATGCGTCAATTGATGCGAATGCGTGTTCCATCGTAAATGTTTTGTAACTGCTAAAAGTATGCGTAGACACGACCAATCATCGAACCAGTCACAAATTGATTACTCCTTCAACATACTACATTAGATCCTCAACATAATTTTGGATTTAATTGGATTTCTTCAAAAGCACAAGTGTGACTCTTGATTTCACTTTGAATCGGGTTATTGGTTTGAAATGGATTTTTTTATGATTCTCCTACAGTTTTAGGCGATACAAAGTAGGAGAGGCGCAGCAGTAATTTGCCCAAAAGAGAATTCGTTTGTAGCGAACGGCTATAGCACACATTACAAACGCGTTCAATCATGAGTATCACTACGGAATCGGTGAGTGTGGACACAGTCCCATTTCAAGTGCAAAGTGCCTCAAAATGGTATTCCTCCATATAGTCTTCTAGAAATACACGCAGGTACCCTACTGAACAAAACAGAGCGTGGTCTATTTTTAGGAAGAAAGGTGCCCAAAACACCAATAAACACAGCGGCTAGGTCATTCCAAAAAAGAAAGGGTATGGCCATGATTCAAAACATTAAATGTAATTTTCACGTTCACTGGTAGAATAACGTATTTGGAGTAATTGTGATAACCCGCCTGGTTCGTATAATCGGGTCAGGTATCTTGTCTTTGGTCACAAATTGAGACACCGAAGTTTGACAAAGGAAAAAAAATGTTTACAATTATTCCGTATATGGAAAGGTAATTATTTATCCTGATCTCAAAGGTTTTTTAAATATAGTGTTCACTCGGTCCGATGACTGAAGACTTTAACAGGTTTATTACAGTAACAAGTTATAATAATAACGCGTTAATTAATGTATGGCTGTTGTAGTAAACAGAATATTAATGTTACTATCTTTTTATAGTTTTATTTTGACGTGTTAGCCTTTGGCCAAGCTGTCTTTCTTCATCAGTATCTCAGAAATCCCGTTTAGACAGATTTGCATCATGGGCGTCACAAAAGTGAGCGCCCAAACAGAAATCTATTTAAACGTTCAGCATCCCAGAAAACAAAGGGAAACACGAAGTAAGGACTCATATATACATTCGCTTATAACCGATTTTTTAAATAATGTGGTATGTACCAACCCAGGCATCGTTTCGATCATTGTAAAGTCAATCTTACTAACTTATCTCAGTGGTATCTTTGGTTATGTGAACTTTTTGGTCGACAAGACCAGAGGCGAAATCATGGACAACCTTATTGAAGGTCTCCAGAGATTGGAATACAGAGGATACGACTCTGCTGGTTTGGCCGTTGATGGTGACAAGAAGGGTGATTCCATCATCACCAAGACCGTCGGTAAGGTCAAGGTTTTAAAGGAACAGCTCATCACCGAAAAGATCGAAAGATCCACCGTTTTCGACAACCATGTCGGTATTGCTCACACTAGATGGGCTACTCATGGTCGACCAATGACTAAGAACTGTCACCCAATTCGCTCAGACCCTAACGCCGAATTCATTGTCGTCCACAATGGTATTATTACCAACTTTAGAGAATTGAAGACCTTGTTATCTTCCAAGGGTTACAAGTTTGAAACTGATACCGATACCGAATGTATTGCCATGTTATTCAAGCACATTTACGACGCTAACTTGAAGGCTGGTGTTTCCGTTGACTTGAACCAATTGACTAAGCAAGTTTTGTACGAATTGGAAGGTTCCTACGGTTTGTTAGTCAAGTCTTTCCACTTCCCTGGTGAAGTCTGTGGTACTAGAAAGGGGTCGCCATTGTTGGTTGGTGTTAAGACCGAAAAGAAATTGAAAGTTGACTTTGTTGATGTTGAATTCCCAGAAAACCAACCAGAACAACCAATTGCTCGTTCAAACAGCATCAAGTCCAATGAATTGGGTTTGTTGCCTGTTGCTCAAGGTGAATCTAACTTGAGAACTTCGCAATCCAGAGCTTTCTTAGCTGAAGATGGTATCCCAATGCCTGTTGAATTCTTTTTCTCCTCGGACCCATCCTCCGTTATTCAACACACCAAGAAGGTCTTGTTCTTGGAAGATGACGATATTGCACACATTTACGATGGTGAATTACACATCCATAGAGCCAAGATGTCCGCTGGTGAATCAACTATAAGACAAATTCAAACCTTGGAAATGGAACTTAACGAAATCATGAAAGGTAAGTACAAGCACTTTATGCAAAAGGAAATCTTTGAACAGCCAGACTCTACTTTCAACACTATGAGAGGTAGAATTGATTTTGAAAACAACAATATCAACTTGGGTGGTTTGAAATCGTGGTTGCCAACTATCAGAAGATGCAGAAGAATTATTATGATTGCCTGTGGTACCTCGTACCATTCCTGTTTGGCAACTAGATCAATCTTTGAAGAATTGACTGAAATTCCTGTTTCCGTTGAATTGGCATCTGACTTCCTCGACAGAAGATCTCCTGTTTTCAGAGATGATACCTGTGTCTTTGTTTCTCAATCTGGTGAAACTGCGGACTCGATCTTGGCCTTGCAATACTGTTTGGAAAGAGGTGCTTTAACAGTTGGTATCGTCAACTCTGTCGGTTCTTCTATGTCTAGACAAACCCACTGTGGTGTTCATATCAATGCTGGTCCAGAAATTGGTGTTGCCTCTACCAAGGCATACACTTCTCAGTACATTGCCTTGGTTATGGTGGCACTTTCGTTGTCCAACGACTCCATCTCCAAGTCACCAAGACACAAAGAAATTATCCAAGGTTTACAAAGAATCCCAGAACAAATCAAGACTGTTTTGCAATTGGAAGATAAGATTAAGCAATTGTGTGACACAACATTGAACGATCAAAAGTCTTTATTGTTGTTGGGTAGAGGATACCAGCATGCCACTGCTTTGGAAGGTGCCTTGAAGATCAAGGAAATCTCCTACATGCATTCAGAAGGTGTGTTGGCAGGTGAATTGAAGCACGGTGTGTTGGCATTGGTTGACGACCAGTTACCAATTATTGCTTTTGCTACAAGAGATTCTTTGTTCCCTAAGGTGATGTCTGCCATTGAACAAGTTACTGCTAGATCAGGAAGACCTATTGTTATCTGTAATGATGGTAAAGATATCGGTGACAAGGTGTTTGCCACCTTGGAAGTTCCAGAAACCGTCGACTGTTTGCAAGGGTTGTTGAATGTCATTCCATTGCAATTGATGAGTTACTGGTTGGCTGTCAACCGTGGTATCGATGTTGATTTCCCTCGTAACTTGGCGAAATCAGTGACTGTTGAGTAAATGTTATATCAAATGGGCTATAAATAATTATGTACGTATTAAAGATAATAAAACAGAAAAATTTGGACAAAACTCGCCTATCTGCGTTTGAAGTAGTCAGAACCGCCCAAGTACGCAGCACCATAGTCAAAAATCTTTTCCCCAAAATCTAAGTACTTTCCTGAATAGTAACGTACGTTTGCATTTTCAAACTTGTCCAAATCCACAGTCAAGCCTGTGCTTCTTTTCACACCTGCAAGAAATCCGGAAAGGAGCGCCAAATCGACGCCAATGTGTATTGCCTTTGTGATCTGTCAACATTCCCAGGTGAGAATCACCGTGAGGAAGAGAGTTAGTAACTGACTTGACAACAAATTAACTGGTACATTACTTCCACTAGGAAGTGAATGCAAACCAACACGTCTCTTCCAAACTTACCATGTTGTGTGTACCGTTAATGTACAAGTGTGATTCCAGACTAAAAGTAAGAGGGTAGGGGTACCGGGTTATATGCAAGAATTTGAGGTGGCGGTCCTGCACAACGTAAACGAAACTGTTTATGAAAAAAATAATTTCACAGAGACAAACAAAAAAAAACCTCTGAAATGACTTAATCGAGAATAAGCTTCGAATGCACTCCTGTTTCACGTGACCTTGGCGTGGTATTCTAGTCCTTTTTTTCGACTTTCGAAGGGGGGGAGAGGGCACGATTAACATCGTTACTAAACAGACTAAAAAAAATGACGACCACAAGTACCACCGTATAATGGTATGGTGAACTAATAGTGATGAAGTCCTAATGTATACAGAGACCGTGATGCTCAGTGATATTGCAACATCGACTGATCCCTTTTCGTTCATTAGAGAAGGACAATACAATGATTGGCCAAGCTTGTGGAGAGGGAGAGGGAGAGGTAACGACCATCTGCCTCTTTTACCGACTCCGTTGAACCAACAAACCGTTGATAAATTGAAGACCATAAGAAGATACAAGAATATTAATCTATATAACTAGTGCGTTTGGAACTGTTACTCTTTCCAGTGCATTTGTTTCTCCGAATCTATCTTCAACCCGTTACAAATTTGGTTACTTGGGTGCTGTTGCTGGTGGTCTAACTTAAAACTGAAAATATCTTTATCGCTGTAGTATCGATAAAGATAAAAATCAACTAGCAAGAACACAACTGAGAGGCTGCAGCTTTACTCCCCCTTCCCTTCCTATTCTACAAGCTTTAGCTCTTGTGGTGGGTCTGGTAAGAATTGGCCAACGGTTATTTTCCGGGTAACCCCTTCGGTTTGGCCCTCCAAAGTGAGATTTTTTTATTCTCTGAGAATGCCCTAGTGCACATTAGAGTTAATCACCAGGAAATCCTGAGAATTATGTCTGATAGATATCGTCCCCCACCTTCTGGCCCTAGGTCTAGAGACTACGAACGCTCAACGTTCCGCCTGTCGTATGGAGGGTCGTCTTCACGCGGAGGCGGACACAGTCAGCGCGGAAATACTCTGCGCGGCGGCAGTATGAGAGGTGGAGCCAGCACCAGGGGCAGCACTAGAGGTGGCAGCACTAGAGGCAACAGCACAAGAGGCAGTGACCGAGGTGGTTCTAGTTCTAGAACTGACAACCGAGATGTATACAAGCCCAATGGAGGTAATCGATATAGCGAACGCGACAACTATCGCCCCCGCGGTGACACATACAAACCCAACCAGAGAGAACAACCTAACGGTGACCATGAGCATACCGAAAGTGGACCTTCTGAACCCGAAATAGGAACAAAGCGCCCTCCTCCATCAGAACCCAAGGGATATCGCAAGAAACGAGATATGCATAAACCAAACCCCAATCCAAACATGTCAAATAATAGAAGAAACAACAATAACAATAACAATAACCATGTGCCACCCAAAGGGCCACGGGCTGATAAGGAAACCCATGATCAACCTCCACGGCTTGCCAAATCACAAATTTATTCTCTAAGAGTAACCAAATCCAGTGAGATCTACAAACGAGTTCAGCAGGTGGGAGAGGGAACGTATGGGAAAGTGTACAAAGCAGTCAATACCACCAGTAATGAATTTGTTGCATTAAAGAAACTTCGGTTAGAGAGTGAAAGAGAAGGGTTCCCTATAACTGCTATGCGTGAAATCAAGCTCTTACAATCGTTTGACCATGAAAATATTGTGGGTCTCTTAGAGATGATGGTAGAGCACAACCAAATTTATATGATTTTCGACTACTTGGATCATGATTTGACCGGGTTATTGACGCATCCTGAGCTTAAGTTGGAGGAGGGCCACCGGAAATACATCTTTAAGCAATTGATGCAGGGGTTAAGTTATTTGCATAAGAAGAGAGTTATTCATCGTGATATCAAGGGTTCAAACATCTTATTAAATAGTACAGGCCAATTAAAGATAGCTGATTTTGGGTTGGCCAGAACCATGAAGATCACACAAATGGGTGAGAGTCCAGATTACACCAACCGTGTCATTACCATTTGGTACCGTCCTCCCGAGCTCTTGTTGGGAGCAACAGACTATGGACAAGAGATTGATATTTGGGGTGTTGGATGCCTCTTGATTGAATTATATTCGAAGACCGCAGCGTTCCAAGGTTTTGATGAGGTGGGACAATTAACCAAAATTTTTAATATAATGGGAACTCCAACTGCAGAACAATGGCCTGAGATTGAGAATTTGCCGTGGTTTGAGATGTTGAAGCCCAAGGTCAATATTGCAAGTAAGTTTCATCAGCAGTACGGTGAATTAATGTCACAACAGAGTTATGATTTAGCGGAAAAGTTACTTGCATTGAATCCTCAGACACGTTTGACAGCGGAACAGGCGTTGGAGCATGAATATTTTACAGAAGATCCTAAACCTGAGCCTCTTACGTTCTTGAAGGACATCAAGGGTGAATGGCATGAATTTGAGACCAAGAAACAGAGAAGAAAGGAGCGTAAACGGCTCCAAGACGAAGCGCGGGCCAAGAGTGCAGGAATCACCCCGGGCGAGGCAGAGCTGGCCGAGGTACTGGAACCAGTTGACTCTGTCGCTACTGCTAAATCGGATAATGTATAGTAAACGGTTACATATTATATACTAGAAATCGAGATCTCGAATTAGTACCAAAACGGAAGATGTAGGTACCGTAAAGAGGGGCACACGAAAAAAAAAAATATACGACGATGAGGCGGTATTCAACTGGTACTACACATATGAATATAATGAGGTTACGTTACAGAAAAAATAGGCGGCGTACATTTTGGCGGGGCTTACTGTGTATTTGGTATAGCAACCCCTATTTCCGGCATAAACTCACAAAGCACGAAGTTCAGAAATCTCGTAACCAATAGAGTTCCACGGTTTAAGATGATCATCGCAAGTACCCCGGCATTTTTGACTTTACGCTCCATTTTGTACTTTTTCCTTGAAATCTCTTATTATTATTCTTTTTTTTTTTTTGGTTATTATTGGCACTTTGTTTATGTTATTTTTTTTTTTTTTTTCAGTTATTTTTATAAGAGTATTTTTTTTTACTCTTCCTAATCTGCAGCCCCCCGTGACGAACCCTACGCTGCGGCTCCTGTTATTTAACACAAATAAACTATCAGTCGTCTACAAACTTGTAGCTGTTGCTGTTGAGCTCTTGTCCAATCAAGCACCAGTTATGGGATCTTGTGCATCGAAGGAACTGGCCTCACCGCCTAATACGAAGCCCACCGCCACCACTCCTGGATCCAATAAACGCCAGGAACAGAAGGTTGCGTTACGTAAAGCCGACCAAAAATCCGCTGCCAGCGCATCGACGGGCTCTACCGCAGATGAAAAACCACCTATTCCAGCTGAAACTGAAGGAGCATCTCCCGACGCCTCTGCAGCTACAACTGCTGTTGCCAGCAGTGCCGCTGGAAGTGGCAGTCTGAAAGGTGAAGTCAAACTCTTGCTTTTGGGTTCTGGTGAAAGTGGTAAGTCGACAATCGTTAAGCAAATGAAGATCCTTCATCAAAATGGGTATACAAAGGAGGAGTTATATGAGTATAAGCCATTTGTCTATAAGAATGTGTTGGATTGCATCAAAAACGTCATTAAAGCTATCATAGATCTCAGTCCTGAGATGATATCTAAATCTCTGCCTGACACCAAGAGCGAAGAAAGTCTAAAGGAATTCAAGGGGCTGCCTCATTTAGTGCAGGAAGATTTGGACACTATCCTCAACTACGAATACAACATCGACTCGGAAGACCAGTTTGATGCAACTATCGCCTCTAAGATCTCCCTAGTCTACACGAACGGCCATGTCCAAGACTTTATCAAGCATAAACAAGGTGAATTTTACCTTATTGATTCAACCCAGTACTTTTTGTCGGAGATCGACCGCATTGCCGATCCACAATATATCCCTAACGTCAATGATATCTTGCGGACACGTAAAAAGACTTCGGGTATCTATGACTTCAGATTCCAGATGAGCGGGCTCAATATTCATATGTACGATGTTGGTGGACAGCGGTCTGAGCGCAAAAAGTGGATTCATTGCTTTGACAATGTCACCCTCATTATCTTCTGTGTTGCCTTGTCGGAATATGACCAAGTTCTCCTTGAAGAAACAAGCCAGAACAGACTCGATGAGTCGTTGGCATTGTTTGATTCTGTTGTGAACTCGCGGTGGTTCGCTCGGACATCCATCGTACTTTTCCTCAACAAGATTGACGTCTTTGCGGAAAAGCTTCCTGTTTCACCCTTGGAAAAACACTTTCCAGATTACACGGGCGGAGACAACATCAACAAGGCGGCCAAGTACATTCTCTGGAGATTCACTCAGGTCAACCGTTCAGGACTCAATATTTACCCTCACGTTACGCAGGCCACAGATACCAGCAACATCCAGTTGGTATTTGCTGCAGTTAAGGAAACTATCTTGGAGAATTCGTTGAGAGATAGTGGGATTTTGTAGCTTTTTTAAAAAACAGTTTTAAGTGTAACAATGAACAATGTTAATAATATACTACACACTATACATGGGTGGGTGGGAGTTATTCTTTATGTTATCCGCTAGCTGCTGGTGCTGCTGCTGGTGCTGTTGCTGGTGCTGCTGGTACTGCTGGTACTGGTGTAGTATCAGCGATAGCAGTATTGGAACTACGACGGCCGCGGTGACGTCCACTACGACCTCCACGTCTGTATCCACCAACGTTATTGCCCAACTTGTTACCAGTACCTCCACCGTTAATCCCAGTGCCGGTATTGCGGCCACGGAACGAACCTCTATTCCATCCACGACCACGACCCCCATGCTTTCTATCTTCTTGTCCGTTGGATTCAGATTCTCCACCTTTGGCTTCATTTTCTTCTTCCTTTTTAACTTGCTTTACCTCTTCAATGGATGGCTCAATCTGATCGCTATTCTTTTCCTCTGATTTTTCCTTATCTCCCCGGAAAGATTTCCTCCTGGGTGAATACATTCTTCTTCCCCATCTCTTCTCTTCCCTCCGTGGCTTTTCGTCGTCACGTCTTCCCAGTCCTTCCTTTCTCTTGCCCTTGGGTACATATGGTTTTTCAGCAAGTTCCTTGAGGTATTTCTTAAAATCTGGCCGATCGTCATCCAATGGCGGTGAATGGGGAGCAGGTTCGTTCGTAATTGAGGTCGTTGAGGTCGTTGTGGTCGTTGTCGTCGTTGAGGTCGTTTCGTTCGTTATAGCAGGTGAAGTCCCCGCCAGTCCAGCGGTCTCCGTAGATGCTGGTTCGGTCACATCTGCCTGTATCAGAAGATTAGCAACTCCTTCGGTGACTTCTTTAGTATCTACCTTTGTGGAAGGCTTCTTTTTTAATATGACAGGTTTGGCAGCGTTATTCTTAGGTTCCAGTTTTTTTGTTGCCGTATTTGATCTGTTGTTGGAGTCAGGCTTCTCACTTAGCAATTCTGCAAGGCTCTTGCCATTATTGCTTGAAGGGTAAGAATGCGGACCAGGAGTTGCTTCTTTTTTCTTCTCTAGCTCTTCATTAGGTTTTTCGATTTCCCTCGAAGTCAGTGCATCAATCGATGTTCTTTTGAGAATTGAGACAGACAGCCGTCTTCCAACCGATGATTTCCGGTTTCTGCGGCCAGCTTCATGAAACTGCTTAATGGTGGTTTCCGGATCGTCCGCCTCGCCATTTGGTCCTAATGTTTGTGCTGTAGTTCCGTTCAAGTTTATTAATTTCTTTTCAATCTCCTGTTGCTTAGACAACACATCTACCGGCTTAGCTGCACCAAATGGATTTGGTTTGGGTTTTGGAGCAGCTGCTGGTCGTTGTAATGGAGGCAACGCAGTTGGTGATGTTACATCACGCTGTGCATCACGCTGTGCGAGTTTTCTGGCAAACGGATTGCTCGCCGTATTTAACGGTACGTGAGTTCTGATTGGAGACAGCCGGGAATGGTGAGAACCTTCATCCTCGTGGCGAGGACCTTTATGGGATAAGTATTCATGCTGGATTTCTGCAATTGCTTGTTCGTTTTCTTTGTGAAAATGCATACAATGTTGAAAGTCGTTGTAGTCTGCCAATTCGACAACTACGCGGCGGTTAGGTTTGTAGTACAAGTCCTGCCACTTCAACACCTTAGACAATTCTGCGTATGACTCTAATTCCACAAATGCCACTTTCTTGATGATGTGGGTTTCCAAGATATTAGATGAGGGATCAACCACAATCTTGAATTTCACGAACGGGGTGTACCTGCTCTGGAAAAGGTCTTCTATAAAAAAGTCATTGGCAGTCACTGGCAAGCCTAATAACTTGGCGATGTAAGGAGGACCATTATCACGGCCTATTCCGCCTCCATAGTAGTGATGGCCGCCTCCGTTGCCGCCAGAAAGCAGATTATAGTGGCCAGGTCTTTCTGTGGGGACCGCAATGGACGCTATGTCAATGTCGTCATCTGCCCAGGAGCCTCCATACGCTGCACTGTTAGTATATGAATCGAATGGGAATTGATTCGTGTTAGTCTGTTCGGATACTTACACTTGTCGCTGAAGAACTCCTGCAAGGTCATCTTTTTAGGTGGAACTAGGAAGGAGTTAGTACATTGTCACTTAATCTTGCAGAAAACAAAAAAAAAGAAGGAACTGAACGAATGATTCTTCATTTTTTTGTAGAATCATTGCCAATTACATACCCATAGTTCGCTACTGTGCGGGACAATTGTTGATATATGTTTAAATGACGCCAGACCGTTAAGGATCGAGACAGGCAACAAAGTCGGGCGGTTCCGTCTTTTTTTTTTGGTGTGTGGTGTAATCACGTGTGTCACCGCGCGCGTCCTACTACCGAAAAAAGAAAATTTCATTACAACGGCTCCTCGTTACTTTACTATACGTGACTCACAAGTCATTAAAGTGGTCGTAGGTTTCTCTCCAGTGAGCATAGAAACCCTTGTAGAACTTAACACCCAAACCAACATCCTTCAGACCCAAAGTAGCTCTAATAGAATGCATCGACAATTGCGGAATACCCAAGTCAATAGTACGTGCACCGGTTTGAGTAGAGATGTATGGACCGATAGTACCACCTGATCTCGAGTCGTTTCTGATCTGGAAGTACTGAATCTCGTCCTTGTTTCTACGAGCAAGAGCCTCAATTAAGGCCACACCGGTGGAGTCAGTAGCAAAGTGTCCGTTAGCGTCCAACGATAACGAAATACCCTTATTAGGCACCGGCTTATGGTTCTCCAAGTAGTATTGGGCATAGTTTGGGTTCACCAAGTGAATGACATCAGCAGACAAAATAATGGTGTTGGAGTAGGCCAAACGGATTCTTTCCTGGACATCGAAACCATCTGGGTTGAAGTACTTGGATCCAACAACACTGCTGACCACCAGCTCAAAGAGACCACCCTTAATACCTTGTCTGGAAGTCGAGCCGATTTCTTCGTTATCAACTACCTCAGCAACAGAGAAGCCGTCCCCTTGTAAGAGAGAGTCGGTGTCAGCATCAATCAAAGCATTGATAGCAGCGTACGAGTTGACTCTGTCGTCAACTCTTGGAGCAAAGATAAAGTCGCCCTTAAGACCACCAATAGTTCCCTTCTGAACGTCAAACAATTGCAAATCCCATTGCAAGATATCGGAGACCTTGACACCACCAAGCTTGGCGATGTATCTTAACAACAGCAATGGGTGTTGTCCATACAATGGCGACTTCTTTTCGTCTTCAGTAGCTGGTTCTTCTTCTTCGCCAAATCCAACAACTGGAACTGCAGTAGTTTCCGTGTTGAATTCGTTGGCAGGAGCACCAAAGTGTGGGGCCAAAGTGGGAATATGCGCAATTGGGTGTGGAGTCGAGTCGACTAACTTCTGGACCACTTTGTGATCATCAGTCTTAACCAAGATTCTACCACCAATACCCAAATCTCTGTCATACCAGATTGGATTCAAGGTGCCACCGTATGGAGCAACGGCAAGTAACTCGTAGCCTTCGGTACGGGGCTTGTTGGAGTTGGGCTTCAAGTAAGCGGTCAAAGCATCGGCATGCGCAATTACGGCACCGACACCTCTTTCTGGGGTCCATTTCTTTCCAACGACAAAGGCAAGTAAGTTGCTACCGTTTCTAACGGTGTAGTACTTGCCTGGGGTCAAGTTTGACCAGGAGACCTTTTCTGAGATGTAGGTGAAGCCAGCTCCTCTCAATCTGTCAGCAAAGTGCTGAACAACGTGAAAAATGGTGGGGTTTTTGTAGGTAAATTCAATATAATCTTGGGCAAAACGACTGTGGTCAGCATCAGTAAAGTCCAAGCCGGAGTGCTTGGATGAGGAAGAGGCTGGGCCTGGAGCAGATGGTTTGGTTGGAATTGGTTTCTTGTCTACAGAGTATCTCTGCAACAATCTTTCCAATGTCTGGAGTTCGTGGTTATCAAGTGCCATTGTTAGTGTCAATTACCGGTGAAAAGACGTGGAGAACGAGATATCTATATATATACCAAAATACAACGGCTGCCCGTCCCGCAGCCGCCACCACAGTGGGTGACTAATATGCCGGCCATTGAAAGTTCACACCCGTTTGGGTAAACGGCGCTCGCGCGCCAGCATTACTCGGAGCTAACTCGCATTATATTTCTGTTATTTTATTTCATGTATACATACTCTATTGTACCCTTTCCTTAGCAAACGTAGCAGCGACAATAAGTGGGAATACTACACTGACTTCAGCGTAGAGCTTGACTGATTTCGCATCGGCCTTGATTTTTCCCCAACTGATTGCCTCATCCGGCCGGGCACCAGCATCTGAACCGTCAAATTCTTGCCCCGTGTTGATGTAGACAGCATAATCGGCCCCGTTTCTCATCAAACAGGCGTTACAGATATGGTGCTTGATCAAGCCACCACCCAAGATAATCATACCGGCGTTCGAAGCATCCATCGACATAGAATTGATCTTTCTAATATCGGCCACGATATCTAACCGTAATTGTTGTGGACTGGCCTTGAAGGTATGGAAGAACAACATGTCACCTATCGACCCATCGGTCAAAGCAGGACAGAAAATCGGGATCTTGTTCTTATGGGCCCAGTACAAGACCGAGCTTTCGTCGTCGATTTCCTTCCCCAAACGGTCAATCAATTTCAGCGGAGTCCACACCGCTGCCGAGTCAGCATTCAAACCTTCGGCACCCAAATTCTTCATGGCTTCCTCTTGTTCTTCTAAGCACTTGTCCAAGATCGGCACAATCCATTCCTCAAACTTACAGTAGTTGTCGTTGGGCACCAAAAGGTTACCAATCCGGTTCATACCTTGTTCACGTAAACCTTTACCAGGTAAAGCAAAATCACCCATGTAAGTTGGGGCTAACACCTTAATTAAATCTTCTTCAATCCCACCAGCACTGGCAACAATAGTACTGACCATCTTGTGTTGTACAAGGAACCGTAAGGTGTCTCTCAACCCCGATGAGATCAAGTTGGAGGTGAACCCCATGAAAATCGTGGACTTTTGGTAGCCAGCATCGTCGAATTCACCTTTACGTTCGTGTTCAGGCAATTCATCGCGATGCTTACCACGCCATTGTCTCATTCCATTGATAATATCACAAGCCTGAGCGACGGAGGATGCTTGGAATCCCATCGTTCTCATCGAGTCGATCATATCGGCTGCTCTCATGTTGTAAGCCTCATCTTTACTGTAGTCGATACCCTTGACCTCGACAAACGAATCAGGTACTGGAGCTGACTGTTTAAGGACCGCATCCGAAGCTAATTCGGGCAATTTTCCACTTCCACTCATTATACCTTTTTTGAAAAATTTTAAGTGCGCTTAATAAATGCGTGAGAGCTTTTTCTAATCTTTGGTTAAGTGATAGGTTTCTTGATCGTAATTTTTTGTAATACATTGATACTAAATGCTATCTATACTCTTTCTCTGACCTGAGGAGTCCAGGCAGTATGCTTAGGCTTGGCGGTGTTGTAGGAAACGTATGCGCCAGTAGTGCCAGTCAAGTTAGGCTTGTGCTTTTCCGGAACGGGGTAGGCTCTTTGGGTAACTGCATCACCAGTCAACTTGTTTGGTGGTGTGTTGGTACCGTACCCAAGCCAGTAGTGCCAGCCTGGCTCGGCCTTCGAAATATCCACGTCCATGCCCCAAGTACTATATTCAACCCATCTCGTTCTCAAGTGGATTTCTTCTGGTACATCGGTTTCATAGTACTTGTTACCGAAGTCATCAACCCCAACAAGCGCCCCTCTCTTGGTATCATTGAGGTTCTGTATCTGCCATCCAGCTCTCCGCAACCCGGAAGCGTATATGTTCTTGAATGTACGAATTAAAGAGTTCGACATGGTTGTTACTTCTAAAGCGTAATTGTTTTCCAACTTTTTTGATTGGCCGCGCTACATCACGTTTTTTTTTTATTTATTTGGGCTCTCAAATTCACAATTTTACGCTTGAATCATTTAAAATCATGTCGTATCAACAGCAAATACAAGACCTTCAGAAAGTCAGAGCCGTGTTACAGGCAATTAAGGTGTCTACAAATAACATCTATCAGGATCTATACACTGTTCATAAAGTAAATAACCCACAGATGTTCCAGGAAGCCACTGCCTTGAAACAAACCCTCGATTCCATCTAACCAACTACGCGTATCCGCGGGAAGTAACGGTGGTAGCCCTCCCCAATCTCAAGCTCATACTTTAGTTCAGGGTGATCCAAGCTCTTGCTCAAAGTAGCAACATCTACAGAATAGCCAATGGCCACCTTGACGAGCTCTTTGAACCAGTCGTAGACCGGCTCAGGATCCACAAACTGATCCTTGATCGACTCGTGGGTTTGGATATCACGAATTAACTTTTGAAAGATCTCCTTACCATTCTGAAGCTTATCTGTCACAATCTTGAGGAGTGGTTTGTAAGCAGATGGCGGACTTGACTTGTTGAGCACCTTCAACTGCAACGAATTCTTATACTGAGCAAAAGTAGGAAGCTGTGGCACACCAATTGAAGACCACGGTTTGAGTCTTTGGTTAAAGAGCCGTTCAAATGACGCGAGCGAATGTTTAGGTCCCGTCAAAAAATCAATGTACCCCAAGGCCGAAAGAATAACAAGATAGATTCTAACTGCTTCCAACATTGATGCGAGCCCACTAAGGGAAGGAAGTAAATACAAGTTGTTGAGATCGAGCTGTTTTTGCAATTTGGGTAATTTGGCCTGGTTTTCCTGATGAATGAGTCTCATCTGCTCCTTCTTTGGCCCCGCCTTCAACTTCTTCAACTTCTTGGGGAATGTCTTTTCAATATAATGGATCTTGGCCATAAGTATGGAGTTGATACGATTACCCACATGATCTGCCCGTAAAGATACCAAATGTGTACCATACCAGTAAATACAATAAAATTCGAATGGTTTGTATAACTCAAGCTTGAATCCGTTTAATAAGAGCTCGTACATCAACGTCAACTTGGTACTGTAGACAAAAGAACTCACGGGTAAGCTTATATCTCCGCTTATCAACGACTCGCCAACTTGGTATGTTTCATAAACTTCCAGTTCAAATGATTCCCACGACACTTGAAGCGTATCCCAGATTAACAAACTCTTAGAAATGAGCTGTTGTTGGCGACATGGATTAGCACCATAAATTGTCAAATGGTGAAACAGGGCAGTTTCCAATTCTTGGATAAGTTGTCCTTGATGTTGGATGAGTTGCGCCTGAATTTCGGCTTTCAAATTGCTAAATGAGCTCGCATTCAACACTTGAATATTACATCCAACCATCTCCTCTATGTTTCCTATGACGAATGATGACATGTCCAAGTGTGCAGAACTCAAGATGTAGCGGTCCTCTTTAAGAAGAAATAACTGGAAGAATCCACGAGCAATCACGTTGAACTTTTCAATTGACTTGCCAATATTGTACTCCAAAAACTTTCCAAGACTGCTATAGTTCGGTATTCTGTTGGCTGTTGTGAGAAATGAATGGATGTTTTCGAAGATATTAATGAAGTCCTCGCGAGTTTGTTGTTGAGAGACAGCATATAATTCCATGGGAATAACCCTATTGTCCAAATCTGTCTGGACAAATTTGGAAAACGAGTATTGTGGTACTGGTTCGTACTCGTGGACAAAGATGTCATTGCTAATCGTAACTGCTTCGCGCAAATAGTCGATCGCGACAGGTTTTGGGTCTGGGACAAATAATTGTGTGGGTATTTCAAGAGTCAATAAGATCTTGTTTAATGAAATCACCGCCTTTAGCTGGCTTATAAGGATATTCTTATTTTCAAAGGATTGGAGATTTATCCAATTAATCGCACTCTGTAGTTCATGAATAGCATCTTCAGTACGGACTTCCGAAAGGAAATCTAAGTTCATACTTCTTGATGTCAAGTCCTCTTCCTCATACAACACACTGGATGCCATATACAAACAACTTCCAATAAATTTGGTGAGTCCAATGCAAAAAGACTTGAGAACCTTGTGGGTAAGTAACGATTCAAGGGTGTCGTCTGGCAAGTATTTCTGGGTAGGAAATCTGTGATTCACAAAAGAGCATTTGTCAACCAACAGAATTGTGGTACTAGCCCTAGTAACATGGTAATTTATCAATAAGGTTTGGATGTATCTGCAACTGATCACAGTTACTGGAAGTGAGCTGTTGTTGACCCACGAAATGAATGCAATGAGCAAATGGTTGTTAATAGCCAATACACTTTGTGGCAGAAGTGGTTTGGAAGTATCATATGTCACTTCTTCAGGAGTTAGATCTATGATCCCGGTATCCAACTTGGGGTTTGTGACTTCGAGTGCACGAGTACCTTCTAACAAGTCAGCTGTTGGTGCCTTCACCACGTGGTCCTTGGACATTAAATGTAACGAATTAAAGAGTTCTTGTGTCACATCTATGTACTCTGGTGCTCCATAGCTCGGATCAGGCAGATTGACTGCGGCTGACATCACTTTCACTTCCTGCACTGGTTGAATCGGACCAGTATCGTGGAAATTTTCGCACACATATTCGAACCTGTGTATTGAAGTCCCAGCTGCAAAAAAAAAACCCTGCCCAATTGGGTGAGGGAAAAGATCAGGTTCGAAAGCAGCATCTAGTCGGCAGTTGTTGCCTTCATATAAATAGCGGGGTTGCATCGGTTTCTTGTAAGCCAGTGTGACGTTGCTGTAAAATGCTCAGGTCTGGCATGTGTACATCTTATTGTCAAACACTTCGGAAGTAGTCTCGACTGCTTATTAGGTTTGATGACTTGCCATTTTGGGTTCATGCATGCGAACTGGGGTTACAGTAGCCTAGAATAAAATCTGACAGAAGAATCCAGTGCGAATACTGCACTGAGAGAACTGTCGGAGTCAACATCGTGCCACAGCCACGCCTCAAAACGGACAAATTCCGACAATTTCTTTTTTTTCAGTCGCTTTTAGGAGATAAGCAGGAGAAAACTGTTGAGGATTTTTACCCTCGGAACTCGAAACCTGCAAAGCCGTACTTTCTCCGTCATATAATGAAAAATAATATTACTAGCCTACTTCATATAAAAGCACTGTCAAACCCCCTCAACCAGTTCCCCGATACCTACTCCTGTTAGTAATCTACTATATTGGATTTTGTTACATAGTAACTGCTTTTTTCCTTTGAAACATTCAATTGAAGTCTCAGCTTTCTTTCGACAAGTATTGTTTATCCCTCCCAGCTTAGCTCCACCTACTAGCCCCTAGAAGTTGGGCTTGATTTTTCTAAAAGTCCGTACCGCACTTTGCCACCCAAATATCTGACGCAGCTTCAGAGAAGAAAAAAAATTAATAGAATATTCGAGCCGCGTGTGTCCCTACCGAGTTTTGAGTGATTACTAATTCAACCCTACAGCTCAAAGTAAATCAACTACTACTTTTTATCATCTAACGAGTTTTCCTGGTTATCAGTTTCAACCGTGTAGCTCATTCATACCCCCATACCCATCCCTGAAATTAATACCACGAATATAGCACTTTTCCAACTGCTTTATTTTCTTCAAATTTATTTGTCATCAGCCAAAAGTATCTCATCCATCAGTTCACATATAACATCAATTTTTCAAAAATGGAGGTCAAGAGACAGTATTCTGATGTCCTAGCTGAGTCACCTGCTATGGATTATGCAGAACATGACGACAAAAAATTACACACTAAACCTGGCAGGAAGCCGGTGGATACCGAACCTAAGACGAAGAGAGCTGCTCAGAACCGAGCTGCTCAGCGAGCCTATCGTGAGCGTAAGGAGCGTAAGTTGAAGGATTTAGAAGATAAAGTAAAGGTCTTAGAAGACGAGAATGTGAAGGCTGCGACAGAATCTGACTTACTTAAGGCCCAAGTGGAGATGCTTAAGGGTGAGTTGACGAAGTACAGAGGACACAATGATTTTTCTGACTTAAATTTACCGACAAAGGTAGGAAAATTGTCAAACCCACTGACTGGGGGTTATGTTCCATCGTTTGACTCTCCCCACTCCCTGATGTCTCGTAAATCGTCCCACAATACTTCTTCTTCGACTGACGTAACACCCCCATTCTCCATGGATTTGCCATGGACTAAGGACAGTGTCAGACTTCCACCAAATCAACAGGTTCCTGATCTTGTTTCCGGTTCCTCATCCTCTACTTCTCCATTGAACGACAATATATTGGTGTCGCCGGATTCGTCGGTGTATTCCTCGGCAACTTCTCAGCCCGGCAAGCCATCCAAGAATAATAACTTGGATTTCACAGCTACATTTGAAGAGGAGTTGGACCCATTCTGTCTGAGCTTGGGAGAGGCATGTGGAAGTAAGGAATCTCCTGTGCCCAAGTTCAAACGTGAGGTGGCGAAATCAGCTCAAAGTTTACCTAAGTTGACTGATGATCAATTGCAACAATATGCATCGCCATTTTCTAACCTACTTACGCCAAATTCTACTTACCAAAACAATAACGTGGATTACAATAGCGACCCTTTCTTTAATGGGACTTCGAAGGCTACGGAATTCGACTTCGCTAGCGACCCACTTTCATTCTTGACAGATAATGCATTTGATGTAAATTTGGCTTTGGGACAGAATAATATTCAAAGCACAGCAGCTAAAGAACAACCAGAACAGGACCCATTGCTGATGTTGAGATCAGAAGAGTCTATGTATGATCCTTTGGCTGAAACTTTTGATATCAGCCTGTTCATCCAAAACTCGGGCCAGGAGAAGAATGCAACTCCTAGGCCTAGGCAAAGCGATCCGACAATCGAAGAAGGGGAGGAAGACGATGGTAATGAAGTTGTACCAGCCCCTGCGCATGCGCTTCGTTGTTCAGAGATCTGGGACAGAATAACCGCACATCCAAAGTATACTGAAATCGATATTGACGGTTTATGTTCTGAGTTAAAGATGAAGGCGAAGTGTTCCGAACGTGGTGTTGTCATAAATTCCTCTGATGTCAACCAGTTATTGGAGCAAAGTGCTTTACTAAAGCGATAAACTCCAGGAAAGTGCTAAAAAATAAAAAAAAACTACAACCGGGCAGAGAAAATAAATAATAGGAGATCAATGATATTTATGATTACATATTTTAACTTTTTATTACATAGTGACAGTGTTTCTGTGTATTGTCGTTTAGTGTATATTACAACGTTTATTTTTCACGATGAAATAAGCCACCTATATTTTGTAACAGGATTTTTTTTCTTTTTCTACCCTCGGAAATAGAGTCTTGAACCCTGCTTGACTTCGTTCGCAAATCACCCTATTCTTCCTTTAGCTTTCCATGGAAATATCGTAGTCCACCTCTTCCTCGGCATCTAATAACTCATCAATCTCATTTAAGCTAGCTTCAATGTCGTGCTTACTTTTAAGTGTTTTGTCTTCTGTATCCTCCATTTTTTCGTCTTCATCTTCATCTTCATCTTCAACCGCATCTTCTTTTTCCTCCTCTATTTCCCTGTCTTCTTCATCCCTTTGTAAAACATCTGGCGTCTCTTTCTTGTCCCCTTCCTCTACTTCATCGTCAATTCTCGAGTCAAATAAAATCGAATTGGAACGGGTACTTGCTTGCTTTTCCTCTCTCTCTTTAGCTTTGAAGTATAACTCCTTCACATTATTTTCGAAGGTTTCAAAATTCTTAATAGTAATTTTATCAAATGAGAAATCTGGGTCATTCGAATTCTTTTCGAAACATTCCCAAGTTCCAGAAATCCCTTCAATCAACCCCTTTAGTACCTGGGTATCTAACTCTTCTGTGAGATAGAATTTATTCATATTATTAAGGATAACTTTTTTGATGTTTTTAGGAGTATCTTGTTCAACCACCTGAAGAAAATATACAGATTGCCAAATATGAGACGTCTGTTTTTTGATTTCATCCTCCTTCATGTTAACAAGATTGTTAGGATCACATAAATGGATTAATTGCTGAATCACATTCAGAGGTGAAAGCTTCGCATCTCCAACAAGTTCACTAGAATCATTGAACATACGATATACACAATCACCACTGACAGATGCCAACCTAAACTGGTGGTTTGGGTGACTGAATGCGTAGACAGGTATACAAAACGCTAAAATTTGTTTCAACTCCTGATTTTTCTGGGTCATCGGATGAAAGTAACTTAAAACTAACGCTTCGAACAATTGCTTTTCTGTTTCAAATTCCGGGCGCTCTTCACCTTCATTAGGTCTTCCAGTATCATTGAATATATCAGCCAAGTAAAGCTTGCATAGACCTTCCGCAACCACACATTGAAGTTTAGGCATATCCACGGTGTTCAATGACTTGTAAAAAAGCTTACCATATTGATACAACACCTTTGCTTCCATAATTGATATACCATGTGTGGATAATATGTCAAAGATGGCCTTCATACCTATAACCCTAACCTCCTCACCTGAATTCCTCATTGAATTAAAAAATGTAGCCACTGCATCACGAGCTGTCTCTTTGTATAACAATGAAAATAATCCCAAACATTTCAAGCCGCGTAAGTGTAAAGTGTATTTTTCATTCAAGTTTATTGCATAGTTAACCAATCCAGAATAGATCGATTTTAATGAGATATCATTCTCTAAGGGCTCTTCTATTAATTCCAAAACAAGTTCTGTAATAATCAAACAGCGAATGACAATATCATCAGGAGGTAGTTTTGGTTCAATTCTACGCTTCTTGCTGGCAATTGACTCACTTTGTGATTCGTCTTCTTCTTCTTCTTCCTCCTCCTCATCCTCTTCTTCTGCCCGTTCTCCTTCTTCGTCTTCATTGTCTTCAAACCCAGAAATTGCTGAGTGAAAAGTATCATCCTCGTAGTCGTATGAATCTCTAATATCGGTGATAACCTCGGTGGACATGTTAATGAAATCCTTTTCATTGATTGAAATCTTACGTAACACCTTCAAGCCTATGGAAATAAGGCCTTCTGGTAACTTGTCTTCTGTCAACGATGTACGGATTATTTGCAACATCTTCCGTCTTCCCATTTCATCACTAAAATCAAATTCCTTTGATACTAGTAATAATTGTTTGATGATAAACTCCAACTCCTTCACTTCTTCTGCGAACGGCAAATACTCATCATTATACTTGGAAAATTTCTTCTTCTCTTCGAGAATATCTCTTGAGAGTTTATGGTAGGTGTCTGTCCCCTGTTTGAAACGAAGTTCGCTTTCAAATATCTTCTCCTCGAAACGAGAAACATCAGAAGAGCTTGTTTCCATTGCTTCGGAAATATCCAGGAGTTTCTGTTTTAATTCTTCAGTTGAGAATTCTAATAGTTGCTGTACTAAATGAGCATTCTCTTCATCACCAATACCTGCAGATGATTCATCGCCAGATTCTAGCTTGATTATTCTTCTATTGACTAACAGATTGATATTCTCGTAATCATTAATTGCATTTTGTGTTTCACGTAAGTTCTTTTTGTAAATATCAACTTCAAATTTTATTCTAGATAAAGCATTTTCGGTGGCAAATAATTGACTTTTGATGGTTTCAATCTTCTCTTGGTGTTCAACATACTTCATGTTGATAGAATTATTGGAATTGATCAATCGAAGACGCAATTGGAGGTATTTCTCGAGGGTTTGAGCCAAGTCGATAGACTCAGGAAAGTTTGCTTCAATTAAATCATAAAGCTTATTATCATTGCAGTGATAGTAAAAGGTTCGCATTAGAAAGGCCTTTTCAACTGTAAGTGCTTTCCAATACGTTTCATCGATTTTTATAATTGAAAGCTTTTCTGGACGTGTCTTGAAAAATGTTGACATAGCAAGATCAGCAACTGTGCTTTCGGTCACCCTAAGGTATTCAATCAATTCAAAAATGTCCTCATTGACCCCTTCGAACCAATAAGTGTGGAACATTTTACTTGCAGCCGTCTTCACCGATTCGTCACGGTCGTTCAATCCCCATTTAAGCAATTTCTCTCTCATATCAAAACTGAGATTCTTGAAACTACCCAACTCTCTTGCAATTCGTGAGTATACCAATCTTCTATTGATGCTGTTGTTGTCTCGTGCTCTTTCAATTAACTGTGAAACAGTGTTCACGCTTTTATTTAAGTTGAGAAGAGCTGCACGACGAACTTCTGCACTTTCGTCATTGTTTAATGTTGAGACAATGGTATCGGTGACAATATTTTTGCTTAATGGTATGCTGAAAGGATTTTCATTCTCATCGAACTCAAAGTTAAAGGATTGAAATCGGGAAATCGCCACCACAGCCTGAATCCTCACGGTAGATTCTTTATCATAGATTCTCTTATTAAGAGATGTGTATAATGCTTCAAAAGTCTCGTGGTCAATTTCGCCGATGTAGTATACAAGGTATGCAAGTAACTGTACAACTCTGTATCTGACATTTTTATCCTTGGCTTCTATTCCTCTAAGCAAGTGGTGTATGAGATATTTGACAAAAATGCCGACGTACGTATCTTCTTCATCCTCTTCTTCATCTGCTTTCTCATCCTCCTCTTCTCGGCGAGCTAGCTCATCCTGTGATAGTACTGCAACAAAGCTGGAGCAGAACTTAGCAATTCTATCAGCAACCTGTTCCCCTTTCTTCAATGGTAATATCTTATTGACAAGCTTGGCAAAGTGCATTGAGAAATGTTCCTCCAAATTCAATTCGATAGCCTTGTTGAAGATGTTCTTCATGACAATCACTAATTTCCTATGACCAGAAAGACTGCCCTGTGCATCCTGAAACACTTGAGACATGGCGACCCTGATTTCTTCAGATGATCCAAAGTCATCGATGTGGCCTTGGATTGGCCTAGAATGTACCATTGTGCAGATAAAAGGACGTGTTTGTTTAGTGAAGTTGATTCTAGATCAAAACAATAGAAGTGCATCAGGACCGCAAAATCATGAATATATAGAAAAAAATGATTTCAAAAAAATGAGCGGTACGGGAATCGAACCCATGTCTCCTGCTTGGAAGGCAGAAATGTTAACCACTACACCAACCGCCCTTTCCTTGATCAAGTTGTGATCAATGCGGTAACTGTTCATAACTGATTTCACTAAAGCTACGAAACATGTTACCTTTTCATTAAGCCATGTGTTACCATTGCTTTTCTTCGTAAATTTGGTAGAGAAATAATTGATACTTGAGTATGTTACATCATAAATTTTTTTAGGTTTATCATAATTTTTCATAATTGTGTGGATTTTATCAGAAAATCTCCAAATCTTAAAATGTTCTCCAGAATCTAATTCCGAATTCGTATCCTCGTATAAGAAGATCAACTACAACTTGTTTTGTGTTGGTATTAAGCTCTTTTTGGTGTAATATAAGAGTCGACCTATACAGAGATGAATGTTTTATAGACGGGGACTTCTTCCAGACCGCAGTAATAATAATCTGTGTTTTTTGATTTTTCTACAACATATATGCAACCATAGTAGGAAAGAAATGCGTCGTATCGTATACGACCGGAACGAGATACACGTCTAAAAGTTGGCGACACAAAACTGAATACAAACAAAATTTTTTCGAGCGTGTCTATAAAAGTAAACCAAGAACCCGCCTGGTAATAAACGTTAGAAGTTTACTTCCATATAGCATTTAAATAACAGATTCAACTCATGTCAGCTGTCCAATTAGCACAAAAGGATTTTGAAAGAGATTCCAAGTTTACCAAAGCTCTCCACGGCGACTCTTACAAGAAGACCGGCTTAAGCGCATTGATGTCCAAGGCCAAGGATGCTTCTGAAGTTGCCAACGCTCAGTACTTTAAGCACTGGGACGGAAAGGTGGAAGAAGATGATGAAGTCAAGAGAATGTCGGATTACTCCCAGTTGACTCACCACTACTACAACTTGGTGACTGACTTTTACGAATACGGTTGGGGTTCGTCTTTTCACTTTTCACGTTACTATCGTGGTGAAGCTTTCAGACAAGCTACTGCTAGACACGAACACTACTTGGCCCATAAGATGAAGTTGGACGAAACCATGAAGGTTTTGGATGTTGGTTGTGGTGTTGGTGGTCCCGGTAGAGAAATCACCAGATTCACTGACTGTGAAATTGTTGGTTTGAACAACAATGACTACCAAATCGAAAGAGCTAACCACTACGCTAAGAAGTACAAATTGGACCACAAGTTGTCCTACGTCAAGGGTGACTTCATGCAAATGGACTTTGAGCCAGAAACCTTTGATGCCGTGTATGCCATCGAAGCCACTGTCCATGCTCCAGTCTTGGAAGGTGTCTACTCTGAAATCTACAAGGTTTTGAAACCAGGTGGTGTTTTCGGTGTCTACGAATGGGTCATGACTGACGAATACGACGAAAAGAACGATGAACACCGTAAGATTGCGTACGGTATCGAAGTTGGTGACGGTATTCCAAAGATGTACAAGAGAGAAGTTGCCGAACAAGCCTTGAAGAATGTTGGTTTCGAAATTGAATACCAACAGGACTTGGCTGACCGTGAAGACGAAATCCCGTGGTACTATCCATTAAGTGGTGAACTCAAGTACTGCCAAACTTTCGGTGACTACTTTACTGTTTTCAGAACTTCCAAGTTTGGTAGATACATTACCACTGAAACTGTCGGTATAATGGAAAAGCTCGGTTTGGCTCCAAAGGGTTCCAAGCAAGTTACCTACGCCTTGGAAGATGCTGCCGTCAACTTGGTTGAAGGTGGCCGTAAAAAGTTGTTCACTCCAATGATGTTGTTTATCGTCAGAAAGCCATTGGGCAAGAAGAATGACAGCAAGAACTAATTTCATCTGCTATATGTACACTAGTGAATTATTGCGGCACAGCCCTTTTTTCGACGTCTCTCATTCTATTTTAGCAATCATTCGCGCAAGGTATAAAAGTACCCCCGTTTGATTGCGAAATTCATTTAATACCTAACACCATTATTTAGCAATAAAAAAGAATGCTTACCAACCCCAACTTAGAAGGATACAACATTGTTCGCTCGTTTTGGCTTAAATACTACAACTCGAGAAAGGGAACTTACGTCGCTCCTAAAAAGGTCAATGGATGCTACAATGACGACCGCTTTGTCGTCTGGGCGGTTGCGGTAGCCTCGCAAGCCGTGGTTGACGGAGCTCGGATTTATAAAGAATTGGTTCCATTAGTTCCTGAAGCTATCCAGATTTTTCAGAAGTACAAGAACCACAGATTGAAAGGGTTTAGTGCTGCCGAGAATGACGGTAGCGACGAAGATATCTACTACGATGATGACGCTCAGGTCGCCAGTGCCATGATTACCGCTTTTGAAGTTACTGGTGACAGACGCTTCTTAGACCAAGGTCGTGAATTGACAAGATTCTTGATGGGTGGCTGGAACGATAACCCCAATGCCAAAACTAAAGGAGGCATGAGATGGCACGTCACGAAGGATTACCTCAATTCATGTACCACTGCTGAAGTTGCCAAGGTTTGTCTCCAGCTTTCCAAATTCATTCCACAAGAAGCTCATTACTACGTTGATTTTGCTGCTAAGTGTATTGACTGGCAAATCAAGGTGCTCCAGGACCCTGGTGACAAGTTAATTATGGATGGTTTGGGACTGGACAGTACCGATCCCAGTGACACTAAATGGACCTACAACACTGGTACCACGTTGTCTGCTGCTTCTCACTTGTACCACACCACTCGGGACTCCAAGTGGAAGGATATTGCTGATGATTTGGCCCGTGCTGCCATCGACAGAGGTGTATTCTTTTACGACCGTGATTTCCCTGACCACCTTCGTTACTGGAGAGATCCTTCCTACTTTGTCCAGCTTTTGATTGAAGGCTTGGCTGATTACTTGTTGTACGTTGGTAATGAGGCTCCAGATGGTCTTCCAGCTAAGATCGAGGAGGAGGTTAAGCGTCATTTGGTCATGTTTTACGAATTCATGAAGGATCCTAACGACGGATTGTACATCCAATCATTTGAACCTCACAACACTTATAAAGAGGTCTACGACAAGAAGTACAAAAAACTCTTTGGTGATGGTAAAGGTTGGGGACTTAAAGATGAAGATAAGTTGGGAAACAAGCCAGAGAAATGTTTGATGGGATGTGGTGCTGCCGCCAGAGTGTTCTTCCAAGGTGCTCGTATCGTGCCCAAGATTGATTAATTTCAGTTATGCTTATTTAACTTAGAGTGTTTATTAAAATAAAAGAAACCAGAGAGCTCTTTTTCTATGTATTATATCTTCAACTTTGGGGCGTTAAAGGCCGCTGCGGTAGGCAATGAGAATTGTGGTCTCTCCACAACAATGATCTCATTACTACCAAACAGCTGTACCGTCATGATTGGTCTATATTTGGTGGTAATCCAAAAGTGCTTTCTGTTGGAGTTGGTTTGTTCAATATTTCTCAACTGATCGTTCTTAACCAATTGCTCAACCGCTTCAAGGTCTTCCTCCTGCTCTTCATCTTCAATCGATAATCCGTCGCGACCTCTCTTCTTATTCTTGCTCTTCTTTACTGGAATATCAACAGCAAAATCAAAGTATGATAACCATGTAGACCCATAGACCCACACTTTGTTATCTTTAACAAACAATCCCTGAGGCTTGTCTTCTAACAGTTCAAACTCCTCTGGCAAGAATTCGCTGTTACGCTTTGACCACGCGGTCAACAATTCACCACCCTCCACGAAGAACTCATGGATCTTGTTGGTTTCATTTACCACCAACAATTTATCGTCGGCAGAGTATTGCAATAAATGAGGATATGATGACAACTTGGTTAAAAGACGACCATCACCTGTCTCCTGAAGTGGATACACCTCAATCGAACCGTTGTATCTTGACAACGCAATCTGGTTCTGGTTGGGAGAAACAACCAAGTTGTTAATGCCACTGGTATATGCTAATTTGGCTCTCTTTCCAGTTGAGAGTAATTCAATCTCATCAATAAGATCAATGGTAGTTTCGTTGATTTCAAACTTATAGATTTCTTCGTCTGGGGTGACTATCAAAAGCTTGTTGTCGGCATAAATCTTGACTTTCTTTGCCCCATCTATGAGCGAATCAAAGTTTTCATCACGATATTTGGCCACGGCTAATTTGTGACCATTCTGTTCAAGCTTAAAAACTCTAACCGAGGTCTGTCTTGCAACTGCCAACAAGGTTCCCAGCTCGTTGATATCAACACTTGTGATATTTTCTTCTTCTGCCAAAGTCAATTTCGCCACAATACGATGTTTGCCATCAACAACCTTCCATATCTTGATTGTCTGATCCTGGAACATGACAACTAGCTTATTCTTGTCATTAACCACAACATTTGGTTTTTGTTGGTTGATTGACAACTTTTTGTATTTACCGTCATGGAACTGTGCTACTGACTGGATGACAATTGATCTTTCAACACCTCCACTGATCAAAAAGTTGTAGCCTTTACTCTCAAACACGGACATCGTTCTGATATCATTCGAATGCAATAATCTATTGAAGCTGTGAACCCACTTGGAAGAGGTTTTGGTTGTGATAAGACTAAACTGGTGAATTTTTCTGTCGACACCAGCTGAAAAGATTGTGTCTTCATTGATAGTGTTAGCCAAAGTTAAAACATCTGCTTCGTGAACCTTAAAACTCTGGAGTAAGGTAAAATGTTCAAGATCCCAGAACTTGACGGATCCAGTGGAATCACCGCTAACTATTTGTTTCTTCTTCGGCAAAATAGCAATGCTCCATACCAATGTACTTTCAGTCTTGGCCTTGTCAACTCTCATTGTGGCCAAAATACGTCCCTTCGAGTCACCAGCAGCAGACCAGGACCGAATACGACCATCAGCGCAACCACCAACTAAGACTTCATTTTCATACCACTTAATGCAGAGCACTCTTGAATCCTGTCTTTGACAGATCATATCGTGCTCCAAAGAGCCAAGACCCCCAGAAATATCAACAATAACAACGGAACCATCGTCACACCCAACAGCTAACTTGTTGTTGCTTTTATCTATGGCAATAGACCAAATAATCCCGGCATTACAGTCGTAGTTTGTTATCGGCTTGCCTGTAGTCAAGTCCCATTCTGTGATATAGGTCGAGCCCCCAATAGAGAAAAGTCTGCTAGAGTCTGCGTCATTAGCCCAACATAATCCTTCTATGGATCTGCCACTGGAACCCGGTAACGTTAATTCGTGGGTCCAGTTGTATTTGGGATTCCATATTTCAATATCACCATTACTTCTACCAACAGCAAGTCGAAGTTCGCTGCCTGCAATTTTTTCGTTATTTGATGGTTGAGAAAACGCAGTCGCAGTAATTGTATGTGGAGTGTAGTCCACAAAGCGACAACGGTGGATATCCATCTTGTATTTGGTGATAATGTGAGATGGAGTCGTTTGAAAATTTACCAACTCATCTCAATGTGATTGTGTGCACACCAGTTGTTTTTTTTCCGGTGAGGGCACGCGTTGAAGAAGCTGCAAAAAAAGAAGAAGCTGCAACCTCCAGATCTCAAGACAAGATAGATTTGTATTACTACGATATTTGTTAGAATATTGGTTTGTTTAAAAAAGAACAAAGGATCAAGTATATATTAAAAGCGGAAAAAAACTATATACTTAAAGTTTGATTGTTTAAAAAGTCAGCAAGCGCCTATCGCCATAATTCGCCTGCTATTCAATATACTAACTAAGACACATGCTTCAAGGCTGAATGCTGTTGGACAGCGTCTTGTTGTAATCAGACAATGACACACTTGTTTGGGACAAAACCACCGTAGACTCTGAATCCTCCGTTGTCCTTGTTAGCGGATTGAGTCTTGTTAGAAGCAGAAGTAGTAGATTGTTGAGCAGCCATTGTTGATTGTATTGATTGAGTTGTAATGAAAAAGGGTATCTAGGTTGAAAACTACATCTATTTATGCACACGGGGGAATGTCTAGTGAAATACTCATGGAAAACGGTATGCTAACGCTTATGTTGTTATCTCGTTTCAATTAAGGTGAAGTATTACCTATTTGGGAATTTTCAATGGATCCGTTTGAGATGATTCCCCGATCAAGGCGACGCAATGAGTAGTTTGTGGATATATCCAAATCAAGACAGCACAATGGTAAGACCGTCTGATAAAGCTTACAGCGTTCCATAAGCTACAGGTTAATAATTTTATTCAATTCGTACTATTCGTTAGAGTCTGTATGATTTCAATGTTAGACAAATCCCACAAATCCATTCAAAACTTTGAGAATTCTAATAAACCACTTGTTTTCATCCGTGTTTATAATCATGTTGATAATCAACTCCTTCTTATTTTTGGCACTAGTACCAGTCGGAGCATTCACTAATGTCTGTTCCACAATAACATTCTTCTTAACACACCAAATAATAAAAAGGATGGTCAATGCACTGACAGTGAAATTCTTCAAGAAGGTTAACGCATTCTTTCCAAGAATCTTCAATACATGAACGATTCTACGCTTTAATATCTCAGGATATTCCAAATGTTCTGGATCATCCCCTGAGCCTTGCTCTCTGGAAGCGACAAATTCTCTTGCCAACTTGTTAACAATATGGTTGATTTCACCTTGCCAGTTCTTAATATCTTCCAATGTGTTGCCAATAACAGAGGGTGTAACATGATTACGATTTCCCAAACGGGCCGCCTTATCCAAAACAGGAAGAGAATAAACTGAAACAGCATCGGTAGCGGCAGCAGTTCCAACACCGCCTGCAGTGCTAGCCCCCGCGTTTCCTCCTATTGACCGTCTCTGTTGACTGTAGTCATTGATAGATGCATGGGTGCTCCGTCTTGTGTGGGAGTATATCTTCTGGAGATTGCTGCGATACTGTGGATTTGGCACAATTGATGGGGTTCTCGTAGAGTACCTATCAGACTGACTGAAGGAGGGCGAATGAGAAGGTAAAGGATAGTGGTGAGAGGAATCGAGTTCATCATCCGGACTAAACTGAAGATCTTTGATCTGATCCCACAAATACTCTAACTCATCCAAAAGTTCTCTTGCTTCGGTAGTACCACTGGCATAAATTCTCATTGTCTCGATCAAATACGAGATATAACGGCGTTTGGCTTCGGTCTTCGAAATCCCCTCTTCACGTTTCCAGGCGTCCCATTTCTTCTTCGCACCTTCGTCTTCAGGACTAAATCCTACTGGTCGTGGCATCACACCTTCAACATTTCCCTCTGTTGCTTGTTTATACAAACCATACAAACGGATTCGACTTTCTGCTGGGGGCCTCGGTAACGAGCCATAGTTGGAACGGGAAGAAAGTGCTCTGATGGTACTGATGGCCTTAACAAAGACACGATCTAAGAATTGTTAGTATTAGAAATATCGACAAATTCCTATTTAACATACCAATTGAATCAGACATAGTTATATCACAAAGTAGTGGGGGTTGGTTATGCTGAATCAGTTTTATGAGCTACAGAATTGCTGAGGATTTGGATCGGCACGTGATATTTTGTTTTTGGAAATGTATAAATACAGGCAAAAAAAACCATAGGACAAGAAGGAGGGGTCTCAATATGCAACATACAAGTTCCTAATGTACTACGAAAAGTCTACAGTGTAAGCTTGTGAAATGGACCGCCACATTCATGGAACAGGAACATGACGGTGAGTAATAAGCTTTATTGATCTCGTTTGCACCAAAATAGGAACCCGATACAGCATTGCTTATTAGCAAAGATCAGGCACCAGAGTGTTGGCAAACTTCAGTAGAATAAAATAAAACGGATGAGGATGCATTCAGTGGGTAGAGGGTTACATCGTATCAACGTAAGAATATCAATTAAACCCTATTAAAACACTTTCTGTACATAACTTAGTTTTCTGGAACGTCAATTTCACCATCGTTGATGGCTTCAATGATGTCATGTGGGTTCTTACCATTAACACGGCAGCCGACAGATTGAGCAGTACCCAAGATTTCCTTGGTGACAGAGGCCAAAGTCTTACCGAAGGACTTTTCCTTCATGGTTCTGGCAATTTCAAAGATTTCTTCCAATGGAATGTTACCAGAGTGCTTGACGTTCTTTTCCTTTTTACGGTCTCTTGGTGGTTCCTTAAGAGCAGTGATGACAAGGGCAGAAGCAGATGGAACAACAGAAGCGGTAGCTTGTCTGTTTTGGATTCTCAATTGCACGGTAACCTTAATACCCTTGAAGTCCTTGGTGGCCTTGGCGATATCTTCACCGACCTTCTTTGGGGACAAACCCAATGGACCGATCTTTGGGGCCAAGGAGGCGGAAGCACCGATTTCACCACCAACGGCTCTCAAGTAAAGGAACTTAACTTCAGAAGGGTCAAACTTTGGAGGCATCTTGTATAATTCTTGGTTATCTGAGACTGAAAAGAGAAAAGAATTTTCAAAAGATATATGTCTAGATGAAATTTTTTCCTACTCAGTCGCATACAGTACCATCCGGCATGCAAGTAGTATGTCTGAGGGTTCCTAGTTTTTTTCCATAGTTAAGAAATATAATTTCTATCACGTGAGAGAGTCTTTTACTGAAAGAATATATAGGGCTCCAGCCCTGATGCGATAATAGGTTTTAGTGCAATGTTGCAACCTGGATGTAACAAGCACTGATAACAGATTATGATCGTGACGTGATATTGTAATTTCTAAAAAATGTAAATGATGGTCTACTGGATCTACTGCATGACACGGAAACAGCAGTGAATTTATGACACTTCATAAAACCACCAAGAAACGCAACGAACAGAGTAGTACATTCCAATAGATTTTTACCCAGACTTTCAAAATCTTAGTATCAGTTTTGGCGATAATCCTAATTAATCAGATGACCCAAAAGGAGTGATTAGGAATATGATGATAAATTAATATTACTGGCCGCACTATTGCCATGATAGCTGGAAAGTCAATCATTGATTATGTGTGTTCCAGACGCAGGATAAACCAGAAAGCTGGTCATAATAAAAGCAGCCAATCTCATACATTATTCTGAGTTATCTTGTATGCATCGCGAGCATTCTGCTAAATTGTGTACAAGATGCTATGTTTACGGGTCCACAATTGATGACGAATCGTGCATGTTTTAATTAATATTCTCATAAAATAGCTACAAAAAATAAAAGGTACCCTAAAACACAGAAAGATAAGGATTATCTCTCCAGGTCAAGGAGACACTACAGATCAATATTTCATTTCCAATTAATAATGAATTATTTTTCGTTATATTGCTAAAATTATAACGATACACCATATGGTCCTCGCTGTGAAGATAATCTATCATTAATTCATTACGTACCCTTATATCATAATGTTCCTCCGGGAATATCATCCCCAATCCGCGAATCTTTGTAATCTTTTGATTCGGTATTGTCTGTTGTAGCCAATTGCCGCAACATAATTGCTGGATGCTTACCCATCTCTTGCAATTCCTTAAATATAATCACAGGTTTCTCTGCCAATTTGAGAATCCGTTCTTTATCACCATAACAAACCACCAAAACGTACTTGGACCAATCATTCCGTGGAATGTGGTGTCGTTTCATTGCCTGTTGTAAAATTTTGAGACAGGAGTCATCAGATGACGCCCGTAATTGTTTAAGTGGTTCACTAGTAGCTGATGTTGTCGAAGACAGAGAGTTAACCAGTTTCAATGGGGGTTTGCTCGGAATATGAGTACTTGAACCACTGATATTGCCAGAAGTCATGGATGAAGTGACTGGGCTTGATGCCTGATTCATAGTCATAGTGGACGACGAACTAGCAGACCGACTCTCTACAAGGCGTGGCCTAAGAGAGAGTTCTCCCTGAGACCGACTCTCAGTTATCTTGGGCACAGCCTGTTGGACTATCTTACCTGTTCCCATCGATAATATAGAGCCTGAAGAAAACCGTTTGGAAAATGTGGGACTTGGTATGTTCGAGGGACTACGGTTAATGCTGGTATTCACACTGAGATTTGCAGATGTTACGCTATCACTTGGGGTTACCGCGGGACGGTAAACAGAACCTGAAGTAGTTTGTGCTGGCAGATCCAGGAGCAGATCGTTGAAGTGGCTATCGTCAGAGCTGTTGACTGAAAAGGTTGGCAGGTTTAATGTCACGGCCGCTGGTCCCGGATCTAATGTTGGAGTTGGTAGCGGCTTCGAATCCTTGAGAAGTCTGATAATTGGGATCAAGTCGGTTTTCAACTTGATAAAGTTCTCATTGACTCGTTTGAGTTCTTGCTGTTGATGTTCGAGGGCTGGAGTCTCGTTGAGCTGGTACTGTTGTTGAACCACCCCGCGCAACTTTTGGAACATGTCCTGAATGAGAACAGTGGAAAGAGTGAGAGACTCTAATGAGACAAAGTTATTGTTGATATTGATGTTATTGAGCTTGTATTCTGGGTCTTGTAAGGATTTTGGCGGAGATTTTTGATAGTGGCTCGCTATTAAGTCAGCAAGACATCTCTTGATGGTGAGACGTATTGCTAACAGACTGATGCCAATTTCCTTTAGGTGTTCGGTGGTTAGGAATGGTAATAACGATCCATCAATGTTATGATCAAGGAAGTAGCTGCCAATGGATCGCTGGGATTCAGGTACAATTGAGCTTACATAACTGGAAACTTGGGCTGCATCCCATTGGAGAAATGATTCATTAGCAGGAAGAATCATTTCATTCGTGCTATACGCTTTTGGTTTATCCAATAGTGTTGAATCTGTGTGTATATTTATTTATGATGGTAGATGGATCACAGCCAAGGCGCAAATATTTCAAATTTGGGTGCGAGTTTCAAGTAGCAATTTACATTTAGTTATTTTACACGATGCATATTTGGTGGGTCGCCGATACCAATTGGGCGTCGTCAAGGCGTCCCTATAGGCGCCTGCTAAAGTTCAATTGTGACCTAATATCTCACGCTCAGCAAGTTTTATCGGTGTCGTGTCATTAATAGAAGGATATGTGTTCTTTTTGAGAAGGGCAACCCGAAACGACCACCTAATCGCCGAACTAAAACATTTGTTCGACTGAACAAAATGTGTATGCTGCTTGTTTCATTTTTCCGTATTGTGCTTTTTAGATTATTGTCTAATTATCTAAGCACCAAGTTTGGCAGTAGTGTCACAAGAATTATTTTTTTCTTGTTCTCCCTCACAATTACCCGATTTAGACATACGATAAAAAGAGGGGGCTTAGAGGCTATGAAGCAAAAAGGGCTAGACGCACCCGCTAAGCAAAATACGAAATTTACAACTATTTTATTTGCAATTGTCTAAAATAACATGTCGTTTCCCGCACAGATCGGTACAGTACACTTATATGATCGAAACTTGACCGCATTCGAATTCAATACCAGGCAAACTACCACTCCTGCTCCGAATGTAGTACTTTTCATCGGTGGTTTGCATACCGGCTTGTACACCATTCCTTATTTGAATGAATTGGCAAGAAGCGTATTGTCTTTCCCAGGGGATTGGGTACTTATCCAAGCACTTGTCAGATCATCAGGCCCAGGTTGGGGTGTGAGTTCCCTTGCACAGGATGCTGAAGACCTTTCGCGGTTGATTAAGTACTTACGCTCAGAAGCGGGTGGCACCAGAGCGAAGATCGTCTTAATTGGTCACTCAACAGGTTGCCAGGATACAATGCAGTATCTCGTCAAGAAATCCTACGAACCAGACTTCGATCCCTCACTCTCAATTGATGCAGCAATACTTCAGGCTCCAGTCTCAGATGTCGAAGCATTGCGTAATATCATCGGCAATAAGGCACTTACTGATATGATAGACGAAGTCAATCGTGACTACATTTCGCAGGGCAAAGAGAACGATATATTGCCACAGAAATTTAGAAAGGCGGCTTTCAATACACCAATCACCGCTTATAGATTCAACTCGATGTTCAATCCTGGTCACGATGATGATTATTTTTCGACTTACTTGACTGCTGAAGATTACGCGAAAACCTTTGGCAAAGTTAACAAGCCATTATTGGTATTGTACAGTGAAAAGGACGAGTTTGTCCCTGATTTTGTCAAGAAATTAGAATTGATAGCTAAATGGCAACTGGCAACGCCACCACAGTTCTGGAGTCCCTACTCTAAGATTGTTTCAGGCGCAGTCCACGAAATTATTGACCACAAGAAGTCTAATGAGCTGGTTCTTGCCGACTTCCTCGATACTGTGCGTAAGTTCATTGAAACTATTTAATCGTCTATATCACCAGGTACCCTGGTTTTTATTAATTTTAATAGAGCTCGATAATATTGTTCCATGTTCAAGTCTTCGTCTATAACTCTCTTGTTTGATGAAAATAGCTTATCAAAAAAGCCTTGTTTTGTTCGGTGTTTCTCGTGTTTCTCGGGCTGTTGCAACCGGGAGGTAAGAAATCTTGCCTGAGAATGGTTTGCCTGTGTAACCACGTATTTTGGAACGATGCCATAACGTGGGCTAAGTGTCTTTATAAATTCTAGTACAGGCATCAATTCTGGATGCGGGGTTTCGACAATAGAATCATTATTGGACGGATGCAACTTAAGATTGGGCTGGGTGAAGTAGATAATGTATTGGAAATGATTGTCCATGACGAGGGTTGTATTGTGTCCTGTTATAGACAGAGTACTGAGCTCATATGATGATCCATCGGTAATATTGTACAATTTAGGCTCGATAACATCCAAGGATGCTTCTATACCTAATCTCATAAACCAGTGGTGATAAAATGCTGTCTCATCAGGACTAGAATTGAAAATCTTGATAAGCTGAGGATTGCGCCTCAAGTTATAAACCAACGAAGGTATATTTCTGAAGTTTTCTGCTGTAACATACTCATTTTCGTAAGGGTTTGATGTCGATTTGTTAAGCGAAAGTCCACCAAAATTGTATAATAACCTTACCAAGGTTTTATCAGTCAATGGAACTAAATCATCAAATGATTCGTACCCCAATGAAGTATCAATTTTATTAATCAAGAGTCTGGTAAATAGAACCATCCATGTCGACGAATCAAAACTTTTCATCAATGCAGCCTCCTTCAAAATATTGCTGTTTTTGCTGTTCAATTTAACCCTGCCACCAACTTGCCCACCAACCAACACTGAAAGAGTCGTTGGTTTTCGGATAGTAGTGACTCTGGCTCGTTTTTGATACGTTTTTGGATCCCAGTAGTATAATGTAAACTGAATAAATACCTCCTTTACACCATGCACATTAAGTTCAGAGGAAGAGCGCACGGTCTTAGGATCAAATAGGAGCGACAAGGAATCGCTTGGTGAAATTCTGTTAAATCTCCATTGATTTGTAAATAACTTCTTACTATGAGGTGCATCAAATTTCGAAACAACATCAGAAACTTTTACGTGATGGCCATCATAATACTTCTGTGCATCATTAAAGGTGGATGGTAAGGCATATCCGGGATCTCCAAGTAATCTAGAAACCTTTAAATCGTTTGACGTCGTTACTACCAACAGAGCATCCAAGTAGCGTTCAGGAGTAACAACTCGATCAAGGGCATCTTTTAATTGAAATGAGTCAAAGGATTCAAACAAGTAAAGATTACCCATAGTAGTAGATACTAATGGTCTCATCTCGTAGATCCCGACTTGATCTAACGCCCCTGTAAAAATGTCAAATGACCAGGTTGTGGACCCTTTGGGGATCTGGTAATCAGTAGTCTTCAGTGAAACACTAGTTCCAATTCTCATTGAAGTTTCAATACTTTGTCCACATGCAATGTATGCTAATACCTTATAGAACTTCGATGTTGAACTAAAGTTCGGAGCCTTTAATTCAGCAATTTCTCGATGAGAACGAATCGTCTCGTCTGGCTGAACTACTACTCCTGGATAGATAGTTCCTGGCCCAGTCAAAAATTGAAGTACTTTCCCATTGAAATCCTTGTAAGAAGATGTTGCAAGAAGAACTGTCGTTACGTAATTGGCAAAGCCAGTAGATCTTGCAGGTTTGTATGAAGTTGTATACCTCGGTCTTAAATTTTGAATGGTTTGGCAAAGTGATGCTCTAGATTCCTGAGAAAGTAAAGTAAGAATTCCATTTCTTACTAAAGAACTTTTTTGCCAATCACTCGAAAGCTCGGGAACAATATTGAGCTGGGAAAGAACAGAGTCTATACTTTGTTTCCGGAATAATTCTTTCTCTTTGGGTTCCAACTCGTTTTTAACTGGTGTGAATCTATTCTCTCTAGTATTGAATACTCTTACATCTTCGTCGAATGTTACAAGACCAACAAGTGTCAGCTCGTCCATTGATTCAATGATATTAGAGATATTATTCAAGAGATTGGCAAATGATAAATCATCTTTGCTGTCAGTATGCTGATATAAATCTATCACAATCACATATGCAAACGGTAAGTTTCTGTTCCTCGATTCTGACACAGATTCTGGTAAAATATAATCAACCGTTGTTGACGTATAACGAAGCTCGACTGGCCAGTGTTCTACCGCAGAAATATCAGGCCTCAAGTAATTATCGGGTAGAAATGTACGCTTTTCACAAAAGGGGCACCACCACATCATATTTGCTCGATCTAGCTTAATTTGTGGATTGACATATGCACCACAAGTATCACATGAAAGTGGTCTTGCTTCAACATTAGGAATTCCATTGTCTTTAGGTTCAAATGGAGTGTAAATACATCCTAATGGAGTACTAAGCTGAGAAGCCTCTAGTCTGGTTGAAGGGAAGATATTCCAGTTGAATTGTACAGACATACGATTCGTGACTTGATCTCTCACTAGTAAAATCGATTGAGTCGATAAGAGACGTCGTGGCGATCTCAATTTTTACGAATCTGGCTAACCCCAGGTTAATAATAATGTTCTGGAAGCCAAGTAATAGAGAAGCTTGTGTCTGTGCCAAGAGTCCTAATCCAAAGGAATCTTAACTAAAATCGAGCCTTGAAAGGTGCATCAAAAACCTGAAGCATGGCTATTTTGCGTTTTGTAGGAGTATCCAGTTGGTTACAGTGAATTCATTGATCATGCGATATGGAAAGCAACAATACCTTCCAACAATGCTAAGTATATGCTTAATAATACAAACCACAGGAATTGTAAATTTGAGCTAAATATTTCGCAATTGGGACTTATAAGCCGAGCCGAAACGTTCAGGAACGGGGTCTTTACCAATGTGGCGTTAATCCACAATTTTGGTAATTGCGAAAAGCGATTGCAAAAAATACATATATATATGCCATATCAATCTAGAAGATGATCTGACTACTTTGTTAACAATAAAAGACAAATGCCCGTGAGTCTCTACAGAAACCCAAACACCGTTTACAATAAGATTGATGCTAAAGAAAAGGATGGAATCCTTCGTGTCAGGGAAGAAGAAACAGATACCATAAAGTATAAGGAGTTTCTTCCTACTTGGAATGTAAAAGAAAAATACGAACGCTTGAAATTTTCAGAACATACCGACCGTGGAAAGTTCGCTGATCCTCTGTTATCCAATCTTTTACCTTCAACTTCACGGACCAAGAATATTACTCCGAAGTTTGGTACGGAAGTTTTTGATGTTCAATTATCACAGTTAGATGATAAAGGCAAGGACGAATTAGCTCTCTTTGTTGCCCAAAGGGGATTGGTCGTGTTCAGAAATCAGGATATTAATTCTTTTGGACCAAAGTACTTAACTGACTATGCCAGATACTTTGGTCCATTGCATATCCATCCAACTTCAGGTGCACCAAAAGGACATCCGGAGCTCCACATAGTCTACCGTCGTCCTTCAACCCAAGATCAATATTCTAGAAGAAATAATTTGGTTGACTTCCATTCGGATGTGACATATGAATTGCAGCCTCCTGGAACCACATTCTTTTCGGTGTTGGAGGGCCCTGATGCGGGTGGAGATACACTCTTTGCGGATACGGTTGAAGCTTACAATCGATTATCTCCAGCATTCCAACAAAGGTTGGAAGGATTACATGCTTTGCACAGTGGAGTCGTTCAAGCAAAGTTTTCCAAGGAACAAGGTGGTGTTGTAAAAAGACACCCCGTGGAGAATATACATCCGATTGTTCGTACACATCCAGTAACCGGTCAAAAGGCCCTTTTCGTTAACCATGGATTTACTCGGAGTATTGTTGAATTAAAGGAAGAAGAATCAGACAGTTTGTTAAGCTTTTTGTTCAACCATATTGCAAGCAGTCACGATCTTCAGGCAAGAGCTAAATGGGAACCAAACACAGTAGTAATCTGGGATAACAGAAGAACAGTTCATTCCGCAATTCTTGATTGGGACACTTCCGAGCCAAGACTAGCTTGGAGAGCAACACCTCAAGCCGAAAGACCAGTGTTTCATTTGAACGAATTGAATAAGCCCGATGAAAATAGAGTCTACGATGGACCTGATTTTGTTGGTTGAAATATTTCGTATGAGTTTTAATTTGTGATAGCTTTTTATTACTTACTTGTAGTCGTAGTACAACTCGTGAGAAGCATTTGATACTAGAGCACAGTTTCCCATATCGCACTTAACAGGTTCTGCTTCAGGTCTAATATCAAAGTCAAAAATATCCATTGGAATAGACAAAGTTGTGCATGCATTGGGCACGTCAACAATTCCTGCAATATGTCCCTCAATTGGAGCAGTAGACAACAACAAATATATTTGGTAGTCATTATAGCCAAACCTTCTCAAGTACTCAATTGCGCGAATACAAGCCTGTCTGTAGGCAGTAGTTGCACAGAGAAATTGTTGCTTTCCTGTTTCATCAACAGAAAAACCTTCAAATGTTAAGTATCTGGAAGGACTATAATTGTTCTGAACATCTCCTTGAATAAACATGGGAGATTTTAAGGATAACTTCTTTATTCCATCGCGAATTATCAGTGTCTTTAACGTAACGACACCAGGCATTTCAATTGCCCCACAGAAGGAAATCTCACCATCTCCCTGTGAAAAGTGAAGATCGCCAATTGAAAATTTGGCACCTTCAACATAAACTGGAAAGTAGCATTTTGAACCTCGAGACAAATTTTTAATATCACAATTACCTCCATTTTCTGGCCTGCCAGGGATTGTTCTTGCACCTTCGGCTGCAATTTTTTCAGCCAATTCCTTGGAAGCGGAGCCCGAGTGCGCATTTGAAGTTAATGGTAAATTTGCAACCGAAGTGGCATGTGCGTGTTGGATATCGGATTTCAAGCTTGCTTCACGCTCGTTCCAACTTTTCAACACTTCATGAGATGGAGCTGTTCCCATTATTCCAGGATGGATAAGTCCAGAAAACTTTGTTCGAGGTATGTGTCTTGAAGTTGCATGTATTCCTTCGAAGTCAAAAATTGCCTTAGCGCACTCAGGGTAAAATCTGTCCAAGAACCCACCACCATTTTCGCGATGGAATATTCCACAGTAGCCCCAAGGCTGTCTCTCCAATGGCTGTATATCTTTGATTTCAACAACAAGACAATCGCCCGGCTGGGCTCCACTTATATTGAAAGGTCCTGATAAATAATGAATTCGAGAAAGGTCAACATTTCTTAAATCATCAGCACAATCATTGTTGCCAATTTGGTTGCCCGTCCAATCCAAGCATTCAATTTTTACCACTTCTCCAGGTGTAATTGTCTCACTGAATGGAACGTCAGGATGCCATCTGTTATGAAGTTGGGGTTGCTGATCTCCGGGCTTGGTCAAATCTACCTTTGTAATCAAACGGGGTGATGAAGACATTGTCTATTTTTCCCCTCAAAAAAATCCAGTAGGTTGAATAACAGTGACAAGCTCTTTTTTATATCTGAATTCCTAAATCGGCCGGATTAGGCATTTTTTTCCTTATCTTTAGATAATCAATTCCCCATACTCTTCAGTTCTTCCTGTAGATAAATTATATCTTAAATGCAGGTTTATGTAATTATCACGTGATAAATGCGATGTTCATCGCTTCATCAAATTTTTATTTTAACCAGGTTGAATTGTAAACTGTGAACAATGGCACCTAGACAATCCAAAACAGCCAAAAGAAACAAGACTCAGAATAAGACACGTAATGTGGAATCTGAGGTCTTTACGGACTCACAGGCCCGTAATTTGTTAGCATCGCAACCAAAACTTACTCCAAAATCTAAGGTCAAGAAGCCAAGTAAGGCAACTGTGAAGAAACAGCAAGCCAAAATAAGACTTTATGGTGCTAAGAGTGGGAAAGAATATCGCGAAGATCAATTAAACATTCCAACATTAAACAAAGCAGTTATTCCGGGTGTCAAGGCTAAAAGAGGTAAGAAGGGTAAGAAGTTTGTCGAAGACAATGATTCTCTTACGTTGAACAGACTTGTGAAATCTATCAACGACAAGTATGACCAGGTAAACGAAAGTAAACTTGAGAAATCAAGAAGATTAGAAGACATTCGTGAATTGAAGAGACAGGAGTTGGAAAGAAAGGAACAGCAGAAGAAGGATAAGTTAGAAGATAAGAAGTCGGAGTTGAAGAACAAAGCATCGGTTGCTAGAGCGAACAGAAGAAAGAACGCGAAGGCTAGACGTGCGGATGAAGATAATGATGACGTTGACACGGGTAAGAAAAAGGTTTCTTTTGCATAAAGGTTCTCTTTCAGAACCATATTCTCATTTTGTATATTTATTTACATTTAGTTCATAATAGAGTCCTAACCACTGGCATTATATTCCATAAGAGGCCCTTCTTCTCGCCACTTTTTCTCTTTTCTTGGTGAAGTACCAACCATACCATATAGCTGCAAAGCATCCACCCAAATGAGCAGCGTAATCATACGTTCCCCACCTAAGAGCCACGCCAGCAACGTTCAATGCCATGGATCCCAAAAATGCAATCCAAGCTCCACCGGGAACTGGAATGAAAAAGAGGCCAATTGGTGCTTTTGGTATTAAATAGGCAAATGTCCCGAATACAGTGAAGACAGCTCCTGAAGCACCTAACGAGGCAGCAGCAATCGACGTACCCAAAATTTTAGGAAGTGCAATAGAAACAAACGATGAAATCACGGCAGAATTGAGGTACAACACTGCAAAGTTTGAGACACCGACCATTGCACAGAGTGAAGTACCAAATGATTGTAACACAAACATGTTTACGGCAAGGTGCATGAAATCTTGGTGTGAAAAAGCAGATCCAAGCATTGCCCATCTGGAAGCACCTGGCTGATCCTTAGTTAACAAAAAGTATCTAGTCATGGTTCTTCTCAACAGTGGTGCTCTCCATGCAAGCCAGATAGCAGCGTTAACTCCAATAAGAGCATAGACAAAGGCAGATGGGCGGTATCTAAACTCAGACAATGGTGTGTACTTAAAGATATAGGGAATAGCCCAGGTGGTGGAAGCACAGAAGATGATAGTGAACAACAAAGGTCCTCTCAATCCACGATATCTACCATCTCGGTTGTAGTATTTATTGTACTGTTTCCAAGTCTGAGTGCTTCTTCTATAACTGTAATTTCTAGTAAAGTATGTTTGGTATGATGAAGGTTTGGGAATAGAAAACTTGGGGAGATTCACGAACGATGATTGCAATAACTGGTTATTTGATTTAAGGTAGTTCGTCTGGGAACGAATGCAAGTGGAAAGTTTTGTAGGTGACAAGGATTTGAATGAAAAGGAATCAAGAATACGATTACTGAAAAACGGGTTTGTACCCAATACTCTCAAATGGCGCATATTCGACAATGGATGTTGACTTAAGTTGCTTCAATAGTATGGATTCAAATTTCACCGAACATTCCTACATTTTTATTTTTGCCACTAGTTGCGCGAAACTTCCTGTTTACAGTAATGTAATTACTACTTCATCTATTTCTTTTATAATCCAGCAAAGTCATCTTTTTCCTCTTCCAATTCTATCTTGCCCTTACCTGCCAATCTTGCGGCTGCCAATTGTTGGGTAGCCACTTGTTTTCTGACCTTTCTTGTCATCTTCTCAATTTCTTCTTCAGCATCCTCTGCATCTTGTTCAGCAAATTGCATAACTAATCTTCTTCCAAGTAAATGGACACCCTCCAATTGCTTCATGGCATTCTCTGCTTCCTTTAATAATGTAAATTCCACAAAGGCAAACCCACGAGCAGTTTTGTCGAACTTCTTGGGCACTCTGACAGATTTTAATTGACCAAATGCACCAAATAATTCCAAAACATCTTTCCTGGTAGCTTCAAATGGCAAGTTCTTGATAATAATTTTACTCGACTTCTTACTCTTGTCAACATTGGATCCTGACCCTGATCCACCAGTTCTATGAGAGAGCTTCAACTGTAACTTGTGACCATCCAAAACATGGCCATCCATGGTGGAAATAGCCAAGTTAGCTTGTTCCTTGGTCTTGAATTCCACAAACCCGAACCCCATGCTTAAAACAGAGCCTTGGTTCTTTGGATCTGGCTTAGTCTTAACCGTAGCGACCACAAATCCACCCAAGGGCTTGAAAGCTTCTGATAACTTTTGAGAAGTGGTAGAAAAGTTTAAGTTCTTGACAAAAACCGACACAGTAGGACCTTCAACCACTTGCTCATCTTCTGCTTCCTTTTGCTCGGTTCCCAAAATGTCACTTGCACTAACCTTTGCTTCAATGGCATTATCCTTTCTAGATTCAGTAGCCACAGTTTCACCTGCAACGGGCTCACGGATGAATAAGTCTTTTGGTCCCTTTTCCAAATATATAATACTCTTCTTAAATCTTCTGTATGCTAACTTCGTGAATGCTGCTCTGGCACTTGGTGCGTCTCTGAATTCAACAATGGCGATAGTACCTGCGGGAGGCATCAACATTCTCTTTAAAGATCCATATTCAGAGAACATTTCACCAATTTCGTCGATAGTAGTACCAAAGGGGAAGTTCTTCACCAAAATTACCTTATCGTCTCTTTCTTTCTTGTCAAAGGTAGTCAAATCAACACCACGCTGCTCAAAATAGTTTCTGACATCACCAATAACATGTGCTTCAGCTAAAGCCTGCTTAACTGCCGAGTTGGAATTTTCGACATCTATTAACTGAGATTTAGCAACACCCATTTTAGCTGCCACAGATTCTAAAACGGCGTCACTGTTCATGTACAAAGAATTCCAGCTGAATTGGGACTTGGATGCTTGCGCTTTCTTCTTCAATTCTCTTTGCTTCTTCAATGGCAAATTCTTCAAGTCAAATTCATCGAGTCTGTGATCCTTCTTCTTTTCACCAGGTAAAATATGCAATAAACGTCCTTGGAAGATTTGCTTGTCCAAACTACGGAAAGCTCTCACAGCATCTCCACTATTAGTGAATTGAACGTAGACAAACCCTTTAGACTTTCCAGTACGAGTATCAATTGCAATATGAACTTCTTCCAATAATCCATAGACTTCAAAAAGGTCTCTGAAGTCTTGCTCGGTAGAAGTGTACAAGATGTTTCTGATGAATAAACGACCAGTTTCTTCAATTTTCTTGACAATTTGGTCCTCTTCAGATTCTTCTACTACTGGCTTAGTCTTAATTTTCCTTTTTTCTCTTTGTTCATTTTCTTCTTCAGGAGATTCATCGTTTGCTGGTTCAGCCACTTCGTCATTTTCCTTCATACGGATTCTTCTGGCCTTAAGCCAGTCAAGATCCGTTACGTTTTCATCTACTGCGATATTGTCTTGTTCTTCCTGTGGTACGTCTTGTCTTTGGTCCAAACTGCTCAAAGTCATCATTTCTTCTTCTTCCTCCTCTTCATCATCCTCGCCATGCTTAGGACCGAAGTCATCGTATTCGTCATCACTTTCTTGTTCTTGCACTTGAGCCACTTCATACTTGGATGCAACAGTGTTTTCACCGTTATCTTGCTTGGCTAATGCTTCTTCTAATGCCTTAGCAGAAGGTGCACCTGACCCATCAGCTGTAGTATCATTAGCCCAGGACTTCACCTGGTGCGATGGCTTCATTACTTCCATAAATTCTTTCAACTTCGGGTTATTTTCAATTTCCTCATCCAAAGCAGACTTGTACTTCGTCCTCTTTAACTTTCTTTGTTGTTCTTGTTCCAAAAGCCTTTCTTCGTGCTGTCTTAACTTCTGCTCGTCTAATCTCTTTTGTTCCTTGAAGGATTTGGGCACAGTTGGATCGGAAAATGTTTTAGCCAATTCAACATCTATTTTGGCTGTATCTATGAACGATTTGTTAAAGAAACGGGTGGCCTTTTCTGCATCTTCCAATTTCTTGTATCCAACAAATGCAAATCTTCTCGACTCCCCATTTCTCTTCTTCATTAACTTCACGTCAGTAACATCACCCTGTTTGGCAAAATGCTCTCTGATCTTGTCTTCTGTAAAGTATTTGGGAAGACCCTTTACAATCAAACGTGACATTTGTGCTTTATTGTTTCCTTCACTTCTCAGTAATAAATCTTTATAAAAATATTAAGTCCATCGCATCGATATCGCGCGTGAGCCGCACGCAACACTTTTTTTACTACATTTATGTTTTTTTGCACCCTCAGCGTTTAGGTAGACAACTAAAATGAACTTAATTGACCACATTGGACTTAGAAATCACCAACAACCAGGAAATGAAAGTATATCGTTGAGATCAAAAGGATATTTGATTTTTCTTGTTTTCTGTGGAGCACTTTTTGTATATCATTGGTTATCGGTTTTTGGCACAGTCCTGGGAAAGTTGTTCCCTGACCGCGCAAACAGCTTCAAGAGATCTTGTAGCATCACCCTATGGAGCATTGCCTTATATTTAATGGTGAGTAACCACGATTTATTAGCTTACATGGCTCTCGTTACTAATCCTTTTAGCAGCTAAATAAGGTAGAATTCAACCTCATTGGCGATGAAATTGATACTGAATGTGCGATTCTCATTAGCAACCACCAATCTCTCGCAGATCATATAGTCATGACATACCTAGCAAAATATGCTAACAAGAAGAGTTCCTCATCGTTAACTTTACCCACAGTTAACTTTTTCTCGTGGTTTCGTCTTTGGAGAGTACCCACCTTAAGACTTCTCTTGCATTTGGCTCGGTGTGACGAAAACTGGGAACTTGACCAAACTTTGTGTGATCTTGTTTTTCTTAAATTACTCCGAAGTAATAAGCCTGAATGGGTAGTGCTTTTTCCAGAAGTAAACATCTGGACTGAAGAGGATTCTCTTGTTCAGAAGCGGCAAGGTGAGAAGTTCTTTCTTCCTCCGTTTCAAAAAGTGTTATATCCCAGATTTTCTGGGTTTTTTAATGTTTTAACTGCACTCAACAGAACACCTAACTCCTTTACTAAGATATATGATCTTACAATTATTTACCATACAAAATCGGACATAATTTCCCCTAACTTACTAGAACTATTTACATCACCAACACCCATTAATATCACCATTCATGTTAAAACGAGGCTGCTTTCTCGCGTCCCGATAAAGCGAAGGAAGATAGAAAAATACTTAGAACATTCCTGGATTGAGAAAGATGAACTAATTCAGCAATTATCCAAGCAAATAATTCATCCACCATAGACCTAGCTCTCGTGGATTTTGCTGATCGGTAAACTATAAATCCGGGAACTTTGCTGTTCATCTCTTTTGATCCTATAAAAATGATCGGTAAATCTGTCACCATTGATGTGAGTGAGGAAATTCTCATCATGGGTAATAACAATCAATTGGAAATTCAGCTGTGCTTTTCTGAACTCAATAATTTGGTTCAAGGCTTCGGCTAATGATTCCGTATTTTCCTGGTCCAAGTTTGTAGTGGGTTCGTCCAAAGCAATCATCCCACAATTCACACCAAAGCATTCTGCCAATGCAAGTCTGATCAAAATACTAGTTAAAACCTTCTGACCAGCCGAGCACCTTCCTCTCATGTCTAATTCATTCCCACTTTTGTACATCACAACACGATAATTATATGACCTGTTTCCCTTGGCCTGAACGTTAACATCACTTTTAATAGCGATTGTTTCAATATCGGAACCTTTGTATGTCTGAGACCATAATTCACGTAATATTCTGTTGATATCTTCCATTTTCATGCTATGAAATTTCATAATAGCATTGTCAAGTGCTTTGGAATATGTTTGAATGTCATTTGAAACTAATAAGTTGGTTTGCAATTTGACCCATTCCTCATGATAGTTACTGTTTACTCCCTTGTATTCTGTATCAAGTTCCTTTTGTAAGGTTTTGATTTGGTCACCAAGTTGCTTTAGTTCCCCAGTTTTACCTGAATGCTCGGCATTTAGTTTAGCTATCTCATTTCGAAGTTTCTTCGAACTTTCTTGGAACTTTTCCTTTCTCACTTGAGCATTGGAGATATCTAAATCGGTCAATTTAGATTCGATTTGTTCAATTTCTTTTATCAACCCTCTATAATCCAAATTTGCAATAATATTGTTTTCCACTCTTGAAGAGTCGTACACCGCTTTTTCCAACTGTTTTATAGCCGTCAGATTAGCCTCGATATCCCTTTCAAGCTCCGCTCTTGCACCTGAAATTTCTGCTATTGCCGTGGTGTTTTCTCTTAACTTGCTGGCGTAGTTTTCTTCAAAGTCTTGAACTTCATCTAATAATTTAGAATACTCGATATGGCTTCGGTCACTTTCATCCAATTTTCTTTGTCGGGAATCTTTTTCGATAAGGTTATCCAGACGCAATGACGCTAATTCTTTCACATACTTTTGTCTAGATTCCGTGAGGGTTGTTAAAGTGGAAGCAATATCAGACTCCTTCAGAGATAGTTCTCTTAAGTTGGATTCTGCTTCCTGAATTGAACTTTTGATACTGTTCACATCAGCTAGTGATCTTTCTAAATTACTTAAGGCTAACTTGACATCTTTAACTTTGCCTTCAAGTCGGGAAATTTCTCTCTGTGCCATGTGCTTGGATTCGGTATCCTCCGCTATCTGCTGACGGTACTCCTTGATTTGGATGCTCTTACTTTGTTGAAGTTTTTGCAATTCTGCAATGGATAAGACAGCAGTTCCAAAATCATCAATCTCATCATTCAATTCGGATAGCTTTCTTTTTGAGTCATCAATTTCTGAATTTAATCTCGAAATCTCGTTGAGAGGCCTGCTCAATGCATCTAAGGATTCTCTCTTCAAGGTCAATTCGCTCAACTTGTTTGTTTCGATTTCATTTTCATTCTGAAGCTTTTCAAGGTTATCACTAAGCGATTCGTTTTTATTCTTGAGTGCCAGTTTGTTCTTGATTGTTTCTCTGTAATTTAGAATATCTGAATTAATTCCCTTCACGGCGGCCAAATCCTTCTTAATATTCTCAGCCTGGTCTTCAATCTCTTTTATCTTATTTTGATTGACACTCTGTTGCAATTCCTCGAGGAATTTATTAAGTCCATTCAGGTCAAATGTTCTTTTGCACAAGAGACAGCTTTTTTCCTTTTCTGCTATACCTATTGCAGTTATATTGAACTGTCTAGTAACTTCTGAAGTATTAATATCTTCCAGGACATTTCTGTAACTTTCCTCCAATTCCTCAACTACTGACTCATACGAATCTATTTCATCTTCTTCGATAGCTGATAGTATTCTTGATTTAACTTGGGTGAACCTCGATTCATACTCCTCCAATTTCTGAGAATTTGATATAATAAATGACTTGGTTGATTCCACTTCTGCGCTTAAAGTAATCACCCTTTTTTGAGCATTTTCAATTTCCTTGACTGTCTGGAATAATACATTGCTCAATTTCGAATCAGCTGTCTCGATTGCTAGTTTCTCACCAACCAGTGTTTCAAATCTTTCGGCATTTGACAGTAATAAAGTTGTCAAAGAAGCCGTTTTATTTGAAATTGTTTCTTCCAATAGATTTGCTCGAGTTCTCAAATCAGACTGCTTGTTACTTGTGGTAATTTTTCTTGAAAGTTCTTCATTTTCAAATTCAAGTTTTGAGACATTGGCACTATTATTTTGAATCTTAGCTTCAAGCAGCTGAATTTCGTTAGAAGCTCTTTTCTCCTCTAACTTTTGAGTTATGGATGTCAATTCTGATTGCTTTGAATCAAACTCGGTTCCGCTATTATCAATTACGTATAATTTCTTCTTAAGAGTGGCAAGTTTATCCATATTAGTCTTGATATCCTTGTCACAATACTTTTTATGCTGATCTTCACGGGTTATAGAGTCGAGAGTATCCTGCAACTTGGATTGCACTTGTTTCTCTGCGGACTCGGAATCTTCCAAAAACTTGCTGAAGTCATTCTTTTGCTTGTCGTATCTTTTAATTAATAGGCTCTTGATCTCAGTGATATTTTTCTTGTCGTCTGTTGACTTTTTGTACTCTAATTCAGTACTAAGTTCATCAACTTTTCTCCTGAGTGCTTCAAGACTTTTATTGTATTCCACTTCTTTGGACTTCAATACGCCATCTTCTCTAATTAATTTATTGTACCTTTCTGTTTTAACTGATAATTCTGCGTTTATATTGGAAGTTTGCTGTGTTATGTTGACAATTTGTAGCTCCTTCTCCTTCGTTATGGCGACAAAATTATTTTGCTGGTGTAACAATTCTTCGTCGGATTCCACCAACATTTCAACGGAGTTCTTAAGTCTTTCAGACTGCTCCAATTTCAACTTCTTCTCGTGTTTTAATCTATCGTACTCAACGAGGGTGGTTTGAAAATCTTGATTAAGGGAGAAAAGCTCATCTGCTTCACGCTCCTTCTTATCAATTTCAATATTAACAGCAGCTATCTCAGCACTATATTGCTCTGCCGATTCAGACATGGATTTCAATCTATCCATCAATTTCTTTGCCCGATCTTTATCTATCTTCAAGTGGTTTACGCTTTGTTCCAATAATTTGATATCAGTTGCCATGTCCTTTTTGATTACTTTCAAGTTGTCTAAAACTTTTGTAAACTTGGAAGCTTCAAATATATCATCAAACCGCTTTTTCAATACAGATGCTTCGCTTAGAGGCCACAAACTATCATCTTGGTGGCAGAAAATAACGTAGTCAAGAATTGCACGGGAAGCACCCAAGTAAATGGGGGTTTGTTGGTCCAACTCGGCATTTTTAGATGATACACTCACCTTGTTTCCCTTGTCTATAACCACCAATTGGCCTTCTAGTGTTTTGAAAGTGTTCGTAATGGCGCCAGTGCGTCCCTTTTTGCGACTGAGTTGGACCGTACGAGTTGTAATCATGGACTTCCCATTGGCGTTCCTGAACGCTAGCTTGACTTGACCAGTCACATTTGTTCTTCCTGTAAGACTAGGATCATTGACAAACGCGCCTCCCTTCGAGTTAGGTGGTAAATCACCGGTCGTGGCGTACTTTAGGCACTCGATAATTGTCGTTTTACCGCACCCATTTTGGCCACAAATTAATGTCAATGGGAACCCAAATTGGATGGTTTCTTCTTGCTCCGGTTCAAAAGCCCGGATACCTTTAACCGAAAGCTTATATAACGAAGACATACAAAGGTCTTTTACAGCCGTGTGCGAGTAATACGAATATAATCTGTGCGAGTGCGCTGCGCTTTTTGACAAAACTTTTTATTACATCTATACACTAATTTATGTGAGCTTTAGCCAATTCTTCAGCCACAGAATCAACAGACTTATCAGGAGATTCTGTATGGAAGTTGGTAAGCAATTCAACTTCTAAATTGTCTAAGTCGAGGTCTTCTTCCAATGTATCATCTTGTTCCTCATCGTCATCATCCTCTTCGTCGCTGTCGAGTTCTTCTAATTCGTCTAACTCGTCCAATGCATCATCAAGACCCCTTTCTTCAAAAATCTGGGTAATCTTTTCAACGAATTCAGATTCTTCTTCAAATCTGTTACCGTTTAATTCCAACAGCTTCAAGTTTGGCAACTTGTTGTTAATGACATTCACCAAGACTTTCAAACTGTCCTCTTCTAATTCATTGTATTGTAATTTTAAGGTGGTTAAGTTCTTCTTGACTTCACCAGAGTTGAAAGCTTGGACTAAGGCCAATGAACCCTTGTTCTTCAACAAAGAATCGTTTAGGTTTAATTCGGTCAAGTCAGCCCAGACATTCAAAGAGCCGGCCAATTTCTCAGCACCCTTGGTAGTGATGGTATTGTCTTGTAAATCTATAATTTGAAGCTTTTTGTTAGCTGATAATCCTTGTTCAACCAATTTTGAGATCCCTGCTGGTCTAATACCATTTTGGTACAACTTAACAACTTCCAAATCCTTATGGTTTCTCAACCCAACAGACAAATAGTTAATGGAACCATTTTCCAATCTGTTTCTTCCGCAAATGAAAGTCTTTAAAGATGGCTTATTGGCAGCTTCCTTTGCCTTGGCCAATTTGAAGAGAGAACCTCCAATTCTAGCACCTGCAAATGGACCCATACCGTTGTTGGAAAGAATCAAGTGTTCAATTGTAATGGCCTTTGCCAAGTAGTCCTCAATTGGATCAATAGTTTGTAATCCAAACGCATTGTCACTCAAGTTAAGTAACTTCAAGTTGGTAAATTGCAACAAAGCTGGTAACAAGTATTCCAAAGATTGAGGGATTTCAGTATTCAAACGGCCAGTGTATAAGTCAGAAAAGTCGATCTCAACCACAGTGTCTTTATGCTTTAAAATAGCTTCACTCAAACTCTTAGATGCCTCAATCCCAATTGTGTTTCCAGAGAAATCAAGTTTCTTTAAGTTGGTAAACGCATCCAAATCCTTGATTATAGGAGCGATGTCTGCATCAGAATCAAATTTGATTTGCTTGCCAGCAATAGAAAAGGTTGTTTCGGGTGTCACACCCAAATCTACGTTGACAGAAGCCATTGTGAACGTTGAGGATCAAGTGCACTTTTGTGATAAATTTTTGTTACGATGTCAATCCCAGAATTGATGTTTATGTGTAGGATTATTCGTGCAACTATCAAAAAATTTCAATTTTTTATCATAGTAACAATCGAAAATTTTATCGACGTCCAACTAAAGACTTAGTTACCAGTACATCACATCATTTACTATGTCCGGCAGATTCCCACAAGCTCCAAAGGAACAATCCTACATCCAGGAAATCATGAAGACTCCAGCTTTCACTCTTGCCCTTAACGCCGGTATGTTTGCTGCTGGTGTGTTATTCATCCAATCGCCATTGATGGACATGTTGGTTCCACAATTATAGTTGCCCTAAAAAAGAACGATATTGTATGAACTGAACTAGATAATGATGATAAACGTATTGAATCAATACTTGTATATATGAAAACAATATAATTAAGCAGTGCACAAGTTACTGTTATTGGTATTCCATTTTTGCTGGTCCCAAGGGTTCTGGTTTTAAATGTAGTGGGAGATCTCCGGCCTTTTCGAAGATAATACTCGATTCAAAATGTGGAGTATTACATTCTAAGCGGTTGTAAACCCTGTCTATGATTTATTGATGGCTTTGTTTTTTTTATTGATTTAGATGAACCATCGGCTCGGGGGAGACAGGTTGCATATGTGGGGATAATTAATCAATGTTATACCTTACGGGATACATCAATTACCGTCAGACCCTCGGTCCAAAATAATTTGGGGAAGGTTTTGTCTTAAATCGAATGATATCCTTCGGAGTTTTAACCTCCAGTTAAATTGTGTCCTAAGAGTTCACATGGAACCCTGCAAGAAAACGGATTAAATTGTGTACTTGCCTGTTTGGTAAATAATATGGTGTGATGTAAATTTACCTAGTCAGCTTCTGCCGGATATTTATTGCCTAGCCTAGACTCCGGACACCGAGATCACCGCCGTTTAAACCGAAGTGAGAGGAGGGGTGCAGTTTTGTGTGTTTTACCTTTACCCCACATTCTAGTGCTGTAAATTCAATTTTGGCGATATAGTTCAAAATCATACCACTCCAAAAGCAACGACCGCGGTAGAAGATAACTTTGACCATTCATTATGTTATGTATGTAAGCAGCACTAAACTCTCCTGCAAATCCTACACAAAAATGGGAAGTGCCGACTAAGATCCCCGCTATTTTTCCTCTTACGTGTATACAGTCATTGCATTTTTTTTATTCTGATTTCCGAAATTGCTTAGATGATATGTCTCACGTGGTTTGTTCCTCGGACCTTCCCCCACTAAAAGTACGCAATTTTAACCTCGGCAAACCCTTCTGCACATGTAAAATCCTGGATTGTGGAGTTATATATATATGTAACGAAATCTGGAGAAATCAAATCTTTTTAATTGAGTATACTATACTAGAACAATAAAAAATCTTATTCACATAATGTCTACTAAGAACTCAGTAAGCTTGTCTGCACCTCCAGACCCACAGTCTTCTTTGGCTCAGGAAAGAGCTGCCAACAAGTTTGACCCATCTAAGATGCATGAATTCTTGGAAGGTTCCAAAGAAAGATCCGAAGTGTTCAAGACCATGACTCAGCAGATGGAAAGAGACCCAGTCTTGGCTGTAAACAGCAAGTACTACGACTTGGGCAAGAACGAATTGAGAGAATTAACCGCTGTCAAGGTCACTCGTTTGGCCAAGTATCTCGAGATAGATTCTTTCGACGACTTCAACAAGAGATTGTCTCTTCTTGGTCTCTTTGACCCACAAGTTGCTACCAGAGTTGGTATTAACTTGGGTCTTTTCCTTTCCTGTGTCAGAGGTAACGGTACTAGTGAACAGTTGTCCTACTGGGCTTTACAAAAGGAAACTTCCCGTTTGAAGGGAATCTACGGTTGTTTCGGTATGACTGAATTGGCACACGGTTCTAACGTTGCTGGTTTGGAAACTACTGCTACTTTTGACAGAGAAACCGATGAATTTATCATCAACACCCCACACATTGGTGCCACCAAATGGTGGATCGGTGGTGCTGCTCACTCTGCCACTCACTGTTCTGTCTACGCTAGATTAATAGTCGATGGTGAAGATTACGGTGTGAAAACCTTCATTGTTCCATTAAGAGACTCAAACCATGATGTTAACCCAGGTGTTTCTATCGGTGACATTGGTGCTAAGATGGGTAGAGACGGTATTGATAATGGTTGGATTCAATTTTCCAACGTCAGAATTCCAAGATTCTTTATGTTGCAAAGATTCTGTAAGGTTTCCAGAGAAGGTGAAGTCGTCTTGCCACCATTGGAACAATTATCCTATTCCGCTCTTTTGGGTGGTAGAGTTATGATGGTCTTGGACTCCTTCAGAATTACCGCCAGAATGACCACCATTGCTTTGAGATACGCTATTGGCAGAAGACAATTCAAGCCAGCTGGTTCTGCTGATGCCGACAAATCTGTCCCAGAAACCCAGTTATTGAACTACCCATTACACCAAAAGAGGTTGTTACCTTACTTGGCTTTGGCTTATGTTATCTCTGCCGGTGCTTACAAGATTGAAACTACAATCGAAGAAACCTTGGCTCAATTGGATGACGCTGTTGAAGCCAATGACTTTGACAACATCATGAAGGCTATTGACGCCATGAAGTCGTTGTTCCTTGACTCTGGTGCCTTGAAGTCTACTTGTACCTGGTTGGGTGCTGAGGTCATTGACCAATGTAGACAAGCCTGTGGTGGTCACGGTTACTCGTCTTACAATGGTTTCGGTAGGGCATACAATGACTGGGTTGTCCAATGTACTTGGGAAGGTGACAATAACGTCTTGGGTATGTCTGTTGGTAAGCCAATTGTCGCCCACGTTATTTCCGTCGTTGACAAGGGTAAGTCTGTCAAGGGCTCTTCTGCATTCTTGTCTGATGCTAAGGACTTCACTGGTGCCAATGGTGACAAGATTGTATTGAACTCGGTCAATGACTTGAAGGATTTGAGAAAGTTCTTGCGCGGTATTGAAGTTGCCATCATCAGATTGGCTAACGAAGCTGGTAAGACCGTCAAGGCCCAAAAGGGTAACTTCGATTATGTCGGTGCCGACTTGGTTAACCTTTCCAAGTTGAAGGCTCACCACTACTTATTGGAAGAGTACTTGAGAAGAGTTGAAGCCCACGAGGACAAGAGCTTGGCTCCATACTTGATCACTTTGGGTAGATTATACGCTTCTGCTATTGTTTTGGAGAGATTCTCCGGTATCTTCTTGACTTTCAATGTTATTTCAACGAAGTTGGTTGGTGAATTGTCTTCATCTTACATCCCAGACTTGTGTAAGGAAGTCAGACCAAATGTTGTTGCTCTCACCGACTCCTTCCAATTGAGCGACATGCTTGTCAACGCTGCTATTGGTAACTACGATGGTAACATTTACGAAAACTACTTTACCACTGTTAAGGAAAACAACCCACCATTCAACACAAAGGCTCCATACTCTGGTGCTTTGGAAGCTATGTTGAACAGACCATCCCTTGATGCCAGAGACAGATTTGAAAAGACTGGTGAATCGGCAGACATCTTGTCTAGATAGGAACGAACCAAATTAACGAATATTTAAGTGTATATCTTTTCCTGGTATGTTTATTAACACCTTTAGATAAGGTTAACATAAACAATTTGGTTTAAACTATTTATTGGTATAAAAATTTGAAATGAATGTTTTGAAATGAATAAATATTTAATTCGTGCTGGAAAAAATTAGTCAAAGCGGGCGTGGTGGTCTTTGTCTGCTTCTGCTGTGTTAATGTATTTTGAGTGTTTATTTGTACACACACCAATGATTTCTAATAAACTTGCTTGTTTAAAAAACTCTACTTTAACTGAAAGGCTTCATCCAATAACACATACATTTTCACTAAAAGTATTTTAAAAGTAACTTACTTAGACAAAATATTAGCAGCTTCGCTGCCCTTTTCAAATCTTTCTAGGACCTCAGTAGATGGTCTGTTCAAGAAGGCTTCGAAAACACCAGAGTATGGGGCTTTCGTTTTACTTGGTGGGTGAAGATGCTTTACGGTAGCCAAATAGTTGTCATAGAACTTGCCATCATATTTGCCAATGGCAGAGTTCAAAATGGTATCTGGTTGTTGGAAAGAATCGGTTAATCCAATAGCAGTTTCTCTAACAGTACCAACAAGTGTGTGAACCACCTCATGGTTGATTATCTTAGACAATCCAGTCTCAAAGATACCGAAACTCAAAAATTCTGCATTAAATGGAATAAGGATCGACGTCACAATGTACAATGCTAAAACATTGCTTAATTGTTCCTTCAAAGCTGAATCAGTAACACCTGCCAATTTGTCAATAAAACTTTCCAATAAGTAGTGGTGTGCTCTTAACTTAGACAATTCAACCCGTTGGGAACTAATCAAGTCCCAATTCTTGTGACTCTTAACATCAGCGAGGGCAGACGCTGCATACTTTACAATCAAAGCCTCGAACGCCAACTTGACCTTTGAGAAATCGCTCAAATCATTCTTGGTCTTGAGAACACCAGTCAAATTACCCAAATCCTTGGCCTTATTGATAAAATTCAAAGTAGATGATGGGTCAAGTTTCTTGTTCTTGTTAACAACCAAATCAAGGTTGTTGATGATTGTCTTACCTGCCGACATGGCCAAGACGTTATTGTCACCTTCCCAGGTACATTGGACAGCCCAATCACCAAATGTCTTACCAAAACCACTGTAAGATGAGTAACCCTGACCACCACAAGCTTGTCTGCATTGGTCAATGAGATCAGCAGCCAACCAAGTCAAAGTAGATTTCAAAGAACCAGAGTCAACAAACAAGGACTTGGTATCCTTGAGCGCCTTATTGATCAATGCCTCGTTGTTTTCTTCGACACCCTTCTCCAACTCCTCAAGAATACTGTCATGTTGATATTCCAAACGGTTGGTACCTTGAGACATAGCGTATGTCAAGGCAAGCAAAGGAAGCAATCTTCTTTGGTGTAATGGATAATCCAAAAGTTTTGTTTCCAATTTGTCTGATGGTTTAGACTTGAATTGACGTCTAACCGCAGCATATCTCAACGCAATTGTGGTGAATCTGGCACCAATTCTGTAAGAATCTACAGCCATGTTGACTCTTCCGTGCAATAACGAGATGTATGAAATCTGTTCAAGAGGTGGCAAGGTGACATTACCGTTTCTGTCAACCTTGCACCATTTTTGCAACATAAAGAATCTTGGAATGACAACATCAGTAAATTGAATCCAACCATTGTCGATACCAGATCTTCCCATCTTGGAACCAATATCCCCGATACTAACTCCTGGAAGTAGCATGTGTCTAGAGTCTCTCAATGGAACAACAAAAGTCTTGACACCGTAGTCCTTACCCTTGATAATTAATCTAGCATAGACAACGCAGTGTGTGGCAGAATGGGCAGCACCACCAATCCACCACTTAGTAGCCCCAATGTGTGGGGTGTTGATAATAAATTTATCATTTTCCTCGTCGAATTCGGCGGTAGTTTCGCAGCCAGCTACGTTAGAACCGTGGGCTAATTCAGTCATACCAAAACATCCGTACATCTGCTTAATACTACCAGATTCTCTGATCTTGGCCCAATGTTCGTACTGAGCTGGGGTACCATTTCCCTTGATACAGTTCAAGAAAAGACCTAAGTTGACACCGATCCTGATACCAAGAGAGGGGTCAATCACGGTCATCAAGTTTAATCTTCTCCAAAACTGCTCGGTGCTATCAACCTCAATGTACTGACTCATCCGAGCAATCCTGATAGCAACCTGTTCCCTCTCTTCATGAGTAGTCAAGTCATAATCCAGAAATTTGGCAGACAAGATTGGGTCACGTTCAATTGATTGGTACAATTTAATCACCTGTCTGGACTTTTCTGGAGAACCTTCAATAAAATGATGCATTTTCAAGGTATCGAAATTGATCTTCTTCCGCTCTTCCCCTATTGATCCCTCGGTATTGGGAGGAAGGGTGTTGGAGACCTTCTGTTGAACGTCCAATGTTTCGTTAGAGATGTTGTATCTTACTTGCTTCTTCGAAGCGTCCTTAAGGTGAATTGGAGGCATTGCGTTTGTGTATACCCTTTAGTTGATAATTATAAGTTTTACAGTCAAATACTCGTGTATATATAACCATAACCTTTTGTGGGGTAGCGAAAGGCGGGGCGCGGGTCTTGGGAGTTCCCTATTCTAGTTTTACTCCGATAAAAAGAGAATAAAAGGCATCCTACTTTAGCCGATCGGCACCACGGCTTACCACCACCACAGAAGTGGGCAGATCGTAGCCATTTAAGTTGATTTCATGATTTTGCCATCTTATACACCAACTACACATGCAATTCTTAATGGTTTCCACGGATGAAAAACCAGGATAAGTCCACTTTTCGGGTTATCTGCATTCCTTATTCCAGATTCATGTGATGTAAATTGAGTCGCACCTAATCTCTCGGTATCTCGGCAGCCGTTTATACCATAAAGTGGGGGGGGAGAGAGACTAAGAAATCAGGAGATCTTTCCATTTACTTGTGGCAAGAGAGGTATTGATAAATAGTGTTTCCGATCATCATGATCTCGATCCAATTATCCTCGGTTTACCATGTAATCAAATAAATGATGTGCCGAGGGAGAACAATTTGAATGCTTCAGTTTTTTTAAGTTTTGACGAAAATTAAAAATATAACAAATTCAAGTTAATTTTCACTATATTCAGTTATGAAGTTAGAAACAATGCTATGGCAGACATTCGTTGTAAGATATGCAGTATTTTTTGACACCAAATGAAACTTACCGAAGCCTTGAGTTGCATAAAAATCCATGCCGCGAAAACATTAACTCTATTGCTGCGAAATAGAACGTCTCCACAAAAACAAATAAAAGATCATGAAGCAAGAAATTGAAACTGGAGAGTATATCCTGCAAATTGCTGATAATGATGACAGAAACTTACCCTTGACTGTCGTTGGTAACTCAGACCATACTTTGAAGCTTCTGCAATTTTGGCCGTATCTACAAAAAGCTTATTCACGATTGTTTCCCGAGGTATATTTAGACAAAGAAAAACAGGCCAAGGATTTTGCTGGACTTACAAAGTCCCACAGGCTCCTTTTATCCATTATATTTGTATGCTCCTTGTTTGTTACAATTGGTAACTATTCAGTATTCTTTGGATGCAGCGCCAACGCCATACACTGTGCTCCGCAGTTCACGCTTGAGATAAAGGAAAATAGAGCGAAAACAATGGAAGAGAGAAAGTTACTATCAAATGTCAGAGATGGAATACAGACTTTTACGTATTTTGTTGCTGATATGAATGGGTTAATTCAGAAAACTTCGCTTGATTTTTTTTCAGAGCTGGTGAAGTATCAATTTAATTTCAATGGCTTCTGTAGAGCTAACCAGGACACGGAAATAAAATCATGTCATATAGGTAACGGACTAGACGTGATTTCATGCTTGGTATATGATTTTGGCTTGCAAATTTCCCAGTTTGATTCTCAGCTTAATGCGGCCTCCAGCTTGACTACCGCTTACAACTATTTCTTGAATGCTCTTTGTGGGTTCTATTACGAAGGTGATCAACAAGTGGACTCAACAACATTGAAACTAGTGAGTCATCTAAAAAAACTTCACATACTTGCAGTTATTGTCAGATGTATTACGTTAATATTGCTATTTACATCAGTAATGGCTAATATCGAAATAATTCGAGTAATATTTTACCTGAAAAGACCAGCCTTACACAAAAATCTATTATGGATTCTAGCCTTTACATGGTTCAATGGGGTTACAGGATTATTCCTCGGTGGGGTAGCGGACTTTATATTTCACATATTGAGAGATACAAAGAGATATTCTATGCTTGTACTTGAACGTGGGGATGTCTTACTTAAGTTGCACTTACCATTCCAAATTGTTTGCTGGTTTGGCATTTTGATAATTATTGCTATGTTAAGTTGCCAAAGTAGATAAAATTAACAATTAAATTATGTTAATCTTTTATTAGTAAGAAATCCTCTTGGTGGCCAAGCTGGCTAAGGCGCGAGACTGTAATGAGTTTCTCAAAGTAATCTTGAGATCGGGTGTTCGACTCACCCCCAGGAGAATTTTTTTTTTGATTTTTCAGGTTATATGCAGCCAAAAAGGATTTATTGCCAGCAATAATGTCAGCTTTTTTCTTGTCGTCTCGGTTAGAAAGGAAGGTAAACTAGGTCATTTTTGATGACCTGCCTTCGGATACAACAGACATTTCATCCGAAGCCGCTCTCTACTTAAGGGTATATATAGAACCGATTTGACAGGTTACAATATTTAAACTAGATACAGAAAATTTTACTGTAGATTGGTCTTAGGTGCCAATATATCAATACGGTTAAACAGCACGACAAAAACAAAAAGAGTTACACAAAACCTCAGTCCCTACTTATTTTAATTTTTGCCCCCTTGACTGGAAAAACACATAAATAACTTGAAGGCCCCACTTTTGTTGAATTTGTTGTAAAACCATTTGCAGAATGGAATCTGAGAAAATTGTTGCAATCATCTTGGCAATCCTTCTCCCTCCTTTGGCTGTGTTCATGAGGGAAGGTGCTACCACACCATTGTGGATTAATATTGTCTTGTGTATCTTCATCTGGTTCCCAGGTATTTTACACGCTTTATACGTTGTTCTTAAGAACTAAAGAAATATAATGGTTATAATAAATGCTACAAGTTACTTTTAATGATATTCCCTATCAATTTGACCTATCTCCAGGTATTTGATGTTAGGGTGTACTAGGGTAGTCCAAAGTAGTCCTATTTGTTTACCAAAACCAAAATATTTGTACGCGCCACATCAAAGATCTTCGTGAGATTGTAGGCTTAAACAGAAGTGCGATTGCAACCAATGTGTGTAGGTTGCAATATAATGCCCACGTTCCGAGAATCTGAACTCTACTGTAGGGTCGGGACCGAGATGGTCACGGGTGTCAAGTACTTCCGAACGAGGGAAAGTACGGAAAAAAAAGGAATCTGGTGCGACAGAATGGGAATATACGAACCAGGGCGTCTAGCCAATCACCTTCTAGTATTAGAATTGTTCTTATCTCTATTAGATACAGGAAGTAATAATTCCATGGTAGCAAAAGGGTAGATTCGAAATCAATCAAAGATCGTCCCCCCCAATAATTTTAAATCTAAACAAGCCAACGCCTTCTCTTTACGGTTCCTTAACTGTGTCGATATAAGGATAGAAGAAATATAAGAAATACCATCAATATACTTACAGAGTTTTTAACATTAGAACAGTTTCATCAGTCTCATTTTTTTTTGACTCCTGATTACTCATTAAGCATCACTAGACTAGATTACTTGGTATTAGAAAAGCAGAAAAAATGACAGAATCAGCCGTTACCATTAAACTGGCTGGCACTGATTCCAAGGTGGACCTACCACCATTTTCCTTCTCCAAAAAACCAATAGATCAATACTCTATTAAGGGCCGCAATGTGCTCTATTCATCATCACAAAGCACTGTGCCCTCGTACCATTCCAACATATCTGATATAATCCCTTCAATTTCCAGAAAAAACACGATGTCATCTTCTTCAACTGCCTCGACAACATCACTGAACAATGAAGTTATTCAAGACATAGACTATGATGATCAGATTCGATTTCCTCAAATGAACAACATGAATTACTATACTTATGGAGCAAGAAATAAAGAAAGGAAATTTTCTTTAACACCGAGTGATCGGAATTCACTGTTAGTGGAGGTCACAAAACCTGGCGAGAAATATACTCCAGCAGTATTTGATCTCTCCCAGCCATTAAGGCGGGTTTCAGTAGCGTTGAACAGAAACAACAGTAACGAAAGCGTTATGCTTAATCCCTCTCTTGAGGACGATAACCAGGAGAATGCTCAGCTTCTTAAAGAGTACATTCTTGATAATTATATTTATGAAAAGAATATGGAACAAACCAAGCTAAACCAGATTATTAGCAAGGTTCTTAACAAAGAATCAGTCAGTGGCGAGTCCCTGCATGAAACTCAACCCTTGCAACAACTTCGCCACGCCCAACATCCTTTATTTCAAACCGGATCGAATCGTATCAAGAATCGGTGTAATTTAAAACGACTGGGTTCAACCAACGAGCTTGCTGCACCATTAATAACGAACTTTTACCAGTTGAAGAAGCCACTAAGTACTCCGGCAGTATTGCGCCCCCCAGTTCGCTCCACTTCGAATAAGTCTTTTGAGGAAAAAGATGAGACAAGCAGAAACGGGGGCTTTTCAAGTATCTACACTATCACTTCACCGCAGGCGGTGCGTGGTGCTGGAGAGGTACTGCTAGAGTCTGGGACTCAGTTCAATCTTGAACCGACGCACGTGCATTGGATGTCAAACAGTGTTACGAACCATTGCATGCAATGTTTCCTGCGGTTTGGCAATTCGATCTTATCGTTGGTGTATTTATTTTTTGACGAGCGTCTCAAAAAAGAACAAGATGGCAGCCAAGAAACTAGCAATGAAAATACGGGGACAAGCCGGAGACATCATTGTCGGTTTTGTGGACTTATTATTTGTAGCGACTGTTTGATCCAAGGTGATGGCGGTGGTGCAAAGGGCAACAAAAGTCCAATATTGATGGATTCAAAGGCGCGTTTCGTCATTCCTATTGAACGAAACTTACAAGGAATGGAGTGGCGAAGCGACAAACTTTTTAAGATTTGCCGCAAGTGCGATGAAACTTACAGGAATCTTGCCAATGACCTTAATAATACAAGCGGCACCAAGATTCGGCAAAATGTCTCGGAAGCTACATTGGACAATCTACCATTTGTCTACATTGAGAATCCCTATTTGGATAAAAGACTCGCGACTGTGGCTGCAGACAAGCAGGATTTTGCCGACCATCTCCAAAGACAACTGGGTGGTGAAGATAAGGCATACAGCCGAAAGAACTCTGTCAATGAAGTTCCTAGTGATTGGATTTGGAGCTCATTTTAATTGTATAAACATCATTAGGATTATAGAGCAACCTGAAATTAATAATGTATTATTTATTCTATTTTCAATTCCTCCTCTTTTTAATTCCTAAACAGGAAAAAGTGCCTTGCCACGCGTTTACTAGCGAGATAGGGGCGACTGACGAAGACGTGTACTGTACAAGCCGTTGCCCTCCAAGAAAAAAAAAGAAGAACTAGACTAAGAAACAATCCCCGGATACACGGAATTGATGAATTATGAACAATAGTCTTGTGCGTTACAATTTCGATTGTGCGTTTTATCGCACTCGAGCACAATCTAACCACAGCTAATCTGCTTTAGATTACAATTTTGTAAATGCTGTTAATAAATTTTTTTTTTTGCCAAACTGCCGATACGTATACCCAAATAGCACCGAGGCTTAACTCACTTGATTGAAATAGTCATGACTTCACATTTATAGAACTTTAAAAGGTGGCTTTTTATTTTTAGACACCGAATAGGGCTTTTTTCGCATGCCTGTTTTGTTTTGCTTTGTGCCGTGATCCTAAAAATTTTTTGCGTCATGGCGTTTTCCGACATATAAGCAACGGCCTTGATTTGACGGTGACAGCTGACCATAGAGGTTTGATTGCCAAACTTGTTCCTACTCATCTCTGGTTTCCGAAAGACCACCCCAGTTTCTCCAACTTTCGCAACTTTATCATCTACATAGAAGAGACAACCAACGTTTGAACTACACCGAGTCCATGTACCAGCAACCTAAGCACACACATAACTCGGCCGACTCCTTGCGTAGGTTGTCGTCGAACAATCCGTTCAGACAACTGGCGGCCCAACCAAGGTACGAGCAACCTCGTTACTCAAACAGGTCTAACCTCTCGGTATCATCGGGTAACTCCAACTTTGATGAATGGGTCGAGAAGAACAAACAGCTTGTCGACGCTTCATCCGATGAAGATGATCTACAGATCCAAGAGGTCAACATGAACCTTTCCTACAAAGAGCCACGTAACGAGTTATCCAGGCCAAAGTTCCCTCATGGACCTGTCAGAACCGGAAGTGACAGCAACGTTAACTATGGGTAAGTACACACGCACTGACACTCAACAGATTTTTTTCTTTCGTTAGAGCCTGGAACCTGGATGGCCCAGGGCATTTTTGCTTTATTCACCGCACCGCACATTACCGTACCGCGCCCCAAAAACAGGTTTTTTTGTTTTTTTTTTTCTTGCCCGGGCTCGTTTTAGAACCGTCCTGGAAGCGCCTGCTTTTTGCTTGGTCCAAGATGTGGTAAGGCCCTGTATTTATTTTTGCGTGGGCGGGACGAGCAAAAAATGTCAAAGCCCCGCGCCCCCGGCTTCGATTCTAGGATGATTCTAGTTTGTTTTTCCCTTGCTTTATACTAACTATTTCTTTAGCCCTCCAAAGATGTCATCAAATAACCCATTTGCAGCTGCATTGAACGAACCGGGTTCTTATGTCCACCGTCGTCTGCCTCCCCCAGCTCCCCAAAGCTCCAGCCACAGATCTCGCAGTGACACTCCACCAGCACGTCCTCCAAAACCAGATTCCATGGCCCCTCCATCCTACGAAGAAGCTGCAGGCAAAGACAATGCCAGACGCGACTACCCTAGAGAAAAGCAACTGTCGTCATCATCAAGACACCACCAATCATCCTCCTCGTCGTCCAGACCACATCGTTCCCACCCCGAGTCGAGACCACATCGTTCCCACTCCGACTCAAGACCACACCGTTCTTCGCGTGAACGCAGTGACAGAGACAGAGAAAAAGATAGACGTGGTGGTGAACTGGGCTCATCAAGACACAAATCTTCCAGACACAAAAAGAAACCAGAACCTGTCAAGGCCAAGAACTTGGACACCATCGATAAGTTGGACGTCACGGCGTTCTTTGGTGGCGGGTTCCACCATGACGGTCCGTTTGATGCCTGTACTCCTCACAGAAACAAGAATGTCAAGGCTGCTCCTGTTATGGCATTTCCTCCCGACGGACCTAACAACTCCATCTCCGGTTTGGGAGGTAACATCGACAAGAATGAGCAGATGAATTTGGCATTTGGTAACTACGAAGACAACCAAAATGAAATTATAGGTCGTAGAACCTCCATAAAGAGACCAAACGCAGCTTCTCCTTACAAATCGGATGACGGTATTACCGTCAAAACCAACAAAGTACAGGACGACGTGGGAACCTCCCACCTCACTCCAAAGGCTAACCCATCTGTGATCAACTTTGATTCCAATATGAAGGCTGAGCCAGTGCATGGTGAAACTACTGCTGGTTTGGGTTCATCTACCTTCACGGAAGGAGCTCCTGCGCCCAAAGCGGCATTGAACAACGACGACTTCTTAAGCACTTCTAACGGTGGATTGGGTAGAAAGAAGTCAATCGTTCACAGATTGCGTAAATCGAGCAGCGAGAATAACTCTAGAAGAAACTCGAATGATGAAAACACAGAACCTGTGAGAAGAGGGTCCTTCAACAACGTTGAAACCAACGATAATTATGGCTCAAGCTCAGGAGGAGGAGCCTCCTCATTATTGAGACGTGTCAAGAGTTTGAAAGTGAGAAGGTGAGTTTATTACTTACGTGAGACATGTGTTTTCTCCCAACTTGAAATTACAAAATTAAAAAATATAAGGATTCTAATTATCCATGAATTACACAGACTTTCATGTTGGTTTTTACGCGGTTTGTCATTTGCTTGCTTTAGGTATTTGTTTTTTGAGTGTTTTGTAGTTAAAGGTATAGTACTTTTACCGGTACGGCGTGTTCAATAAAAATCTATTCAATAGTTATTTTGCAACTAGTGTATAAAAAAAGAGTATTTTTTATTCTCGCCTGCACATAACTAGACCAAACCCATTTCAAAATTTTTCACTTCTATCACTTGAAACTGACCAGTGATGTATAGAATAACACCAAAGGTGGCTCTCAGAGCGAGCCAGAATGTTATCTACCGTTCTTCCCGCAACATCTCATACAAATTACCTGGAATTTCCACCTTGGAAGCCATCAAGGCAACCGAGCAGGAGTTCCAAGGTCTCTTCAGTTCCAACACCGTCAACGAATTATGGTTCAAGAGAGGTAGCCAGTTGGTTGCTGGATTGAATGAATCTCTCAGTCAATTAGAAACTGAACACCACGAGCCCACTAACTTACTTGATTTGGTTCATCAGACTATTCACAAGCCTGAATTGTACGGTGTCTACTCTTACGCTTCGTCATTATACAACTTACAATTTTTCTTGGAAAGCTTGAAGGAGGTCAAGGGTAACCAAGTTGCCCAAAGTAAACCAGAAGACTTGCTCAAGTCTCCTACCACCGAATATTCTGACATACCAAACGAAAAATTACGTGATTGGATAGAAGATTCTTTTGGATCTGTACAAGAATTCAGAACACTTTTGCTCAGCTCTGCCAAGGCAATCAAGGGTGATGGATCAGTTTGGTTAGTCGCTGAAAGTACCTTGAGCCAGAGTGTCTTGAGAAACTCCCCCAGCATCACCGATCCAGGTGCTACCAAGGAACCAATATATAACAACTTGGCTGTGGTCAATACTTACAATGCTGGTACTGTTGATGACTCCATCAGATCGGGACAGATAAACCGTTTGAGATCACAGAAGGAAGCTAAGATTGCTGCCTTAAAGAGCAAGAAGAGAGAAAGAGAAATTGCTGAACAGGAAGCGGAGTTGGAATCCCTTGCTTCTGAGATCGAAACCTTAGAAGCGGAGATTGATCACTTGACTCTTGGTACTGTCGAAGAAGCCGAGTTCAACACTTTGTACAATGACAAAAAGTTGCTTCCCGTATTGGCCATCGATGCATCCATGAGAAACTACTTGTTGGATTACGGTGTATACGGCAAGCAACAATACTTGGACAACATCTGGGAATGTATTGACTGGGATGTGGTAGCTAAAAGATTACCAGAAAGAACCAAGCAGTTCATCTACACTTATTAAGATATTCTCTTTTACAATCTGTAAATAGTACTATACAACTTAAAAATCTAATTTTTGATCACCTTTGTAACAATATCTTCAACTTCATCCCAATCATCAGTAGGCACCCTGGTCATTTCAATATCACCAAAGTATTTCTTGATGGCCATCAAAATCTCGTATGATCTTTTATCATGTATAAATGAGATAGAGACACCGACTCTACCAAATCTACCGGTTCTACCAATTCTGTGCAAGTAAGTTGAAGGGTCAGGGTTACCATTCTTGTCGACTGGAAGGTCATAGTTGACGACCATCGACACCGATGGAATGTCAATACCTCTGGCCAACACGTTGGTAGTGATCAAAACCTTGGATCTTCCTTCACGGAAGTCGTCAATCAATTTGTCTCTCTCTTGATGTTGTAAGGAACCATGCAATAAGGAACAAAGATGACCTTCCTTCTTCATTCTATGGTACAAGAGGTTGGCGGTTTCCTTTCTTTCAACAAAAATGATAGAGGAACCAATGGTCAAGAGTCCATATAACTCACACAACACCTCGAATTTGTGTTCAGTAGAATTACAGTCCATGTACAATTGCTTGATAGCATCGACATTCAATTCTTCTTGCTTCAATTCCAAGGAGTTAGCGTTTGGAACAAACTTCTCAGCGTAAGCACGCACTTCAGTAGGGAAAGTAGCAGAAAACAAAACCAATTGAGCCGCCTTGGGTAATTGTTTCTTGACACGAAGACTTTGGTCACCCAAACCTTGAGAATCCAACATATTATCGGCCTCATCCAACACAAAGACCTTGACTTGGTTGGCATTAATAGCTTTTCTTCTGATCAGATCCATAACAGCACCTGGAGTACCAACTATAATGTGAGCAGACGTAGCAGCACCTCTTTCCATAGCTTCAGGAACAACCAACTGGTAAGTGGTCTTAGTGAATCTACCCATTGTTTGAATAACTTCCAATGTTTGTCTGGCCAATTCTCTAGTTGGAGATAAACAGATACATTGAGTTTGAGGCAAGTTTTCATCAACTCTTGACAACATAGTCAACGAAAAAGCAGCAGTTTTACCAGTACCCGACTGAGATTGACCAATCATGTTATGTGGTGGGTTGGAAAGCAACAATGGCAATGCTTTTTCTTGAATCTTAGATGGCTTGTTGAACTTCATGGCGTACAAACCCTTTAATAATTCGGCTGACAATCCCAACTCTTCAAAGGACTTAACCGAGTACAAAGGCGAATTTGGATCAGCTTGAAGATCTGCTAACTTCACCTTAACCTCATATTGGGATTTGATTAAGTTGGTTTCTGGTTGTATTTCTTCCTTCTTCTCTGGAACTTCTTCAGTCTTTTCTTCCTTGACTTCTTCCTTCTTAGGCTCTATCTTTTCTGATTGTTGACTCAACTTATCTTGAGATAAGGAAAGAGAAGAAAGTAACTCAGAAGCATCGGCTTCTACCCTTTTTTCAGACATGGTGGTGATGGCGACAAGTAGTTTCTCTTTCGTTATTTTTTTTTTTCAGTGAGGTCTCGATTTCAACACGTGACCTTGAAGGAACCAGCTCACTTGCACTTGACGAAGTCTAATAAGTTCGTCTACTGTAGGTATCTCGACTTATAGTCAAAGAAAGTCCAGTAAAACATAAACATGCTGAGGAAAAAGATGATGTATCTATAAAGAATTCAAGAATAGAGGTATAAAAATGAAAAATTCAAAAAAATAGCCCGACGCGGGAGTCGAACCCGCAACCTTTTGATACCTTATAAGCGCCATAAGTGACTTTAAAAGTCAAACGCTCTAGCCGATTGAGCTAGCCAGGCTATTTCAGGTCTAGCTAGGCAAAACTTACATATAGATTTATAATTTCCTCAGGTAACATTAGATGTAATCGAGAGAGAGAAGATTTCATTAGGAATAGGATTGGAATGATTAATCGACATACAATATAACTGGACTGTTTCTAATTGTAAATTGGATAATTGCCTTACATTTTAAAGTTTGGTGTAAATTTTTGCAGACCTCCCATCGACGACTATACAACGTGATGATTTTGTCGCGGTAATGTTCGAATAATACCATCACCACCACAAATGCCAAAGCCAAATAAAGGTGACCACAAACAGGTGACGTCTGATGAACAGCATGTATCACCTCCTGTGGCTCCAAGACTACAACGTCATTCTCTTTTTAATATATGGATTGTGACACTTGCATTGAAAGCGCTTTTGGCGGTTGGTTACCACTCGACTGATTTTGATGTCCACCGCAACTGGTTGGCGATAACACATCGCCTACCAATATCACAGTGGTACTTGGAGGACACATCGCAATGGACATTGGACTATCCACCATTCTTTGCTTATTTCGAATGGGCATTATCCCAGCTCGTGCCTGGGATAGTGAAAGATGATGGTTGCTTGGATATTGTCGAGAAAGGTTTATACGGAACCCCAACAATTTTCTTTCAAAGAGCTACTGTTGTTGCTAGTGAAATAGTTTTGTTTTTATCGTTGCAGTGGTACATGAACACATCACCGTCTCATAGCTCGGCAAGAAGAGCATACGTTGCAGCTTCTAGTCTTGTGTTATCACCAGGGTTATTGATAATTGATCATATCCACTTTCAGTACAATGGTATGATGTACGGGTTTCTTGTTTGTGTCATCAATTGTGCTCGGTTAAAGAAGTACTTGTGGTGTGGATTCTGGTTCTCATTACTTCTTTGTTTCAAGCATATCTACTTATATCTCGCTCCCGCGGTGTTTGTGTTTCTCTTGAGAGCTTACTGCTTAGATCTCAAATATGACCCCAAGAAGAACTTGTTTGTCAATTTAGTCGGCCTAGTTAAATGGCTTAACTTACTAAAGTTGGGATCGGTTGTGATTGCAGTTTTCACCGTGGCATTCGGTCCTTTTGTTTATTACCAAGTGATGCCTCAATTATTTGCTCGCTTATTTCCATTTAGCAGAGGTTTGACTCATGCCTACTGGGCCCCAAATGTTTGGGCCATATATTCATTCTTCGACAGATTACTTATCCTCGCCTACAAGAAAGTCCCATTCTGTCAATACCCATTAAAAAGACTCTTCAACATTGATTCTTCATTATTGAACAACGAAAAGTTGGTTAATTCTTCGACAAGAGGTATTGTGGGCGACATAGAATTCTTGATTCTTCCAACAATTACTCCCCAGTTAACGTTTTTCCTCACCTTGTTCTACCAAATTATGGCTTTGATTCCATTATTCCTCCAACCAAACTTTAACAGATTTATTGGTAGTTTGACTTTGTGTGGGTTTGCCCTGTTCCTTTTTGGTTGGCATGTTCATGAGAAGGCGATTCTTCTCGTTATTTTCCCAATTACTTTCATAGCATGTGTTGACAAGAGACTTCTTGGTCCATTCAACCTTTTGGTTAGTTGCGGTTATATCTCATTATTCCCACTTATTTTCACTCCTAACGAGTGGGTAATCAAGGCTGTGTATACCGTGTTGTGGTATATTATTTATTATTTTAACTTCAGAAACGTTGTTAGAATTCCCAAGAAATTGGTTGGTCAAGGGGCATTTATCTTGGACAGAGTCATCAACATCTACATTCTTGGCTTGGTTCCGTTGGTAGCAGTTACAAGCTTTATTGAGTTATTTGAACATAAATACGAGGCATTAAAGAAATTAGAATTCTTGAAACTCATGTTGATTAGTGTTTACTGTGGTGTGGGGATCATAAGCAGTTGGAACGGTTTCAATTGGTTATACTTTGTTGATGAGAATATTTGGACCGAGCAAATATAATGTATTATAATAAACATAACTTATTCCATCTGGTTAAAACAAATGCTTAATAAAAGTTAAACTATTTTTATCATACGAGCTAACTGACTTTATTTGATAAATGTTAGGGTACTTCAATTTGCTAGAAACGGTTTTGTGGTCTAGTTGGTCATGGCATCTGCTTAACACGCAGAACGTCCCCAGTTCGATCCTGGGCAAAATCATTTCTTTTTGCATTAATTTTTGAATATTGACAATTCGTTTTCAATCAACGCAGTTTATGTGTATCTCGACATGGAAAGGAACTGTACTAAAAGTCAGATTAATTCCCACAAGAATCAGGTTTTTGAGATTTGTTGCAAAAAGTAAAAAAAAAAAATCAACATGAAAGATTACCTCCTTTGCAGTTTGTTACCTGCATCTGATAATTCAGGAGACAACATAATAAGAACGCATCGTTAATTTCCTCGTATTGTTTTCTCCATTGTGAATTCTGTTTCAGTTCAATAATGGTACAGTTACCACATCTATGTCCATTGCAAATTCCAAAATAGGAAAATTCTCTGAACTGCTGCAAAAATGTATTGTCACGAAATTACCACTTCTTCATTGCATTCAAGAACATTCAACGAGTAGGGCCTTATCCTGAAATGTATAAATAGGCAGTGAATTCACCATCATTAATCCTCATTATTACTACAACAAATACAAATACAATGGCTGCTCAACAAATTTCTTCAACTTCTACTTCTAACAAGACTCAATCTGCTAACAAGGATAACGGTGGTTTCAGAGTCTACGGTGGTTTCGTTCCTAACAAGTGTGTTATCGTCTAAGGATTATACCTTCAGACACGCTGGACAGATGTCAGATTGATGGTACAATCATACCTCTAGCTGAAGTGAACGCCAAATGCTACGATTTCCTTACCAGGCTATATTGCTTTTGACTTTTTAGGTATTCGACTTTTTTGTTTAGCTTTTAATGGATGCCTATTTTATTTGCTGTGTAGAGCTAATTTTTGCAACCACTTTGCCATTAACTACTATTTTTTTTCTGTTTTTCTTAAATTCATTAAATGAATAGTGTTTTTGTAAAACTATCCATATATAACATTTATTCTGTACGTTACATCATCTTTATAAAACAAATCAATACACCACCATAAAAAAAGCCAACATTTCCCATAAATATGGAAAGGAAAAGCACATATATACATAGAAATCAAGTAGTCTTTGTGTTGAACATATAGTCTGGAAACAATGCTTCCCAGTCCTCATTGAATAAGTCAGAAGTCATCAACACTGGCGGACCACCCAAAAAATCAAGATTTTTATCGAACAATAGTTCTGTATTCGAGTCGGCAATTGACTTATTGAGATTGCCATTTTCTAAAACAGACTGTGCAAGAGACAGAACGTTTCTCTTAAACTGAGGTACCTCGTTGAGAAGGGTTGGATGAGAGTTCAGATGCAACTCCGTATGTTGCAATGGCTGAAACTGAAGTTCATTATTTTCCTGAAGTAAGATATTCTTGTTAACTTCAGAAGTGAGAATGGTTCTTGAACTATTAATAGAAACCTCTGATTCCAATGGTCTTGGAGTTGAAGGGTGTTCTTCTTCATTCTCATAGGATTTCAATTTGATATTAATCAAATTGTAAGATTTTTCTGCTAGTTTCCAAGTTCTGGAGCATCCCTTCAATACGTTCATGAAGAACTGCAAGTGGTGTCGCTTTTCGTCAATCAGTTTCTTACTCGTATTGGTAAGAAGGATGACAGAAATGGAGAGAATCGAGCAATACACCATGAAAATGGAAACTCGTCTATAGCCATGAATACTCTGAAACCGGTTAACAGCTTCGTATAAGTCTTCAATAGCCTCATTGCAAATTGTCAAAGGCGATAACTGCAGATCCTTGGTACTATGTTTCTTATCATTAATCCCCACGAAAGGTCTATTGAGACACAAGATAAGTATGTAGTAGTAGTACCGGATGCAGGCCAAAGTAGGATTCTCTGCCGTACCCTTGAGTGATTGACGGTCCCACTGCAAATCTGGTGGCAAGCTTCGCTTCCATTCTATGATTTGTGCATTATATTCATATGTTTTCCGTAATCTCGAAAGTAAATCAAGGTCCTCATGATTCGATGGACTGTTTTCAATATCAGACTTGGTAAAGATATCATCAAGAATGTTGTCGGAGATGTTAATTAGGTTAATAATCTTTTTGAGCGGGTTGGATATGTACGATTCCTCCTTTGCAGATAAAAGCTCGGGGTTTTCGGCTTTAACAAAGCCCAGATACGTGAATTCGTCGATCCATTCCAAATCTGGCAAATCATTGGTTTCTGGGATGGAAGCATCTGACATTTTCAAGAGTGAAGGGCGCCCAAGCAATAGTGAGATGAAGTGGTCTGCGACGTAACTACCCCAGTAGATCCGGCTTCTAATATCGACATCGAGAGGACTGAGGTCTTCTTTTGACTTAACAAACCATACTTCTGGGTTGAGCTGGAAACCCAAATCAAAGCCCATTCTGATAGCATTTCCAGAAAGCATCCATCCACTTGAGTTGTGGCCGCTACAGATATCATAAAATGCTAAAAGAAGGAAGCTCTGAAGTGATGTGATGGAGGAACGACAGAGGTCCTTGAGTAATAGTGACTTCGCCTCAAGATAGAACAGCAATGATTTGTTGTAGACCGATTCTCTATCAGACATTCGAGCACCCATGGCGCATATACTAAGAATCAAGATCTTCGAGCAGTATAAGCTGTTTGGAGTTGGATTGAAAAAATCAGTCAAGAAAGCTTCCCGGAAGATAAACATATTATGGTCAGGGTATTGCCAAGTGAAGAATAGCTTGATGCAGTGGAGCACGTCTTCGTCTTTGTTTAGTGCTTTAATCGCTGCTTGTTCAGCGTGGTTAGACATTCGCAATTGCTTAGTTATCATGTTATCATCAAAGACACTTGTGGGACCGTAGACAGCTCGATCACCCGAGTCTTCATACACCTGATGGCGGCTTGCCAGCAGAAGTAGATGGTCATCGTCCACAAGATCTTCCAAGTTGGTCTTTTCGATCAAAAGGTTTTTTGCTTCCAAATCCTTGGTATTTTTGACTTTATCAAAGAAAGCGGAAAGCCTCTCTATCTTCTTTTCCAAAGAGGTCACGTAGTTGACGGGTGGTCTCTTTTTCCGCATGTCATATACCGTTCGGACACATTCCGCTTTAGCCTTGATACAACTGGAGCACGGGTACTCAAAATTGCACTTGACCTTACGCAGACGGCACCGCTGACAGCTCAACGGCCGTTTGGAAGCATTACCCGAATCCTCGACGTCGTCCGGCGTCCGTTTCTTCGACATGACTGCTATCGAGATGGAGTAGTGTTTTTAGAAATCATAGGTCACGTGCAGCCAAAGGTCTCTCCATCGTGGTTACCTTTTTTTGCCGGGTGCGGGTACCATTTACTAAGACAATAGTAGAGAGGTTGCACTGTTTTATTAAGAAGTATATACACGAGAATGCTAGTTAAGGAACAAGATCTGGTATGTTGTGTAGATTACAGTGACGATACCTACAACAATTAATGCGTAGTCACAAGCTTGAAGAAGACGTTCTGTTTTAGTCAACGTTTTGCTGGTCAATGTTCTAAGGTGGATCAACGGGGGGTAGATGTAGACTAACGGAATACATGCAAAGCATCCGTTAAATGAAACAAATTTGTCGATATTGTTCGCGTTCAAGTATGCAATGGTACAAATTGCGACCACAAATATCGCACGGAAGAGATTTTTGAGCCACTTAACCTGAGGATTATGTTTACCGGACTGCTGGTACAATTTGCCGGAGTTGGAACCAGAGCTTTTCTTGTTGAAAATGGCCGATTCTCCAATTTTGATTGCAGGAAATAATTGTAAAGGTCCGGTCAAGAAGACGGCCAACGAGTACAACACTAAGATCGACTGCACAGACAAGTTGTTCTGAGGCAAATTAAGGATGATAATGGACTTGACTTGGTCACCAAATGCAGTATAACCAATGGTTCCAATGCCTACAAACAACACAGTTATAATGAACATGCTGACAGACAACACCATTGGAAACTTATGGGGTTCAGCCATCGAGGCTTCAATAGGAAGAATCAATCCAATACCCTCAAATGCAGTAACCGAAACACCAATCAACATAGACCAAGAGTTTGGATTGAAATTCACAATATTAGGACCAAGGCCGTTTGTTAAGAGTGACAATCCCGAGAAGTAACAGATGATCAAGAGACCAATTATGATAAAGAGGGACGATATCAACGAGATGAGCGATAGCTTGGCTAAATTCCGAATCAAGACAAGTGGAATCAACAACAAACACTGAACAATAACAATATTTGCAGTAGTAAGCCATGCAATACTCTCGCCATTTGGGATAACATGCTCCACAAAGGATAACAAGTTTTCTGCTGTGAACAAGACGTAAGTAGCAACAAAACCGATTTGTGACATAATGATAGAAACAAGAATACACATCTTGAGAGGAGTTCCGTGTGTCTTATATCCCAACTCACCAAAGGAGGTCAAACTTAATGACTTTTTGGACGAAATAAGGACAAAGTAACAGAAGTATGTTAGTATACCAAACATCGACAACGCTACTATCAGAAACAAAAGTCCTCCGTTATAGAAAGCTCTCGGAAGAAAAAGAACTCCTGAACCAACTAAAGATTTAAACACCAAAAAGAATGTCTTCGGTACACTGGCTGTTCCACGAGGCTGTTCGCGATTCTTAGGAACCGGTAATTGCTTAGGAAGCAGCAGGTATTGCAAATTAGGCGCACGTGAGCTACTCAACAAGGAGGATTCCTCGTCAAACACATCTTCAAAGGAACCAGAATCGTCATCCTCGCCTTCATCATCACTAAAGTCTTCACCTGCAAAATGGCCGTAGATACTGAGAAACTCAACGAAATTTCGGGTTAAGAAGTTAGGGGGAGTTTCATTACGTTGAAGGGACTTGTTGATCAAAAATTCACGCCTGAATCCACCTGGCACGTTAATATCGCTAGCAGTGGACTCTCTTCTCATTTCTGTCAAGTATGTGGAAAACGACAGAGACCGGGTTCTTCTTTTTGGATGGTCCAGCGATTGTGGTGAACTATCTTCGATTTGGTGATACAAATGACGAGCAATATCACCCCCTTGGAGCTTGAGCGTGTCTTCCTGACTTACCAAGTGCTTGCTAACCGTCTTGTAGTCCACATCCTTGGCGGAAATGTTGCCTAAATTAGATATTTGGTCTTTGTAACTCATGGGCGATGAGGAAAACGAAGTAGGGGTTGGCAGACGAATAGGAGGAATGGGTGTGTTATTAGAAGACGTTGGAGTGTTCGAGTTCTGGAACGGCGAGTTGTTCTCGTTTCTATTGGGCCTCATTACTAAGCACTAAACTGTGGATCTCTATAGGGTAGGTTATTTATCTAGATGTGGATGTATCATGCGACATTATTAGCGGCGATTAAAATGTCGTGCTTCCCACAATAGAGCGGTCGGATCCGGAGAATCTGAGTCTAACCCGCACGACATCTCAAAACGACATCTTGGGAGGAGATTCGATACGACATTTTTGGCACTTTTTCGGTGGTAGTGTGCCCTGAAGGGCAGGTGACCGCGCGGCACGGAACACTCCGCAAAGGAATTCACAGGCGAGCGAAGGCGATACCTCCGGGATACGGAGCCGTACGGTTAAGGGATCCTTTGGCGAATTTAATTCTCCCGAAAGTAACATTATACTAGAACACGAGTATGCAAAAAATACCCGGTCTCAGGGACATTGAATATAGTACTTCCTTTAATATTGATAACGAATCGGTTAGACTATGACAAGCGTTCTCCATGCTTGTTCTCCTATTCTTTTCTAGTAGATGTGTAGTTTCTTTTACTTTATTTTTCGTCGGGTACACTTCCCAAAATAACCACACAAAATAAACGTAAGCCGCACCGCGGAGGTATTCCTGGAACGTAGATCCCACGAGACATTACGCTCGGGATCACAGGGAGGGGTTTAAGGACCCCAAAAATAGGATATTGTCTTGGATATGGCTTAAGTAATCATATTTGGACACAACTTGGGGGATGGTATACAGGTAAATATATATCCCGTCCCCATTTCTAAGTAAGATTCATATACTGTCAAAGCATACGTTCTGAGCACAAGGTCACTTCTAATACCGCAAAAGGCCGAGGTAAGATGAGGGGATTCACAACCAAGATTTATTTGACGATTGTCGTTCCTCTGTATTTGGGATTGTGTAAACAGTCGCCTCATTCTCATGCAGCAGACATATTTTTTTTGGAACCGGAGACACGCCTTTTCTCTCCTTCACTTTGAGCGGGGTCGGATAATTTGTCCACGGATTATTTCCTAGTTGCGTAGGGCTACATTTTTTTTTCTTGTCTGGAAATGCCACACTAAGCCTTCTTGTCAGGCCAGCTTACTGGCATTTACGGTGTTTCAGATGACTACTACTCTTCCAACACTTTCAGATAGTTTGCCGCCTTGAGCCAATACACATAGAAGAGTTTATCTTTGATAGGTCCTATCCCCCAAATAACCCCCTCAAAAGTTGCTGCTGCCCCCATGATAAGAGCCCATGTTGCGAAAGAACTCTAAATGACAGTGTCAAAGAAAAAAAAATAAAAAAAAGAAAAGAACTGAGTTCGCACCAAGATCTCTTCTCTTAGCACGAAAAAGGTGACTGATAGAATTCAAATGTAACCATAACCTAAGTTACGAAATTTTCTTTGGCACAGGCAATTTACTTGTCACCTGCAAAAGAGACAATAGTATCACAGATCGATCATGTAACACTGGATACCTGCCCAGAACATTGTACATCAGGTGGAGTAAGATGATAATCAAAGCAATGGTATGACTGTGCTTCTCATGTGGCGAAGAGGAGAAAAGCCCCGGCCGGAACTTGTAGCGGGCTTTAGGAATATCTTCAAACCTATTCCTTCCATAGTAGACCACCAATAAGTTCTATTTAGTATAACAGATTAGGAAATTGTCGGAAGAACACAGACCAAGAAAAGAAACGTAAAGCCCAAGAAAATAATAATAAGGTAGAGTATCAGGTTTCTATTGAGAAACCACTGTTGATGATAGCTAAAAATTACATAAAAATAAAAAATAAAATTAGTTTTCATGCATACAGCACCTTAAAAATATTACCATTCTGTAGCTTGCCATTCGATTATATATAGTGGTGGAATCCACCCGTAAATCCCACTTGTCTATCTCACTACCAACCATCTATATGATATCACAAGACGACTCAGTAACGGTTAGCCGAGGGCGTTTCAACCAAAACATCGATTACCTTGAGTATATAGCTGAGGACACCACTCACTACCTCAGTGATATCCACAACTTGATGTCGTGTGTCAAGTATTCCAAAACCCAGCAAGACTTTGCAGCACGACGCCTAGACAACGTGTGCTGGAGAAGAATGTACAAGAACTTGTACAAGTTGGATGTGATTAATCCTTTCTATATCAACTGGGACAAAAATAGTGATATTACCTGGCTCTATGGCCCCAAGTTTGCGATCGGTGAAACGGAGCCCCGTCAAAAAAAAGAATGCAAACCCCTGGAAGCCGAGCTTAGATGCGATGACGATATGTACTCTTCCAGTGTGTCATCAATATTGGATTCTGACAGTGATGACTACGAATCCGATATCTCCTCCATCGGCTCCGGGTATATGGCGGATTACAATAGCCAACCTAAAATAAAGGGAAACAAAAGTTACTACCAAAACAATGACGATAACATGAACGAACACTTTTACAACTACCTCACGGTCAAGCCAATTATAAAACTTCCAGGCAACAGACGAACCAAAAAGAAGGTTTCGTTCAACTGCATTATCAACTCCCGGGAAATAATAAATGGCAAATCATTTGACTATGATTTTTTGGACCATCAGGTGTTGTAAATATTCTGCATTGCTTTCAATTCTTCAAAACAACAAAATATACTCTCAACAAAGAGGTGCTGTGCAAGACACATGCAGATGACTTATTTTCTTTACAATAAAAAAAAGTATTACTTTGAAATTCAATAATGTAGAAGCGTATAGAGGAGTAATGAGAAACGCGGAGAGATCTAATTCCGCCCGAAATCCCTAAATAGGAACTTGTGGGGTTGCGCATTTTTTATCGCTAGAATTTTCCTCATCCAGCGGAATTCTACTTTACGAATGTGTCGGATTTCGCCGCTTTGAGCAAAAGAATATAGACCCCCCCAATCGTGCAAAATAGTTGGGGTGTGCGTGGCTTTCACAAAGTACGTCCACATCACGTACGATGACGGAACATTCGTCATATACTCAGTGCTTCTATTCTTTATCCTCCCTTGCGTTGTCACCGACTTTGTGATTTTGTCGTCATATCCCCAAGAACCAATAGTTTTCGGCTCTACCCGCGTTCTTTAGCACCCGATATATCCATTTCCCAATGCAACGTTTTATGGATTGTATGTCATAATATTTTTCGCCTGGCATTAAGCTTTTTTTTCGATAGAATTGAAATCTAGGTAACCCAACCCCCATAAACTCCTCTCCTGTCATAGAAAATTTCAAAACCTTATCGGTGGCGATACGGTTGCATTCTTATCAATTAAGTTTCGTACCTCCATCATGTCGCCCCCATTTTCACCCCACGTCATGCAACCCAACATGTGATTAAAATACAACTTCCGTATGTGCGTATAGTTGCTTTTCATACTCACTGTTGAGTCATTTAGTAGTTGTGCTATTCAAAATGGCCTCTTTCCTTTTTTCCCAGTGAACATACCCAATGACTTTTTCACGCCACGACTCTGTACCAAAGTGGACTCATCGTCAGAATCTTCATTGTTCGCATGTGCCACAACTGCTTTTGTTTTAGGTTTCGGTTTCACAGGCGCTCTCCTTGCGCTTTTGTGCACCTTACTAGCCAGGACCCTATCCCCATCGCGCATCTTGTTCAACAAAGCTTGCATAGGCTTGGAGGTAACACGATTTGCAGATTCCGTCATCTGCTTAACGGGCTTGACATCATTGATGTAATCCCCAACAGTTGCAGACTCGGAATCAAGACTGGAAAGCCCGGCCCCATTGCGAACAATTGGTAAAGAGAAGAATGAAACATTGGCTTCCGCTTCTACCGGAAGTGCTTCCTCTTTAAGCCAGCTCATCACCTTATTATTGTTCTGATTTAACGACAACTGGAAGCGAGCTTGTAGCTCCTCTTTCTGCTTAATCTCCTGACGTCTGTTTACTTTGGACATCTCATCAAGACTAGACTCATCGTAATTTTCAATGATAAGTTTTAATGCGCAAAAATGTAACACCAGGAACGCAACAATTGGTTTTGGCAGAGCAATAACATTGTCATATTTCCTGCAGATCTTCTTGTTTTTAAGGAATGGTTTTGTGGTCTAGTTGGTCATGGCATCTGCTTAACACGCAGAACGTCCCCAGTTCGATCCTGGGCAAAATCATTTTTTTAATTGATTTGCTGTGAACTAAGGGGTCCCAGTTAATTGATTTGCGACGTAAACTGTTTTAATATGCTCAAATAAAGCATCGTCAGCATTTTCTTAAACCGAAAGACATCGTCGCAATGATGCACGCTTCATTTTTTGGGTATCACAACCAATCTAATCAATCTTTCTATTCCAGAAAAACAGTTGCTAATGCATGCACGGCTATCATAAATGCAAAAAAAAAAAGCTCCGCGACGGGGAATTGAACCCCGGTCTACCACGCGACAAGCGGTAATTCTAGCCACTAAACTATCACGGATTACTTTATGCTATGGCGTCTTGCTGTTGCAAGTTGAGATACTTGGGTTATGTATTTCTTGCATCAAGGGTAAAGCTCCGGATTCTAAGTTGTACACCATGCTAGGTATTATTACACCGAGAAATAAATCAAAATGCGAAGAGTGCCCAATATGAGAATTCTATAATTTAAAGATAGATACTCAATGTTCACAAAGACTAAACTCTCTAGTATAAAGCATATCATACTCATCTACCTCATCAATTATGGCTGTTCTCTCTTCCATTAAATCTACTCTAACTTCTTTCAGTTCAGATAATGTTTCAATCCATGAACCATTATTAAGAGCTCTAAGTTTGGCTTGAACAGATTTATTTGGTAGGATATGGTCGATCAATTCACTATCGTCCCACCATGCGCTCTGCTGGGGAGGTACCTGAGCTGAAGTTACAACCTTTTGGTTGTAGGGATCAACAATAAATAAGCAAAGAAGTTTTCGATGGCCATTTTTCGTTTTGTCAACCAACTCAAATGGGTCAACATGGTGCTGAAAACAGTTGGGAAATACAAGAACTCTCCCTTCTTTTGCCTCAACACTCCCAACTTTTCTGGAAAGCCTGTCACCATCTTTAATACCATATATTGCCTCACAGATGTAACTGTCATCCTGTTCATAAAATGGTTCTTTGAATCCGTTTTTGAACGATAACCTCGATTCCGTGATGTTCTCAACATCATAATAGTACAACACAGTTGCAACAATATCCTCATTAACAGTACCCTCCACATGCCAAGATCCCCCCGGATACTTTGGATTTTCCGTTGTCAATTCTATGTTCGCCAACTTGACAATTACTTTTAGTTTATCAAATTCAGATAGTTTGATCTTTTTGTTGGTAACTGGCCCAGTAGTAAACTTTGGAGTTAATTCAATCACATGGTTAGGCTTTTCCTTCTGCAATTCTGCATATTTTTGCTCATCAAAAACATCCGCATCGTATATCTCGTTGAACTTAGCAGTATACTCTGAATCATAGATATACGCACCTGTAGGTATCTTCTGTCTAACATGATAATCCGACGCGTGTCTGGACAACGAAAATTCCAAGCCCGGTAAGGATTGATTAAGAACGTCCAGAATCGTACGGTATAGACCAGCATTGTTGATTGGGTGCAAATTGTTGATATAAGAAGTGAATTGGAACCCATTTGTATATTTCAACTCTGCGGGTAACCATTGGAACCTTTTGGAAATACCATACGAACAAACTCCTTTTTTAACTTTTGCAATATCTTCTGTATACTGGAGAACAGACACATCGCCATCAATGACAATTGGTGTCTTTCCGTACTGAACAGGAAATAACGAAGGATGCACCAAATCAACTACTTGATGATTTGATTTCGGATGATAGTCGATTTCAGTCACTTTCTTGGTGAACCGATCAACTTCGGAGATCAAACGAATTCTTGTGTCCTCTAAAACTGCACTGTCTGAGTGGACAATTCTGTCTTCAGATTCTATTGTAAACAAGTTTAGTTCATTCTCATATTTTTCGTAAATTTCTAACTCCTTGAATGCATACTCAATAACCGCTTCAATATACTTGGTTTTGAGTGCAGACTGTTGTTGAATTTCATCCTTCCATTTTTGAGAAATGATGGAATCCTTGTACTTGGTGGTCCACTGAGACTTCTGTCGTATACTGGCAACTATCTCGCCAATCAAATTGTCATCCAAGGTTCTCCAAGGTTCACCGTACATAAACCCATCAGTCCATGGATGTCTAAAAGGAGATACCATTGTAATTGATTTGCAATTCTTCAAATTCTTTGTTGAATTTTGTTGAGGAGGACCAAGAATTATATACTGAATGGTATTTATGAGAAACTCGTAAATTTACCATTTAATTTAAAATCGTTTGGAGCAAACCAAAAAACTATAGACAGCATTAAAGGCAAATTGACTCAGCAGTCTTCCAAAAGTTGTTCACGTTGAACATGGGTAATTTCTGTTGGTTAATGTCTTTCTAGTCGCCAGATACGGATCCCGTTACGAGGGACTCAAATCACGTGATAAATTTTACCAAAAACCTGACGATTCCAGTACCGCACCATGAAACACCAGAAACCATACAACTTAATCCTGACTGATTGAAATCGATATAAAAATGGCACAGCAAGAAGTTACCATAGAGCAATTGAATAATAAAATCACAGCCCTTGAAGCACTTGTTGAAAAGCAATCCAAGTTGATTGCACAGACAGGGCAGAAGTTGATAGAGTTCCAGATTAATGATGTGAGGGCTAAAATCAATGCTCCTGATAGTGCTCCGAAGGTGGACATGGACGACTATGTTACCAACGATGATATTGTTCAGCTTGTGGGTGAACTACAGGGTCAATTGGATGACGTAGAGGAGCGTTCTATTAGAAGAACGTGTAATTCCAGCGTATCAGATCCAAAAGGGGCCATTGCCCCATTAACTAACAAGGATGGTGACTTGCCTCCGGAAGAATTGAAATTTCCTTCCAGTCTTGCAGACTTTATTTCCTTGGAAGATCAGAGTATTGTTGACTTATGTATCTTCTACGAGATTATTATTCCTAAGAACCAGACGCAGCAAATCCAGGACGTCTTGAACGCTGATGGCCAGAAAGCTTTGGAGGAATCTGTCAGCGCTCTCCAGACTCAGGAAATTACTGAAGAGTCAGCAAATTATTCAAAAGAGCAGATCAATATGTCCTTTGATGATTTGGCCAGGTACCTTGGAGTTAAAGCCAGGAGAAACTCTGGCGTCTGGTGATAAATTTGTAGCCCCACTTCTTCATATACCAAAAGTGATGTAATAAAAATAGTTGCAACAAAAAATGTCGCGAAGGCGCGAATCACTGATGCGACATAATACGACACAACACGACGTAAGTACCACAAAATCTTTTATATTCGACACACGTACAACTTTTCATCGACAGGTAACACCGACAAAATGGACGAAACCACGGGCCCTGAACAGATCAAGATTTCGATCTTTACGCCATTGCTCTATGTGGGTATTTTATTATCTGCATTTACGGCGTTTTCTGTAATTTACAGACGCAGACGGTTGAAGAACTTGGCCAAGGTGGAACCAATCTTTGGTGAAAACCATCCTGCCACTTTGTACAATTTCTTGAAGCAGCAATACGTGTCAGATGCTCCAAAGGAGCAGAAACCACATGAGAAGGTCATGAAGGCTGCATTATTGAGAAGAGCGGCCGAGGCCATCAGACGGTCCATGAAGTTGAAGGAGTGTGAACCTATCTACAACCGTTTGTACCAGGAAGGTTTGATCGGTGACGATGTGTTTAAGCAGTTTGAATTCCAGACCAAATTCCAGGAACTTGAATTAAAGGAGATTGTTCAAGAATGTGAATCGTACAAGAAGGGTTGGGTACAGACATTCTTTCCCGTTGCACAGGAGATTTGTTTCAACGAAGCATTAAGAAGACGTTTCTATGCCATGGATGACCGGACCAAGAGTTTGGAGCTGTTTTGGGAAATCCAGGTGAGAAGAACGGAACCAGACTTAGAATCTAAGAAGAAGTTGCCGGAAACAAAAGAAAAACCAGCAGGAGAGAATAAGAAGAAAGAAGAGCCATCCACAGACAAGGAGAAGGATCTGAAAGCTGAAGACAAGTAAATTCAGGTAAAATACTAGCAGTAATAAAGGTAGACCACGAATTAGGCACTATGTGTATATGTAGACGGCACGACCAAAACAAAAACTTAAATTGCGACGTGAGCCAAATTACGAAACCCAAAGTACAAGACAATCTCAGGCCCACACAAAAGAAACATCAATGTATCCTCGAGGAGCTGTACCACCAGGTCAAAGATCAGCCAGGCCACCTCAAAACCCCAATGCTAACGTATATCCAACGAGATCGGCCGCTCCACAACAATGGCCAAACAGACAGCAGGTACTGCCAGTTATCGATCCCACCAAACAGCGCCGAGATGTTACTGAGAAGATCGTAGCGGACTGCTACTCAAAAGTTGTGATTGATAAAAATGGTCGTAAGCTCACGGAAACTTCATATCAGACACATCTTCGTATCAAAGAATTCTCCTCGTTCCCCTCGGCTCCACCTCCAGAAAACCTTCCACCAGCTCAAATCGGTTCAATCAAAAACAGAATTTTGGTTATCTGTGTAAAGTACTCAGGCAGAGTACTTCTTCAGAAGGGAAAGCTTAACGAGGCCAAAAATGTTTACCAAATTGGGAGAACTTGGGACTTGGATGAGTTAACTGGTATTTCTAGAGTCGGAAACAACGGCTTGATCTTATCGTTAAATAAGGACTACTACTGGCGTTGTGATGATGGTTTGGAGAGAATATGGAAGTTTGCCCGTTTTTTAACCAATTCATATGGATCATTCACAGGCAAATACCCAGCGCTCAATGGGTTCACTCTTCAAGACTTTAAACTTCCAGCCACACCAGGAAGATCTGCTTCAATTAGCCAACAACAAAGTCAAGCTCCAACAGAAATATCGACGTCACAAGTTGTCCTCAATGAACCAAAACCGGATCCTCGGTTATTGAAGTCTCGTTCTCTTAAACGCAAGAACTTGCCAAATCCAGTTCTTCCTCCACAGCCTGTAGCAGGAGGTATACCAACGCCTGTAATTCCACAAAAATCCACCAATGGAAAAGCCCCCTTGAATCAAGTGAAAGCAATGGAAGTTGAAAGAAGATCAAGTGATGGTACAATGGAAACACCAAGAAATAGTCTGGGCTCTTCACATCCATACCAGCAAATTTCTCCTTTGAAGAGTCGGTTTACTACCGATAGTTCAGCAACAAACTCAAGTGCAGATGATAGTTTTGTGTTCAAGCCCAAAGAACCATATTCTCCGGATAGATTACACGAGTACGCGAAGGAGGCCAGAGAAACATCACCATTGAGAATGTTGAAATCCAGAACGTCGGGTGATTCAGCAACCATACAAAGAAATATATCTGAAAACTTGGAAACTGTCGCTGCTATAGGCAGCCGGTTAGAGCAACAACTCAACGAGGACGAGGAAAAGAAATTCATTAAAGATTTTGGTGAATCTATTCACGAAGTGAAGTCTCCCATAAACTCTCCAGATTTTGGCATTGAAGAGATCACTGATGAAAGTGATACCGAAAAGGTGGAGCCATTGATCAAAAGAGTAAGTTTGAAAAATAGCACAGCCCTGAAGGGTTTGGGGATTTCAGGAGTCGAACAGTCTGAAATAATTGAAGAATCCACCCAAATAAATCACGGATCATCTGAGATAGATTCATCTATTCAAGAAATAGAGTCAATGTTAGATCATCACCTTTCAGCAACTGAGAAGAGAGTCCAACCATTTGACTTGAATCATTCTGCAACTGAAGAAGATCTCAATGATGAAGTACAGCCATTGAGACCAAAGGAGACGCAAGCTGTTGAGCTGGTTGACGAGCTTCTGGATACAAAGATATACGATAACACTACTGATGGTTCTGTTGGTGAATCTGACTTAGATTTGGGTGCTAATAGCAACGGCCTAACTGAGAAAGACCCCGAGATCGAGGAATTGTTAGATGAGGTTAACTGGCGTATTCTTGATAACAGTGACGTTTTAATCAAAAAACTTACTAAAGAGTTGAACAATGTTAAGCAAAAGAACGTTAAAGAGTTGATAGAGTTGGATTTCAGTAAGAGCAGTGTATCTTCTGATGCAACAACGTCTATTAGTGAAATTGACAATTTGAGCCACATTTTCAAGAAGATGGAGATTGACTTTAGATTCTTGGCTCCTGAAATCAATAGGATTGAAAACGATTCACAAGGTTTGCAAGTTAAGTCCATCAATAAAAAGTTACTCTTTAATGACTTAAAGAACATTTTGGACAGGGTCAGTATTAATCACGATGATTTGAAGGACATCGAGACATTTAACGAATTTGACCGCTTGAAGAGAATTGGAGAAATTGAACTTAAATTAGCTGATTTATATAATGCCTTGGGTACTATCAGATCCGACAATACTCAGGATGATGATGATTTGAGCTCTATGAGGGCATTGCAACAATACCAAGATTCGTACGAATCCGTTACTCGGTTATTCATCAGAAATTTCAAAAATTACTTTAAGAGGCAAATCCAGCTCATTATTAATCAGTTATCAGAAAATTTGAACAGCTTCCGTACGAGTACATTTTTCAGAGAGTTGAACAACGTATTGATCTACTCCGGAATTGCGTACTTTGTAAAAGAAGTAAGCTCAGAGGAGTTTAATGAGCTTAAGAACTTTTTCAATCAAGCTGTTGAACATTTCTTGGAAAACATGCTAAACGAGAAATTAAAGGTTATTATTTTCACATCTGCAGTTCCAGAAGTTTCTTCGGCTGTATCCCCAAAGCCTGAGGAGGCTTCATCTTTGTCCAAAAAATCAAGGAGTATGAGATTATCCAGGAAAGTAAGCAGGTTTGGCAATACAAACCACGCAGAAAGTACTGAAACCAAACGGCAATCACAGCAACACATGGAAAATATCAAGAAGTACGCAAAAAAAAGTGGCGAGATTGAAGATCCAAAGGTTGTAATTGACATAGTTGAGGAGACGAAAGCATTGATCATGATGGTTCAATTCTTCATTGGAACCTTTTTCCATTATGACAATAGTACCATTGATTATAACGATTATTTGAAAGTAAACCCTTACTCGGAGAGACGTGAATTATTGGACGAGCTTCCTAGTGTTCCATTGAATAAGCTTAATTCTGATACTATCTACTCATCCAGCGATTTAATTACAAATATGACTCAAATATTTGGTAACTTTATTAATATTCTTACCAAAAAGATTAATCCAGTTGACTTGAACATCCCATTGATTTTGATACATTTAGAAAGCATTTTGAACGAGATTGAACACCAGCAAGTGCCAAATCAAGATTATCTTACATTCAATTTCTTGAGAAGGTCAATCGAGAAGTACAAGGTTAGCTGGAATAAGTTTATCAATTCCCAGATTGACTTGTTAAACAAATCAATTGTCAATGCAAAATCAGGTGTTTTGCCATCGGTAAAGAATATGAATCAATTATTCCTAATTGTCGAATCATCGTTGGAGCATAATATCCAAATCCAGGATACTGACGTCCGGCAAATGGTTGACCTGTCATACAAGGATATCACGGAGGCATTGATACACTTATTTAACAGAGATGACCCATTATTGAAGAACCATGATTTTGATGACAAAGAGCGGGAATATCGTAATGCTGCAATCATTCAGAATATCTTCTTTGTACTGGAACAGTTGACAGACTTTAATAGCATCAGCTCTAAGAAGATGAAATTGCAGTTGGATGCTGTTTTTAACAAGACGAAGGCTTTGTATTTCCAAAGGCAAATGTCTAAGCAAATTGGAAAATTAATCGAATTTGTTAATAATTACGAATCGTTGGTCAAAATGAACAACGGAAAGCCCAAGAAGTACAACAAGAAGTACATTAAATCCTTGTTATCAGGATACACCAACAAGGATATCCAAGCCAAAGCACAAGAAATTTACAGAAAGTTGGAGAAGCATTTCATATCTGGTAATGACATGTTTGAAAAGGATTTGATAGAGAAGATGTGGCTAGAAGCAGAATACGAGTTTACCGACTACTTTGGTAGGTTGGATACCATTTTACGAGACAATTTTGACCGGGACATAGAGTACCACATTGGAAAACTGGAGATCCATCATATTTTCAAAACAGTTCACTAAGAACACTAGATATACTTAGTATAGTTGTAATTAATAGTATGCACCTCTTCCTGAATAATCCTTACTAATCTCGCTGGTCTTTAAAAATGACAATGGGTCATATGTGTCGATAGCTGAGACAGGTATCCTGGCTCCCAATGGCCATTTTGAGTCTTGATTTATTTCTTGCCAGTTAACCACATCGTCGAACTTAAGGTTTTCATTCTCCTTAGTGTATTTGAGATGACATCTGATGAGCTGGTCAAAAAGGTAGGAAATATCATTAAGAACGATACCTGATTTTTCATTGAAAACCGACTTATCGATGTTGAGCGTGGAGATGGAATCAAATTTATGTAATAACGATTCGTTCTTTTTGGCCACAAGTTTATTCTTGATCTTGAATCGACTTTCATTTGCAACTTTCTTCGACTGGAGAGTAAGAAGTGAATAATTAACTAAACCTATAGCACTTCCCAATTTATCCTGCTGGTAGTTTTCGATCGATAAAAATAAGCCAGCGTAGGCTGCTGAATATTTTTCTATCAAGCTGAGATAAGTCACCCAGTTTGACGTATCGAGAACTATCGAATCTGATATAGCAGAATATTGTAGTAATAATTGCTTGGAACTTTTGAGTTCGTTCATTATGTAGATAGCAACCCGTGCCAAGGTACCATTATTTGTCGATTTGAAGGATTCTGTAGTCTCAAAGGAGTATCTGTTGAGCCAGGAGCTCTTTGAAAGAATAGACATCTGAATGCTGATCTCAGCAATCTTTCCAATAAAGACAAATATATTGGAAGTGCCTGCCCTGCTGTATGAGATAGAGCTCTTGTACAAACTGACAACTTGTTTCCACTTAACATCGTGTTCTGGCGTGGGTTCCTCGTCAATCAATTCATTAGTGAGTTCCAGACCCAATTTAATGTACACAAGCGTAATTGAGGCTAATATTGCGTCCACCTCATCAGCCAAGGTCCATTCAAACAGGGGTTTCTGTGATTTGCCCAATATAAATTTTTCATAGGAACCAGTGTGCTTTACGTATCCACTCCAAGGCACTTGATTAACTTCCGCAATTACTGCCCGTCCAAGAAAAGCATTTATCTCAGACAATTGGGCTGTTGATACGTGACCACTGGCATACTTGTAGATTTGTTGTAGGTATTCTTCTAAGGCTACCACATATCGCGCAGAATCGGAGTAGCTTTGTAAGGTAATAGCAACGAGTGGAGCTCTAAATTCCACCAAATCTCGTGGAAGCTTATCTTGTTTGATAAGTTGAGCAACTGGAGGTGTGTTTGGAAGCACAATCATCGAGTAAATATCGGCACTAGCAGTTGGGCCCTTTTCTTGTGGATAGCCTTTTTTGATCTGAGATTTGTTGCGCGTGTTGATCATATTGACCAAGTATAACCTCTAGAGGATAATTTCTCTAGTTTGCGTGTGAGAAAGCAACCATGTCGCCCAAGTATGGTATAGTGATTGACTCAGGATCGTCTGGGTCTCGTATCCAAATATATTTGTGGGAAGATCCGGCTACAAGCGAGGGACAGTCCTTGAGTTCCCCTCCCAAGATCGTCCAAGAGAAGGGTTGGACTAAGAAGATTAGTCCAGGGATTTCAACCTACGGTGAAAAAACACATCGTATTTGGAGAGACCATTACTCGGAGTTGTTACGGTTTGCTGAAGAGATAATTCCTGTCGAGTCTCGGCTGGAAACACCTGTGTTTGTGTTGGCCACAGCAGGAATGAGACTCTTGCCTTCGAAACAGCAAAAGAAGATCCTCAAGACTACATGTGATGCATTGAGAAAGAATACCCGTTTCTCAGTTCCAAATTGTCATGAGCATGTTCAGATTATTGATGGTGAAACAGAAGGACTCTACGGCTGGCTAGGATTAAACTATCTCATGGGGCTGTTCGAAAATTACCAGAAGGATACTGAACACTCATCAGTAGGGTTTATGGATATGGGTGGGGCATCCACTCAGATTGCCTTTGTTCCTTCCTCTCAAGAAGAGGTCACTAAACACATGGAAGATCTTTCGCGAGTAACTTTGCGAAATCTAAACGGCGAAACCCAGGAATGGGTTGTCTTTGTTGAGACTTGGCTTGGATTTGGGGCCAACGAGGCAAGAAAGAGATACTTAAATCTGTTGATCAGCTTGGCCAATATCAATCCTCATCACAACGAGATCAATGATCCTTGTTTGCCATCAGGAGCCGAGTTGACCTATCCGTTCCAGGATCAGCTGTACAAAATCAAGGGAGTTGGAAACCATGAATTATGTTTAAAAACAATTTATCCTTTATTATTAAAAAATGAACCGTGCAAGGATGAACCATGTTTGTTTAATGGAATTCATGGGCCAACTCTTAATTTTGATAAGGATAGGTTTGTTGGAATTTCGGAGTACTGGTACACTGCAAATGATATATTTCATAGTGGAGGCGAGTACAACTTCCATTCTTTTAATGAAAAGGTAAAGGAATATTGCGAAAGTGACTGGTCTAAAATCTTAGAAAACGGCAAAAACGGCCAATACTCCAACTTGGACCCGGAAAAGTTCTTGAAAACAGCATGTTTCAAGGCTAGTTGGGTTTTGAATATTCTTCATGAAGGTTTCAACTTACCCAGAATTGGGTTAGAAATTGCCAAAGGTGACGGTGAATCTACGGAAAAAGTCGATCAAGTACATGTACCATTCAAGTCCGCCGATTCAGTTAATGGCGACGAACTTTCCTGGACCTTGGGGAAGATTTTGTTATTTGCATCATCTCAAGTGAAATCACAGGAAACAGTAGAAGTGGGAATCTTTCCCAGTGAATTATCCGGTAAGAAATTTATATCCGGATCTGGAATTAGATCTGGTTATGGTTCAGACAGTGATAGCGATGATGAAGAATCTGGTGGATCTCTCTACTCGTTACTCATCTTTTTACTACTCTTTGTGGTCATCTACCATTTTGGCAAGAAGCACTTTGGTAAACTATCTCACAAAATAGGGAGGCAGTTCCCGCTCCCATACTTTGTCAAAAAAGCTGTCTTGAGTGCTGGTTCCAAGATTCCTGGGATCAATAAGATATTTAATACGGGTAATCTTTGGGCTTATCAAGAGTTTGACTCCAGACAGGATTTCAACTTAAGTTTAGAAGAAGGAACAATGTCTGCTTTGCTGACCAAACCCACCACCGCGAATTCTTCTGTATTGCGTACACGGCTGATGATTAATTTGAACAATGATTCCTACGATGATGGTGAGGTTGTACCTAGTCGCGTGAGCAGTTTCATTAACAAGCCGTTTTCTGTTCCCAAAAGGAGTGCATCATCACTATTCAACTTTGAGAATAGTAGCAGAGATTCGTTAAATCGGATACCCAGTAACGCCTCCCTTCCGCGAGGGAAGAACATTGATTAATTCATAGACCAAATATATCAACTCTTTTAGAGGACGTCTTTTTTTTTCGTAGCGATATTGCATTTGTGGACGCAACATTTTGCACCCATTATATTCCCTATTTCTTATGCTTGTAGGATATTCAATATTGGTGTTGTTAGTACTTGCAGTACTGATATGTGGAGCGCCAGTTCCAAGAAAGCTGGTACTGATTGTCTTCACTCCCGAGGATGTTAAAATTGCAGGCAAGTATTTGGCCATCAAAATCCCCGAGGTGGCACATCGCATCAAAACTGGTGTCAAACAAAAGCTTTTAAACAGAATCATGTCCAAGCCAGTTCAGGAATTAGTCCCGGTGGCTGATCCAGTAACCGGTGAGATTACTGGATTCACGGTAGCACCTGGTAGTGTTCCTCAGAGAATTCAAATTATTGAAATGAAAGTACCAACTCACGATCCAATTAAATCGAATGAGGAAGCACCAGCCAATCAACAAGATGAAAGTTTTGACTCAGATAGTGATGATCAAGATACGGATAGCGATGACAATAATTCATATGAAGACGATTCTGACGGTGAATCAGAAGACCACAGCGAAGAATGGATCGTAGAAGAAAACCCCAGTTCTACATATTTTAGAGAAAAGCATAGTAATCATAAGCAATATGGTAAAAAATCTCAAACCTAGCAGAAGACATGGAAAATGGTTACAGCTAGTTCTACTTTATAATATATAGTGTTCAAACAATTTTCACAAAATTTTTTTTTCTAGATAATTGTAGACACGTATCCTCCAGTAAATGGATTATGACCATGAAGGCTGTCTTTGATGAAGTGATACCAAACCAGCTTCCAAACATTACCGTGCAGTTTAATAATTCCGAGATTCATAAGAAACGATTTGATACATTTTGGACAACCCTGTATATAATTTTTTTATCTGCAGTCAACTCATCCCATCGCTTCTCATAAATTTTTCCAGACTCCATAGAAAACGATCCATCAATAGACATCATGAGAGTTAAGAAGCCAACGTCGAAGAGAACGACCACCCGTATGAGGGAAGGGATCAAGAAGAAGGCTGCTGCACAGAACAGAAAGAACAGAAAGTTGGCTAAGAAGGATGTTACCTGGAAATCCCGTGTTAACAAGGATCCTGGTATTCCATCGAGTTTCCCTTACAAAGATAGAATCATCACTGAATTGGAAGAAGGAAGAAGAATCGAAAAGGAAAAGAAAGAGCAATTGAAGTTACAGAGACAGCAAGAGAGAGAAGCTGCCATGGCACGTGGAGAAGCTGTTGACGAAGATATAGAAATCGACGAGGAGGATGATCACAACGGTGGATTGGCTGCATTGTTAGAATCTGCTCAAAACGCTGCCAGAGAATACAACGGCGAAGAAGAAGAAGACGATGCTATGGAAGACTCTGGCGAAGATATCGAATACGAAATCAGCGACATCGAAGATGTTGACAGATCTGACTTGGACAAGTCCAGAAAAGCTTATGACAAGATCTTTAAGTCTGTTGTTGACTCTGCCGATGTTATATTGTATGTTTTGGATGCTAGAGACCCTGAATCGACCAGATCAAGAAAGGTCGAACAGGCTGTTTTGCAAAATCCAGGCAAGAGATTAATCTTGATCTTGAACAAGGTCGACTTGATTCCTCCAACTGCTTTGAACCAATGGCTTGATTTCTTGAAGTCTTCTTTCCCAACTATTCCAATTAAGGCAGCCCCAGGTGCAACCAATGCCTCGTCATTCAACAAGAACTTAACCGGTGCCATTACTGCCAATGCTTTATTGCAAGCTTTGAAGAGTTATGCTGCAAAGTCGAACTTGAAGAGATCTATTATTGTTGGTGTTATCGGTTATCCAAATGTCGGTAAATCTTCGATTATTAACGCCTTGACCAACAGACACGGAAATAACGCCAAGGCATGCCCTGTTGGTAACCAGGCCGGTGTGACCACTGCCATGAGAGAAGTCAAGATTGACAACAAGCTTAAGGTTTTGGACTCTCCAGGTATAGTTTTCCCTGACGAAATTATCAACACCAAGAAGATGAGCAAAGCACAACAAGATGCCAAGTTGGCCTTATTATCTGCTATCCCACCCAAGCAAATAATAGACCCGTTGCCAGCGGTCCAAATGCTCTTGAAGAAGTTTTCAAAGGATACTGAGATGGCTGATGGTTTGAAGACTTACTACCAGTTGCCAGCTTTGCCATCTGCCGACTTGAACGAATTTACTAAGCAATTCTTGATCCACATTGCTAGAACTAGAGGAAGATTAGGTAAGGGTGGTATTCCTAACTTAGAATCTGCTGCTATGACTGTGTTGAATGACTGGAGAGATGGCAGAATAATTGGCTGGACCTTGCCTAAGGCTTCGAAGAGCACTTCTGAAGGTAGCGATGTTACTGTCGATGGACCAAAGAGTTCGTTAAGAGGTGAAAAGGAGCCACCAAAGGTTGAACAAACCACTGTTGTCACTGAATGGGCCAAGGAGTTCGACTTGGACGGATTATTGGGCGACAACTTTGGTGTCTCTATCTAAACATTTGTACATTAATAAAGTTAGCGCATATTCATTAAAATTTTACCTACTTAGGAAACATTTTCAACCCTTCAAAGCGTAGCCCAAGTCGACACCGTCGAAATCCTTTGCTAAGGCAACTAACTTTTCTTTCAACATGGCCAAGTTCTCGGTCTGAGGATCGAATCTTGGTAACCATTCAGCGACACCATGTTGCAAGATCCCCTTCGCTCTTGATTTACCGTGCTTCACATTACCATAAGAACCATGTAAAGTCAATCTTTCACTCTTGGAGGAGTATTCTGCCCGGTGAAGAATATTGTTATTGTAGAACACGATATCACCTGGGTGCAATTCGACGACCAATTGATCGGTAATATATTCCTTTCTGTCCGAGTTCAGTGTCTTTTCGCGTTCTTCCTCGGTACGGAGACGCTTGTGGGAACCAGGAACTACGATCAAACAGCTGTCTTCGGTGAGAGCCAAGTTGAACTGCGTACCAGCGTATGGTTCCTTCAATAATTGTTCGGCTTCCTCTTCAGGGGTTGCTTCTGGGAGAATGGTGTCACGGTGCCAGTCCAAACCAAAGTCCGTAAGCGGATTGATAAGCATGTTGAAGAGTTCCATAGAGAGATCAGACTTTTCACACTCCAAGATGTTTGCAGCAACATCCAAGATTTTGTCACTCGAGTAGCATTCTTGGAAGGCGTATCCCCGTTCCTTTAAATCTGGGTGCATAATGGCACCAAGGCCCCAGATATCAGGGCTGAAGTTTTTTGGCCACGGAGGAAACTGTTTTCCCCTGGTTCTGACGTTGGCCCAGTTTCCATCACGGGCGTATTGAACCAATTCAGCGGAAGCTTTTTTGTAGCGGGCGATTTCGTCTGGAGTAAGGAAACCGCGGACGACGGCATAGCCAGTGCTTTCGATATCTTCGTGAGGTGATTGAGTCATTGCTATTGATGAATTTTTGTTGGATGAATATTCTGTACAATTGGGATCCAGTTGCTGGATTTATACTTGAGATTGGCGAGGGTTTATTACCCCAGAAATGTAACATGTAACGTCACTACATGAAAAATAAGCTATTATGCAACCTCCCAAATACGAGAACAAAAGAAAAACGTAACATCGACTGGGGTCGCACTAAAAAAAGGTATGTCAATTTGGATAAGAAATTCAACATTTTCTAGTAATGGAATGCATTATAATATTTTATGATACGTAAAATACAGTGTTAGACACTGAATACCTTAAGAAACTCATCTTTGGCATTCTTTTCAATGGTTTCGCCGTGGCACATAACAATTTTGTCAAAGTCCCACGATGAAACGCCGCGTAAGGCTTCCTTTGTCTCGGGTTGCTTACTACCAGCAATAGAATTCATCAAGTATCTACCAATCATACTGTCGGAGTTCAAGAAACGGATGAGATATGAGAAACCCCTGAATTGATTAAAGGGTTGTTTAACACCTGCCTCAGCAGAGTATTGTTCCAGTGCCGAGACTGTACCCGAATTGAAAAAAATGTCCCCAATAAATACCAGCTTGGACTTTGGCTCGTAAACTACAAGATCACGATTCTTACTCTTCGACATGTAGACGAACTCAAAGTTTTCCAGAAGCACATCATCAGCATTTAATTCCTTCTTCAATGTAGCCGCATCTAAAACGCGATCACCGACGGCCAGTGTAAATTTGATGTCAACTTCGCTGTTATCAGACAACCTGGTGCTTGCACCACCAACGACCTTGGCACCAGGGAAACGTTCCCTATATTCGGCAGCTACCATGTTGTGTTGCGTATTTACGGTAATGACGTGTGTAACCTCGTATTCACCAGTAGGAATGAGAACACGAACAGCCTTCTCGAAATGCTCACCATACGGAATCGGCGACCAAACAACAATTTTTGAGCCGTAAGAAAGCAACGCCATACGTGCACCCACATTCCATCTGTTGCTGACAGAAAAGGGACATGATGAAAGCACAATATTATCGGATAACTTGCGTAATACAGTCGTGATCGTGGATTCGTAACCCATTATTTGTATTTACAGTTAAGGTTTAGAAAAGACTATGGAGATTAGTGCACTATTTATGTTTTTGAAGCAACGGAGACGGGACGGAGTTAATGGCTGCTAGCTTTTCAACTAAACGGAGATAAATGTTCGCGTTGGAGTGTAGATACTAGTGACGGATCCGTATCTATTCCGCCCTGGGCAAACTTCTCCGACTAACTTGTAGGCGACTAATTTTGGCAGTTGTGTAGCAATTATTGTAAGTAAGTGACTTTTATCGTGACATGAAAGCCACCTCCCCTCAAGATTTAATTCGCTGTTCGCTGTCAAATTTGATTTCTTCTCCACTCTACAAAAATCTCAGAAGCCACTGATTATATAAGATGTTATATAGGTGTCACGCCAAGAACAAACTAGCTCATGCAGCGAAGCTTATTTATGCAGGGCACTCTACCTTCGCCTTTACAATAACAAAAATAGATATGCTGATGGCGGCGGTATTATATATTTATTTTCAAATAAGAACAAGACAATATTTCAATTTGCGTTGAAGAATGAAATGCTACCAACTTGATTTCACCAAAATTCATCTACATTTAATTGTTGCTAGTTTATCTGTTGTCTGTGTGTGATTCTTACGGGGCCACAATTAACATAAGTATTAACTTTTTCAACGCAAGAATTTTCAAAACAATGGACACAACCTGAAATAATTGAGATATCGTTTAGAGTGGATAAACCTTATGGAATGCTTCTTTCCCGTTCTCCTCAATTGTTTCACCATGACACACAATTATTTTTTCATAGTCCCAGGATTCGATGGCGCGTAAGGCGTCTTGGGTTTCTGGCAGGCTACTAGAAGCCAAATAGTTCATAAAAAATCTTCCAATTATTCTGCTTCCATTCATGAAACGCAAAGTATAGGACCAACCTCCATATTGCCAGAATGGCTGTGGCACACCTGCCTCAGGCGAGTACAGCTCCAGGATTTTAACCTCGGCATTCCAGTTGAAAAATATATCCCCCACAAAAATTACTTTTGACTTTGAATCATAAACCACAAGATCGTGGGCCTTACTTGCTGATAAGTACACAAACTCTAAATTTCTCAGGAGGAGATCATCAAGACCCAATTCTTTCTTCAAAGCAGTCTTATTCAAGACACGGTTGCCGATAGACGAAGGAATTTTGATATCGACTTCGCTTCCGTCTACTAACTTGATGCTCTCAGCACCCACGATTTTGGCACCAGGGAAACGATCCCTATAATCAGCTGAAACAAGAACGTGTTCCCGATTCACGTTGATAACATGGGTCACCTCGTAGTCATCTGTAGGAAGGAGAAGACGTACAGCCTTTTCGAAATAATCGCCATATGGAAGTGGAGACCAAACAATAATCTGAGAACCGTAGCTTAACAATGCCATACGCGCACCCACGTTAGTTTTGCCGTTCATAGCAAATGGACATGATGCAAGCACGATGTTGTTTGAGAATTTGCGCAAGGCTGGGGTAAGTGGAGTGGGGTAAGTCATGATAAAGATTACGCTTAAAGTTTAGAGAAGGGATTCCTGTTCCTTTTATATTCTGAGACGTGGCAAGGCGGACTTAATATAATGGGATTTTAAATACGAAATTACCACATTATTGGCTTATTTCGTGGTACATTTCGGAGATTACAGAACTTGAAAACGAATTATTCAAAAAACACCAGAATACAAACTATTTAGCCTTAGCTCTGGTGGAATGACCAACAGAAATTATTTATATTTCCCTCTTTCACTTTCACAATAAAGTTACTGGAACATATATTCTTATTGTGATTCCTGTCGATATTTTTTTGAAATTCGAACCCTATTCACTCCAAATTGGTGGCTTACACATAAAAGCGAACAGTTACTACAATAATAAACTATTTTTTAGCCCTTGTAAGTGACGTGCCCTCTTTCTTGCTCTAGAGAAATGAATCTTGCAGAAATTCTCTTTTGTCTTCTTATTATTACAATGAGGTATTGTGAACGTTCCCTCGCCTCTTTTAATCTCTGTTCGTCTTCACATTAACATGCGTATATTTCTTCATATTGCGTGTGTCGTAATTCGTGTCTATTATGCTATTCTACTTACTCTTTAATTCCTCGATTTCTTCAATCAAGGCTCTTATATACTTACTTGCCAACTCCACCGTGGTCGCTTTTGATGGAATGCTCACCTCGTCATGATATGACTTCGGCACAAGCGCGGCCAACTCACTCACGGCCATATTCATCCGATTTCTTCTCCCTTGCTCCGCAAGTTTATGAGATGCTTTTTTGGTTGGCATTTCGGAATCAGCTGTCTTGAGTGTTGGCAGGGTTTCGTTGCTTGACGAGTTCGATTTTGTAACAGCACCCTTTAGGGACGCCTTTCGACGTGGACGATGGACTGGAGACTTCTTCTCGCCATCTTCTGAATCTTCATGCTGCGAATGCTCAGCCAACCGACCCATGGTAAATCCCATGAGTGGCGTATTACCACTGGAAGACCCTACATCTACCTTTTTACCTTGTGGTGGCATCATTGGTGTGCTCAGAGCACTTTCCGACTTTATACCCGATTCAGGCAATTTTTCAAAGCTCATCGAACCACGGTAACCGTTTCCTTTGAGCAGTGGGGAGTTTTTTGAGTTACTGGCAGCTAAAATTGGCGTGCCATGGGGTGTTCTGCGTTTTGTCGAGTATTGCGGTTGATTAACCTCGGCCAGACCCGCAAACGCCGAAGAACTCGACCTACGGCGATCAGAATTTTGAGCATTGAGTGCTGGCGATGTGAGTGGCTCAAAAAATACTTGAACAGGTGGTTGGATGTAACCGTTGGAAACTTTATTAGTGTTGACTTGTGATTCCAATGGTGTCACAGCCGGAGAAACCAATGGCGTAAATACAGCATCAGGACGAACATGCTGCTGTGGTGGTGGTTGTGAAAACGAGCTGTTCTTGTTGCGATGGTAGTAGTGTTGCTTGTTGTAGGAAGTCTCGTTTTGGCCTGGGAGCATAAACGATTCCTTTTTGGCAAGCAACGCAGGTGTGTTTTGAGGAATATTAGATGGTGGGAATGCAGTTGACCGTTCTGACTCAAAGTTCAAATCCTCTGGAATTATGAAGTTAATATTCTCGAGACCAAATTCATATTGTGGGGCAGCAGGAATCAGCCCCAAGTCGTAAGTTCCAGGTGTTCCATTCGATTGAGGAGTATTTTCCGTAGAATGAGAGTGGATCAAGTCATCTGTGTTTGATTGTTGGTGCTGAGTAGAATGTGAGTGCTGGTGGGGATGATGGTGTTGGTGTGGGTGCGGACTGTTCTCGTACAAGTTGTGTTCCAACTGGTGGAGAAACATCTGCTCGGTATCAGCAAAGTTGGCGGGTGTGTGTTCTGACAGTTCAGGCGGCACCGAAGCCAGAACAGAAGCTGATGTTGGCGCTGGTTCTTCTCCCTCGACGGGGGTCGCGTGGTCGATGGGGGTAGCGCTAGCTTTATGGCTGAGGTCGGCGTAGTAGGGCAGCTTGCCAGGAGTAGTTCCTGCTGGTGAGTATGTCCAGGTCTGTTCCATCAGTAACGTAATTGGCCGTGATAAATAAAGCACTGGGTTAGAAGGAAAGAAGCAAGTTATGAGTGGTAGATCTTGGTTGATTTTGCGGGTGCTGCTGCCGCCGGTATATAAGTTTTTCAGTATAATTTTTTGGCGAGTTATTTTAGGTTAATGCTGCGACAACGACCAGTTTAGGACCCACGTGGGCGGTTTTTTTTTATTTTATGTTAAACGTTTTCGGTCAACAATAAGTTGACTCCGGATCGGGAGCCGCTCACAAGACTGCTGCTGGCAACGGTAATGTCTGACCTTTTAAGCCGGATAATTACGCCGCACGCGCAATTACTTGAAGGAATCTTATTTTCTGTTAACTCGGCGGCGGAATTCAGCCCAAGCTACCAAGACTTGGTTTTGGCTGTGTTGCTGCAGGAGAACTTTCCGTTTTCAGCCGCGGGATGCAGCCTTTCCCTTATCGTGCCAATAAATTTTTATTTTTCTTGCTCCATACAGTCTAATGCTTGGTTTTGCAGCTTTTGTATCGTTTTGTTTGATTCTACCGTTCTAGTGCTCTATTTATTTACATGTTCATTTAACGAAATGGGTTCGCCCTTGGAAGTGTCAATATTCCGATTCCGGATGACGGTGTTGCTCACAATCTTTTCTTTGTTGATCTTTTCCCCACGGACAATTTTTTCCATCTCATCTCTGGTTAACGTCTCGTATTCCAATAACCCTTCAGCCAACCGCTTCAACTCAATATGCTTGGCCTTCAACAATTCTCTTGTCCGGTTCTCACTGGTAATAAGGAAATCGCGTACCTCTTTATCGGCCATGTTGCGGATCTCCTGCGACCAACTATCCCAGTTATCGCTCAATCTCACCGGACCAATCACGTCACTCATTCCGTAAGACGTCACCATCGCCCGTGCAACCCCTGTAGCATTTGCCAAGTCCAGTGAACAGCCACTGGTGACATTCTCTTTACCATTGACTATTTCTTCGGCGATCTTACCACCCATGCACACATCTAATCTTGCAAAACACTCCTTCTTACTCATATCAACCTTGTCCATCTCAGGCAACTGGAACGTAATCCCAAGAGCCCGACCTCTGGGCAAGATCGTAGCCTTGTATAATGGAGTTGCACCTGGACTGAACATTGCCATGATGGCATGACCAGCCTCATGGTAGGCAGTGTTGATACGTGATTCTTCTGTAATCACCATCTTCTTCTTAGCGGCACCCATCAAAATCTTATCCTTGGCCCACTCAAAGTGGTTCATATTGACAGCTGGAGCAGAAAGCTGCGAGGCATGAACTGCAGCTTGATTCACCAAGTTCATCAATTCAGCACCACTCAAACCAGGTGTACCACGTGCAATAATCGAGGCATCGACATCTTCAGCAGTTTCAACATTCTCCATGTGATGCTTAAGAATATCGATTCTACCACGGACATCTGGTAAATCAACCACGACTTCCTTATCAAATCTCCCTGGTCTGGTCAAAGCCTTATCCAAGGATTCTGGGAAATTGGTAGCTCCGATAATAATAATTCCTGAAGTTTGAGAAAATCCATCCAATTCAACCAACAACTGATTAAGCGTCTGCTTGGCGTAGGCTTGATCCTTAGGATTACGTTTTCCTCCAATAGCATCAAGTTCATCAATAAAAATAATTGCTGGCAGCTTATCTCTTGCTTGAGAAAACAATTCCCTGATTCTTTTAGCACCAACACCTACATAAAGCTCATCAAATTCCGAACCAGACATGAAAAAGAAAGGAACTCCGGCTTCACCAGCAGTGGCACGTGCAAGAAGTGTTTTACCGGTACCAGGAGGACCTGTTAACAACACACCCTTAGGTAATTTACCACCCAAACCAGTAAACTTGGAAGGATCCTTCAAAAAGTCAACGATTTCTTCAAGTTCAGCCCGGGCTTCATCACAACCCTGAACATCCTTGAACCGCACAGTCGATTGAGAAACGTCGACTGATTTGTCAGCCACTTCAGAGTTCTTGAAAATAGTTCCGTTCTCAATCAAATAGTTAAAAGCAGTGGTAGCACCATAAGTTAAAAGCGCTACTGGGATCAACCACTTCAACCATTTAGAAATAATTGTAAGCAAGCTTTCAGACACAACTACATGAACTGGTTCATGACGTGAGCCAAATCCATGTGGGAATCCTGTTGAACTCAGAATGGTACTCAGATTACCAGCAGTGGCGGCAAGAACTTGTTCGGCCTTCGCCTTCTTACCCACCTTGTTTAACGCGTCAGCATAAAGCTGCGTACACTCAGGTGACGATGCAATACCAGACGTTTCGTAACGCTGGACAACAATATGAGGATAGTTGTGTGCAAGTAAAGACTGGTAAAACTTGGCTTGAATAGCGGGGTTTTGGAGTTCGCTGTTGGCGGCGGCTTCTTGTGCCTGTAACGTACTAATAGTGTTGGTAGATACACCACGGAATGATGAAACGGTAAGCCCCAACCGATGCAGAATCTTTATAGGTCCACGGATCCCTACATACCTGCCGGCTTCGGCCACGCGTGGTATTCTTGTAGTGAAGCGTAACATTTAGTGGTGGCGAGTAAGTTACCGAACGCCGGATTTACTTGTGGATGACGGGAATCGAGCGACATTAAAAAATGTCGTGCATGTCGCAGAACCACACCTTTTTATTAAAATGTTGAGAATTACACATTCATGCACGTGACAATTGGAAGCGGAGAGAGAGAAGTTCAAGTTAGATCGGTGCATGCACGCCCAAATATGTTTGAGTGTGTGTGCGACAAAAAGGTAAACATTGTGCCTAGCGTTTACAAATTAGGGACCCCTATATCGCCTATAACTCACAAGGATGTCAACTCTTCCTAAGAAACGAACACATTCACACAATAATGACCGTCACCGTATGCAAAGTCGAGTTCTTTCCCGTGGAACGCGTGTGATATCAAATCGAGTGGCGTCTTCTCTGATCCACCACGATGATGTCAATGATTCCTTTGATGAAAATGCCATTCATTTCAACGAAAACAAACATACAATTCTTTCCAATTTTGAAGAATGGATCAAACTTTCTACAGATAACAAAATTACCTCGAAAAATTCGTGGCAATTTGCTTTAATTGACTACTTCCACGATCTTAATGTCATCAAAGACGGTGAAAATATCAATTTCCAAAGAGCATCTGCCACATTGGACGGTTGTGTGAAGATTTACACAAGTCGTGTGGAGTCTGCAGCCACAGAAACTGGGAAACTTTTAAGTGGACTCGCCCAGAAGCAACAGGATAACGAGGTTGAACCGCAGCAAGATGAAGATGCCAGTGACCAAGAAGCAGAACAAGATGGAAACAAAGTCCGAAAATACAATAGAGTGGTCGAGTCAACACTTGTGCCGTTTGAGACAATTACTATAAAAAAACTCGACCAAGAGCTCGAGATAGACCCCCTCTTTAAGAAAGCTTTGGCCGAATTCGATGAAGGAGGTGCAAAGAGTTTACTTCTTAATACCTTAAACATTGATCCTAAGGGGCGTGTGATATTTGATGCCACGTCCAAAGCTCCACAAGAGGTTACTGATGACACTAAAGACCAATATAAACGACACGATGCTGACGTCGATCTCTCCCGATTGGAAAAGTTTGTCTTCAAAGGTGAATCACTTGACACCATGTCCCTTGTACCATCATTGGGAGAATTTCAATCCGCTATAAATGACATAAGTAAGGCCAAAAGCATCTTGAACGATTTCAATACCAAGATGAATGCTGAAATTGATGATTTCGTTGAAGACAATAACGACTACGGTGATTATGACGACGCAGGGTTTGAGAATGAAGACATGGCAAATGAAGCGTCCAATCACCATGATGCAATCTCTAACTTAAACCAGAGTGTGGTGCAGAGACTTTTCAATGATACTGAACAGTACATCCAGACAAATGTGCAGACAGAGGTGATGGATCGTGACTTGATGGCATACTTTGATGAGAAGATGAAATCCAATTGGCGTGGACCAGAAAATTGGAGAGTTACTGCTCTCAAAAAGTCCAAAAATCTCGATGTTGCTGAAGACAAACAGCCAGTTACAACTGCTCCAACAACGGAAAAGAAAAAGAAGAACCAACAAACCTTGATTGATTTCTTTGGGGAGGATGAAGATGAAGATCTACTCTTTGCTCCACCAAGAATACCCTCTGCCATTGTTTACAAGAAACCCCAAGATATAAATGAAAACAAATTGCCTGATGATATTATGTTCACTTCGTCAAGACTTACCAATTTATTCACCAAGCCACAAGTAACAATTCTATACTTCCCTTCGAAAAGAGCCGGCGATACTGAGCCTCAGCTCACTGATGAAAACTTTTTTGCCAAGCAGTACCACGAACAAGAAGAACAAGAGAGATTGGCAGCGTCGTTCCATCAAGCAGAGTACGAAGACTTTTCCAATGATTTTGGTGGAGACGATGATTTTGGAGGTATTGATTTCAATGATGCGTTGGCTGCTGATACTGATGTACCAAAAGATGAACCTACAGTCTTGGGTCGTAGACGGCCTGAATATGTCAACTTTTCTCGGGTGGCTACTCGTGTTGATATACGGTTGCTAAAGGATAACTTGTGGAACACAATCAAGAAGGAAGAAGTAAAGGAGGAACCAGAGCCGGAGACGAAGAAGTTTGGCGAAGTTGTGACGTCAATATCGAACTTGTACGCTCCTGAGCAACGTAAGGATTTGTCGACTAGTTTCTGTTTCATTTGCTTGTTGCATTTAGCCAATGAGCACGGATTGGCCTTTAAAGTCAATGACACACATACAGACTTGGAAATTTCGGGATATTAGGATATTACTATACATCTATAAATACATATAATAGGAAGGTAACGGTTCTTTTTTTTTTTTAATTACCGGCGGCCACGGCCCCCACGTCCACTTTTCTTTCCACGTCCAGCACCGTTAATCTTATCGATCTCGTTTTGGGAAATAATCAAACCATTTCTGGTACTTCTTCCAACCCCATTGATCTTCAATCCTCTATCTCTGACACGTTTCTCGATACGCTTACCCGTTCCTAACCTGTTACTTGAAGGAGTGGAACCTCTTCCGGCGTTTAAGTTTCTAACTTCACCTTTCTTGACCTTGGAAAGAACAATTCCCGCTTCGCGAGCTTCCTGTTCGTACTGGGCTACTTTTTCATCCCTCGCTTTGATCATTCCCTTTCTCATGGACATCGGCATCTTCTCCAACTTTTTTGGCAAACCACCAGTGCTTGAATTAACTGCAGCAAGACTACGGATCCGGGAATCCAAAGTTCTTCTTCTGGCTTTACCTGTAGGATCTTCGTAGTCAAGAGTTTGTAATGTGACGTCGGCACCGGAGTACTCGATAGAGTGTGCTAAGATATGCGATTCCTGAAGTAACCGTTGAAGCTTCAAGTCGTTTTCTAAGTTATCATCATCTTCCTTTTTACCCTGAGCTTGTTGTTTCTTAGAGAGCTTGGAGAGAAGTTGTTCTTTTTTGGCAATTTCTGTAAGTGTAGGTGCCCGACCCAGACGAGCGAGCTTCTTATCGGCTTTAGAGGTTTGAACTGGAGTCGAAAATGACGACAATTTGACCACTCTTGGTTCTGGTACTGATCTTTCTTCCTCATTTGAATCTTCGGAGTCCAGTGATGACGATGAATCGGAACTGAATCCAGCAAATCCGTCTTCCTCATCACTGGAGCCTTCTGCTTCATTCTGGCTTTCATCTTCTGATTCATCTTCGCTCGACGACTCTTGTTGGACTCTTGATTTATCTTCGTATCCCATATCCTCAATAGCCCCAAACTGGGCTTCGAAGTTGCGTCGCTGGATCTCCAACGCTTTCAAGTAATCGTCAGCCATGATGCGATGGATTTTTCGATGCGATCAATTTCAAATTTACAATGAGCACAACTACTAAATAAAGAATACTGGAGAGGAATGCATCTTAATTGGAAAAGCGATTAAATAGCACACACGATGGATTGAGAGAGTAGTTTGGCCAAGAATTTCAGTATAGGAGGAACCTGTATTTTGCCGTTCGGTTTTTTCAAGGTTAGCAAGCTCGACACTTGATCTGACTTGTATCTCTGTAAAACTCAAGCATACCTAAAAATCGCCAGCTCCATATAGTTTACTTACTTAACTACTTGGTTAACCATTTTCGAATATATCTCTAATTGTATTCTTGTTATTTCTACGGTTGTATTTCATTGGATTCAACTATTCTTTTGTTCTCCATCACTTACATATCACATAATTGAACCGCACTTTATCTTTTCTGATCGATAATCATATCGCGGTGACTCACTATGACCAAATTTCGTGGCTGTATAGATATCCATTCAGGGCAAGTCAAGCAGATTGTCGGTGGAACACTTACACAGGATGATACTGACACCAACACATCCACCACTGAGAATTTTGTTTCGACCAAACCGGCCTCATTCTACGCCGACTTATACAAAACACACAACATCCATGGGTGTCATGTAATCAAACTAGGAAGCAATCCAGCCAATGATGCTGCTGCAAAACTTGCATGTAATACCTGGCCACATAACCTCCAAGTTGGTGGAGGTATTAACGATACTAATGCCTTGGAATGGTTGAATACTCACCATGCCTCACATGTCATTGTTACGAGTTGGCTCTTCACTGAAACTGACGGGAAGATCGAATTGGATTGGGATAAACTCAGCAATATGGCGCAGTTAGTTGGAAAGCAAAGACTTATTGTCGATCTCAGCTGCAGAACTACCGATCGTGGCTGGGTTGTGGCCACGAATAAGTGGCAGACCCTCACCGATTCCGTATTATCAGCCGAATTCTTGGACAAAGTGTCTCAGTTCTGTGACGAATTTCTTATTCATGCAGCAGATGTTGAAGGATTATGCCGAGGTATTGACCAGGAATTGGTCCAGAAGTTGGGTGAATGGTGTCCATCTGGATTTGAAGGGAAGATTGTGTATGCTGGAGGTGCCAAGAGCACTACTGACTTGGACACAGTGAACAAACTTAGTCAAGGCAAAGTTGACTTAACTTATGGCAGCTCTCTTGACATCTTTGGAGGAACTTTGGTAAAGTTCGATGACTTGGTCAAGTGGAATTCGCAATAGTGTACATATATTTTTTTATTTAATTCTACAAGATCTAGTTCCAGGCACCGCCTCCGAACTGTTCCCCGTACGGAGTACCGTCTCCGTTCGGTGAGTTGCCACCGTAATCGGTTCTTCCGTATGTGGTGAATCCACCAGCATTGGCGTTACTGGCTTCGACCGAATGCTTGTTTAATTCCACTGAAATTCCTGCTAATTTCAACTGCAACGTCTCGATACTCCGCAACACAACTTCGTTTGGTGGTAAACTACCAACAGTTTCAACATCAATGTAAAAGTTGCTTGGTTTGGCCTTGTAATCAAACTTAGCCTCAGGATCTGGCACTTCTTCCCATTCACAGTTGGCCGATTGGGGCCATTCTTCGGCCGCGTCTATTTCATACCAGTAGTCAGTGTGCTTTAACTTGTTCCATGGATCGTATTCAAAACCAATAGCAGCACAGGGCGACCACTTGGCGTGTTCTTTGGCAATACCTTTCTTCGCGATACATGTAAGTCTCAATTCTTGATGCTTACGCAACTTGCAGAGAAGAGGACCACGGCGAGAAGCATCACGAATAACAGGGTCTCCCAAACGTGATCCGTTATGAAACTTGGCTAAGTCTGAGGCGTAAACATTCATGGTTGAGTCGGAGTCACACTTCGCCGTAAGTTCGAGTTTCACCGAACACTTAGGACAGTAGTTGTCACATGTACAGTCGCGTGAATAAGACAAAGACTCGATACCTTCTGAGTTGAGGGGAATAAGACCCAATCTATGAGAAAGAAACTCATCAGCCAAAACCGAAGTGTTGACATCAATTTCCACCAAGTCTATGGCAAGCGTCGGCACCTCAGCCAACATCGTTCTCCGAATCGAGTTAGCCATCGACAAGTCAACATCCTTGAGGATAAAGTCCACATGGTCTCTCTCGGACTCTCTGATCGTCACAGCAGGACCGTCTCCTTTATCGATATCCATGGTTTCGTGATGTTTGTAAGGTTAAACTAATTTTTCAATTCAACACAGTGAGTCTACAGTTTTGTAATATGCAAAATATCATCCTACCAAAATAAAAAAATTAAGTACCAACTACGAACGAATACATTTCCTTTATCTGGAACCGGCATGAGTATTCTGCAAATTAAGCTCCCTGACCTCAGGTTTGAAGAGAGCTTCATGAGATCACTTGAGAGCTATGCTGGTCATAAGCCTGTTCCCGAGCCACAAGAGTTGTTGGGCCTCACTGACCGTGAATTGGAGCTTGTAAATACAGAAGCAGACGCCGCTGAATCACAGGAGCTCAAACCTTTGCCACCGATAACTCCTGGCATTGTGGCCCTTGCTGTGATAAAGGATCAAATCATAATGCCATTGCTCCAAGGGTTTTTATGGGCAGGCTTCTTGATCAGTATACGGCCGGTGTTGGGTATGGTGGTTGCACATGGTCAACGCACAGGAAAATGGTTGTACCATATTTTAGGCTTATCCCGAGTACCAAGAAGGTAACTTGATGATTTTACGTAAAATGGAGTCATAAATCCGATAAAAAATTTAGCCAGAAAATAAGTTCCGTGGTTGTATCCGAGAATCAAGCTTGGTACTAAATCCTATTTCCGTCAATGTTTAGGGATAGAGGTCGCTCTATTTTTTTAAGGTGCCTGGCTCGTTCCGATCTTTTTAAGGTTTATTCCGATGTAACAGTAACATTCGATATTGAGCTCTTTTTTTTTTCTTGTGGTGGAGTATATAAATAACCAATGAGAGAATTCAGTTTTGACATTTCAAGTTCTATTGGGATATCTTTTAATTCGACAAATCCCCGAGGTCAATCGTCGTAGAAATCAAGTTCAATTTTTTTTAAAAAGAGGCAAGAACGCTAAAAAATAGAAGGTCCAAAAAAATTTTATGGGTGCAAAAATAGAATTGGTGGCTACACCAGGTTGGAAGACAGACCATGCAGACAAAGACCTCTATGATCGAATTACCAGGATGAATCCTATTCTTGATGGAATGAGCCGAGGGTACAAGTTAGGAGTTTACACGGCACATTTCTACGTGCCCAGTATCACGCAGCTTCCTAAACCTGAAGAGTTGGCATATCTGTTTGAATGGTATAATTTCATCTTTGGCAAGCTCTTCCATGAAAACCACGATCTTGGAAATATCATACAGGATCTCGGTGGGTACGACTATGATCATCCTAAAGATGCTCGCCTAAAGGGCCAGATTCTACGTGATTGGGTTGCCGGGTTTACCGAGGAAATCATGCTTTGGATTGAGGTTGACCGCGACATCCAGCTGGACCAAGGGTATATTCTGGCCATAGCTAACTGCTCGCTTCCACCTGAGAGGTTGAACCACATTGCTCAACTTCTTAAGAGTAATGAGAGATACTTAGTTCAGCGAAGCCTTGAAAACTATCTCGCAATTGCCCACAACCCGACCATTGTTGCCACCATCCCCCAGCATGTAGAAAGGCAGCGGCAGGCCCGCCGCAGCATGCCATCGGATCTTGTCGAGTTTATGAACCGTCTTAACAACCGAAACAAGGTGTTGACGTACTTTTTGGTTCTGTGTCATGACTATGCCAAATTAGCCAAGATGACATCGAAGCTTGCTGATTATTACGTGAAATTTACCAAAGACAAGTCCCTCAATTGTGATGGCTGGATCGAAGCAATTAAGGACTTGCCTGAGGCGGATTCAGCGCCATTCGATTTGGAAACCGGTGGGTAGTAGAGTAAGTAGTTCTGCAATGTCTGCGACTGCGACTGCGACTGCGACTGCGACTGTGACGAGAGAGTGAAATATATGTATACTTATTGATGTGTAAATGATCCTGTAGATATGTGTATATAACTTATCTCAAACACATGGCAATTGCCTCGATATTTCTATTTAGATTCAGTTACGGTTTCCATTTCCTGTTTGCGTTTCGCAATTCGTCTCAGTTCTCGGTTATGCTGGCTGTAACACGGAACAAAGATTTATGGTAAACATTTGCTCGTGACCCGGGATCGCACGCGCGCCCCTCGAGCGACAATTTCAGGAAACATCAACATACATTTATCGCCATTCGTCACACTTCTCACACCATGTTCAACCGGAGAAACCGTACTACGCACTCAACGGCTTACACAGGTGTGAACCATGTTGCTCCTCTTGAGAACCAACCTAATTCAGGTGCTTTGGCTGCTGCTTTGACAATTGGCCAGGGTCTAAAGAAAAAGAGCAACCCACAGCCCACGACGAGCATTTCCCGGTCAACGTCGATGCAATACATTGTCAAGCCTCAACAACAACAACAACAACAACAGCAGCAGCAACAGCAACAGCAACGTAGTGGTAGTTTACTTCGCAGAAGTCCTTCTGTTGTTCTGAGACCACCACAACAGCAGCAACAACATATTTCTGCCGAAGAACATAATAATCATGCAGTTAAGGATTTGAGATTGGCCCATACACCCAAGATGGTAAAGAAGTATATTCCGACCGCCAATGGGATCAAAATAGTTGAGGTTCCGGAAACAAACTTCGCCCAAGAGGTTTCTCGTAACAATTCCATCCGTTCTGTGGGAAGAACCTCGTCGTTGAGAACCCCTTCCTTAAGAGCGCCAAAGAAGAAAACTTACAGAACCACATCATTAACATCGCCGCCATACTCTCCTACAAATTTACAGGCTCATCATGCTCCTGCTATCACAGAAAATTCGATGGAAGACTCACTTGGAGTTTCTGACGAAGTTCACGAGCAAGAGTTGAGACTTCAAGCATTGCAGAAACAAATAGACGAGGAAAAGAAGTTGGCTAAGCAAATTGAAGAAAAACGTTCAGAATATGAAAGATTAAAGAAGGAAAACGAAAAGAACTTAAATCTGTTGACGGCTCCTGTCCAATCAAAAAAGGCTCCTGTCCAAACACAATCTGACAAACCAATCACTAATGTAAAAGAGCCGACCAGAAAAGAAATTGTTAAGGAAGAACCAGTTAAACAAGATAAACCAGCTAAACAAGAACAAGCAGTAACCGAACCAATTTCTAAAGAACCAATCCATGACAAACCAGTCGAAGTCAACCTGGAAACCATTGACAAAGCTCCAGAAGAAGTTTCAGTAGATGCCAAGGAAGCTCTTACTGCAGAGGATGTTGCAGTCCATGAGTTTCTCCATGCTCAACCTGATGAACTCCACCATGAGGCTGATAACTATACACTCGACGGTGAAGGTGACCTTACTACTCATACCATCGACAGCAGTAAAGTTGTTGTGGATGAATTTGAGAAAAAGGCCGCTGAAACATTTCCAAGTATTGGTCGCCAAAAATCGGCTGATCAAGAGTTAGACTCATCTGACTATGAGAGCGACAGAGTTCTGGAACCCGTAAAGTCTTTGGACCCTAATGCCGCTTCTGGAGCAGAAATTAATATCATCAAAGATTACAGTGAGTATCAGTCGGAGGAATTGCTCCTGGAACACGTTCTGATTCCTGAAGAAGAAGATGAAGGATTAGCAAAGCACTTGAGACCAACCTTCGATGTGGAACCAGAAATCATAGAGGAACCAGAACTGTTTGGAAGTGGTGATACCTTGCAGCTCCCACATACTGTTAATAACGAAAGCTCGCGGTCATCCATTCGCTCGGTTGGTAGTCACGATTCGAGCTTGCAAAAGAGGCCTGTCAAGTCGGCCATGAAAAACTCATCTTCATTCTATAACTCTAACACATCGTTACTGGAGAAGAATAATAGTAATGCTGCCCAGCAAGCCTACCTCTCCCTTACTACCGCCGAGAACACCCGATTAAACTCCAAGTTGTCCACTGGCCAATTAAATGAAGTCAGAGTGGACTATGGCTTCGCGCCCCCAGCTCATCAACAAGTGGCCAAGAGGCTCTCAATGAGGGTACCACCATCGAATACTGGTTCCATGGCTAGCAGATCACTTCGCCCAACTTCTATGGTGCCGGAGCCTGCAAGAAATGAGGTAACTAAGTCTAATGGATTAAGTGGAAGGTCTTTGAGAGATCGTTCCTCTTCTTACGGAAGGGACCGCTCCCCATCCTATGGCCAGCCTCAGCCAATTGCCCCACATCCAGCTTTACAGCCAGGATACCAATCACCTTCAAAGCTTAAGGCCGCTGAGTTGTATGCCAAGGCTAATGCTAGACCTAAGTCTGTATTCAAGCCAGTGGAACGCAAAAACGTCGATCAGGCTCGTCACAGAATTAGTTTGCGTGAACCGGTGCATGCACCAGTTGCACATCACGATTCATTACGTGTCGATGGAGTGAATCCACATTCGCCACAGCCTCCTCAGATTTCAACCCAGGGTATTGCTGCTACGCCCGAAAGAAAACGTTTCCAGTCACGGTTTACTGATTCGGACGATGAAACTGAAATTTTCAACTCGTCGCCTGGAAATTACAACAACGGTCACCACAATTACTCCTCTCGCTTAGCTGATTCTGATGATGATCTTCCCAGGAGTGCTCCAACTTCTCGTGTTACTTCTACTCAGGTTAAGACATTAAGAAATACTCTGGCTGCTACTCAACCAGGTTTGGGATCCCCTAAGAAGGAAAAGAAGAAGTTTGGAAAGTTGAGAAAGTTGTTTGGTGGGAAAAACTAGTGCACTTTAGTGTAGTTTATATATATTTATATATTGATTTATTCATATAATTTTTTTAATTATCTATGAAGTAAGTGAATATTTAGTGAAAATTTACGTCTCAAACTCAATCAAGTTCTCTGTATTCTTGGAAGTATTCTTTTCCTCGTTTGGTTGTGGTACAACCTTTGTTGGGGCCTGTTGCTTCTTAATCGCAATTTGACCTTCGTTCCCCAAAATCAAATCCTTGTCCTTTTCGTCAATTGAAATGACACCAAAGTCATCGTCACGTTCTTCTTCCTCTTCCTTCGATTTCGAGGATGAAGATTTTGTCGAAGCCGAATCATTGAAGGCACCCGATGCAGCGGAATCCATCCGGAGTCTAACCTTGTTGGCCACCTTTCTGCCATCAGCTAATAATCCGTCAAACATATCTCTCAAGTTACGGATCGTGTTAAACTTTGAGTCCAATGGTTTGGTAAGATGAATAGCTTTTCTCAATGTCCGACTAAATAACAATTCATACGTCTCGTCTGCAAGAATAACCATTCTGAATGTAGGGAGATTAATAAAAACGGGCGTATTAGGGTTGAGGGCAGCATTGTGAGATATTTTGTCGTCTATAGCCAACTCTTTGATGAGTGGCTCGACTTCTTCGGGCTGGGCATACTCAAATGCTCTTTGGATAAACGTGCTAGCTGCCGACAAGTATCTACCGACTTGTTGGGCTTCCAACTTTTGTTTGTCAATATTCACCTCAGATGGTAATGGGATTGGTTCGTCTCCGTTCGCCTTCTGTGCCTGGTAGATTTCATCTGCAATAGAATTCTCAATAGCTACTTCGGTGATTTTGTCCAATAAATAACCATTCTTCCAAGGTGAGGTAATTGATAACAAGTCTTCAGATACTTGTAAAATGCCTTCACGATCAATCTTGTCGTTCTTCTGATATAATTCAAAAAAGTTGGAAATTGCTTCCATCAAATCTTTTTCGACAAGTTTGTTTAAACCAATAACCAAATCATGAAGTTTAAGAGCTCCTTGCTTTTCAGAGTCCCAATGATCAAAAAGACGCCGCAAGAATTCATTTGGCTTCTCCTGGTCATCGTATTGCGCCCAATCGCAAGTATCTGCCATGAATGCCTTAAATGATTTAAAATCCATCAAACTTGTTCCACTGCCCATTGTGACATTGAATGTTTCCACGTAACCGTAAAACCGGTCATATATTATACTTAATGTTTCCTGATCAATGTTCTTGACGCGGGGTATGTTTCTCAATTCTGTTCTCTTGACAAAAGTAGATATGTTTTGAAAAATAGTGTCTCTGTGTTTGTTTCTGTGTTTGTCGATCATCTCATCATTCACGCTGGAAAACTCTTTAAATGCAGTAACCATAAGCTCCTGGAATTTGGTGATTGCTTTGTACTTTGGATTTGGAGAGTCTGGATGAGCAGATTGCTCGAGTGTTTGAAAATACTCTTTGATAATGGAGATAAATGTACCATCATCTTCAGTTTGTAATAGTAAATCCCCATTTAACTTCAATATGGCTAATGCAACTTGGAATAGAGTTTTCGGGCCTTGCAAAAAGAATACATCTATGATTCTAAAAGCAAATACCAAAGGCATTGAGCTCAAGTACAAACTTAAGAACCACGGCAAACTAACAACTGACAACTGAATATCATTTTTGGTGATATGGTCCCACAAGACTGGCATAGTGTCCTTGACCAAAGATTCAAATACTCTCTGGTCTAATAATGTTCCATACATAGTTTTGGAGTAGTAACCAGGGACAATCCTATCACAGAGGACATTCAAGGTCCAGAAAGCTTGTTCCTCTGATTGATAAATAAGTAAGGCTGCAACAACAATATTCATTGCCTGACAGTATCCAACTTCGGGGTTTTTCCATGAGTATGCGGTTAAGACCCGTCTTAACCTTTCAATACCTTCCGGATTTTGATAAGCGGCATACTCTGGCAAGGATCTATTCAAATCCTTTTCAATTTCTTCAATTGCCACTGATGATTCACCTGCATGCTTTTCCAATAGCTGGTGGTATTCATTCGGCTGGTCTAATCTCAAGTACATTGACCCGCAACATAACTCCCATATTTCTCCTCTGAGTCTGTTAGGCAACCCAACGCGTACTAATCGGTAGAACATTGGAGTTTTGATGATAGAGAGATTTCTGCCATCGACACGGAAAAGATCGAACCACAACTTCATTTTGGATTTATCTCTCGACTCCTTTGGGTTTCCTGGGAACTTGAATACCAAACCCAAACCCCCTTGGGGAATGTGATCTACTTTCTCGGTAGACACTTTATTCTTTGCCAAAAGATATTCAGAATAACACGTTTGAATAAACGGTTGGAGCTTAGATAAGTTCGTAAGGTTGGCCTTAAGGGTGACCCGTAAGCTTTGCGCAAACTTTTCACTATCACTGCGTAATCCTACTAAGTAAAGTGTGATGAGTAATCTGGAATGAGTAGTCAAGGACAATGCAAAGCCATAGTCTCTGGTGGGGTGGCGCTCGACCTTCTTTATTGTGGATAAGTGGAGGTTAAATGAACAGTTTTTGCGGTCGAAAGCGTCTCGAAACACCAAGAAATGTGGGGTCAAATATATTCTTCCCTGAGGAAAAGCCATGTTCTTGTGGGCTTCCCTGGATGCTTCTGATTGGAAGGAGATCTCACAGGCCGACTCCTCCAAAATACTTTCTTCGTCAGCAATGTGGTATTCACGACAAAACAACTGGTTCTTCAGAAGAGTTGATTCATTTTTCTTATCCAATACCTGATTCAAGCTTGTAACTGCTTCCTTGGCCTTATCCTTAAGCGCCTCAAAAAACGACATGACAATTGCTTATACAATTGGGTATGTTGTTTGGTAATCGTAGATGTAACCGGTAACTTAGGGATGCGCCCACAAGGAATGCCAAGGTTGTGCACATAATTTTTAAGCTCACTAAATATAGTCCTACAATTCCTTCGCGAAATGATGCTCGCATTGTTTCCTAAGTAAACTATCAATCGGTTGCGACGGATTGTTCAATCGGGCCATGACTCACTTAAGAAAGTATCTAGACCCTTATGTACCTTTATCTGTATTGAGGCTTGGATTTCTGCAATTTTAAGGATAACTATTTCATGTCGGCAATATTCACCGGTTCTCACTCATTCCTTGTACCGTCTTTGTGACTCCCTACTCATATTTAGATCCATGCCATTGAACTCTGCGTGGAACATGTTCAGAAAAAAATAGTTATTTTACAGGCTGTTCTTTGCCATATCTCAGGGACACCTTTGGTTGCAAATTCTTTAGGAAAAACTTCAATTGAACAAGTTCATACTTCTTTATACCTGCTTTCAATCAATTTCGCTGTTGGTAGAGAGTGGATTGCCGACTTACAAAAAGTTTTATGTGGTTTGGTAAGCTTTGTTATTTTTCTACATTTTTCATCCAAACATACAAAATCATAAAAATACATCTTATTAATAAATAAATATTATACAAAAAGAGTACAAGCATTATGCTCTTTGGGACCTTAAAGGCAGTCCTACCGAATTATTCAGAGCAATGCGACGGGAGCCATTTGTGGCAGAATTCCGAGAACGATTGTCCTGTTGTAAATCTTGCAAAGTCATAAATGACGAATAATCAGAAATTTGATTTAACGGTTCAACATTTTTCCGTTTCTTCTTAATCTTAAATTTGTTACCCAATATCTTTCCTGTATGGCCTAAGATAATTTGAATAATATCCTTGCGTACATGAACAACAAAGTCTTTTGCAGACCACACCTTATTTTGGTAATGTAAGGATGGAATATTCAAAAGCAAGTTTTCCACATTAAGAATAGACAAGTGCTTTGGTCCAATAAAACTTACCATAAGCTTGAATTTCATCAATTCAATATCAACAACTGAAAAGTACTTTGCTGACCGATCCACAATAGTTGTAACAAAGTCTTCTTCGTTCGAATCAGATTTGTCTTCTTTTTTCTTCCACAACGTCTTCTTATTACTGGAATCGAACGATATTCCTTCAGATGATGAGGTTCTGGATGAATCATCAGAATAGACAGCTGAGTTGGTTTTACTGCTGTTAGAGCTCGAGACCGATTTCTTTCTATGCAAGAAAGAGAATCTTGAACGTTTCTCGTTGCCATTCTTCAAATGACCATTACTTTCATGACTAATTTCAGAATCAGAAGCCAGGTCAAGTTGATTTTCGTCATCATTAATGAACTCAATATCGTCTTCATCGTCGTCAGAGCCATCCTGATGAGGGAACAAGTACTCAAAGAGCTTTTTAGCTGTTTTGTAGTCGACAGCGAATTTAAGTGGTTCAATGGCCAACTTAGCATGCTGAACAATAGAAATACCCCCAACTGCTTCCAACATTTTCCAGGACACCATTATAATTGGCGTATCGCCCGCTTTAGAATCGTCCTTATCTAACATCGGTCTCAACAATTCTGGGTACCTAGCATTCTTCAGAAGATCAAAACCTTGAATCATTTGAATCTGTAATTTGTTGGAGTTGGAACCATCAAACGAATCTGTACGCGAGAATTGAGGATTGGCTAATGCAAAATCCATCCGAGGCTCTCTTGAGGAATCTAAGAAATGCCAAATCAATTGATCAGCAACAAGTTTCAAATGACGAGCATGGCTCTTATTAGACGTGGACTTCGATGCCTTCATACGGATACCATTCATCAAAATTCCCAACTGGAGACGTTGTCTCTCCAACTCAACTTCTAATTTCCGGATTTCTTCTCTTTGTATGGCTGTGATATGAGTAGCCTTCGAATCAAGTCGTAAGATAATATCTCTATACTCACGGAAGTTTTCTTGCAATTCTCTAACTCTCAAGTCAGAACCTTCAAAATCAGATTCATCCAGAAGAGAGACAACCTTTTCCAAGCGATCAAAATATTTATCGTAGGAATTTTTCCCTTGGATTAATAAATCCGTTCCGATATAGAATAGGGTCGAATATTGTTCGGAGCTCAAGTTAAGAACGACCTTTGACAAGTAGATAGTTATGTGATTAGTCAGGTAGGACAGCTTCTCCGACGACATACTGTTTGGGCTATTATAAATCATTGCGAGTGTATTCTTTTCAACAACCAATTGATCCTTCATGTTCGAGGATTCGTAAATTGATTCAGTCTCTAGCCAAGGTGGCCAATTAACGTTAGAAGTTGCATGCCCGAAGCCATAATGGATGTTTGGATCATGGATGGTGTTATCGTCTTTCTTGAAGACGTAAGCACGGTGGTCTTTAAGAAGCACCCCATATCTTGTCTCGATAAGACCAGATACCAGATCACTTTCGCTAATAATCTGGTTCATACCCTTGACCATCACTCCAACAATTCTCATTTCCAAATCTTGAGAAGTGACCAATACACATGAATCAGGATCCTTATCACTCACCAATTGAATCTGAGGATGTATCAACTTGATGAGATATTTATTGTCTGCCTCGTGTTCATAAGCGTTAACGTCTTCCATGATATCAGAGAAGTCATTAATGATTTGTTCGCAACTCTCAGCCTCTTCTGTATGTTCCTTCTGCAACTCAACATGATTGTCCTCTTTCCCGTCATCATTAAAGACAGATTGCACATAGTCAACGGCTTTCTTGGTCATATGGTACACATGTTCACTTCTAAGACTCACCTCTTGCATGTACTCCTTGTAAGTATCACGTATAGTGTTGTCCCATTTCAATTGCAAATCGTGAATGATAAATCTATTATGGAACTTAGTAATCGAAGACTCCATCATCGCCCTCTTGAAGTCGCAATGTGATCTATGACTCGAAATTAAAGACAATTCATTAGTTTGTTCCCTATCCAAGTATTCGGTACTAAGGTTATTCAGCGTTTGTTGTGTGTGACTTGTACTTGATTTCAGATCTGGTTTAACGGAAAATGCATTTAAGGCGGTATCTACCACATCAAAACTTTCCTCATTGATTCTCAACTCTTCCTCTACTTTCATAATATCATGTTGAGAAGCGTGATGCTCCTTGAGCTTTCTGAGTCTCTCTTTGTTTTCTTCCACGTTCTTCTTCAACTCCTTCGCCCTAGACGATAGTAAAGAAACTTGGACGTCCTCTGGCTTTTGCGAGTCCATTTTACACGCATGTGAGTTTTCTTGACCAAAAGGATAAGGCCCATCTTCTTGTAAGCTGAAATCTCTGAAATAACTGAACTTTGGTGTATAACAGAAAGGGATAACAGTGACTTTTGGATATGGAGATAAAGGTTCTCTCATCTCCAATTCCACAAAATCCTCAGGGTCAACCCATGAAAGATCATTTTCAGCAACATCATTGAGATCAAACCACTTTCTATGAGCAGTTTCTTTGCTCGAGTTGGAACTTATGGGCGACGAAGATGCCATATCATTAATAAAGGAAGTAATCAATGAACCAACAACAGATTTCTCCTTGAATATAGCCCTAATAAATCGAATATCCATGAGATCAGCGTTGATTTCACCTTGGTTCATTTTGAGATGTGCAACCTTATTTCGAATATTCAATTTTTCATTAACATAGGTGACCAACTCTTTGCGTTGATGAAGATCAATAGAACACTTATCAAACTTTGACTTGAGTCCAGTGAATGCAATTTTTGCATTACCATCTTCCCTAGTAGGATGCAAGTATGTATGAGAAATGATCAATGGATCAAACTCAAATAAGTATTTCACAGTGAACAAATGAGATCCCAAACTTATATGCGAAGGATCCTTGGGCTTATCAGTAAAAAGCTTACCTGACTTCACGGGTAGCGAAATATGACCCGTCATCATATGCCACCAAGAGAAGAAGTAAGCAAACGTCAAAGGTGTAAGATGGGCTGTATTGTGAGAGTTTCCAGTTGATGACTTCGAGATCACCGAGATTGCTAAATGGAGATAGTCAGAACGGTAGCCAGCGTATGAGTCAGGGTGATAATCAAAGTATGGACTGGTAACACTGATATCATAATGAGGTCTAAATTCAGAAACCCTTTCTTGGGTATCAGAGAACGTAGAAGATTCAATCTTATTGCGTTCAAACTGGAAACCTAATATCCATTTAACTCTTTCGGACGAAGAAAGCTTAATCACACGCTTGTGGAACTTCTTAGTTTCCGAATCAATTTCAGGAACGTATTCATCCAATTCATCGTAAAACAAACTCCAAGATTTCTTTTCTTCGACTGAGTAATTTGGAATTGCCAACAAGAAATCATCACTGTCTAGCATCAATACTTCTCGACTATCACCAGTATCATTGACACGTAAACTAACATTGTTCTTCCAACTGAACACAAAACCGGCAGATGCTCCAATCAAATCATAAGGACTAGCAGAACTCTTAATGTGAAGACACAATTCGTTCGGTACTTTGATTTCCAATCTTCCATGCAACAATAAGGCTACTTTATCCCACCAACCTAACGGGCTGTCATCGATCCCGGGTTTTGTAAAGTTTTCAAAGGCCGATGCCATCGCCAGGATAGTTGGTCCATATGCTTTACACCAACTAATCATACATGCACGATCTGTAATCAAGTTACAGTTCAAGTCGACCATGAATTTGATTGGTGTCAACGTTCTCGGAACAAAAACCCCATAGAAACTGTCTTCAAACTTTGCATCCGTGATAACTGGTGAGAATGGAACATGAATAAATCTCATTTCTTCCTTTGTGTGTACAAGCTTCTCATTAATAACAATGTTACCAGAGAAGTCAATTGTTGGATTTGCCTTATTTCCATTATCCGGAAAGGATACCAATGGTAATGGATAGTCTCTCAAATAAATATATAACGACCTGCTTCGTATTCTTCCAAAGAGAGGAACCAAAATAGAATAATCCAACTTAGGTTGTTTCTTTCCAAGATCATACAAGTACTGATCAACATCTGGAATATCAGCAGATTTTATCAAAAGATCGAGGTCCCTGAAAAGTCCTCCCATAAGATGAGGTCCTGACGAATAGCTCATTACATCATATTTGTCGGTGATAATAGGATTAATATGCTCTTCCCCTTGAGCTCTTTTAGTTCTCTTGGTCCAGGAATCAATCTTAGCTTTACGGAATATTTTAAACTTTTGAATCCACGAAGTACCTAGACTCTTGTTGAAGTTTTCTTGTGCTTTTCGAATCTTTTCCTCAGCCTCCTCGTGAGATATCAATGGGCCGACTTTACTGGCCGTCGAATTGGCATCGTCCAATTCCGAACTTCTGGCCAACCCATGCTTAATTTTGGAACGCTTGGTAAACCTTTGTCTGATTGGACAAGTTGTTTCCTCGAAAGCAGATTTCAATTTCGTTTCAACCAGGCTCGTTTTCAACAGACTGGAAATTTTAGGGATAGTATTCTTATGATGCTTGACTGTAGCAACTGGAGTGGTGATCAATTCAATCTTCTCCTCTACAGTGTGATCAGCAGATGCCCGAATCTCCTCTATTTTTTCATCAAAGATCTTCTGCTTCTTCAAGCGATCCTTCTGCTCAATAAGACCTAACTCAAGAATGTAAGAAAGCTCGTTTTCAAATGGATCGTTTTCAAGCGTGGTTGCAAAGAGCTTGGTTTTAACATTAATGTGAGGTAACATAATTGCTGGCTTGGAATGTGGCATAATCCTATTAAAATCATCCAATCCATATGAAGTATGAAGAAAATTGCTCTTTATTTGAGCTACCGCTTTAAAGAAGGTGATAAGGTTATCAATAACAGTGTAGAACAAGAATTGATGCGGTACATTCAAACGAACGAAGTTTGCGTTGATTTCAATAGTTGATTCTTTGGAAGGTTTCTTTAACTTGAATGATATCAACGGCTCATTGATAATAATGAATCTCGTCCACAACTTAGTCGAAGGATGAACAACATACAACCTAGAATTCTTTAGATTCAACAGATTGGACAGCATGACGTCATGCATCTTAAGTCCATCAAGTTCAAACATAATATCAACATTGTGTGGAATTCTCGCTACCACCGACACAGAATCAATAAAAATGTCCAACTTGACCTTTCTCAGTGGGCCATCTAATCTAGCCATCTGTTCTGGAGAACAATTTCTTTGAATTGTTGGAGCAAAGTATTTCAATAATGTCTTAGCATAAACCAGACACCATACCAAGAACATATCAATACGACCATCAATCTCTGGGATGACAAGGTTTAAACGATTCTTATCAGGCTTTGTCAAAGATTTGTTGTTGATCACAATGTCCCTTGCAGTAAATACCTTCTTAATACGTTTTGTGCCAGTTGATTGATGTTCTGAATCTTCGAGAGAATCAGCTTCTCCAGATGTTACTGTATTTATCGAAGACAAATCACTGTCTTGTTCCTTTCTGGTGTACATAGTAACCTGGTCAAAATCATCAATATATTCCATTGAACAGTCACTCAGAGTGAAGCAGTTGATTGCCTTGACTTTCAAATACACATTCTCCTTTGGAAGTTTGTATGAAAAGTTGACATCAGTGATTTTCATGTAGACACCTCTCTTGAAATCACCCAAATCAATCTCCTTGTCTTCTAAAGGACAGAATACTTTGTGACTGGGTAATCCATCCTTGCAAATGATAACCGCTTCCACAAACGACACGCTGATACGAACAGAACTGATAAATGGTGGAAGAATAGTAAATAAATCCAAAAATTCATCTTTGAGTTCGTCCAATTTTGACTCAATCGGAGTATATTTGGGCCGGTTCAAAAGCTGAAACTTTTCATTGTAACGAGCAATAGATCTATTCCTCATACGTCTCACAATGTGAAAAATAGCCTCGTTAACAGATTCCATCTTAATACTCTTTGATTTCAATCTGACTGACATATTGTTAGCAACCGGGAAGTACGTACATAACAATGTGATCTTTTCGAGAGAGATACAATTTCCCAAAGCATCAAAGGAAAAGTTCCTCAATTTGAACAAAAAGTTCAATGAAATCTTTTTGTTTTTAGCATCAAGGATATCGGCCAAGTTTTTGGTGTAAAAACGGTGAACAGCACCCAGGAAAGAAAACGTGAGAATCAAGTTGTCTTTGGCATATCTATTGTAGGACACAACTTCTTCACTGGTTCCTAACTTAGGCAAATGAGTCCGCAACTTAAAGTCAACAATAACAACCTTAGTAGACATCTTTCTTAGCCTCTGAATAAGATTCAACGGCTCAAAGAATATGTTCTCTGATTTTGGTTTCGAAACTTTCTTGTGTTGGGTTTCACAAAATAAGTCTATTTGGTCGTAGTAGAAATCAACACTTGGGTTGTTCAAAATCAAAGAAGTATCCAAGTCAAGGAAATGGTCAATCTCTCCTTCATGATTGAGTAATGAATCAATTACAACAAGCAAGTCTACTGGGTTTGCCACAGCCTTGAAGGAGCCTGAAGGTAATTCAAAAATTCTGGATTGGAGGTGAAACAAACGGTAGGATGTCAAGAACAAACTGCAACTAATGGAGCGATCGTCAACCTGGACTGGTTCATCATTCTTTGCAATTTTCAAAACAAAGTTGGAGGCGTTATAGTTAAAGTCACCATAGGTCATGGATACATCATCAAAGATGATGCTGAACTTGGAAAAGATATCAATGATCTCCTGAATTTTCTGCACTTCGTGCATCTGGATCCTTTTGCGAGGAGCTTTCTTGGTTTCAGATTTTGGTTTACTATCCAAGTTAAGTCCATCCAACGGCACATTTAAATGTCCCACTGATAAGGAACCTTGTAAGTTATTGATATTGTAAAACATTTTCCCTGGTTCCTCAAGTTTGCAAAACGTAATAACGTCATACTGGATCTTTAGGTCGATGCTCTTAAAAATCTTGACGTTGTCATCCGGATTTGTAGTCTTCCTCAAATAACCATGGAGCAAACTGACCACAAAGGAAGACCGTATATGATCTTCCATGTGTGGTTCCAACCGAATATAGTCAAAGGACAACATATCAATCGATTCATCACTGGAGATGGCGATACGAAAGAGGTGAATATTAAACTGATTGAAGACACGGTGCTTAAGTAGAAAGTCGTAAAGATACTTGGGCATTGAAAATGTCTTCTTAACGAGGGATACCGTTACATGTTCAGCTTCAGTATCCTCGGTTGGTACGGTACTGGAATTTGCGACGGGATCTTTCAGTTCAACGGTGAGAGACTTCTTGACATAGATATCAATATCTGAAACATCAAGATGAAGGAACTTGAATACGGAATCTTTTGGAGTATGGAAGTTGATACGGAGACTAATTCGACGTATACGGATTCTGGTGTCTTTAATTTTGATGGTAAGATGACCAAGGCTAAACCAGCCTACGGATTTGATGGAAACATGAGGGATAAGATTTAGGAGGAATAACACGCCTAGATACACAGCTATAAGGACGGATAGAATGTACAAATAGTTCATCTTCCTTTAGAGACCTCTAGTTGTTAACGAAGGCGAAAAGTAGTTGCCAAATTATAATTACACTTTGGGGTGGAACGGGAACTACGACGCCCGAAATTTCCGCATACATAGCTAAAAGCGGGTGAACAATTGGAGCCAGTAGCCGCCTCCATATGCTTACTCAAAACGCGAGAAAAATGATGGTATACACGGTCTGTAGAGTTGTTTGAAAGTACAGGGAGTTGGTAAATGTTTTATCACGCAAGAATTTACCCCCCCCAGGTTTTCGTCTCTAGTACGTATGATCATGAGATGCCTGTCATAAGCCGCATTCAGGGCCATCTTCGCTCCCAAGCAAAGTTCCGCGCATCTAACGATGGAAGCAAACCAATCTAATTCCTGCATATAAATACGCCAAATATCCTGTTTCAGCCAGCCACGCTAAAGAGAACAATCATCATTGCAGCGATGTTAGTCAATCTAACGGAATGGAACAAAGACCTATCTTTTGTGTCGCGGTTACATGCTATAATATGACTTAATTAAGCCAAGAGTAACTTGCTTACCCCAAAATCTTTTTGTATCTATTTCCTTATTTGTATGGTTTGTTCACTCTCATAGACTGGCAGTTGACGGCCTCAGACCCCAGACTCGGCTAACAAGCATTGCTCACGTTACATCTAGACCCTCATATCCATTGCACCATTTGTCGCGGTCTTATATTTTCCTTATCTAGCAATAGGCATCAAAACGTCTCTAAGTGCGTGTTTCCTAATTGGGACTCATATTGAAAAAATTTGACCTCCTTCCGAATCAGGAAATTTACATTTTGCAGTCGATTTATGTGTTCTTAACTAATTTAGGAAGTTATTCAGACACTTACCACCGTCTCTCCTTTCTCCTCTAATGGCATTCATTTACCAAATACGGATGTTTTCCATATTCAAGTCTCCCGATTGCTCCTTTTTCCAATATATATAAAGAACTAACAAAGCCTACACTTAGGTCCTTTTTTTTAGTATCATCATCGTTCCAACAATCGTTTGCATTATTCCTCTGGAGCTCTACGAATTACAACAACACCCATATAATCATCAACAATGAAGTTATCAGTTGCCTCCGCTGCTTTAGTCATTACTTACTGCACTGCAGTTTCCGCTGCTCCTACTGCTGATTATTACAGTACAGGATCTGATGTGGCCTTGTCCCAGAGAGATATTGATATCCTCAACAACGCACTTTCTAACTTAGAACACTACAATAAAGTTAGAGAAACCCTGTCTGAAAGAGAAATTGCAAAGAGAGACTACCCAATTGTTACCGATATCTTGTCTGCAATTACTCAGACTGGTTTGGGTCCACAAATTATCCAATACTTTATTGACGACCCCACATTGTCGCTGATTGCCACTCAAGTCATTGTTTCAGCGGTTAAATCTGGTATTGTGAACTTGACTACTTTGTTAACTGGTTTGAATGATTCTGGTTTGGCTGACCAAGTGATTACTACCTTGATCAACGATTGTGACTTCTACACTGAAATTTACAAGTTAGCTTTGAATGCTATCAGTAACTTGGTCAACAAAGTTTTCCACAATGCTCCAATTCCAAACTCCTCTAAGAGAGAAGTTGAACTTCCTGTTTTTGCAGAAATCACAGAAGTTGGAAAGAGAGATGAACAACAAATTGTTACTAACTTGATGGACTCCTTGAAGAAATCGGGATTGGCTGATCAAGTCGTCAAGGCTTTGGTCGTCGATGACAACTTCTACACTTGGGGTGGTGATTTGATCTCCAAGTTATTCTCTTCTGGTGCTATTACTCTTGGTCAGGTCATTGATGCCGTTATTGCTTCTGGTTTGGTCCCTAACTTGATTAAAGAATTCTTGAACTTCTCCACTTTCCAGACTGTTATTACCAACGCTTTGAAGGCTGCCGCTGGTCAATGTAACGCCTCATCCCTTAGCTCCATCTCTCAAACCACTACCCACAGTGCATCAGCCACTTCTCCAGCTACAAACCCAACACCAACAACCACGCCGGGTCCAAAGCCATCTAACTGTAAGAAGAGAAGAAAGAGAAGATCTTACTAAATGCATTAACTGAGTCGGTTTAGCCAAGGTCGAGTGTCAAAAAAATCATTACCCTTCATTAATATTTATACCAGACATGGACACTTTGCTTGTTTTGTTGTGTTTTGTTGTTTAATATGAAGCTTCATATTCTACTAATATTGATAAATTGGATGCCCGCCGGTCGAGCCTTTTTGTCTTTATCCAAAGTGTATGGGTTTATTTTATTTCAGCAACTTCTCGCGATACCTGAAACGTAATCTCCTAATGGTGATTGCTTTTTTTACATTCCATTGTCCCCTTCTTTCGGTGCAGCCTGCTGTTTTATTGGCCATGTCTGTTAGTTTTTGTCTATATTGTTGAGTAAAATAAAAATTAGTATGTTTGAACTGTTATTTTTAATTCTTGCTTGATTGCATGTACTGATCAGTAATTAAAACTTTAATGAATCGATAATAAAAAAAATGATGTTGCCACCAGCTGTACTTGACAATGCCCTATTAAGGGCCTTTGCTTTACATAACTTACAATTACCACTACAACGAGATACATATTTTTGGAACAAATTTGCATGTGATTGTTGATGTAACTTTACCCCCAAAAGCAGAAGTAACGAATATTTAGGTTGCCTTGAGTCATTGATCATCATTTCCGACTACCCTGGTAGACATGTTACGAGTTTAGAGCTTGTTGAGTGATTTCTGTTAAAGTTTTTGCAACCGCTGGAGGCAATAGGGTTAACACCCTAAATACAAATTGCGTTGTCTGACGATTCTTTTGAGTGAATTATCTAGATACAACGCTAGTCGTCTTTCAATCTGTATTTTATGAAATTATAGCCGATTTCTGGTTTCCTAGTGTCCCGAACCGGGGTTGCATTCAAAACCACACGCCCAAGTGAATTCTACATTCGTGTATGTGGATAATTTTATGCAGGACATTCAAGAAAGTCGTGCATAAACGCATCTTCACCAGTACGACATCTATTATGCAAACCAACAAAAAGGTAAACAGTCGCGTCTAACAAACCACGGAAATATAGTGATGCCAGGGTAAGTATGCACCAACGAAAGCTTTAGTGAGCTCTTACTAACTTATAGTGAAACCGTTAATTTACAGGTAGGTCAATGTGGTAATCAAGTTGGCTTGCAATACTGGAACCAATTGGCTTCCGAGCACGGAATCGATCCAGCTGGAAATCCAACTCCAGTTATAGATTCAAATCTTCACTTTGAGGCCAGTGGCCAGGAACCGGGCCGTGCAGAGCATGAAGATCGTCCTGAATTGTTTTTTACGTTGTCGGACTCCAATAAGTATACACCACGAGCAGTTTTGATCGACTTGGAACCTTCAGTTATTACCAAATGTACCAACAATCTTCCCATGTTCAATCCACGGAATATCCATCTAAGCGAACAAGGCGGTGGTGCAGCTAACAACTGGCAGCAGGGTCACTCTTATGGTTCAGAACACCAGGAAGAATTATTAAACTTGATTGATCGTGAGGTCGACAAATGTGAAAATTTATCAAACTTTCAGCTCTTTCATAGTGTGGCTGGTGGTACTGGTGCGGGAGCTGGATCGCTCTTGCTAGAACTATTGAATGATCGGTATGGAAGCAAAAAATTGATAAATACGTTCTCTGTGTTTCCGTCAAATGAGAAAACATCAGATGTGGTTGTCCAACCTTATAATACAGTCTTGACGTTGAAGCGGTTGATTGACTTTAGTGATTCAACGTTTGTTTTCCACAACGATGCACTCAATAGCATTGAAAACATCTTATTCAATACCTCACGCGAATCACTGACGGCATTTGATGGCACGAACAAGTTGATTTCCTTTGTTGCTGCCAGTATCTCAAACCCCATACGTTTTCCTAACTACATGTACAGTTCACACGAGTCAATTCTTTCTACGCTTGTTCCAACACCTGATTTGAAGTTTATCACTTCTTCTATTGCTCCGTTCACCTCAACCAAGCATAACTACACCAATGAATATGAGATGATCCTCGAGCTCTTGAATGATCGCTACAAGATGAACCGTATAACCGAGCCAATCAAGTACATAACCGTGTTGAACTACTTAATTGGCAACAACTTGCACCAAGACGAAATGCGCAAGGGATTGCTTAAGGCTCAGCAGCGGCTCGAGTTTGTGCCTTGGACTCCCTCCTCGATCCAGTTAGTTAATGGAAAGAGGCCTGCGTTCTTGGGTACAAATATGCCAGGAAAAAACTTGACTGGAATTCAGTTGTCCAACAACACGTCGATAGTGCAAGTATTCACCAAGATCTTGAAGCAGTACGATTTACTTGCTAAGAGAGAAGCATATATCAATTCTTATACCGAATCGAACGACCGCGAAGAACGTGCCCGTGTGATGGATATGTTCAATGAGTGTCGTGAGAGTGTGGTTTCTGTCATCGAAGAGTATCGTGCTTGCCAGAGTTTGAGTTATTTGGAGGATGATATTATAGATGAGGAAATGGCATAGGAGCCACACCCACACCCAGCATTTTTTCCCTTTTTAACTCCGAAAAGTAAATCAAATTACTAAATCAGAAATTACGCAAAATATACTTTTGATTTAATCAACGGTCGGTATCGCTAAGACTGACACATAGGGAATCACTGTTTCCATTGGACACATTATAAGCTTTTCCACAGTAATCCTATCAAAAGAAAAAATTTTAAGTGTCCAATCATAGGGGCTCGTGATGCGAGATAACACCCTTAAATCGAGGAGAAGTGGGGGCGAGGGGTCCACAATTTCGCATAATAATCCACTGTTCCATTGTGCAGTACATCGGCTAAAATACAACCTAGTCGTGATGAACCACAGCTAATAGATGAGTAATCGCCAGGTTGGATGTATAAAGTGCGATAGAGTGGCCTGCGGTTTTTTTTTAGCGTTTTAACCTTGTTACGTATTAAGGTTGCGAATATTTTCTCCGCTTATCTATCTCAATTGAATAAAAGCCCCTGGAAAGTCGCGTTTAGAGCTGATAACAACCATCTCAACTTTTTAGATTCGAAAAACTACAGCAATGGCCCATCTCATTTCCAAAAGAGCAGCAGCAAGAACTACTACCCATTTCAGCTCAGGTCCAACGGACGGAGCACCTGAAGGCTTTGAAGCTCATCCTGAGCCATTGGCCTTGCATTGGGGTATGCCCAACAACGGCTTTTTTCCAATTGATTCGATCGATGTCAAGTTAGTGGACTATCCATTCCAAAAATCACTTGGTCTTCCCGTAACCAACGCTTCGTTGGAATCGTTGGCCGGATCGCTGTCAAATGGCCAAACTTTGACCCCGCCTTACCAAAAGTCTAACACAGTTACGATTTCGCGCCACAGTGACAACAAAGCTCTCATTGATTTGGCAAGAGGTTTGCAATATTCGGAAACCGAAGGGATTCCAGCACTTCGTCAGTTCACCAGGGACCTTGTTGAACGAGTCCACAAGCCTGTCACGCCAAATTGGAACACCATCATTACTCTTGGGGCCGGTGATGGCTTGAACAAGGCTGCCGAAGTTCTTTTCGATAAAGACGATGTAGTGTTGATTGAAGAATTTACTTTCAGTCCCTTCTTGCAGAATGTTGACTTGGCAGGAGGTATTGCTGTTCCAATTAAGTTGAATATCGAACAAGGTAGCGAGGGGCTCGATTTCGATTACTTGTCGGAATTGTTGGAGAACTGGGAGACTTTGAAGCCTGGTTTGCGCAAACCCAAGGCATTGTATACCATTGCTACCGGTCAAAACCCAACGGGGTTCTCTCAGACATTGGAACTTCGTAAGAAGATTTATGCCTTGGCAGAGAAGCATGATTTTGCCATCATTGAAGATGATCCTTACGGTTACCTTAAATTGACTCCATACAAGAAGCCTGAAGCTTATGTCAAGTTGGGTGACTTTGTTAGTGTCGATGAGTACGTTTCAGAGCAGTTGATTCCATCGTACGTTACGTTGGATACGAGTGGCCGTGTTTTGAGACTCGAGACGTTCTCGAAACTCTTTGCTCCGGGTTTAAGATTAGGTTTTATTGTTGCCAGTCAGCCTTTTATTGATGCCATTTCGAACTATGCCGCATTGGTTACGCGTTTCCCATCCGGACCATCTCAAGTTTTGTTCAACAACGTTGTGGAACAGAAGTTTGGTGGAGTTGATGGGTGGCTCAAGTGGGTGTTGAAAATCCGCGAGACTTATTCGCACCGTAAAGATGTGTTGTTGCAATCGCTTGTGGAATCGGACGCGGCTGCAAAGAAGTATCTTGAGGTGATTGATCCGCTGGCCGGTATGTTTGCGATTGTGAAGATCAACTTGCCTGAAGGTGTTGATGTTGGGGCCAAAATCAAGCTTTTAACATGGAAGCTTGCGAATTACGGGGTTGCTGGAGTGCCGGGTATTAATATGGCGGTGGACCGCGAGTTCAGTAAGGACAAGGGCAACTTTTATCGGTTAACATTTGCTTCTGCCAAAGATGATGCTCAACTTTCAGAGGCAGGTAAGAGATTTGCTAATGCTGTCCATGACTTTTTTGAAAAGGGATTAGAATATTAAATAGTCAACTAATTTTAAGTATTCTTTGAGTTTGTACTGTGAAAATATAGGCTTTTTTTAGAAAAAAAAAAAAGAAAAAAGCACCTCTCTGTTTTTTTCTCCCTAAGTTTTCGTGCTTATCAAAATGCTGCGAGCCAAAAAAAGCTACCATCACCATCATGTCGTTTAATTTCTCCAATTTTACCAAGGATTTGAAGAACTTGGGAGACAAGTTTACTAGTGAATTTAACAATGAGATCTTGCCATTTGCACAGAGAACATCTCGTAGGGTCCAGGAAAGAATTGGCCGTGTCAATGTTGACGAGATAAGTCAGTTGCCCCTGGAGTACACTGAGTTGGCGCAGCGGTGCAACAACATAGAGAGCTTGTACAAGAACGTGTTAAAGATTACCACGAATTACGAGAACGAGAGCTACGACTACCCTACAAACCTCCAGGAATCCTTCACTGAGTTTGGTAAGAATGTCTCAGATCGTGTGTCGAACTTGTCAAAGGCCACGACACCTGCCGAAGCCCAAGCGGCGTTGGTCAACCCTAGCAGTGCTGACATCAAGCCTCCCAAAACCATGTACCATGCCTTGGCACGTGCCACCGATGGCTCGGTGTTGGCTGCGGCCGCTGCTTCATCTGACCACGGTGGCCGTGACCTGGACCCCCTTGTCAAGGCATTGGACTTGTATTCGTCGAATTTGAACAAGATTGCCAATGCTAGATTGGGTCAAGACCAGCTCATCAAGGCAAAGTTCAACAAGCCTTTGAACACCACCTTGCGTCAATTGATCTCGCAAAGTAACAATATCCAAAAGAAGGTCGAACAGAGACGGATCGACTACGATTTGGCCAGACAAAACTTGGCCGGTTGCACGAATCCTGCCAAGGAGCCTCAGTTGCGTGTGGTGATGGAAAACACGGAAGATGATTTCGCCAACACGGTGGAGGACGCCATCAGCATCATGCATAATGTTTTGGACAACGCTAAGCCCTTGGAAGAGTTTTTGGAGCTTGTCCGTGCCCAATTGGCATACCACAAGTTGGCCACCGAGTTGTTGGGCGGCATGGTTGGCCAATTCGAAGACTTGATTGACGAGAATGCCCGTCAGTCGAGCAACGGCAGAGAATCGGGCGATTTTGATATTTAAATTCGGGGAGTGAAAGTCTATATTTTCTCGTTAATATATATATATGCTACTGCTCTTCTTCTTCTGTTTGATTATTCCTGTCTCATCGATTCTATCCGGGGATCCACTGGTGAACCTTCGATACCTTCAAGTAATTTGGCATGGATCGATTGTAATGCTCTCAAAGTATCGGAAGCGTTGATGACCGCAGAAATGTTAATTTCATTAGCACCCTGCGAGATCATCTCAATATTGATGCGTTCGTCGGCCAATACCTTGAACATATTACCGGCAATACCAATGAAGTTCACCATTTGTTTTCCAACCAATGACACAATAGCCATGTTTCTTGTAACATCAACCGTTCCCATCTTGCGCAACTCAACCAATGCGTGCTTCAAATGGATCTCCTGGTCAGATTGGATCAGCAACGCCATAGAAACGTGCACCTCCGAGGTCGAAATCAAGTCCACCACCAATTTATAGTTGTCCAACGTGGTAAAAATATGTGCAAGGAACCCATGCGACAACGTCTTCTTATTAGAATGGATATTGATAACGACAATGTCTTGTTTCGCAGTGATGGCAGTAGCCGATCTCTTTCTATGGGCCGCGATGTAACGAAGTGATAACGTCTCGTATGCAGCTGGTGGATGTGGTGGGGTTTCTTCCCCTCTTCTGCCAACATTATCCGGATAGATAATGGTACCCTTACCCTTGGGATTCTCGACGTTCTTTATTCTGATCGGGATTTTGGCCTTGATGACTTGTTCCATGGTGAACGGATGGATAACTTCAGACCCGTAGTAAGTCAATTCTGCGGCTTCTTCAGGTGTAACACTGTCCAATAATCTGGCATTCGGCACCTTACGTGGATCAGCAGTGAAGATCCCATCGACCTCCTTCCAGATCTGCAATTCTTCCGCCTGGGAACCGACAGCAACCAAAGCTGCACACAAGTCGGTATATCCTCTGCCAACACCGTTGAGCAATCCACCAGGGACCGTTCCAAAGTAGCCAGTGAGAACAGGGACGACATCGGTGTCCAATTCCAACACCTTCTTTCCCAACTCTAACGACAAGAATTTATAGAAGCTGTCATCAAAGCCATTGTTGAAGTCGTAGTCCGTGGGTATGATATCGGACAAGTCGACATACGTGGCTTTCACACCATGGTCGTTCATCAATGCTGCCATAAAGAGACACGAGAGCTTTTCTCCGATGGACATGATGGAGTCGAGTGTCCGTGGCAGGATCTCGCCGATAACCTGACACGCCTTCAAGAGCTCATGGGCTCTAGCAAGTTCTTTTTGAGTGTCCTTGATGAGTTGTTGTTGAATCGCGGCGTTGACAATACGCTTCTTTGCATTGTCAATGTGGTCGGTCTCAATAACATCGAGAAGCGAAATGTAGTCGCCGTTCTCCAGCGCCAAGTCGGCGGCACGGAGCAACCTTGAGGTTGTACCTTCACTCTTTGTCTGCGAAGATCTGGCAGAACACACCACTGCAACACGGTAGTTCTTGCTGTAGACCTTGACGATATCGTCCACAATGTTTTCGGGGAACTTTCCCACCGATGTCCCGCCAAACTTCTGGATGATCCAGCCAGCATTCACGGCGTTCAAGTCGAGAACCGAGTTATAAGATTTAGGTGTATCCGTAGGTGAGGAAACCATTTTTGAGTTATGTGTTACGACGACCTAGTTCGTGTCTCCGGACAAAGCTAGTATTTTTATCTACCGGGTTCCTGATGATTCATACCACCGAAATGAGTCAACTGAAAATTTTCGCCGATACCGGACACGTGAGCAATGCAAATCAATTTGCAGCCGGTTTTGGTATCTATGTTGAGCTCCGGTGGAAGAGGGGTGATTTTTGTGACACATACAGAGGAAGCGGGTTACGAATATATTTGCTTTGTGCTAGTGCTAACAGCCGTTTTATCGTTGGAATATCTTGAACTAAGTAGCGTTATATCGTTCGAAGCATCTATTATTTTTGTGCCTGAACCACGTCACACAAAAATGGCCTGTTTCTAAAACTACTGTTTGATTTTTAAAATTAAAACCTTACTTCAATGTCAGTACTGAAACCGTAGACCAATCAATGTGTTATTTTGAAGTTTCAAAAGTATCTGCTTTTCTGTGTGAGTAATGTTTTTGTTCAAATGTTTTTGCTATTAATGTTAAATTTTGTAGTTGCGTTTAAAATTTGTAATATTTTCTGAAAATTCATGGAAAATTAAAAATTTAAATCAAACTTTACTTCTACATTCTCAATCAATATATTATAGTATTTATCATATTCCAATGACAAACATTGCTCCATTTTCTGAACTTCGTTATTTACGGGTTTGTTATCTGCCAGATCAAAGTATGAGAGCTTTTGTTCAAGAAACGTTTGCCTTTAAGCTCTGATAAGAATTAGGTGCCAACTACAATTGTTAATACCGAGATATTACGTGATAATAGTTACTACCGGTAAACTTAGATACATGAAATATAAATTACCGTAGAACAGGTTCAGTGCTATGGGAAAAATTACATAAGAAATATATTTTTATATTTTGCAACAGCACTTTCTAGATTAATACTGAAAGTATTCACTATGATATCTATAAATTTCTTTATTTATAAACGTATTTAATTTTGTATTTGGTACAGATTTAGATTACTGTCAGGTACAAACAAATACTCCCAATGAATTCTGCTCGTCATTGTTGACGTGGTGTGATTCGCAGTTATGATCTGTCATTTAGTGCTCTCGGTGTTTGTATTATTTTTTTTCTTAATTATGTACAGTATGGAAACTTTATCACGCTACCTGAAAAATTAGCCCATGAAGCCCAAAGTCATCACCTCTTCTCGATAACCATGTCAAAGAGAAGTGCTTCAGAACAAGAAGGCGATGCCAAGAAGGTTGATACAACCTTCACCAAGAGTGATATTGAATCCTTTTTCAATAGCCGCATTTGGTCGCCAGAATTCCAGGCCGAACTCACCTCCGACATCGCATCTAGCCAGCCATATCGCTGGGGAACCATAACTGAACTTATGGACGACACATTGTTGAGACAAGTGAGAAAAGAAGTGCTTCTGGAAATTCACTTTACCAAAAAAGAAACCGATATCTACAAAGTGTTCCAATCAGGAGACTTGGCCAACTTGTCAGGCTTGGACTGGGATGATTTGTCGCGATTGCCATCTTTATTCAAGCTCCGTGCCGGGTTGTACTCAGAAGAGTTCCGTGACTTTGTCCTGAAGGTCACAGGCTGTGGAAAGCTCAGTGGGGTTAAGACAGACATGTCAATCAACACATATACAAAAGGATGTCACTTGTTAACCCATGATGATGTCATTGGTTCGAGAAGAGTCAGTTTTATTTTATACTTGCCAGACCCAGAAAGAACCTGGAAAACCAATTATGGTGGCGCTTTGCGGTTATTCCCTGCAATCGTGCCAAATGTGCCAGAGACCGACTTTCATTCTAAGCTTGTGCCTCAATTTAACCAAATAGCTTTCTTTACCGTTCAACCAGGGCTTTCGTTTCACGATGTCGAAGAAGTCAGAGTCGATAAGCAGAGATTATCGATCCAAGGCTGGTTCCACATCCCGCAACCAGGCGAAGATGGATTTATTCCTGGCGAACAAGAAGCAACTGAAGCTCGGTCAACATTACAGCAATTACAGAGTCAGGAATTACAGGAGTTCGACTTCCCTAAACCTTTAAGAACCGATATCCCCGCTACAGAAACTGTTAAATACGACAGTGATCTCAGTGCTGATGACCTCGAGTACTTGGGTCAATATATCAACCCGGTTTACTTACAAGCAATCACGATTGAACAGTTAAACACTGTTTTCCTAGACGAATCCGTGGCAGAAATTAAGGAATTCTTGAACGAGAAATATGCTGGTGTGTTGCGGGACCTGCTCTTACGAACAGAATTAGAAGAGAAGAAGCCGCTGACCCTTAACGAGATTTCTGCACCATGGAAATGTGCCATTCCTCCACACAAACAGCGGTTTATGTATATGGACGGCAAGGCTCAATTTGAGATTAGCGAAAAGGCTATCAAACAATGGAACCATGTAGGACCCCAGGAGGAACCTAACTTTACGCTTTTGCGTGATAATACGGGAAGTTGTACCGATAAATTGGCAGAATTAGCAGCCATGTTCAAATCAGTCGCACTCAGAAAATGGTTGCGAAAACTCACCAGTTTGGTAGTGACGAGTGACCAAGTGCTTGTGAGACGTTTCAGACCCGGGCACGATTTTATTTTGGCAACTGCTATGGAAAACAATGCCAGAAATGAGGCTGAGTTGGATGTCTTGTTGGAGGCAACCCTTAACATCACACCTACAGCCACGAACCCCAAGAACTGGGAATCAGGTGAATTTGGGGGCTACGAGTTGTGCATGGCGATGAAAAACGATGACGATGACGATGATCCTGCTATATACAAGGCCAATGATCCCGACGATGATAGTGTGTTGTACACGAGTCAGTGTAAATGGAACTCGTTGACGTTGATGGTGCGCGATCCGTCGGTATTGAAGTTTATCAAATATGTCAGTATCAATGCCAAGGGCTCGAGATGGGATTTAAGCTGTCAGTGGAACGTGAAGGATGGTTCTCCAGACGAAGAAGAGGCCAGTTAGATATGTTTAGAATGTAAAAAAAAGAATTTTATACGAATATACGACGGCATATCACCAGAGGCAAAGATATCCTGATTAGGATAACAGACGCAGCAGCCATACTGTTTCTGTTAATTTTTTTTTCCTTCCCCGTGCAAATTTAACACTTGAGGCGCCGGTTGGGTCGATTGTTTTTAGTATTGTTACCCGGCATCGGACCATGCGCAGGACCACTACGCAAGAAAAAAAATGTTGATTTAAATCTTGTGATTTTCCCAGCTTTTTGAACCAACACAAGCATACCGCGTCATGGCCGAATCAGAACCCAACCCATTGGTGATTTTTGTGACAATTGCGACGATCATTTCGTCGTTTGTTGCACTTTACTTTATTCAGCAGAACAAGAAGAAGACGCCAGTGTTGAAGCCTGACCAGTTCCAAAAATTCCCCCTCATTGAAAAAACTCGAGTCTCCCATAACTCGTGTATTTATCGGTTTGGCTTGCCTAAGTCCACTGACAGATTGGGTCTTCCTATTGGGCAGCACATTTCGATTGGTGCTGTGGTGAATGACAAGGAAGTTGTGAGATCTTACACGCCTATTTCTACTGATGACGAGTTGGGATACTTTGATCTTTTGATCAAGACGTACGAAAACGGTAACATCTCGCGCCACGTGGCGGACAAGAAGATTGGTGAAACTGTTGAGTTCAAGGGTCCTAAGGGATTCTTCACCTACACTCCAAACATGGTGGACAGTTTCGGGATGATTGCTGGCGGTACTGGTATCGCTCCTATGTACCAGATCATCACGGCGATTTTGCGGAATCCTGATGACAAGACCAAGATCAATTTGATTTACGCCAATGTGACTGCAAACGATATCTTGCTTAAGGCCGAGTTAGATAAGTGGGCTGACGAGCATGCTTCGCAATTTAAGATCCACTATGTCTTGAACGAGGCGCCAGAAAACTGGACCGGCAGCGTCGGTTTCGTTACTCCTGAACTCATTGACAAACATTTGCCTAAAGCCAAGGAATCCACCAACTTGTTATTGTGTGGTCCTCCACCAATGGTCAGTGCCATGAAGAAGGCTGCCGTTTCCTTGGGTTACCCTAAGGCCAAGCCAGTGTCCAAATTAGGCGACCAGGTTTTTGTTTTCTAGTCACGCGAAAAATAAAAATAAATATAAAACTGTTTGTCTCTTTCTTTTTCTCTATCTATTTTATCTTATCTGAGACCTAGAATGTTAGTGCTGTGGTTGTTACTAGCAACTGCGGTTCATGCGATCCGTTTTGATATCGACAGTGTGTTTCTTGCTGCTATCGAGAACAACGACCGCGAAATTGCCATCGAAAACATCCTTCGTTCCCCCACAAAATACAAAGACTATCCTCCTATCGTTAGCCGCCCCTCTCACCACCAGCGCACCTTAAAGGACGGAGAATTACCACAATACGTTCTTGACTATGCACCATTAGTCCACTTATACTCAGAAGAGAAATACTTGCCGTATGACATCAAGAAATTCGTCTCACATTTGCATGCTGAATGGGGCAACGGCACCAAAGTAGCTGGCACCAGCGACTCGCTCGATATAACCGACTTGGAAAACTTGCCACGATCCCAAGATGTGTTTTTGACATCGAACTCCGATTTCGACTCGGACCCAGAGTGGATTACAGGACGTCGCAACACCCCCAACTTAATCGACGGCGAAATTAAGGATGCTCCGGCAACACTTATTGTGGTCGATAAGGGCAATGGCTGGGTCGATGCTTACTGGTTCTACTTTTACTCGTTCAATTTGGGCCCGTTTGTCATGGGTTCAGGGCCCTACGGAAACCACGTGGGTGACTGGGAGCACTCGTTAGTGCGGTTCTACCGTGGGAAGCCAATCATCGTATGGATGTCGGCACATGGAGGAGGAGGAGCTTACTACTATGAGAACTTAGAGAAGTACCGTTCGAATCCGCGGCATCCGGTGATATTTAGCGCCCGGGGAACCCATGCAAATTACGTCTCGGTAGGACAGCATCCTCACGACTTACCGTACGACATTCTTTCGGACTTCACCGACCGTGGTCCCTTGTGGAACCCTACAATGAACTACTTGGGATACACATACGATGGATCTGGAGTTACCCCTGTGCGCAACTCCAATGTGCATCATCGGGGCCGAGAAGAGGCGTACGGAAACTGGCTTTCGTTTGCAGGCAAATGGGGCGACCGGCAGATTCCGATGCTGGACCCACGGCAGCGGCACTCGCTTATTGGTGGGTATCGGTACATTAACGGACCTGGGGGACCGTTGATGAAGAATTTGATGCGGCTTTCGCCTTGTGAACGTCACAAATGGTGGAATTTCTGGAATGGGTGCAACGTGCGGCAGAACATTAAGTGGGGCATTGGGTTGGAGAGCGAGGGGTACAATTGTGGCAATGTATTTATCCATGTGCGGCCACGGTGGCTCCGTAAGATGATTTCGCGGATAACGTGGGGTGGGGGATTTTGCTTTGTTACGGACTTGCTCTACGGATAGAGATTTGAGATTGGAGATATGGAAACATTTTAAAATTATAGAAAACATATTGATGAGAGAATGAGATAAAAAAGAAAAAAAATAGAAAGATAACGAGATAAAGAATTGTAGATAGAGAGAAGAGAAAGGGAGAAAGAGAGAGAGAATGAGACGAGTTACATAGTTAGAGAAATAAGCGAGAGGAGACGATCAGAATGAAACAAATCTTTTTCAAGATGTTGATACTCTTTAGAGATGAGATACGAAAGCAAAGATAAAGTTGGGTTCAAGGTTGGAAAGAGTCACAAGAACAAGGACGGAAGTGGAAATGCGAGGGAAACGAGAGCGCGCGATGTGAGATCGCAAGCCCGCATTTGCGGCGATTTTTTGCAATGCCGAATGCGTCAGAAGTTAATTAGTGCGAAATTGGTGCAAAAATGGAGAAAAAAATATATTGGCATTTATCAATCGTTTGATAACGGCATTTTGACTCATTATCATCATGCTGGCCTCTAAGAAAGAAATATATGGCAGCGAAAGCTACGCTATGAACAATATAGATGAGCCCAGTGGCAGTACCAGCTCACTGAACCCGTACCCAGAACCTCCATCCACGAAATGGCAGTCATTCAAAGACTCGTTCAAGCCTGCCATCGAAGAGAAACACCTTCTTGACGATGAGGAACAGGACTTGTCCGATATCCAGCGCATCAACATCAACACGGCCAAATCTCCTTTGAAAAGAAAACTCAAGAACAGACACCTTCAAATGATCGCCATCGCCAGTTCTATCGGCTCGGGTCTTCTCATTGGTACAGGCTCAGCGTTGTCCACCGGTGGTCCAGCGGGTATTCTTATTGCATGGGCCTTGACCGGTTCCGCTATCTTGTGTACCATTCAAGCGATGGCTGAGTTGGCAGTAACATTCCCCATCTCGGGCTCGTTCAACGTCTACGCCAGCAGATTCATCGATACAAGTGTCGGCTTCGCTGTCGCCTGGAACTACTTTTTCCAGTTCTTGGTGTTGCTTCCTCTCGAGTTGGTTGCTGGCTCCATCACCATGAAGTACTGGAATACCACCATCAACCCAGACGTTTGGGTGCTTATCTTTTATGTCGTGGTCATCTCTATCAACTTCTTTGGTGTACGTGCATACGGTGAAGCTGAATTTGTGTTCTCGACGCTTAAAGTCATTGCCATCGTTGGTTTCATCATCTTATCGATTGTGTTGGCGGCCGGTGGCGGTCCCCACCCTCAAAAAGACGGTACTCGTTACTGGCACCACCCTGGCGCGTTTGCTAATGGCTTCAAGGGTGTGATTTCCGTGTTTGTCACCGCAGCATTCAGTTTCGGTGGTACAGAATTAGTGGGTCTTACTGCTGCCGAAGCTGACCAACCCCGTCGGTCGCTTCCCAAAGCCACCAAACAGGTGTTTTGGCGTATCATGTTGTTCTACATGGTTTCGTTAGTCTTGATCACGTTTTTGGTTCCTTATGACTCTCCTCGGTTGTTGGGTGCCAGCAGTGTGGATGTCACAGCGTCTCCATTTGTTATTGCTATTAACAACGGAGGTATCAAGGGGCTTCCTTCGGTGATGAATGCTGTGATTTTGATTTCCGTCATTTCTGTCGGCTCATCGTCGGTTTACGCCACATCAAGAACAATGACAGCACTTGCAGAGCAAGGACTTGCTCCAAAGATCTGTGGTTATGTGGACCGTGCTGGTAGACCATTGGTGGCCATCATTATTACCAATGTCTTTGGCTTGATTAGTTTTATCGCTGCGAGCGGTAAACAAGCTCTTGTATTTGACTGGCTCTTGTCGATCTCGGCACTTAGTTCGATCTTTACCTGGCTCTCGATCTGCGTGGCCCATATTCGGTTCAGAAGGGCTTTGAAGGTGCAAGGGAGAAGTACTGACGAATTAGCATTTACTTCGCAAACCGGTGTTATTGGTTCGATTTACGGTGCCACTCTTAACACCCTTGTGATCATTGCTCAGTTCTGGCTTGCGTTGTTCCCATTGGGTGAGTCGCCTAATGCCTCGGGCTTCTTTCAAGCTTACTTGGGTTTTGTCATCTTGATTGTGTTTTACTTCGGCCACAAGATCTGGAGACGTAATTGGATCTTGTTCATTCGTGCTCACAACATTGATGTTGACTCTGGCAGAAGAGAAACCGATATCGAGGCCTTGAAGGAAGAATTGGCCGAAGAAAGGGCCATTTTGAGGTCGAAGCCATTGTACTATAGAGCATACAGATTTTGGTGCTAGATACAGGATTTTCTTGTATTAAAAAAAATCCCATACATTTTACTTAGATACCTAGAAATACATTTATATCTTTACAGATCTTACTTTTACTTCTTTCTAAAAATGCCCAGCCACCAGTCTACCAGCGGCAGGCCGTCTGGATTGGGCAGTGTGTTTCGATCCCTTACGAAATCGCTCAAAACACTGGCAAAAGTTCCGGTGCTGATTAACCCTACTGTCGTCGGAGGTGGTGATCTCGAAATTCTACTTCAGCAGCTCAAAACGGGCTCCACCAGTACACGAGCCGCCACAGTGGCCAAGATTACCGAACAATTGGAGAAGTTCACCATCTCGTCTATTCCCGAGGTCTGGTACCTGGCACGAGACTTGTGTGATAAAAAAGTACCGTCTGCAAGCAGACGCATCGCATTACGGCTCTTGACTGAATGTATCAAGCATGAAGACCCTTCAGTGGGCACAAGACTTATGTTTTTTAAGGATATCGTTGAGTGCTGCCAGCTTTCACCGAAATTGGATCCTGAATATGACCTTTTCTTGGATAATCTTATCACCCTCACCAATAACGGCAAAGATATTCATGATTTCTGTATCCACGACGAAAGCAAGAACTTGGACTTGTTCTTAATACAAAGTTTACGTGCTACTGGTGATACCATCACCGAAAATAGCAACAATAGCAGTCTCAATCGCACTCTCGAGTTCATCACGAACTGCTTGAAATTTAACTTTACCATCCTCGAAGAATCGTTAATTGTATCCATCATCAATACTGCCATCGAGATCGGGTATCTGACAACAAATAGAGACATCTTGCTCAATGTTCTCCAGCTCCTCAATGCCGTCATTCTCTTTGGTAGCTTACCTATGGATTGTCTCAGTTCAACCATAGATCTTTTCAGCTCAGTATACGGTTTGGAATTGGATACGGCACTCAACAGACTTATTTGGAACTCACTTACCAGCTTGTGTACTCCCGAAACGCTGCTTCTCGTTATATCTCGTCTCTGCGAAATCCTCAGAAGCCCTGAACTCAACAAATACCGGACTTCTAATGCCATTAACGAAGGTAATCTTAAAATAACTCCTGTCAATGCTTGCATTGGATCGATCCAGCTCCTCCAGTTGATTCAGATATACCATATTGCCAATAGCACCACCGGTCTCGACAGTTCCCTTATGCAGATATATGATGCAGCCAAACATGCTTTGCTATTCAATATTCCTGCCATCAATACCGCATTACTTCGATCGTTTGACAGACTATTTGCCGAGGAAAGTTGGGTCGAGAACTTTGGCGAAACGTCGCAAACTCTTTCAACTTCCATCAGCCAACTTATACCGTTCCAATTATGGTACTCTTCCTCGTTTAGCATATACGATACTTTAAAGTCGTTCCAGATTAATTCCGATTATGATAAAAAGTACATGAAATCAATGTGCAATTCGCTCCAAATGTTGTACGAAAACCACGAGTTACCCACACCAAAGGATAAATTGGTTGGTTTCTTGATGCATAACCATCGCAACATTTCCAAAGAGAATATCAAGTTTGTGTTGAATTTTTATAACCAGGAAAGACTCTGCTCTTTACTCAATCCATTCTGGAAAGATAACTGCGTAAAGCTTCTCAACTATTTCTTCTTTGGCGCTACTGATGTTGAGATCAGAATCGCATGTCTCCTGGTAATAAAGGAAGCATTTAGTATCTCCCTGTCAGTGATTGAAAAGAACAACATCAACTACGATTTGTTCTTTGAGATCCTCAACAAAACGTCCCAAGAAACCAACGAATTGTTGGTGGACTATTTACTTGACAACATTTTTACATTTGTTGCTATTCAGTGTTCCCCTCAAGAGTTTTGTCAGTTGTGCAAACTATTTGAACCAAAGCTCAATTCTTCCACGTCAAACAGTCAGGATTCCAATAATGGGCGTCCATTTACAACAATGAACTCAACAAAATCGGCAATATCACTCACCAATTCAACAACTGCAGCATTGTCTTCAACTTCATCGTCGCAACAAATTTCTGATCAATTTTCAGAGATATTTTTGGAGAAATTAGTCAAGACAATTGTTCGAATATTTGTGATTACGTGCTCAAGTGACAGCATGAAAGCTAGCCGTTCATATAATCTCATGATTAATATGTGCCACTATTCCTTGAACAATAACTTGGTTGAACCGCTCTTAATATTGTGTCGATGCTTAATTAGAATAAGAGTCACCTTGGAGAATTATGTCTTTGTTACCACCCCAGCGGATATGATTGGATTATCGGTCACTTTCAAGCGGAACCCCGACGACCCTGAGTTTACCAAGGAAAAATACCGGTGGGTTTACCCAGAAACATTGCCTTATCTTCCTGAGAAGTATTTCGATAAGCCATCAAAAAATTTGTCATTAAACCAGGGAGATGCTGGTGAAGATACCGAGGGATATATTGAATTATCGAAATGGTTTGATATTGTACTTAAAATCATGGAAACGTTTGTTGATTGGGATATCTTTTCGTTTGTCTGGGCTCACTTCTGTTCCCAACTATCGAACACCAGCATTTTTGGGAATGATGATGAACAGATATTAAGCCTTAAAAACATTATTTGTAACCAGTTGACTTTGAATTTACCTGCCTCCTTCAAGTTGCCTAGTGATATCACCAAGGCTGACTTGCAAGTAGCATTGGTGCGAACCTTTTCGGCATTGTTAAGTTATCACGATAAATTCTCCAAATATGACGAAGATCAGATTATTAACTCGTTGATCTTTGGTCTAAGCTCATGGGATAAGACTGCTGTTCCATGTATTAACATTTTGACAGTATGCTGTTACGAAATACCTTTGTCGATCAAGAAATTCTTACTGGTAATATTGACAAAGTTACAAACACGAGTCACAAGTGCATTTGCAAGCACGCATACTCTTGAATTTTTGACGTCTTTGATCCATCTACCCGTTCTCATTTCCAACTTTGCTATTGATGATTACAAGCGAGTTTTTGGCATTGCTATCAAATATATTCAATATGCAAGAGACAAAAGAAACGGCGCTACTAACGACGACACTAGTGTGTTGCAGCGACACGGTGTTGATGCTGAGGTGGATGAGTCACCATCGACCCAGTCGGTGGAAATTACACCAATTTTATCGCATTATGTGTTGACATTGAGTTTCAATGTTATCTCGAACATGTTCCTCCAGATCAAGATGGTTGATCGGAAATTATTGTCTTCATATTTAATTAGAAACTTGCTGCTTTGTGAAGAAAATGGAGAGTTGGATAACCAAACAGTTGGATTTTTAGATTTTATCACTCGTTTCACCTACAGTGATTTAGCATTAAAGATTTCACATGTGCATTCTAACAAGGATAATAATATTCAACAATGGATTATGGGTAATACGATATTGGGTATTGAATCTGGCGCTGAAGGTTCGAGTATTACTGTGAGGAGACCTACAGGCCTTGTTAACATGAAGGTGAAACTTGACGGTGAAGGGGAAGAGCGACTTAATCCGAACTTTTTGTTACTTCAGCTATTCAACAACTTTGAGAACGGAATCAAACCTATCCCAGTCATTGAGGATTCGATTGTTCTGAGGGCGTTATCTGTTCTTGATCGAATCCCAACTGTCGAGTTCCATAAAATTGGGGTGTTGTATATTGGCAAGGGCCAGTCGAATGAGACCGAAGTATTGTCGAATAAAGTTGGCTCACGGGGATACCAGCAATTCCTCAGTAAACTTGGGTCTCTTGTGCGTCTCAAAGATGCCAAAGATGTGTACTTGGGCGGCTTGGATTCAACGGGAGATTTGGATGGGGAATATGCCCGATTATGGAGCGATAAAACAACACAGATCATATTTCACGTAACGACGATGATGTCGAAACTGCTGGGAGATGTTGATGTTGATTTGAAAAAGCGCCATATTGGAAACAACTACGTGAATATCTACTACGATGAGCTGGGCTTGCCGTTTAACTTCAATTTGATTCGGTCTCAGTTCAATTTCCTTAACATTGTCATTACTCCACACACCCAGGCTGTATCAGTGAGCAGAACCTTGGAGCGATATGTTAGCGAAGAACTGGCACGGTTTGTAAAAGTTCGTGTTTATCGGCGGTCAGGAGTTCCACCCGTTTTTGCTGCCTGTCATTTCAAGATTGTGTCTAGCGAACAATTGCCGATCTTTATTCGTAACTTGGCGATCATCGCGGACCAATTTGCGGGAGTGTGGCATTCAAAGGGTACGTATGTATCGAACTGGAGTCAGAGGGCGAAACAGATCCGGACTATTCGAGGAAAAGTGCTCCAAACTCATCAGACATTACGTGAAGAGCAGGCGGAGCCCGGAAATAAGACCGATCCCAAGGGTGAGGAGACGGTGCAGTCATTTTTGGAGCAGCTACAGTTTGATGGTGTACTTAGTGCCAAGTCTGATGAGGCTGTCAAGTACCAGTACTTGTCACCTGATGAAACAGACATGTATAAATTGATCGAGTTCAACTCGTTTACAAATTAATCAATACTTTGGGTCCCTGGATGGGAAACAATGGCAATAACGTTTAGTAGATTCTCGGCCCGAACAGGTAATGTGCAGCGACGGAATGATTTCTAATCAGTCACGTGTACATGCGCACTTTATTGACTTTTCTACTATTTCCGCTCGCTCTGTGGCTTATCAATACAGTATGGATCCAGCCACGAGCCCCTCCATTGCCCGGGAGCTTGGGCTGGGTTTGTTACCCCCCCCCCCCCTACACACAATCTAGGAACTGGATTTTTTTTGCTTTGTTCAATGAAGGCTCGTTCTTGTTCTATTATCTCATATTGATCGTAATCAATGACCACATGATGTCATCAACGTAGCATCTCCGACCCCACGCGGCTCTTTAATTGAGCCAATTAGGTATTTTTTTTCGCCGTAGCCATCGTTCTCTTTTCTTTTTGCCATCCTTGCCTGTGCCTGCACTTGGTTTTATGATGATATAATATAAATCCCCAAGACCATCCCATCGTTGATTTTGGTCCGCAGGTCAGTTTTGTTACTACCATGGAGACGCTCACCAGACTGACGCGAATGGCGTTGGACTCAGTTTCGAAGACTCTTTCGAGCCAACGTGACGCGCTTAGCTCATTGTGCCTCCAGTACGAGCACGATTTGTTCTCGCAGCTTAACTTAGTGCTGTCCCTACAAATATTGTTTCAGACCACCAACAAGGGAGGAAAAATCGTGGTCAGTGGTATAGGGAAATCCTTTAAGATCGCCAACAAATTAGTTGCCACTCTCAATTCGCTTTCCATCACAGCATTTGCTTTACATCCGTCGGAAGCCTTACATGGCGACTTGGGTGTTGTCAATGATCGTGACTGCTTGGTGCTACTTACCGCCAGTGGAAACACCCCTGAATTACTCACTTTGCTACCACACATTCAACCAGAAATCCCAGTCATCTTATTGACTTGCAACAAGGATTCAAAACTCTCAAACCATCCACAAGTCAACGCACTCTTGTACGCCGGGTTACCTTCATATCTTAACGAAGATGCAATCCACGGAATGCCAGCGCCAACAGTTTCTGCTACATTATCATTGGTATTAGCCGATGCCGTCATTTTGGCTCTCCTGGAGATGATTGAAGAGGATTTGGTCAAACGGAAAAGAATGTTTGCCATGAAACATCCCGGTGGTTCGATTGGGGCTAACTTGAGCCACTTGAACGGAAATGTGCATTCCAAGAACTCGTTCTCGTCACAAATAAGTTCAACTTCGCTTTTGCTGCTCACCCAAATCCGGGACTACGTTGCTCAGAGTAAGTCAATCCCGAGTTCGGTCTCCACATCCGATGATGAAGGTGAAACCTCAAAATCGCTGCTCGAAGAAACTCCAACGCGGTTTTCGGAGTTGCTGCTTAACTGTCAGTTTAATGACTCCCACGTGTTAAGTATAACCACTAAGGAGTGGGAGTCAGTGACGGAATTAACTGTGTTACAGTGGACTGCGCTCTATGACATAGTGGTACGCGACCAGTCCACAGCGATCTCCACTAAATCAATCAAAACGGCGTACAAGCAGTGGAAGTTGTCGGACAGACGAGCGGGTCCCTCTGTTGATGACGAATGGCGCGAGTTCGTACAAGAAATCTCTAAGAAAATGCAGCCGATGGAACTGTTGCAAGAAGACGGAATCCAGCTCAATTTTAAAAAATCAAATTAATGGGAACCAGGAATTAATACATCTTTATATATACTTATGTTATGTTCAAATGAATCTACTGAAAAAGCTTCTATTTAACTGAAGCATACAACTTTTAATTCCATTTCATTTTATTTGTACCGTTAACATACTAAAATCCTATAAACATATCACCAGGTCATTTTGCAGCCAACTTAATTTATTGCTTAGACTTTCTGTATCTCAAGATTTGTTCAACAGTGTCGTAGATGGTCTTGTCAACACCAGCAAACTTGATACCAGTGAGTTCCTTGGTCTTGTCATTGTTCACCAACAAAGCGTGTTCAAGAACACCAGGGGCATCTGGCTTACCAACTGCCAAGGTACCTTCCAACTCTGGGAATTGCTTACGGATCGAATCAAGAAGCAGTTTTCCGGTAAAGTTGAAACTGGAGAGGAACAATCTTTGGTTCTTGGTACTGTCCAATTCAAAGGCCTTAATGTGACCATCAACAACATCCTTAATGTGAACAGCAGCACCTGGAATGATACCAGTGTCTTCAGCATCAGGCTTCAATTTCAAAAGACCGTTGACGGTTTCGGTAGAAAGGTTCAAGGTGTCACTAACATCTTCCTCGAAAGCTTGAGGACCAAAGACGTATGATGGCAAGACTGTGCTCAAGACAAAGTGTGGCTTGTGTTCCTTGACGTAGTCCCAAGCAGCCTTTTCAGCAAAAGTCTTGGAACCAAAGTAACCTGGGTATGGACCGGTTAAGGCTTCTTCCCAAGTGACTGGGTTCCAAGTCGATTCGTTAACTTCGATGGTAGCATGGCCAAATTCGGAAATTTGAACAACAGCAGCCAACGACGAAGTGACAACGACTCTAGTAACTTGAGGAGCGTATTGGTGAACGGCCTTAAGAGCATTGACACTTCCACTAATAGCAGGGTTCAAGAGTTCCTTCTCAATGTCCTTGACATCCAAAGTAAGAGGGGAAGCAGTGTGAAGGAAAACAGTAACTTCTGGGTGGTCCTTCAAAGCCTGGTCAAAGGCACCTTCTTGCAGGATATCCTTGACAATGACGTAGGAGAATTTGTCACCAAATCTGGACTTTAAAAGTTCACCCTTGGCATCGGTTCTAACTGAGCCAACAACACTGTAGCCCTTTGCAATCAAACTCTTGATAAGGTGGAGAGCAATGAAACCAGAAGCACCGGAAACGAAAACTGAGGTAGACATTGTTAATTTAATTGTGTTTGTAGTAGTTGTAGTAGTGGTAAGTAGATGAGATACTTGTACTGAACAGAAGAAGATTGTTGGCAATCAACCCCCTTCTTATACCCATGGTCCTTTGCTTGTTGGGTTAGTTTCCGATCCGCGTAAATCTCCAGACGGATGCTAGCAATTTAGTGCGGATTGCTGCAGCATCCGTTCTTATTTTTCTACTTCCGAAAAAAATATTAAGTGAGCTTAGCCACAGTGCGCCTGGAAGGAGGGTTAAGACGGGGCTCACAATCTGGCACTATAACTGAAGCCCGCTGTGGTTTTGCGCGGAAATGGGTACGGAAAGAATTTTGACATTTTATCCGCAGAGAAGGATAAATTAGTAGCCGGCGCGCCATCGCCTCCCCAACTCTCATGATTGCAATAAATATATTAACAAGACATATATACAACTTTTATTAACAAGAATAGAATCACTCAGCTGTTATCCGCTTCAATCAAGGCAGTTTCCGCCACTATAATCATTTTTTCGACTGAAGCAAGATGTTTGCCATAGTTGTTCTTGGATGAAATCTGTTTCAAGTACTGTCTTAACTTGACCACCAAAATCTTCTTCTCTTCACTCTTTGCATCAAACCCTTCAACCAATTTCTGAATCACATAATTCGCATACTGATCCTTCATCATCAAGGCAAGCGGAGAATTGTCATCAACAACTTCAACATCGAGATTTTCGTTTCCAAGCATCACTTCATGTAAAATCCTCTTTCTCTGTGAAAAGCTACTGTATTTAATACACTTTTCAATAACATTCGAAGCAAACTTGTGCTTGGAGAAGTTGACAACCGATCCCAAAACTACCTTCAAGATCTCCTCACGGTCCTTAGATTCTCCACGTTCCAAAATATGTTGCATAACATAGTTACCGTATTGATCTTGAATCAAGTAAAAGATAAACCGATTGAGCTCTGCCAAAATTTTCTCTTGGTTCTCCACACTTGAATATTCAAGCAAACGCTGAATGACACGACATCCGTATGGATGCGTTGATAAGTGATAAATTTGGTTATTCAAGCTTTCCAAAACGAACGTAATCTTGTCAAAGGGTATCTTCTCAATGGACTTTTGAATTACATGGTTCCCATTCTGATCTTTTGCACAAATAAGAATATAGTTACGCAACTCCTCAATGATTCTGAGCTGTCCTGCCAAATCAATCTCTTCCAAGGCTCTTTGAATAACTCTGCATCCATACATTTGCAAAGACAACTCGTAGATGTGACCAACCATATAATCCAATAACACGTTTCTTTGTGTTGGAGTTCCAAATTCAAAGTACTTTTGTATCACATAGTTTCCAAATACATCAGTCATGAGCTCATAGGAAATTTCCCTAATCTCATTGAAGATTACCTCTTTCTCCTCTTCACTAGCAGTAGGAAGCTTCTGTTGAATAAAACGTGAACCATGCTGATCCTTGGTGAATTCAACAGCATGACCATAGATATCCTTTAAGAAATACTCCTTATTCTTGGTATTTGAACGAACTTCCTCCAACAATGGAGAACGGTAAATATGATTTCCTCCCTTGGAGTTATTTGAGGAATTTTTAGGTTGCTTCTTTCTACCTGAAGTAGATGGTGGATTGTGTTTAGCAGGTGCTGGGGGCGGCGGTGGAACTTCGAAGTTGTCAAGAGGAGGAGGCGAGAGTGGAGGTATACCGACAGGCGATGTAGGCTGCTGATAGGCATAAGGAGTGTACGGGTTAAACATGTAGGTAGCTGGTGGGACGGCTCTGTTCATCATACCAATTCCGGGTGTGTGAACATTTCTCTTCTCCTTCTTTGGATCCTCAGAGGCATCACCTTCTTCTTTTTCGTCTCCTTCAGTGGCACCAGAAGCTGGGTCATTTGGACCAGCTGGTGATGCACCTGGATAGCCCATTACTCCGTACATACTTGGGTCAATAAACTGCGGAGGAGGCGACGGGATCATGAATGGTGGTGGACTGATTGGAGCCTGGCCATTCCGCGCATAAGGATTAAAATTTTGAGGATGCGGAGGGGGAACAGGGATGGCATTAATATCCATGAAATGATTGTAGGGAAACGCCGGAGTGAATGAAGTGGCAGTCGCTGGGTTCCAAAAGTTTTGGGGAGCAGTCAGTTGGGATTCCAGATTCAAATCCGAGGAAATAGATAACGCAGCACTCGCCTGGATTGGAGAGGTGCTGTTGTAGTGGTCAATTTTCTCGCTGATGGATTGATGTCTGGAAGTTCTAGGAGCAGGCATGTTCAAGTTCTCATTGAGAGATCCATGTGGAGAATGCATAAGGGGTCGTTGTTCGTTGAAACTAGTTCTTCTAGAGTGAGAATCAAGACCTAACTTGGCGAGACCGTTGGAAAGTTCGATTTCTCTGGTGGCATCAGCTACCGACGAAAACTTTTGAAGAAAACTGTCCTGAGGAGGGTGTCTTGAAGCAATACCACCGGAGATCGAAGCAGTACCAAAGTTGATCCGAGGCAGTTCAGTCGTGTTGGCATATGCACCAGGACCGACAGGAGCTGTAATGGCAGAAAGAGTTCCTCTCTTCAAGCCAAATAAGCCACCATCATCTGAGTTATCATTGAAAGAGAACCGTCTTTCGGTGTTGAGCAATTTTGCCACCTCAGGATCTACTTGGTCCAAGACGGTACGGTAAGGAGCGTTGAGAGAGGCATTTGATTGGTTGGGGGACCCGTGGGTACTAGACCATATCGTTTCCGGCATTATCAAAGGACTTGGATAGTTGCCGGCTTTTTAAGAGGGATAAAATTGAAGATCCTCTTTTTATGATCGGATATTGGACAAAGAAAAACGGTGTTGGACAACAGTTAACAAGACTTTCCCGGTGATACACTGGCAATTCTATAAGACTAACAAAAAGGCAACAATCAGTTAAGAAGTCAAGATCAGAACACAAGAAGGTTGGCTAGATGTGCCGTTCGACGGATGTTCAATTATTTTGATGTAAGCGCCAGGAACTTAGTAGGGCTCAGGATTTAAATTTTTTCGAGATTACACAAAGTTGATCTGACAATAATAGTTTAAAATTATAGCCTTTTGAAATGACTGAGTGAGGCTTGAGAAAGAAGGATCGAGGGAAACAATATATTTGTTGTTATTGTAACCTAGAAGGAGCAAGCAAATATCAGAATGTAGAGATGAAATTAATTTGTTTAACTGTTTTAAGTATAATCGGAGACCTGAAACTAAGGGGGGGGGACGGCGGCGACGGCAGGCTATGGCGACGTTGTATTTGTGGCAGCATGCTGGCTTTCACTAATGTGTTAGTAATGAGTGGTGGGGAACAATTTGCGTAGCGGGCCGCCACGGCAGAAACAAGCAAATCAGACGTGAAACCGGCGAACAAATCCGGTTTTTTTTCTGCCGCCAGAAGTGTCGCTAAATCAGGTCTCAGTACAGTAAAAATTAGTGAGGATACCACCACAGGAAAAAAACAACTAAACAAAAGACAAAAAACAAAAAACAAAATATATAATAAAATAAAATAATCATTTGATATTGTTACTGGATCATGTCACTATCACGAAAAACCACTGAGCGGTTAGTCAATCTACTTTATACAACCACATCCACAGAAGTGGCATCCAAAGTGCCGATGGTGACTAATTTTCTTTACGAATCTACTCCAACTCCATCAAGATCGATTCTAGATGATCTTCAAGACAACGAATGGAAACAAAAGCCGATAGAAACAGCACTCCAAATCGCCAACCCACCAATCAAATCTTGTATTCTCCGCTTTTCCACCACCAGCAATTACATATCACGAAATGATTTCTTCAATATCTTTCCCATAAATCGAGAACGGAAATTTCTCCTCCCGCCAGAATTACGTCTGGGCCTCCAATTCGAAGTGGTAAAAGCCCGTGATCCACTTACCCTTGCATTTACCAATTCGTATTACTTGATATTCCCCAACACCATACTAGCCAGTGTATATTACCTCGAAACGAAGAACAAGTCAATTAATGGAACTCAGCTACGCTTGGAATTCGTAGATTTCGACACCCATGCCAACCACATTGCATCACCATTATTCGGCCCTGAACCCATAACGAAATTAGATCAAAACAATGAGTCGAAATTCCCACCTAAATCCCGTGAGTTACTTGAATTCGCTTGCAAATCCCCAGACTACCTGTCGCTTCTTCCGCTTATCGATACGCCAGCAAGACTTTCGTCCGTCCTTGTACATAATCTCCCATTTGGACTTTCCAAACATACCATTCCACGCCTTCTTTGGAACTACGATCTAGCCACACGTACTCCAGTCACTCAACTCACCTCAAATATCCTCAAAGAACAAAGCAGCCATTTGCTTCGGTTCCAGAACCCATCGAGCGCCCAACGCTTTGTACGAAACTTTCACGGAAAGAAATGGGAATCCATGCAGCATCACCAGCAAGAAAAGAAACTCTACGATGTTCTAAGATGCGAGGTCGTCGGTTAAAAAACTGAATCATTTACTTTTTTTTTTACGTGTTTGTATGTAACTAGATTGTAAGCACCTTCCAGCTATACCGTAAAAGCTCCCACGACGAACCAACAACGTCCTTGCCGTTTTCGTCTACTGATCCGTTCTTGTTTTCAACAATGAGATATCGTTCCCAGAGACGTTGAGTCTTCCATACGATTATGATGCTATCGTTCCCCAGCCATCCAATGACTCCGACATCACTCGAGTTGTTAAAATACGAGGAGTCACCACGATATTTGTTGATATTTACCGAACAAAAAGACCAGGTGGACTTGAAGTAGCTAGGAAATGGGATAGGAAGCTGTTTGAGAATATGGTGTCTGTTCATGGGAACTGATTCATGCAGTGAAGACGTTGAGTCATCCTTGGTGGCCAAGTTAAATACATGAAGTGTATTTTTATCAGACAATACAGCCAACTTTGAATCGTCATGGGAAAATTTCATGGAAGTGATGACGGCCCAATCTATGCCCCGTCTAAATTCGTAGAGTAATGCAGTGTTTTGGGTGGAATGTACTCTGATGAGCGTTCCAGTCTCGGAAGCTGAGGCTACCAACGTGCCTGATCGATTCAAGGTAAGACACCTGATTTTAGACTTATGTGCCTTAATGATGCTAACTACATTCTTTTCTTGACCTTGAGGAGAGACATCCACCAACTGGATCTGGCCGACCGAGCGGCCTGGGAATGCAAGGGTTTGATATTTGTAGTGATCTTTATTCAGGGAGTAGCTGGAGCTCCGGGAACCAGCTAACACTGATGAGTTTACTGAGAGATCAGCCAAGCCAAGATCGTTACTGATGGTTTCGTAGGTAGCAAACTTCTTTGGTGGAGACGAAAAGCCGTAGACCAAGACTTGAGACTGTAGCACCACAATGATCCGAATCCGGGAGAGAAGCACGTTGAGCACGGGTGTTGGGAAGTCTAAGCTAAGCGAGTTTTTGCGTTTGAGATCATCCCAGATCACAAGCTTTGTATTACGGAACTTGGGATTCGAGCCACCGCCAACCAATGCCAAGTAGTTGGTGCGGTGTAGCATGGTGATGTGGCCGATTCCCGAGCCGGGAACCGAGCCGGACGACGATGACGATGTGACGGAAGTGGTGGAAAGGGTTGGTGATGTGGATATTGGTGAGTCTGAGCTACGGCGTCTGTTTGATGATGTTGATGACGAGGTTGAGGATAAGTTACGTTTGACACGGAGGTCGACGGGGTTTGTATTGTAGACTAGGAAACCCGAGTCATGGCCAATGGCAAAGCAGCCTTGATCCTGATTGAAGTTGATGTGGAGGAAAGGAGGATCGGAGGTGGCGGCAGCTACCGGCGAATGCGTATTCATTTGTTAGACTAATGTTATTCTGAGGGATGAGTGTGGGTGTGTGGTGTGGTGCGAGGGAGTGGGAGGGAGTGGAAGTGTCGTGTCGTAAGGTGGGGAAGTGGAGCCTGCCAGTTAAGCCCAAGAAAAAGAAATATAGAAGAAGTAGAATGTGTTAATAGAAAAGTACTTGAGGACCGGAGGATTACCGTGGCAACCAGACCTTCGGCATAGTAATGTGGTCTATTTAAGGAATTTCTTTGTTGTCCTTTTTTTTTTCTCCCCTGACGTTGTCTGCGAAAAACCAACCCAGCACACCGGTAGCTAAATCGGGTAATTTGTGCTGCACTCGAACAATAGCAGCGCGACAATCGGAAACCCCGAGAACACCAGATGAGTGGCAGGAGAGGCGATCACCCGCGGATTCGAAAGGTGAGATTTTATAAACGAATACACAAACGGTTTTGTCTAGCCGGGAAACTATTTTGATCTCCCCGCCAAAAAAATACAAACAAACACGCAACCTTATTCCTATTACTCCTTACCTCGAAAGTCAAAAAAAGAAACACAGTACAATTATCTATAACCTTTCAACCAATTTTCCCAATTTGGCTGCGCCAGATTAAATCCCAAACCGGTACGCAGGTCCCGGTTCCTAACTCGCAACGTTTCGCATTTAGCTGGGCTGCATACCGTTTATCGTTTTCATCTTTACTTTTCTGTTAAACTCCCCCAACATCAACAACAGCAGCAGCAACAACAGCAGCAGCAGATTTTTGGGTCATTGACGGTGCGGTTCTGACGAAACACGAACAAGTACCCGCTTCACTTTATTTTATTTGTTTTATTTGTTTTCTCTATTTGTTCTTTTTTTTATTTTTTTATTTTTATTTTTCATTCTCTTCCTCGTGTCGTTGACGATGCATTCTCGTTTCTAAACTGACTAGCTAACAAACTTCAGTTTCTTCATCAAAGCTTTCGATGTATATATATATAAAGGGTTCATTGTTTAATAGAATAGAGAAGAAACATGTAATCAATCGCTCTCAATATCCATTCCTTCGTCGCCTTCGTCACTACTCTCACCCTTCTTTAATCTCGCAGCTATTGTATCCAAATCTTCTTCAACCGGACGCCGCAATTGTCGCGTCCGGCGGGTCAATGGAGTAACTAGCCGACTCTTTTCAATATTTTCGTTTTGTTCCAGCTTCTCGGTAAGATGATGGAACTGCTCATTGTGTTCCAAGTTGGATTCCAATGCACGTTTCAATAAGTCAGATGCAACAGGGTCTGATGGAGATACCGCCAACAGATCATGTAAAACATCAATTGCCTTAAATGTATTGCCCAACTTGAGATGTATAAGCCCAATGGCTGCCAAAATGTTCGAGTCATTCTTGTTGCTGATCTTCAATACCTGATTGAAGCAATCCAATGCTTTGTACGGCTGTCCTCCACGGCGGTATACATGTCCCAAGTTCGAATGAATTGATATCCAGGTCTTGGAATCTGAGTTCAAGTACTTGGCTGCACTCAATGCCTCCTGGAAGAACATCTCGGCCTTCACAAGGTTATTTTTGTGAAAGTTAATCACCCCAAGTTCGTTGAGCAGTAACGGGTCAGAGTTGCAAATTTGGTACGACGCTAACAAATACTCTTCGGACAAATTCAAGTTATTCATCTGTAAATGCTGCATTCCCAAAAACAAGTTGGGTAAATGCGTACCCGGGAATAGACGTGCTGCAAATGCATATGCACTGATGGCCTGCTCATGCTCCCCCTCAGCTGCAAAAGTATGGGCAAATCCTATCCATGCCTGGCCAAAATTAGGATTAAGCAACGTAGCTTTGCTAAAGAACTTGCGGGCATCAATAATTTTATTGATTGACAAGTAGTAGATACCGATGGATAACCATGTCATAGGGTTTGAAGGATGATTTTCAGCCAATTGGTGAGCTTTTAAGAACAACTTATTTTTACCGCCCAATTCGTGTAAGCAGCTCAAGTAGTTCGGTATAACGTTGAAATTAAACTGATCTTTGGCAAGAATCTTTTCGCAAACAACCAAACACTCGTCAAAGTTGCATTGAACATAGAGATAATCGGCTCTGCTAAGCAATATATCACAATTGTCCCCCAAATCATACTCTTCCTTAAGGATATTTTCTGCTTCGTTGAATTTCGAGATGTTCAAGTACTTGCTCAACCGTGAAGTGTACAATAATTTGATAAGTTCATCATTGTCATCAGCATCCCGGTAATTCAAGGTATTGATAAATTCCCATTCTTCACTGGGAGTCATCAAGTTATTGTTGATCAATTCATTGAATGCTTCGAAACACTTGACATCCACCAATACTGCTTCCTTATATGCTTCCTTAGCCTTATCAAAATTATTTTGGTTGGCATAAATCAAACCACGTAGATAACACATCGATGCCTCAAGTTTAATTCCACCATCCAGATCTCGGGGTATCTCGTCGCGTTTAAATGGGTTGATTTCGCCAATGAGATCCAATGCTTCTTCCCACTGTTCGAGTTTGACAAGACAGTAGGCAGCCAAATAACGACAACTGACAGATTTCTCAAACTCTGGTTTACTAGTGAGTAGCAGCTTTGCTCTCAAGTAATTGCCAACATGGATATATACTTGGGCCAACCAGAATGCGTCGTTTGGGTCGTTGCTTAACGCCAACACTTTATCGCCAATAAATTCGGCTGTTTTGTACTGATGTTGCATCAAAGCATCATGACGCCAGAGTCTTAGCTTCTCTGCCTGGGACATTGGTTCTGCGGGTGCCCGCTCACCGCCTTCGTGCGGTGGTTCATTAGCAGATCGACTGAAGAACAGGGAATGACTTGTTCCTGGCGAATCAAATAGCGTAGTGGTTGGATTTGGTGGCGTTATAAATAGTTCAGGCCGCCTACTATTCACTAATGGTGATATATAAAGTGTGGAGTTGTGCTGGGTGGGTGTTTTATGCTGAACCATGTCTGTAGTTGTCACTTCTTAAGTATAAGCTCAAACAAAAGCGTAGTTGTGTAAATATTGGCTATATACAGGTTTGGAGTTTATATTGGACTAGTATTGTGCCAAAATAACAACCAATAAATTTAATTGATAAAAAGACTCATACACAAAGATAGCTTTCTATAATCTCTTATGTTTCAATTAATGGTAATTTTAACCCTGAAACATTGATTCATGGATAGTTAAACATGGTAATTTAATGTTATGTCAATTAATCAATCAAATGTACTGCATATATCCCTCATCTCATTTGAAGATACATCACTTTTCACTCGCGACCTTGATACCTTCTACTATCACCAGAAGATGTCTGCCAAATTCCAAGCAACCACAAAGACCATCAAGTCTGCGCTTAAATCCTCCAAGAAATCTATAGAGGTATCTGTTGATGACACGAAGCCTTCTTCTTCCGTGCAATTCCGGATATTTGCTGGCTCTTACGAACACAATCTTCTCTGTCTCTCATTGATACTTGATCCTAATGGAACTAAAACTCCACTCTTTCAGCCTATTTTCCACTTCCAGGCACATACACTTTCCATCAAGTCGATGGATATTGCCAGAAGATATCTTGTAACAGGATCTAACGATGAACATATCAGAATTTACGATTTGCAAAAGAGAAAAGAATTGGGAAACTTGTTATCGCATCAAGGTACAGTTACCACCCTCAAGTTCAGTAACGAACATCTGAATGGCTCCACCGAAAAGTCCGGTAAGTGGTTACTTTCTGGCTCAGAAGATGGGAAAATTATTATCTGGAGAACAAAGGACTGGGAAACCTTTGGCACTTTGAAGGGTCACCAGGACAAAGTTAATGACTTGGACATTCACCCCACTGGTAGAGTTGCAATTTCTGTGTCGCAAGATCAAACAATCAGATTATGGAACCTCATGACGGCCAAGAAGGCCGCTGTATTGAAGATTAAGGGTAAGGACCACTTGGGACAGAATGGGGAATTTGTCAGATGGACAACCGGCGGAAAGTATTTCATTGTTGGATTATTGAACCAGTTATTGGTGTACAATACTGCTGATGCTAAGATTGTCAAAAAAATCAAGTTCAAATCGACTTTGATGACATTACAGTTGATCACTTTAAACGACAAGGAATGGTTATTTACCGGACATGCATCTGGTGCAATTGATGTGCACGATTTCGATAGTATTGTGGCTGGCCTTTCTGCAGAATCCGATGAATCCAAGGTATGGGACTCGGCTGCCGAAACCATCACTCCGGTGTACACGTTACAGGGTCATACCAACCGTATTAAGGGTCTTACATACATTAACCATCCAGTGGAAACAGCAGGAATCCCATACTTGGTATCAGTTTCTTCTGATGGTAAGATTGTGGTGTGGAACATTTCTGAAAGCGTTAGAGATCAAGTTTCCGTGTACGATACTGGTGAACGTTTGAACTGTGTTGCTGCATCCCTTGAGTCTGTGGAAAAGATGGAAACGATGAAGAGACGGTTCAACTCGCTTGAAGAAATGAACGGAGAGGAAATCGATCCTAGTGAGTCCGAATATGAGACTGACGGTGAAGAGATCAAGAAGATTATGATGCCAAAGAAGAAGGGGAAAAAGAACAAGAAGAACAAGGTCAGCGTTGTCTTGGAATAGTCTGTAACTCATTAATAAATACTATAAATAGAGATAAAAGTATTAGTTCAATCTGGCAACATGTTTGTCAAACAATTGCTTGGCTCTGGTCCAGACTGGAGCCGTGGCTCTGTTAGGCAACTCTAACAACGAAGGCAACAAGTCTCTCGAAAAGAATTCGGAGGCTTCTCTTGGCAACAACGAAGGTAAGTGATCAATGGAACACACCGACAACTTTGGACCGACAGTGGTATCCACGGGAACAGTAGGATCACTGAAAACAGTGGCAATAGTATACACCGGAATTGGGTTGTGTGGGTTTGTGGTGTCAGCAGAGACATCGACAATAGTTCTCAATCTTCTATCTGGTTTGTTCAACAAGTCGAGGTTAATAAATGGAGGAATAGGTTGCGACAAGTAGATACAGTTGACAAAAATATCGCTTTGAGCAATCTCAGTAAATGGCCCACCAGGAGCCGTTTCCTTCATGTCCCACTTGGTCAAGTTTTCTTCTGGAATACCGACTTTTCTGAAGAAGTCAAGGGCACCAGAACCGCATCTACCCAAGGCACCAATCACCAAGGCAGTTGGGTACTTACCACCGTTCTTTTCGACCGCCACAGCCAAGTCCTTCTTGATGTCGGCAATCAATTCGTCTTCATTAGGGTATGGAGTAACACCAGGCAAGTTTTCTGAGTCAGGGTGGGTTTGCTTGAAAGCCCAGTCAGCAATACCGATAGCAGCACCGGCAAACCCGGCGTAGAAACCAAATGCAGCAACTCTTCTTCCTTGGTCGTTTTCCAAGAATTCCAAGTCATACAAGGTACCGTTACCAGCTGGGAATCTGCGCAACACATCTTGCCAACCACCTTGGTCTTTGTAACAGTGGGCAAATTGAATGTGTTCGTGAACCAATGGGAAGGTTTCGTCTTCTGGCAATTCCTTCAAGCCAAGAATGATTCTTTCCTTAGGAGCGGACTTCCACGAGCCTTCCGGAACAATTGTGGCGCCAACAGCAGCGTATTCTTCCGACTTGAAAATTGACTGCGAGCTTTCCTCCACAAAGATCTGGAAACCAGCATCAATCAAGGCTTTGGTGGTGGTTGGGGTCAATGCCGCACGGGCTTCTGCGGGCTTAGTTTCGGCCCTCAAGTGTAAAATGACAGGAGCAGACATGTTTTCCAAGGATAATTGGGTTGTTGTATTTTTTTCACTAAAAAGATGGAGAGATTATCATTTTTATATAGCGTACTGGGAGGGTGACTCTTATCACGCGTAGTCGCGGCAAAATTGCCGGTTTAGGCGTCGACGCCGTTTACGAGTCAGAACTCCGATGTGTCATCGCACTCATGTGCGCGCGGCGGGCCGTAAAAGAAAAATAAAGAAAGTTACCACGTGCGATAAAGCACGTGAGTCTATAACTGGGCAATGTACTGCAACACCTTAGGCTTCATGTTGGGTTTGGCCAACGACCAGTCGTCATTATCAACAAATGAGTCACCGTAGATCTTAAAAGACTTCTTTATGGCTGCAATCTCATGTTCATTACTCACAATCTTGTTTTCCACCGCTTTTTCAAACACCAACGTCGCAAAGTACCGGTCGTTATCGTAGAGCGTACCCATCACAAGTGCCTCAGTAAGTAACCCAGCAGGCGACCGACTCTTGGAATTGACTTCCTTAGAAACTTGTTGTATGTAGTCATTGTACCAATTCAACGATATTTCGCTGTCAAAAGCAGCATGGGCAACGATAAGAAGTTGCAATGCTCGTACGGTGACGACTGGTGGCATAAGAGTCTCAGCCACGGTGACATTGATCTTATTTTCTTGGGCTACTGCCTGATAACAGAAACACTTAAGCAACGCTGTCTGGACCAAATCAAGTCCGTACTTCAGCCTTCTTTGATAGTTGTGGAACAGTTTCAATGCAGCGTCGATGCTAGACTGGTAGATTCCGTACGTTTCTATAACTTTCTCCCGTAACAACACTGCCGAATCTGGAATATCGGCTTGTGAACGTTGAATGTAGTCAAGAACGGCACTGGCCAACGTGGTCTTCTCAAGTTCCACGAATTCAGGATAGTATTGCTCAATAACTTCGTTTGAAGGAGAAATAAGTTCTGTATCGCTGTTGACAAGATCCAAAGCCCTGGTAAGCTGCAGTGGGGAAAACTCGGCTCCCTGTGAAATTAGATGCTGCAAAATTATCAAATAAACGGTGGGATCATCGGTCTTTTCGAGATATTTGGACACCAACGATGACGGAATGTCAGAAATGATCTTGCTCAAATATACAACTTGATTATCCGTAGCCAATTTGTCGATAATTTGGCTGATTTCCGTCTCATATTGTTCAATATTGTTTGCAATATACTTTACCATTATGTGATGTAACTCAGCAAGTTCTATTGGGTCCAGCTCCTGAGTCAATTTGGCTATCACTGCCTTCACCAACGTTTCATTGGCCGACAAATCTTGTTCATACTTTTTGAATAAATCCCAGGTCGAATAAACCCGACCAGGATTTACAGCAATAAATCGAGCAAGCACATCTTGTGACTTGATCACCTTGAGTTTGAAATATAAGGAGAAATCTGGAATTAATTCGGTAAGCATCGCATTCTTCTGGGGATTGGTAGACGCAGAAATCGATTCTATCAACGATACACGAGCAGCATCATTCTGTTGGTCATGCGCCTTTTGAAGATCAGCCACTGTCAAAGTAGCAGGATCTCTACTCGTCAATGAGCCGAATAAACGTACAAAACGTGGCCTTGTGGTACGAACTAACATATAAAGCAGGGTTTATCTAATCTATTTTGGTTTTTTCTAGAACTGAAAAATTTCATCATTCTTCTAACTTACTCTGATCCCGCCTTCAACCGAGCTTCCATCTTGGCAAGCATACCAACACCATGCAAGTACTCTGACCATTTGTCCTCGGTCTCAAACTTGTCTAAATCTGAGTTCAGTTCGAACAACTGATTAATATACTTGTCATAGTCGATCCATTCCTTCTTATTCTCGCACAAATAGCTCCAGCTCGCCTTGTACGCTCCACCAAGAGCACAAGCATTGGGAATCTCAACACGATAGTTACCATTGGTTGGAGCCAAAATCAGACCCATTTTACGTACGATACTGTCGTTGTTAGAAGCTCCACCAACGTAGTAACACCGGTTGGGTCTGGCTGTAAGCGACTCGTAGGTTTGCTTCTTACCATCAGTATAAATTTCGCCAAAGCTGTCGGAAAATTCCTTGTACAAGTCAGAAGAAACTGAAGATGACGAGTCTTTCTTGCTGCTATTTCTAAGCATGGGTCCTGACCGCAACCGGCAGCTCAATGTCTGCGACTCGACAATGGCACTAACATCGTCCTCGGGTTCAAACTCGTTTCCAAGCTCAACATCAACAAGTTTACCGTCCTTCCAAACACTTCTCTTAGTCTGTGCCAGAGCATTTGGCACAATTTCACCAAGCGGAAAGTATATACCCAACTTCTTGTTGTAGTGGGATGAGTCCAAAATCTCATTGAACTTGTCCCACGACTTGTCAGAGATATTGTGCTTTTTGTTGATGCTATCACGAATCTTTTCCCGAGCAAGTGACCCGTTACAGTAGCAAATCATACCCATGTAGTGGTCTGGCATTGTAGGATGGAGAAACAAGTGATATTGTGATGAGGGAATATACTCCTTGGTGATCACAAGAACGGTTGTCGACGTTCCAAGTGAAATCAAGCAATCGTTAGGCAACAATGGAAGTGAAACTATGGTAGCCAAGTTATCACCTGTAAATGAGTAGATCCTGCAATCGGCATCAAACCCATATTTGTCAACAAAGTAAGAAGAAACTTTACCCAAACTCTCGTATGAGATTGGGCTAATGTCTCCCAACTTTTGTTTTAACTCCTTAACGGCTTCTGCTTGCTCCTCAGGCAGAACACCATCTAGCTTAGCGTGTGCACCAGCAGCAATGGCCACAAGCTCGTCGTTGTAGTCCTTCTTCTGGATATCGTAGAGATTCATACCACAGGCATCCGCCTGTTCGATGCCGGTGATTTGTCCCAACAAGACGCTGGCAACAAAAGAAGAAACAATCGAGATTCTCGAAGTCTTGCGGTACTTCTCGTCGTCCGTAAGTTTGGCTAACTTGCGGATCTGGAGCCCAGTGAATCGATAATGAGCACGAGATCCAGTGATTTCAGCCAATATGTCGGCACCAATGGTGGATTCAAAGTCCTCGATCTCCTGGCCAGTGGAATGGTCCTGCCAATTGGGTGAGAAGTCGTACGCAAACGCTTTGTCCAACTGCAGGGACAATTCGTCGTCCAGGGAACCATCCAAGCTCGAGAGCAACTTTTCTGCATCTGGTGACCAAAACACCGAGCCGTGTTGTTGGCCAGAGCCACTGATTCCCTTGACCTGATGGAATGGGAAGGAGTCATCCTTCATTTGGCCAAATACATTGTCAATGGCATCAAGCCACATACGGACTGGACTCAAAATCGTATCACCGTTCTGGGTCACGCCCTTCGAAATGGAGTATTTCTCGCCGTAAGCAACATCAAATTCAACATGGTATGTCTTCAACACTTCCAAGTTGGTATCAGTGACAATGATCTTTAGTTGCTGGGTGGATAAATCGAAGCCGAGAAATAGGGAGTTCGACATTTGCTTACAATAATAAAGAAGTAACGAATTAGAAATTAAAAATTGTTCTTGTAATCAATCGCGTGTATTTCATTAAACTTAACTTGTCTATAATTTCACCGTTAGCCACTCAATGCTAGGACTAACTTTGTATGCCGGCCAGCTTGGTAACACCAACAACAACACGGCGACGGTGGCCGCAGCAAAAGTGTATGCCACGTAGTGCACTGAGTCGGTGACAATACCGACAACAATGCTGAGAATTACAGTGCCGATCAAGCTCTGTGTGAGCACACGGTCAACCTTTGCCTGGTTCGGCAACGTAATAGGAAACTCAACCAATTCTGCCATTTGTTTGATCAGGTTGCTATATCACTTTTGATAAAGTTACAATCTGGAGATTTCCCTGAGGCTGTATGCAGGTGTCTATAACATCACCAAAGCGACTTTTGGTTTTGGTGAGAATACACTTTTTGATTTTCCAGATTACAGGTTGTGGAAACATAAGCCGGGTTCTTAATCTTTTTTTTCTTTTTTCTGGTGGGTTCAGAGCCCGTTACTGGACTTCCGAGTTTTGGTGTTTTGCTGCGATGCCTACTCCACACCCACAGTTGGCTCTGTGCGGCGATTTATTACCTGCAGTCTCTTACCACCGATTATAGTCAAACGTAAATGGGACAACGAGTTCTTGACTCCTACTAAATGGTACATTACTTAGTTCTCATGGTAGCTAGAACTACCAAATCACCATACAAGAGAAAGACATTGGCGTGAATTGCAGCGACAATTGTATTTTGTTCACCTACAGTTTACTTGCCACGTAAGACGCGGAGCCAGTTCTTTGAAACCCGATTCGCAATGAGCCGGAAAAAAAATCCAAGACTGAAAAGTTGCAAAACTTGGAAACGTTTGAAACGACAATGACTACTTCTTCCAAGCCAAAGGTTTTATTTGTGGGTGCTTTGGACCACACTTTGCCTGAATACCATGCATTCCAGGAAAAATTTGAGTGCATCGACTACACGTTGACCACAACAGAACAGTTACTTGAAGACTTCAAGACTAAATTCAGCGACATCGTTGCCATCTACGGCGCATGGTTGGGCTTTTTCAGACTCAAGGGGTTCAGAGATGAGATCTTGGCTGCTGCTCCAAGGTCCTTGAAAGTAATCTCCATCTGTTCTGTTGGCTACGATGGTTACGACGGTCCTGGCTTGAGATCAAAGAACATTGTCTTGACCAACGTGCCTTCCGACAATGCAGCTGAGCCTGTAGCTGATTTGGTATTAAGTAATGCCATCTTAAGTTTCAGACATTTCCAAGTCTACAGACACCATCTCAACCACGAACACAACTCGACTCTCCAGGTCCGGAAAATGTTGGACAAATCCTCCAAATTTGACACCGAAAAGGGTGTTGCTGTCCGCAGCGATACTAATGGTTACGACTTTGGTGAGTGGATTAACGACAGACCAAGCTTAAACCCACGGGGACACGTTGCCGTTGTGGTTGGCTTCGGTAATATTGGCCAGACCATTGGTAAAAAGTTGTCGGACTTGGGCATGGAAATCCACTATGTTAAGAGAACCCAGTTATCTGCCAAGGAAGAAGCTGCATTGGGATATAAGGCTCAGTTCCATTCTTCGATATTGGACACCAAGGAAATCGCCGACTTGATTGTTATTGCATGCCCTGCCACTCCAGAAACCCGTCACTTAATTAACGCTGACGTTATTAACCTGATGGCCAGGCCTTTCAGATTAATCAACATTGGTCGTGGTGTTATTGTGGATGAACAAGCATTGGTGGACGGTTTGAAGGCTGGAAAAATTACTTTTGCTGGTTTGGATGTGTTTGAACGCGAACCATCGTTGCACCCAGACCTCTTTGGTAGACAAGATGTCGTGTTAACGCCACACATTGGTGCTTCTACCGTAGAAAACTTCAACTACACTGCCATCCAAGCCATGAAGAATATTGAAGATGTTGTTCTCAACGGAGGGGTTGGAATCAATACTGTCAATTAAGCTTTTCGGATATTTCCTTTTTCGTTTAGTTACAATAGTCATTATTTTGTATTTTTCATAGTACAAAACATATACATAAACTTCGTGAATAAATAAACCAGTGATTGTTAACCGTGTGACCCGAATTGAAGGTAATAATAAATAGTCTATGAGGCCCTTTTGACTCCAAAATAAAGATGGAGAATATTGGTAAGAGCATTTGAGGGAAGACGCTGGCTTTTCAAGCTTACCAGCTGTCGTTGTTGAGGAGCTTTTCTTCCAAAAAGTCATTCACCATATTGTATCTGTCCTGATTCGTGACCATGGATTCATCAAACAGAAACGAGTAAAGCTTGTCTTGTTCCTCTTCATATTTTGGCAACTCAAAGAACTTGGCTGTCTTGAACGGATAGGGCTTGGAGTTTGTGACTGTATTAACGGACGAAACGGTTGTCGAGCGAGTTAAAACACTCATCAACGCATTGCTCTCAAAGTCCAGTGAGGGTGAAGTGGTACGAGACAATCCCGTCAGTGAGTCAGGACTTTCCATCTCGTCATCATCCTCAAAGTTGATCTCCAAATCCGAGTCTTCGACAGTGTCCAATTTCTCAAAGTCCTTGTAATGGTTGAATTTACGATTAGACCGTTTCTTTTTGGAACAGCTTGCTGAGGTGGTGTTACATGTGCCGTTGTGGTTGTTGATGATGGTGGTGGTGTTTTCAGTATTGTTGTTGGTGGTGGTAGTGGAAGTGGAAGGAACATTTTCATACGTGATGAACCGGGAAAACTCATCATCCATCTTGCCGTACGACAATTCATTCATATCGTCAATAAGATCATTGACGCCATTGAGATCATGCTCCTCTTTGATCTGGACCTCGGTGAATGATCTTTTGTGTACATTCTGGATGGAAGCCTCCAACTCATCGACCTCATCGTGGGATTTGTTCAACACCATATCTTTGAGATGCTTGTAGTCGTGAATAAGAGAAAGAAGATCCGATTTGAGATCCAAGTTCTCCAACTCAATCATCTTGATGGACTTTTGAAGAAAAGTGGCATCATCCAAAGGTGAATCGTACGTGGGGTTGGTTGCGTGGGGCGACGGAGTTACTGCCGGTGCGCTGCTGCCGACAAGCTTCTTTATTTTCTTTTTGGTCTTTTCTTTGGCTACCGGCTCTTTGCGTTCAGGTATGGGTTTGCGGCCTGGTTTAGGTCTTGGCGGTAGTACCCACTTTTTGGATGTTTTTACTGTGAGCGGACACGAGCTGGCCGCGGCCAATGGCTTCATTGGCTCGACATTTGGATGTATCGGATTGGCTTCAGTGGTTAGTAGACAGGACATCTTAGAAGAGGAATGGTGGTAGTAGACTCAGTGGTGTAGACTTACCATACATAAGAGCAAAAAATCACTATTGAGGCATAAGACCCGCTCTACGATAAACAATTCTCAAGCTGAATCTTATTACAGGCCCTCGATGTATATATATTCATTGCTCACGGGCAGGATCGGGTTCGCAAAAATTTATTCAGACATTTTTCTTCCGAAAAGGGAAGCCACGGATCTAGCTTCTTGGAGGTGTGTTCCCGACATTTCAGAATTCCCGCAATGTTACTGTAAAAATTTAATAGCAACTCGCTAATGCACCAGGCATTAATTACGGATGGATCACATCCATTGACTACGTAATACCTTGCCACAGGCTAAAAGCTCATAGTGATGAAATTCTAAATACACCTTTCCTTTGGTGTTAGTTTTCTAATTACTTGCCAAAAAAAAAGGCTTGTCTTAAAGATCGACAGAGCCAAACCCCGAGCCCAATACCTTTAAACCGTCCTCTCAGTTTACACTTTTTTTTTCTTTTGATATTATATTCCCCCTGTCGCCTCACTTTCCGGGGTTAGCATAACATACGAAATACTCGCTCTCTTAATGTATTGCTGTTCATTCTCCTGCAACAGAATTTTTAGATCCCCGGCTATTCCCCCACATACTGCTACTAAAATAAATCGGACCATATTAACCGCGTGTATGAAACACGACTCATCACAAACAGGTTGCCCCAGAATGGATGGGCCGGTTCCGACCGTCCGGAAAAAATGCGACATCCTCCAACTACAATCGGTCGAAAAGTAATATTACCACTTTCCTAAATGGTAAAAAATGCGATGCGTCCATACATACGGAGCACATCTGATCGAGGGATGACTACCGATAAGTCCTTATGCCGATGCGACATTTCCGTCACAAAATAATTCGACCTAATATAGTAACCGAAGGTGAATAAAAATTTAACAACTCAAGCTAATGCATCGCAAAACAAACAGTCAAATTGTAGCCTGGTACCCTTCTTTCCCAAACAATATGTGGTTTTATTGTCAGATATTACGTTGATTGTTCCTTAAAACTGTAACGTTCGACAGTCCCTTCTTTTTTTTAAGCATGAGAATGACTAGTTACTATTCTTGGCGTCCTCGGCACAATCTGAGACCGGCAGCATTTCATCATGTCTTTTCGGACAGACTCGTTTGCACGTGATGACTACCATTGCACATATTCCGGACCGGAATGATCAGGTTGGCTGCAGTACTGACGCGGAACACGAGAAATCTTTTGTTTCACAATATCTGCTGTACTATTTTTGTGTAGTTGAAGTTGTTATGGGTGGTTAAGGTCGACTAACCCCTTGAATGACGTTGGACAGATTAAGAACTACCACGTGTGATTGGAGGAGCCAAGCCTCTACGTTGTACTAGATTGATGTCTTCTATTAGTCAAAGAAGTATCTTGTCGTCCTGAAGAACAATAGAACATAAAAAGTTTAACTATTTGGCAATGTTCCATTGGTGGCGAGTTTATTTAAATCTTTTTCACTCCCCCACTCCTCTCAGCGTTTACCAGGCTTGAGTTTCATCATTGTTAAGGGATCAGTCAACCTCGACCATAGGTGATGCTAACTGTAACATTCCCTACAAAAAAAATTACAATATATTGGGAATGACAAGAAGCGGAATCCCTCTTCGTAGTGTGACTCTTTCACAATAAAAGTACTCGTAGCCGCCAAAGAAAATTCGAATATACTCAATATCAAGGGTTGCGAGGATTAGTAATCAGGACATTTTATTTGCAGTATATTTTCAGTTAGCGGGATTTGCAAAATCAGGAAATGTCGAATCCCATTTGGAAGTCCACAAAAAATGAGACAACTTTGATCAGTTGGCGGACTAGATGAAACCAAATATTAGTGAGAGGAAGTGCGTGAAGACGTCAGCATAATACCAACTGTTGTTGAAAGATTAGAAAACAATCCACACACAACGGAGTCATACAGGCACGCCCGCGGAATTGTGTTCTTGCCTCGCTCATTTATTTTTTTCTCCTCGTATCGGTTGGTGACATGGAATAGATAAACTATTCGTAGGAAAGCTTTCAATCCACCATTTGTGGTTGGCCATGATTCGACTGTACGACGTACAACGCAAGGAAATTCGTACTGCCTCTTCTTTTTTTATGGCTGAACTCTTTTATGATTACTCGGTGTCTATCAATTCCCCCGTAACCGAATTTCTACGTCATCATAAGCCTCACCCATTATATACAGCCTTACATTGGTGAGGCGCAAAGTGTGCCCTATAAATAGACAGTACTCACTTCTAGTCTTTCTAAATCTACATCCACTATGGTAGCTTCTGAAGATGCAGCTTTAGAGCTGGCCAATATGGTCCAGCCACAAAAAAGGCTACTCACCTTTTTGCTACCAAAGGTGCTTGCACCCATCCCCACAGAGGATGAAAGAGAATATTTTCCTCATGACACTTCAAATTTTTTGAGCAGATACTCCTTTTGGTGGGTCTTGCCAAAGTTGAGAATCGGGTACAGTAGAACCTTGACTGAACAGGATTTGTACAAACTTCCTGATGACATGAAGGTCAAACATTTCTACGATAAATTCACCAAGCTCTGGGAACGCGAACTCGAGTACACCCAGAGAGAACATATCCGCAAAAAGTGCAAAGACAGAAATGAGCATCCCGATTTGACCAAAACTCCAAGAGAGTACGATTTAAAAGATTATGCCCCCACGAAATTTAACCTTCTTTGGGTACTCTCGTTGACGTACAAGAACGAGTTGGTAAGAAGTCTTGTGTTTAATATTTTGGCACTTCTTGCTTTGGCAGCATCTCCTTTAATCTCCAGAGAATTAACCAACTACATTGAATCAAAAGCCCTTGGTCTGAAGACTTCAGTGGCTAAGGGAATTGGTTTTTCCTTTGGTGCTGCATTGGCACTTTTCTTTAGTGGATTTTTCTTTGCACAATCTCTCTACTATAGTTTGATACTTGGAGGAAAGTCAAAGTCTTTGTTGACCCGTGTTATTTTGGAGAAGTCTTTCAAATTAAATGCCGAATCAAGACACAGGTTTCCTTCAAGCAGAATAACCTCCATGATGACCACCGATCTATCCCATATCGGATTTGCGATGTACTACATTCCCCTTTTACTTGCCATTCCATTACCACTTATATTTGTCATTGCAATCTTAGTTGTAAATATTGGGGTGGCTGCAATTATTGGTATTGTCGTGTTTATCACTTTTTTGGTCTGTGTTTCCTTCTCGACAAGACAATTATATATCCTCCGAGAACAAACAAGCAAATTCACTGATGCAAGAGTTGATCTTATTAGAGAATTGATCAATAACTTGAAAATTATTAAGTACTATTGTTGGGAGGTTCCTTACTTTGCAAACATCGTTGCCGCAAGAGGCAAGGAAGTTGCATCTGTCTTGAAAATCCAAAGGGTCAGAAACATTATTGATGCTGTTACCGAGTCGATGACCGGATTGACTTCTATGATTGCTTTTGTTGTCTTGTATGCAATTGAAGGAAACACAAAAAGTCCTGGTGCAACATTTTCTTCAGTTTCTTCATTTGCATTTTTGTCCGATCTTGTTCAATATATTCCTGAAGGTCTTTCGACTGGTGCTGATATGTTGATGGCTATGAAGAGAATTGCTGAATACTTGAATGCTAACGAAATGGATGACACATCTCGTTACATGTATAATCTTGACCCAACTTCAAAGAACGCATTGGAAGTAAAGGATGGATACTTCCAATGGGAAACCTTTGAAGATGTAAAAACAAATGAAGTTACGGAAGATATGACAAAAGAAGAAATCAAAGAAGCAAAGAGAAAAATAAAGCAGCAGAAGAAGTCTGATAAGAAGAACAAGATCAAAAGACCAATGTTTGAGAAACCAACTTCCATTGATGGTCCATTTGCGGGTCTTCGTAATTTTAACTTGACTATCAAGAAAGGAGAATTTATTGTTGTCACTGGATCCATTGGCTCTGGTAAGACCTCACTTCTTAATGCAATTGCTGGCTACATGAAATGCACACATGGAAAAATTGGTGTTAATGGATCAATGGTTCTTTGTGGAGCTCCTTGGGTGCAAAATACAACCATCAGAGAAAATATCACTTTCGGAGAAGATTTCGACCTGAAGTTTTACGATGAGGTTATCTATTCTTGTTCTTTACAAACTGATTTAGATAACTTGGAGGCCGGTGATTTTACCGAAGTTGGTGAAAAAGGTATTACTTTGTCTGGTGGCCAGAAAGCCAGGCTTAACTTGGCTAGAGCGGTCTATGCTAATAAGGATATTATTCTTATGGACGATGTGTTGAGTGCTGTTGATGCTAGAGTCGGAAAGCATATAATTGATCAATGCTTCTTGAACCTCATGAAGGACAAGACACGGATTCTTGCCACGCATCAGTTATCATTGATCGACTCCGCTGACCGAATTGTCTATTTGAATGGTGATGGATCCATTGAATTTGGTACCATGAATCAATTGTTAGTGACAAACAAAGGTTTTGCCAATTTAATGTCGTATAGCAAGTCGCAAGTGGCCGAAAAGGAGGAAGAAGTTATGCAAGAAACCAAGGATATCGATGGCACTGAGGTATCTGAGATTATCCCTGAATTTCTGATCTCATCTGACAAGGACGAAAATCAACAAATCACAAGAAGAAATGTAAAAGCTGATAGCAAGGATGATGAAGAAACCGAATATAAGGATATTCATACGAACAAGGATGCATCTAAAGGGAAAATTATTCAACCAGAACAAAGAGCTGTTAATGCTATTACATCTGAAGTATATTTCCAGTATTTCAGAGCAGGCTCAGGAAAACTCACTGTTTGGGGTTTCTTTTTTATCTGTGGTGGCCTTCTAGCATTGTCTACCTTTGCTGGGATCTTTAGTAATACGTGGTTGTCTTTCTGGGTTGCAAAGAAGTTTCCAGGAAAGAGTGACACTTTTTACATACTCATTTATGTACTACTCAATTTAGCTTGGGTTGCTTTGTTGATGTTTGAGTATGTCGTTTTGGTCACACTTACTTCCAATTCTGCAAAGAGATTGAACTTGGATTCTATTAAGAATGTGATGTATTCTCCAATGTCTTTCTTGGATACTAATCCTACTGGAAGAATCATGAATAGATTTACAAAGGATACTGATTCTTTGGATAACGAAATGAATGATCTACTTAGACTAGTCAGCAATTCAGTTGCCCAAGTTGTTGGCTCGTTGGTGCTTATTTTTATTTATTTACCCTGGGTTGCGCTTGCCTGTCCGGTTCTTTTCCTTATCTTTTTTATTGTTGCAAATTACTATCAAGCATCCTCAAGAGAAATAAAAAGAATAGAGGCAGTCAAGAGATCATTTGTTTACAATAATTTTGAAGAAGCTTTAAGTGGAGTGGCTACTATCAAATCCTTCGGTCGGATGCAGATGTTTATTGACAGAGGTGACAAACTTTTTGATGAAATGAACGAGTCCAGCTTTTATTACAATGCAACTCAAAGATGGATGGGTTTAGTTTTAGAGATGATATCTGATGTTATCGTTCTAATTATTTCCTTGCTTTGTGTTAACAATGTTTTCCATATTAGCGCTTCTTCGGTTGGTTTGTTACTTACCTATGCTACTCAATTCTCGACTCTTTTATCCTTGGTTATCAGAGCATGTACATTGTTTGAAAACGGTATGAACTCTGTTGAAAGAGTGTGCCACTATGCCAATCAAATCGAGCAAGAAGGTCCCTATACAATTGAAAACACACAACCAGTGGAAACTTGGCCGTCAAAGGGTGAAATCAAGTTTGAGAACGTTTCCATGTCATACAGACCCGGCTTACCTTTGGTCTTGAAACAATTGGACTTCACTGTAAAGCCTCAAGAAAAGATCGGTATCTGTGGCAGAACAGGTGCTGGTAAATCATCCATCATGACTGCCTTGTACAGAATCAGTGAATTGGACGGTGGTAAGATCGAGATTGATGGCATAGATATCTCCACCATTGGATTGAGAGATTTGAGATCTCATTTATCCATCATTCCTCAAGATCCAGTGTTGTTCAACAGCAACATTAGGAAGAACTTGGATCCATTTGGCGAGCACCATGATGATGTATTGTGGGATGCTTTAAGGAGATCTGGGATCATTGATGCCAGTGAATTAGACGAAGCCAAATTACAGAAGAAAGACACCGATGAATTGCACAAGTTTCACTTGGATCAGAGCGTTGAAGACGGGGGAAGTAACTTTTCACTTGGTGAGAGACAGTTGATTTCGTTTGCAAGAGCTTTGGTAAGAGATACCAAGATCTTGATCTTGGATGAAGCTACATCACTGGTTGACTACGAGACTGACGCTAAGATCCAGAAGACCATTGCCAGCGAATTCTCACACTGCACCATATTGTGTATTGCTCATCGGTTGAAGACGATTCTCAATTATGACAGAATTATGACATTGGACAGAGGGTCAATCAAGGAGTTTGATACTCCGTTGTCGTTGTTTATGACTGAAGGAAGTACATTTAGACAATTGTGTGAAAAGTCAAACATTACTGAAAAAGATTTTTAATTCAGACATTTAGATTATTTATGAAATAGGAATATGTTAGATGTAAAAGAGATTAATGGTTGCAAACTTTAAAAGTTTCCCAATCCGGACCCTTTGAGTCATTCTTGAAAAAAAAAATGAATCTATCTGTAACCAGTGAGAGTAACCCCTTTCTAGAATTGGTCAGCAATGTAAACAGACTGGGTTGTGCTGCAATTTTGTTCCAGGTTTACTTATTATCTTATTCAATGATTCTGTGAGAATTTAGATATTATTTCACGGCTCGGATACTTTGTGTACGACGTTGTTGATCCATATGGAAGACTAGGTTGAAGGTATAATAATATTATTTTTATGTAAGCGCAAATTTGCTGATCGCTATACGATGACAAGCAAAGTACAGAACTGTCGCACCAAGAACTCGTTGGTTAACAATTAAGCATCCTGTCAAGTTGAAACGTACAGTCAGTACTCTGGGCTATTTGCCTCCCATAAGTCCATAAGTCGCTTAAAATAATACATTGTTTGAACATGACTTTGAGAAGTATGGGTGATGTGCCATGAGAACAGGCGTTGCAAAAAAAATACGAACCCTCATGCGGCACCAAACCTTTTTGTTATCGGTGGCAAATTTCAATATAAATTAGACAATTGCCAGCCTCACATATCATGCCTCTCTTGAGTTTATTGTATAGATGGCAGATTCAATAGCTAGTTTGGAGCTGGGTCGACAGCGTCAGCGTCGGTTCCTAAGTTTTATGTTTCCCAAGACAATTGCCCCAATTCCTACTGAAGATGAACGAATACCTTATCGCCACTACACAGCAAATTTCTTAATGAAGTACACATTCTGGTGGGTACTCCCTCTAATGAAAGTGGGATATGGTAGAACCATCACTGATAAAGATTTGTACAGATTAACGGACGATCTAACCGTACAACACTTTTATGATGTTTACAAGAAAAACTGGGTAGTAGAATTAGAGTATGCGAGAAAGAAACATGTTGAAAGAAAGTGCAAAGAAAGAAATGAGACTCCAGAAACCTCTTCTTTGTCTGTTGAAGAAGATTTGACTGATTTTCAGGTCACGAAGTATAATGTTCTCTTCGTCATCTGGAACACGTTTAAGAGGTCATTAATAGAAATTGTGGTTCTTTGTATTGTAGCCTTTTTGGGCTACTGTGCATCGCCATTACTTTCCAAAGAATTGACGAACTTTGTTGAAAGGAGGTATCATACCTCCGAACCCGTTAATAAAGGAATTGGGTATGCCTTCGGTGTGTCCCTTGTACTTCTTCTCTCGGGTGTGTGTTTCAACTATGCCTTGTTTGTTGGTACCAATGTTGGTATACATGCCAAGGCTGTATTGACTCAGTCCATATTAGAGAAGTCCTTCAAGTTAAACGCTGAGTCCAGGCAAAGATTTCCGCCAGGTAAAATTACTTCTATGATGACAACAGATCTTTCCCGTGTTGAACTAGCATTGATATATCTGTCGTTGTTGTTGTCGTTACCGGCTCCTCTTATCTTTGTGATCGTTGTTTTGATCGTGAATATAGGTGTTTCTGCCGTTATAGGTATTGTGATCTTCCTATTTTTCTTAGTTATTATTGGTGCATCAACGGCTATATTATATAGCCTTAGAGAATCGGTCAGCAAGGTAACAGATTTGAGAATTGGGTTGATTAAAGAATTGATAAAGAACATTAAGGTTATCAAATACTATTGCTGGGAAATCCCTTACTTTGCTAATATTCGGGAAGCCAGATCAAATGAAATTGCTATAATTATGAAAATCCAGACCCTCAGAAATGTCATTAACGCCGTGGCAATTTGCTTAACTGGTATTATTTCCATGATTGCCTTTTTGATTCTCTATGCTCTTGAACATGCTACAAAGAGTCCAGGAGCAATGTTCTCTTCGGTTACCTCATTCGCTGTATTATCTGAAGTGGTTTATTTGATACCTATGGGTTTGTCTGCTGGTGCTGACATGATGATGGCGTTCGGCAGATTATCGGAATACTTGTTTGCCCCAGAAATGGTTGAATCGGATAACTACTTGGTACAACTTGAAGAGAAATCGGAATATGCTCTAGAAATTAAGAACAGTTCCTTCAGATGGGAATCCTTTGAGGTGGTAGAAGAACCAAGCGAAGAAGGACTTACAAAAGAACAGAAGAAAGATTTGAAGAAGAAAAAGAAAGCACAACAAAAAGAAGACAAAAAGAACAATTTTAAGCGGCCATTATTTGAGAAACCAATCCCTATAGAAAGCAACTTTCCTGGCTTAAATGACATTTCATTAAGTATCCGAAAAGGAGAGTTTGTTGTTATAACTGGTTCAGTTGGATCAGGAAAGTCATCTCTTATAAATGCGATGGCAGGATTTATGAAATGTGATATTGGTTCAGTGGGCTATAATGGCTCTTTTATTTCTTGCGGAGAACCTTGGGTGCAAAATGCGACTATAAGAGAGAATATTATCTTTGGATCGGAGTACAACTCCAAGCTTTACAAAAGAGTGATACATTGCTGTGCCTTGGAGGCGGATATTAATAATTTGGAAGGTGGTGACTTCACCGAAGTTGGTGAAAAGGGTATTACTTTGTCTGGTGGCCAGAAAGCCAGACTTAACTTGGCTAGAGCGGTCTATGCTAATAAGGATATTATTCTTATGGACGATGTGTTGAGTGCTGTTGATGCTAGAGTCGGAAAGCATATAATTGAGCAGTGTTTGTTAGGCTTCATGAAGGATAAAACACGGATTCTTGCCACGCATCAGTTATCATTGATCGACTCCGCTGACCGAATTGTTTACTTGAATGGTGATGGAACTATTGATGTTGGCACCATGACCGAGTTGTTATCTCGTAATAAGGGTTTTGCCAATTTAATGACATTCAACAAAATTGACACTGAGTCTGATTTAGAAGAATCGTCGGATGAAAAGAGTCTTAAATCGAAACAGGAGTCAGAGGACTCGACAGAATCTACAGTTTCGATCAAGAAAACTGAAACATTCAAAGAATCGCGAACAATCGATGAAGGTTTTGATTATAATGATTCGGGTCTGATTAAAGATTCTTCCAAAGGTAGACTTATCCAGGATGAAGACAAAGCTGTTAATGCAATCAAGAGTGATATTTACCTTCAGTACGTTCAGGCTGGTGCTGGGAAACTTGGGATTACTGGTTTCTTGGTGCTTCTTATTATTGTGATGTCATTATCTACGTTTTGTGGGATTTTCAGTAATACTTGGCTTTCTTTCTGGATTTCGAAAAAGTTTCATGGCAGAAGTAATGGTTTTTACATTGGGATTTATGTCATGTTGAATATAGCTTGGGTCATACTTATGGTTGCTCAATTCGTTGTGCTTGTGACAATGACAACTTTGGCATCCAAAAATTTGAACTTGAAGTCAGTCAAGAGTGTATTATATGCCCCTATGTCTTTTATTGACACTAATCCGACAGGTCGTATTTTGAACAGATTTACCAAAGACACTGATGCCTTGGATAATGAGATTAGTGAACAAGTTAGAATGTTCGCATATACCATAGCCCAGATGATTGGAGTGATGATACTCATGTTTATTTATTTACCTTGGGTGACTCTCACTGTTCCATTCATTTTATTGTTGTTTTATTCTGTTGGTAATTATTACCAGGCAACCTCAAGAGAAGTGAAAAGAATTGAAGCTGTTAAAAGATCTATTGTGTATACTAACTTTGACGAGTCATTATCTGGAATAATGACCATTCGTGCCTATGGAAGCGAACATTTATTTATTGAGAAAAACAAGAAGTTTATGAATCAGATGAATGAAGCCGGGTTATTGTACAATGTACTTCAACGGTGGTTGGGATTGCAATTGGAGTTAATGGCCACGATTGTTGTTGTGCTTGTAACTTTATTGTGTGTAACCAAGGTTTTCCATATCAGCGCGGCTTCAGTTGGATTATTGCTCTCCTATGCTACACAGTTATCAGGATTGTTAAGTTTGCTCATTAGAACATATTCCCAATTGGAGAATGATATGAATTCTGTTGAAAGAATATGCCATTATGCCAATAATATTCCTCAGGAAGCAGATTACGTCATTCAAGATTCTCAACCAGTGGAATCTTGGCCTTCAAAGGGTGAAATCAAGTTCAACAATGTTTCCATGTCCTACAGACCCGGCTTACCTTTGGTCTTGAAACAATTGGACTTCACTGTAAAGCCTCAGGAAAAGATCGGTATCTG